>OX336392.1:84455543-85055543 GCA_946902985.2 Meconema thalassinum | reverse complement strand
AAGCCGCTTCCCACTTAGATGAAAATACTGAATCTGATCTCGTGCAAGTGCGTTGTCATGGCAACGTCTGATGGCTCATCCCTCATCAATTTAGTAGTGTTGCCATGGCAACCTCTGATAGCTCTTTGCATTTTCTTATAATTCCGAAATCATTTTTCTCATCCCTTGGCATAATGGTGGGTCATATCAAAAATTCTTTCAGACAAAAGTTTTAGGTAATTATTAGGGGAATATTGTCCATTTCGTACGGTTTTGATATTGTGCCTATTAAGAGAGATATGATTAATGTTTCCCGAAAATCCCACTTTTCCCACCCCTTTGGTCAATGGTTGGTGATATAAAAAAAATCTTCAAACATAAATTTTTGGGCTTTATCCGACACATAGTATGAACGTTGAACGGATTCGATATTTCATATATTAAGGGAGTTATAGCAATATTTCACTTTTTCGAAAAAAGCCCCCCATTTTCACCCCCTTCTACCGTTTTAGCCCAGTAACGAACTCGACCGAGATTTTATAGGTATACATATTCGGTAAAAAGTGATTGGTGAAAAATTACGGCAGTTATCGTGTCCACAAGAAACTGATATATATATACTTTTGAACTGACGGTGGTTTTGGGGTCTGGGGGATGTGAAACGCGAAGATATGTCGAAATTTTCCGGAAGTCGAAACATGGTAGCCTACCCATTGCAATAGTTAGCTTTCTAATGAAATCTACCTCTGGTTGGTTCCTCAGTTTAGGGGCTGCGACAACGTGGTCATCTAACCCCGTGTACTTTGGGTGAGTGTAGAATCTGTCTGATAAACGGTGTGAATTGTAATAGATGTATTAGTCTGTAATTCAGGTAAGGACTGCAGACGGTCAATTTCAAGCAGTAGTTCCTAATGTTGCTACCAGGTACTACCGTCAATGACAACTAGCTGTGAACTTGGCTACTAGATGCCACCCCAACCAGCAACTCGTAACGAACGTTGGAACTTCCCCTCCAAAGGAAAGCATACTGAGGGATTTTTAGCGCTCTTAGAAAATCCGACGACTTCGGCCGGCTTTGAAACCGCGACCTTGGGCATAGACATTCTGCATGCTACCAGTTACGTCACCGAACCCGCTTCCCACTTAGTCAGATGTCAAAGTCAACCCCTGGCACCAACCAGCCCATGACGTTCTAAGGCCGACCAAGCGACCGCTGCCCATCCATTTGGCCTGCAGATATTGGGGTGACGCGTGATCAGCGCGTCGGGTCCCCTCGGCCGTTAATATTGGTATTCGTGATCGGGGTGCTGTCTCACTGTCAGACAGCTACTCAATTGTCCTCTCGAGGCTGAGTGCACCCCGTTCCAACCCTCACGTCAGTTTTAAAATCCCTGACGGAGCCGGGAATCGAACCCGGGGACTCCGGGTGAGAGGCAGGCGCGCTACTCCAACACCACGGGGCCGGCTTAGTCAGATGGAAATACTGAATCTGATCTCGTGCAAGTGCGTTGTCATGGCAACGGCTCATCCCTCATCAATTTAGTAGTGTTGCCATGGCAACCTCTGATAGCTCTTGGCATTTTCTTATAATTCCGAAATCATTTTTCTCATCCCTTGTCGTAATGGTGGGTCATATCAAAAATTCTTTCAGACAAAAGTTTTAGGTAATTATTAGGGGAATATTGTCCATTTTGTACGGTTTTGATATTGTGCCTATTAAGAGAGATATGATTAATGTTTCCCGAAAAACCCACTTTTTTCCACCCCTTTGGTCAATGGATGGTGCTATCAAAAACTTATTTGACATAAATTGTTGGCACTTATCTGACACATATTATGAACTTTGAATGGATTCGATATTTCGCGTATTAAGAGAGTTATAGCGAAATTTCAATTTTTTTTAAAAAGCCCCCCATTTTCACCCCTTTCGACCGATTTTGCCCATTAACGAACTCGACCGAGATTTTATAGGGATACATATTATGTAAAAAATTCAAAGTGATTGGTGCAAAATTACGGCAGTTATCGTGTTCACAAGAAACTGATATACATATATACATATATATATATATATATATACATACATAAATTATATATAAACTTTTGAACTGACGGTGGTTTTGGGGTCTGGGGGATGTGAAACGCGAAGATATGTCGAAATTTTCCGGAAGTCGAAACATGGGACCCATTGCAATAGTTAGCTTTCTAAAGAAATCTACCTAAAATACCGGTGTTATAAATGATGGGTCTGTGTTGGCTGCGCGAGAAGTCATTCACAACTTATATACGGATTTGTGGTGTTGGAGTCATTAGGCTTTATGAAACAAAACATAGGTCAGGAGAGTAGTTCTGATTCCAACGAGCTGAATGGAATGTGCCTCGGTCTTTAGCATCAAATATCAGTGCGAGATTATTTAAATCCATCCATTCAAACAACTTGTCCCCATTATCATCATTTCTGTCATATCCCCCGGAAGTATGATGGCTGTTGAAATCACCAAGTATTACACTATCTTCATCAGGTACAAGTGCGACGGGATCTGGCCAGCAGACCAGTGGAGATTTATAGATGTTCATGATGGTAACATTCCGTATCTTGATGGAAGCTGAGAATACATTCTGGCGTATATCAGAAGGCAAGATTGTATAGTCTTCAATGTCATTCTTAATATAAATAGCAATACCATATTTTGGATGATGAAGTTCCGTCCACCTCTGAAAGGCTATCCACACTCACGTTCAAGTCGACCAACAAAGTTTATACAATTGTTAATATTCATGCCTCTATAAACATCGACAACAAGAAAGATACGGTAAATGTAGAACTTTTCTGGGATAAACTAGACAATACGAAGCAGGAGATCCCAGAAGATTCCAGACAAAAATAACGTCATCCTTTTAGGGGATTTTAATGCCCAAGTGGGGAGAGAAAAGAAGTTCAAGCATCTAGTGGGATGCTACCCGGCACATAACAGAATGAACCAAAATGGTGTCTTAAAATCGAATAGCTTTAAGAAACTTCCGAGAAAACGGAAGATATGGATATCACCTAACCCCCTCCTCGGAGAATTCCAGTTGGACCATGTTGCAATAAAGCGGAAGTTTCATAAGGAAGTTGAAAATGGTAGAGTTTTCAGAGGAGCTAACCTTGACTCAGACCACTACTTATCAAAAGTTAAACAGAAGAATATTCCTAGGAGTAACTTTTAAAGGAACAACCGTACACGAAGAAGATATAATAAAAGAAAAGAAAAAAAGGAGAACATGGAAGAATGGGACACATTAACCAGAGACCTAAAAGACCAGGACTGGAGGCAGATGGAGAAGAGTCTTCTAACCAAGGCAGAACAACTTGCCCCTGTTACGAAGACGAAGAAGCATAGATGGTGGAACAACGAGTGTGATACACTACTTGATCTGAGGAAGAAGGCGTGGCACGTTTGGAAAACCAAAAAAGACGTGAGTACCTGGCAACACTTTGTGGAAACCAGGAAGATGGTGTCCAAGTGGATCAAGAAAGTTAGGAAGGAGCACGGTGACCAACTACTCAGGAATATAAATGATGACTTTGCGAAGAACAATATGAGAAACTATTATCGGGTGTTAGGGAAAACCTAATCAGATATGACTCCCAACTCTCCAACTTCAGGACGAAAACGGGAACGTGGCATATAGTAAAAGGGGTAACTGTAAAATTCTAGCCGGCTACATTAAAGAACTCCTATATTGCGATGAACCAATCCAAAAGATGTTCAATTGTGGATCAAAATCGTCACCCAACCATGAATCTAAACCCCCGTCTGTATGAGAGATTCAGAAGATACTGACTCGTATGGAAAATTTCAAGGCATCTGGAGAAAATCAGATAACAGCTGAATTAAGGAAGTATGCCAGTGAAGATGCGTTTGGCTCACTCCAAAAGCTGTTTGAGAAGATATGGAAGACATAAATCATTCCAGTGAAATGGAAAATAGCCCTGATACACCCTATTCACAAAAAAAAAAGGTTCGAAATCAGATCCCAGCAATTACAGAGGGAACTCACTGCTGCACGTGACATACAAGATATTTTCAAGAGCGTTATTAGAAAGAGCGGGACCACAGTTGGACTGCCAACTTGGGGAGTATCAAGCAGGGTTCAGGAAGGGATCTTGCGCTGAACAAATTTTAAATCTCAGAAACATTATAGCGTACCAGAAGCAGAGGGCGAACCCGTATATAGTGACCTTTGTAGACTTCCAAAAAGCTTACGATTCCATCGACAGAGAATCCTTGCTCAATAATTTGGAGGAGTTTTGCATGGATAGGAAACCCTAGCCCTCATAAAGGAGACGCTCACGAATACGTCCTCTAAAGTTAGATTCATGGACGAAAAGTCTGACCCCTTTGATATCTGAACAGAGGTCCATCAGTGGGATGGTCTTTCCTCCCTGTTGTTCAACTGTGCATTTGAAAAAGTTATGAGAGAATGGAATGCGAAAACACGAGGGGGAATACGTCTAGGAACAAAAAACAAAGAAATCACGGTTAAGTGTTTGGCCTTTGCTGACGACTTGGCGCTGCTCGCAGAAACATGGGAGGAAACCAAAGAACAAATCACAGAATTACAAGAGATGGCGGGGAAAATAGGACTTAAGATTTCCTTTGAAAAAGCGAAAATTGTGTCAAATAGTTTGGATGTGCCCAAGAGAGTTACAGTAGGAGCTAATAAAATTGAGGTGGTTAATAGTTTCAAATACTTGGAAGAATGGATCGCCTGGAATAACCTTGAAGGAAAAACA
This sequence comes from Meconema thalassinum, assembly GCA_946902985.2. Taxonomy (NCBI): domain Eukaryota; kingdom Metazoa; phylum Arthropoda; class Insecta; order Orthoptera; family Tettigoniidae; genus Meconema; species Meconema thalassinum. The sequence goes on along the minus strand of OX336392.1, from coordinate 85,050,784 downwards.
ATGGAGGCGAGAAGACTAAAAATGGAACTAGAAAACCAAAAATACATACAATAAGAAAACCCTCTCCAGGGACACTAAAAATCAGGCATTATAACACCGTAATTAAGTCAGAGGCACTCTTTGCATCAGAAACACTAGTATTGAGGAGGCAAGGGCAAATGGAAAAATTGGAAATCAAAGAGAGAAAAATTTTGAAGAAGATCATAGGTCCTAAATTCCAAAATAACAAACACGTTTTCTATAAGAACGACACCCTGTATTGAACCCATGTACCATTGGCTCAAAAGGGGTCGAATCCATGTATTTGGGGAAGAAATGAAAGAAACATACAGTTTCTAATGTAACATAGAGAAATTTCAAGCCAGGATTCTAGCCTAACGTTGTGCAAGCAGCGGGGACCAGGTGTTCAGGAGATGAGATCATGCCTCTTGACTCCTTGAGAGGAGCGGGTCATGGATATTAATAGAACGAGTGAAAAATTTTCACTGTAAGACAGAGAAGCGTGACTCGGAAATCCAGCTTAGCTTGCAGGAAAACGGCAACAGCGCCGATGTGCCAGAAGAAGAATAATTAAATTTAACCCATTTGCAGGAATGAAAATAAGTAAATAAATACAGTACTGTGAATCATTTCGGATTAGAGATTTTTGTGTAAAGAAAAACCTTGTAATAATTGCATAGGAAAGAACTGCAAACGCAGTATACGTCATTGGGGATTCACTGATACCAGAGGAGTGGGGAATTAAAAAAATGAACAGCAACACCCACGCAGCTGAAGACTACAAATTAATTAATATCTCAGAATTGCACGATTGATTCTTATGCGCAGTGAGATCATTTGACGTTTGGAAGACGAGCTTTCTGGAGATATACTTTTTATAATTGTACGACAATTAGTTCAAAAGTTGGTCACGAAAAGGACTAGGATTTTATCTTTTTGTGACTAAAGAGTATAAAACTCCTGGCCTCACCAAGCCAATCATGCAGTTTCCGATAGCCCAGGGGGGCGTCACGCTGGATCAGTACATGCAGTTATCAAACGGCCTGAGGGCGCGTCACTGTGCTTCATCAGACACCGAATTCCGATAGTCCGTGAGGGGGCGTCACGCTGAAACACACCGAAGACAGTATACCAGCTTTCCTTGAGGGGAAAAACGCTGTATCACATCGCATAGAAAATATCCGACAGCCACGGGCGTCGCGGTATCAATAACTCGCGTGCCTCCGTAAAGGAGTTGCAAAGAAGTAATATTACAGTATCGTCGTGTTGAAAATTTAGGAAAATCCTAGTTACAGGATTTAGGTCCGACAGTATACAATTTACAGTGAAAAGTTCATAAAATACAGTCAAAGTAGGCTGCGAACTTAGGACTCAGGGCGATAGGTCTTTAAGTAAACGACCAAAAGTATCATAACGTACGGAAGTACCGTAACAGAGAGATAAACAGTTTCTCTAATTTAAAGAACCCGAGCAGGGACAGAGAAAATAAGGTTCGTAAGTATTCTAGAAGATCAGAAGTGCGAGAACCGAATAAGCAAAGAAGAAGACAGGAAACTATAGACATCGTTTCAAGAAAGCAGACGAACTATTCAAAAGCACTAAGATGCAAGAAGTATTAGTTGCTAAAAATCCATAGGTCACCGATAAATTATCGAGGGGACCGTGAACAGAACAGACTTTCGCTAAGATCAATAAATAGGGTCTAAAAGGGGAGCCGTTCGTGTCAGAGAAATAGCAGATCGTCAAGAACGGGATTCGAAGGAGTGCTATTGCGGGGAGGAAGTAGATGATTCGAGACTTTCATATTCAGAGAGGATAGGAAGCCGACATTACTAAATTTCACCCTTGGAGACGGGAGGTCAAGAGGTCACGTGTGATAGGCCTAATAGCGGTCTAGTGATCAAAATTCGTGAAGTGTAAATATATCAAGATTTTGTGTTAATAGTAATATATTTTCAGTGTTTTTATTGTGTGTTCTAAACGGATACACCAGTGTATTTAAAATGTTATAAGTGTTAAATGTATACGTGTTAAATATGTGTCAAGATATGTCTGTACATGCAATGAATTTGTACACGATGGAGTAATTTTAAAAAAAGTGGGCCAAAAATGACGCATCGCACGAGGAGAAGGGTCAAGAAACGACCTTAAACATGTGAGTAAAGATTTTCATTATGTTTTGGTGTCGGGGAAATGATTGTGTACAAATCCACCGGAGTTTTTGAGTAAAAGGGATGTTTCTAAATAACTAATTACAGAATAAGAACTCGGTCTGAACAAAAATAGAATTTTGAGAAATTATAAATAATTATGTGAAAGAATAAATCCTGTAGAGGAAATGTATGAATAAAATGTCAGTGTATTTGACGAATGTTATAAAAGCAAGCGTATTAATAATAATAATCATAATATAAAGGAAATATAAATAAAGATTAAACTGAATGATATGAAAATAAGAACGTTGGAGCCTTAAAAAAAGTATAAGACATGATATTAATGCATGTTATTAAAATAGAGCAATTATTGTCAAAGGAAAAGTTTAATATAAAAATTGAGATATGTATCAATTGTTAATATGGAATTTTTCAGTTCTTTGGAAGACGATAGGCTTAAAAATAATGTATAGCGCAATGGAGCGCAATTAAAATAAAATGTCACGCTAGGAATGCGTAAAAGTTAAAAGTACTTGGTAAATTACTTATGAGGGGTAGTTGATTGCGGAGAATTGAGATATGTTGTAAGTCCTCCAATAGTGACAGGGATCAGGAGGCCATGTGTGTGTTATTTATGTTGTAAAAGGGAGCAAATGTATGGTATTATTGAGCGTAGGTCATGTAGGCCACAGGCCGACCCTAAATCGCATTTTGTATAAGTCCTGCAATGTGGGAATGGTTCCCGAGGCATGTTAAGAGATTCGAACCTAGAATCCTCTTGTTGTTGAAGCCCCTAATTATTCGTTGTAAAATGTGTATTACTCTTCCCAATCAATGAGGACCCTTTATAATTAATAAATGCCAAGGTTACGAAAGTGGTTTATGAGCCAAATAAAATGTTGTTGAAAGGAAATAAGTGAAGTTAAATGCCAGGTCTCTCCATAGAATTGAAAAGAAAGGAAGATTTGTTTTAAAAGCATTGAGGAGAGCTCCAACCGTAGACTAGACTGGAAGCCACCCTCCCAGTCATAAATCTCGCTCAAGTATAACGGTCTGACCCTCATAGCAGGAGGTTGGGTGAAGGCCGTCTGTAAGAAGGAATGAATACACCGGGAGTGTTTAAAGTTGTTAATGACCCGGGAAGTGAACCGAGGTCCTTGTAGATGAAATTATCGCTTGCAAGTTCAGATCGTAGTTTTCTTATGTGATAATAGTAGTATAATTCGCTAGACTTTGAATATTGCATCATCATGACCAGAAATTGCGTAATCCTGATGACGTCATGGGATGACGTCATGGGTCCTTAGAGCGAGCACGTGGTCCAGGAGCGAGCATGTGCAGTGCACGTGTTAGCGTGGGAAGAGGTTGACCCTTTGGCTTGTTTGTGCGATGGTGATAAAAAGTTAATGGGTGTTGACGTCATGGAGGATGTTTATTAGGATGCTAACTGTCATCTGACACCCATGCGAGTGTGAGCACCAAAAACAAAAGGTTATTCGCGGGTAGTGGGGTAGTGTATGTTCTCTTGCAAGTCGCGTGTGTGCTTGAATACGTATGGCTATGTTGGGAAATGTTTGGTGGCGGGCGAGGACTAGGGTTGAGTGAGGGTTCGTTTAAATGCTATTTTTCCCGCTCTATTTGATGGTGAGGTAATTTTTTAAAATGGGTGGAATTTGGAAACGCAATTTGAGGTAAACGTGCTTTTTTGACAATTTGGCGAATTTAATGAGCTTGTAAGGCTAGAACGATGCATATAGGGTGTCGTAGGACTTGTGGTGAACCACCCCTTGCTATGGACGGGAGTATATCCACCCCAAAATAAATCTACCCTTACCCGGAGGTTAAGTAGTGGTTATTTTTGTATGCATGCGCACTTGAGGGCTTTTGTAAGAGAGCGGAATTTTTAAAAGATTCTTTATAGATGAGGCTTTTTAAAAAATTTATTAAAAAAACAAAAAACTAATAGGTCATTCGATTTTTAGTATCTCGCTAACCAATAATGCGATGTAAACATATGGGGTGTCATAGGACTCGTAGTGAATTCTCCTTTTGTATGAATGAGGTATGTCAACCCCCAAAATAAAAACTACCCTTACCTGGGGTGAAAGAGCAATTTTTGTATGTATGCACACCGGTGGCTTTTGTCAAAAGGGTCTAACTACACATTTGTTAATATTTTCTGAACCCACGATGGGATTTTCCCATAGGCAGTATCCTAGCACTTGGGGTGACACCTCGTTTTTGAAAGTATCATTCATTTATTTTCTTGTCAAAAGGGCCTAACTACACTTTTGTTAATATCTCGTGAACCAATCATGCTAGGGACTTGTATGAGGGGTCCTAGCACTTGGGGCGACGTCCCCCTTTATGGGGTGAAACTACCCCCCCAAAATTGAAAACTCAATATCTTGGAAACTATGAACCCTAAAATTAGGCGTTATAGCTTTAAAAATAGGTGATGACATAGGCTTTTACCTGGATTGGTCATTTCACCCCTAAAACAGTAAATAGTCATGTTATGGGGAAAAAACGTGTTAAACACCTAAAAATGATAAATGAACCTAAGATCTTTTGTTTTTGATGAAAAATAGCAGGGGGGTGAAAACTACCCCCAAATTGAAAAATCGATACCTTGGAAACTAAGAACCGTAAAATTATGTGTAATAGCTTAAAAAATTCGTTGTGACATAGGCTTTTACCCGGATAGATGATGTCACCCCTAAAACAGTAAATAGTGATTTTACAGTGGGGAAAAAGGTCTTAAACGGGTAAAAATGATAATTGAACCTAAGATCTTTTGTTTTTGATGAAAAATAGCACGGGGGTGAAAACTACCCCCAAATTGAAAAATCGATACCTTGGAAACTAAGAACCGTAAAATTATGTGTAATAGCTTAAAATATTCGTTGTGACATAGGCTTTTACCCGGATAGATGATGTCACCCCTAAAACAGTAAATAGTGATTTTACAGTGGGGAAAAAGGTCTTAAACGGGTAAAAATGATAATTGAACCTAAGATCTTTTGTTTTTGATGAAAAATAGCAGGGGGGTGAAAACTACCCCAAAATTGAAAAATCGATACCTTGGAAACTAAGAACCGTAAAATTATGTGTAATAGCTTAAAAAATTCGTTGTGACATAGGCTTTTACCCGGATAGATGATGTCACCCCTAAAACAGTAAATAGTGATTTTACAGTGGGGAAAAAGGTTTTAAACGGGTAAAAATGATAATTGAACCTAAGATCTTTTGTTTTTGATGAAAAATAGCAGGGGGGTGAAAACCACCCCCAAATTGAAAAATCGATACCTTGGAAACTAAGAACCGTAAAATTATGTGTAATAGCTTTAAAAATTCGTTGTGACATAGGCTTTTACCCGGATAGATGATGTCACCCCTAAAACAGTAAATAGTGATTTTACAGTGGGGAAAAAGGTCTTAAACGGGTAAAAATGATAATTGAACCTAAGATCTTTTGTTTTTGAAGAAAAATAGCAGGGGGGTGAAAACTACCCCCAAATTGAAAAATCGATACCTTGGAAACTAAGAACCGTAAAATTATGTGTAATAGCTTAAAAAATTCGTTGTGACATAGGCTTTTACCCGGATAGATGATGTCACCCCTAAAACAGTAAATAGTGATTTTACAGTGGGGAAAAAGGTCTTAAACGGGTAAAAATGATAATTGAACCTAAGATCTTTTGTTTTTGATGAAAAATAGCAGGGGGGTGAAAACTACCCCAAAATTGAAAAATCGATACCTTGGAAACTAAGAACCGTAAAATTATGTGTAATAGCTTAAAAAATTCGTTGTGACATAGGCTTTTACCCGGATAGATGATGTCACCCCTAAAACAGTAAATAGTGATTTTACAGTGGGGAAAAAGGTTTTAAACGGGTAAAAATGATAATTGAACCTAAGATCTTTTGTTTTTGATGAAAAATAGCAGGGGGGTGAAAACTACCCCAAAATTGAAAAATCGATACCTTGGAAACTAAGAACCGTAAAATTATGTGTAATAGCTTAAAAAATTCGTTGTGACATAGGCTTTTACCCGGATAGATGATGTCACCCCTAAAACAGTAAATAGTGATTTTACAGTGGGGAAAAAGGTTTTAAACGGGTAAAAATGATAATTGAACCTAAGATCTTTTGTTTTTGATGAAAAATAGCAGGGGGGTGAAAACTACCCCAAAATTGAAAAATCGATACCTTGGAAACTAAGAACCGTAAAATTATGTGTAATAGCTTAAAAAATTCGTTGTGACATAGGCTTTTACCCGGATAGATGATGTCACCCCTAAAACAGTAAATAGTGATTTTACAGTGGGGAAAAAGGTCTTAAACGGGTAAAAATGATAATTGAACCTAAGATCTTTTGTTTTTGATGAAAAATAGCAGGGGGGTGAAAACTACCCCGTATATGAAAGGAGTGTAGACTTATTGATGTTGCAGATTGGAAACAGTGAAAGTTATCACTTTTGTTTAATTAGAAATCTTGCTCGCCTTGTGCGTTCAAGCATCACTAGCACTCAGAGAAGGATTTATATATGTAGACGTTGTTTGTCATATTATCTTCTTGAGGATGAGTTAAATGTTCACTTTGCAGACTGTAAACAGTTTCCTGTTGCAAAAAGCATAATGCCGACTGATGAACAAAGATTTGTTAATTTTACAGAATTCCGAGTTAAAGATACAGTTCCATTTATAATATATGCAGACACTGAATGCGTTTTGTCTCCAATTTCCTCCTGTTTTCCAAATAGTGACATTCATAACTCTACTTTAACACATAAACATATTCCTTACAGCATTTCTTTATACCTTCATTGTAATTTCGATAGTGAATTGTGCAGTTTCAAGCTCTTTAGGGGAAATAATTGCATTGAATTGTTTGTAAAGGAACTTTATAGTATTGTGGATAAACTTCAAACATATTACTTATCGGTTAAGCCAATGTTAAAGATGACCGAAAATGAAGAAAGATTATTTTTGTCAAGTAAAATGTGTCACATTTGCGAGAAACCGATTGCAGTTAATGAACTCAAAGTACGCGATCATTGTCACTTAACTGAAAAATATAGAGGAAGCGCACACAATAGTTGTAATTTAAATTACAAAGTAACAAAGGTTTTGCCTATAGCATTTCATAATCTAACCGCCTATGATGGACATTTTATAATTAAAGAAATTTGCGAGAAACGTGATGGAGAGGTGTTACATAATCCTGGTCATATAAAATTGTTAGCGATGAATATGGAACGTTACAAAGGGTTTACAAAGTATGTACGGGCTAAGAATGGATTCATTCAGTTAAGATTTTTCGATACATATAATTTCTTGTCCTGTTCACTAGATCAATGTTCATCTTCGTTAAGCGAAGATTCAAAGCAAATAACACAACGTTATTTTAATGATGATGCACAGTTTCGACTTACTGCGAGAAAAGGTGTGTTTCCCTATGAATACGTCACGAGTATGGATGTTCTTAACGAAACTAAATTACCTGAAATATCCAAGTTTTATAGCAGCCTTAATGATCAAACAATATCGAATGAAGAGTATGAGTTTGCTCAATCGGTGTGGGAAACGTTTTCCTGTCAAACATTAGGAGAATACGCAGATTTGTATTTAAAAGTTGACACACTTCTTTTGGCGGATGTCTTTGAAAATTTTAGATCGAATGGCATGGAAACTTATGGCATTGATGCAGCTCATTTTTACACTGCTCCATCTATGTCTTGGTGTGCTATGAAAAAGATAACCAACGTTCAACTTGAATTGCTTCAAGATATTGATATGTTACACTTTTTTGAACGATCTATTCGAGGAGGAAATGTTCAGTGTATAACACGACATGCGATTGCTAATAATAAGTATATGAAAACTTATGATGAGAAAAAGCAAGAGTCCTACATAATGTACTTTGACGTTAATAATTTGTATGGATATGCGATGATGGAATATCTTCCAACGGGTGGCTTTAAATGGATTGCAAATGTTGAAGGCTTTGATGTTTTAACTATTGATGATACTTCAGAAATTGGATATATTTTGGAAGTAGATTTGACTTATCCTCAAGAGTTACATGACAAACATTCAGATTACCCTCTATGTCCAGAAAAGTTGACAAAGCTAATAGCTACCCTAGATAATAAAGAACGTTATGTTTTGCATTATAGATTGTTAAAGCAATGTATTCAACTAGGAATGAAATTAGATCGTATTCACAGAATAATTGAATTCAATCAGAGCCAATGGCTAAAACCATATATTGATGTGAACACAGAGAAACGAAAACAAGCCAAAAATGATTTTGAAAAGAATTTTTATAAATTGATGAATAATGCAATTTTTGGTCGTTCACTGATGAATGTGAGGAAGTTAAGGGACATCAAATGGGTCACCAAATGGCATGGAGCTCGTGGTGGTAGGTCTTTAATAGCTAAGGCTAATTTTAAACATAGAATTATATTTGATGAACAATGTATGGTCATCGAGATGAGTAGACTAAAGATTTTTCACAATCAACCAGTATATGTTGGTGCATCTATATTAGATTTGTCTAAATGTAAAATGAATGACTTTCATTACAATGTTATTTTAGCAAATCCTGAATCAAATGTGAGGTTGTTATACACAGACACCGATAGTTTTATGTATATATTCTATTATGATATTTATGAGTTCATGAAACAACATTCAAATTTGTTTGATACTGGAAACTATGAAACAAACAATCCTTTTGGCATTGTGAGACAAAATAAAGGTGAAATTGGTTTAATGAAAGATGAAAATGCTGGAAGGATTGTTGAAGAATTTGTGGGGTTACGACCCAAAATGTATGCAATAAAATTGTGTGATGAAATGAATAGCTTGTGTAAGGCTAAAGGCATTAAGAAGAGTGTGAGTAAAAGTAAGAATATTGATGAGTATCGAAAGTGTCTTTATAACAGAGAAAAAGTCAACAAAGTTCAAGTTTGTATAATTTCAAAATCTCATTCTGTATTTACTGTTCGGCAAAATAAGTTGGCAATTTCATCAAACGAAGATAAAAGACACATAACTGAAAACGGAATTGATACTTTACCGTTTGGTCATTTTTCTCTGAAAAATGATTAGAAACAAATTGAGATTAAAGCAGTTCATCTCACTTACTTTATTTCTTTCACACACACACTTTTATGCTGGTAATAATACTAATTTTTGTGTGTTCCTTTGCTTATGAAATCCTAGACTAGGAGTTCCACATTCGACATGATAGCGGAGTTTCATCTCCCATAAACTCGTCTCTGAGGTGGGTGCCAGAAAAGGCATCCAGCTGTAAAAACCACACCCTCACATAGACTTTCATAACTTCTTACGTTGAGGTTCATAACACTACGTTGATTGATTTATCGGTTTCCTTTTCACAATTCCTGTCTATACATTCCTCTTGAAGGTTGCAAGATGCTTGCAAGGTTCCTAAAATGCAATTAAATTTAATAAATACCTTAAGATGGTTTGATTTGTTTAATGATATGGTGTTAATAGTATTTTTAGGTTTTGACTGGCTTTGCATTAAGAATTGACTAACCAAACATGAGTTACCTATCAGGGAAACATTTTGGCCACTATGTTGGCTATTGACCAGTGAGTTTAGCTGTTTATCATTTTTTTAAATCATAAACAACAGAGGGTTAAACGTATAGATAAACCGTGTGACCATGTTTGTTAAACAAGACATTATACCAGAGACAATTAGAATACTTATGTAGAGTTTACCAAAAATAATGTTGTGTAACAGTAAATGCTAGTCAACAGTTATACACTTCTAAAAAAAATCATCATACAATACCTGAGAGCTCTTCTAAAATTATTGATGTGTAACATGATTCCACTAACTTGCTATGTATTTTTTGGCTTGGGGGTGATTTTCAAGAAATGCAAATGGAACTGAAATGCAATACAAACAATGAGCGTGCCTGGTGGCTGAGATTGATACCACGACGTACTGTCGGTTATGTAGCTATGTGGAATGTATATCAAATATGGTTTACTTCAAGGTCTGGAGATCCCTACAATTCCTACAATAAATGATCTTGAAATGGTCATCCTATGGTGTGAAAATATTTATTAGGTGTATATATATATATTTACTGAAAACAATTATGATTTATTAAATGTTTATATGTTTACAGTATTGTTATTTAATGTAAGCACTTGAGGCACTACCGACCAATGGGAAGCAAAAAGTGGGAGCATATATGGGATGAAATGTGGGAGCAAAGCAAATATAAAAAGTGGGAGCAAATATGCTAACAAATATGTCAACAAATATGCCGGCAAAAGTATATACACAATTCAAGATAGTTGAAAGTAAAGTATATACACAATTCAAGTTAGCATATTTGCTCCCACTTTTTATATTTGCTTTGCTCCCACATTTCATCCCATATATGCTCCCACTTTTTGCTTCCCATTGGTCGGTAGTGCCTCAAGTGCTTACATTAAATAACAATACTGTAAACATATAAACATTTAATAAATCATAATTGTTTTCAGTAAATATATATATATACCTAATAAATATTTTCACACCATAGGATGACCATTTCAAGATCATTTATTGTAGGAATTGTAGGGATCTCCAGACCTTGAAGTAAACCATATTTGATATACATTCCACATAGCTACATAACCGACAGTACGTCGTGGTATCAATCTCAGCCACCAGGCACGCTCATTGTTTGTATTGCATTTCAGTTCCATTTGCATTTCTTGAAAATCACCCCCAAGCCAAAAAATACATAGCAAGTTAGTGGAATCATGTTACACATCAATAATTTTAGAAGAGCTCTCAGGTATTGTATGATGATTTTTTTAGAAGTGTATAACTGTTGACTAGCATTTACTGTTACACAACATTATTTTTGGTAAACTCTACATAAGTATTCTAATTTTCTCTGGTATAATGTCTTGTTTAACAAACATGGTCACACGGTTTATCTATACGTTTAACCCTCTGTTGTTTATGATTTAAAAAAATGATAAACAGCTAAACTCACTGGTCAATAGCCAACATAGTGGCCAAAATGTTTCCCTGATAGGTAACTCATGTTTGGTTAGTCAATTCTTAATGCAAAGCCAGTCAAAACCTAAAAATACTATTAACACCATATCATTAAACAAATCAAACCATCTTAAGGTATTTATTAAATTTAATTGCATTTTAGGAACCTTGCAAGCATCTTGCAACCTTCAAGAGGAATGTATAGACAGGAATTGTGAAAAGGAAACCGATAAATCAATCAACGTAGTGTTATGAACCTCAACGTAAGAAGTTATGAAAGTCTATGTGAGGGTGTGGTTTTTACAGCTGGGTGCCTTTTCTGGCACCCACCTCAGAGACGAGTTTATGGGAGATGAAACTCCGCTATCATGTCGAATGTGGAACTCCTAGTCTAGGATTTCATAAGCAAAGGAACACACAAAAATTAGTATTATTACCAGCATAAAAGTGTGTGTGTGAAAGAAATAAAGTAAGTGAGATGAACTGCTTTAATCTCAATTTGTTTCTAATCATTTTTCAGAGAAAAATGACCAAACGGTAAAGTATCAATTCCGTTTTCAGTTATGTGTCTTTTATCTTCGTTTGATGAAATTGCCAACTTATTTTGCCGAACAGTAAATACAGAATGAGATTTTGAAATTATACAAACTTGAACTTTGTTGACTTTTTCTCTGTTATAAAGACACTTTCGATACTCATCAATATTCTTACTTTTACTCACACTCTTCTTAATGCCTTTAGCCTTACACAAGCTATTCATTTCATCACACAATTTTATTGCATACATTTTGGGTCGTAACCCCACAAATTCTTCAACAATCCTTCCAGCATTTTCATCTTTCATTAAACCAATTTCACCTTTATTTTGTCTCACAATGCCAAAAGGATTGTTTGTTTCATAGTTTCCAGTATCAAACAAATTTGAATGTTGTTTCATGAACTCATAAATATCATAATAGAATATATACATAAAACTATCGGTGTCTGTGTATAACAACCTCACATTTGATTCAGGATTTGCTAAAATAACATTGTAATGAAAGTCATTCATTTTACATTTAGACAAATCTAATATAGATGCACCAACATATACTGGTTGATTGTGAAAAATCTTTAGTCTACTCATCTCGATGACCATACATTGTTCATCAAATATAATTCTATGTTTAAAATTAGCCTTAGCTATTAAAGACCTACCACCACGAGCTCCATGCCATTTGGTGACCCATTTGATGTCCCTTAACTTCCTCACATTCATCAGTGAACGACCAAAAATTGCATTATTCATCAATTTATAAAAATTCTTTTCAAAATCATTTTTGGCTTGTTTTCGTTTCTCTGTGTTCACATCAATATATGGTTTTAGCCATTGGCTCTGATTGAATTCAATTATTCTGTGAATACGATCTAATTTCATTCCTAGTTGAATACATTGCTTTAACAATCTATAATGCAAAACATAACGTTCTTTATTATCTAGGGTAGCCATTAGCTTTGTCAACTTTTCTGGACATAGAGGGTAATCTGAATGTTTGTCATGTAACTCTTGAGGATAAGTCAAATCTACTTCCAAAATATATCCAATTTCTGAAGTATCATCAATAGTTAAAACATCAAAGCCTTCAACATTTGCAATCCATTTAAAGCCACCCGTTGGAAGATATTCCATCATCGCATATCCATACAAATTATTAACGTCAAAGTACATTATGTAGGACTCTTGATTTTTCTCATCATAAGTTTTCATATACTTATTATTAGCAATCGCATGTCGTGTTATACACTGAACATTTCCTCCTCGAATAGATCGTTCAAAAAAGTGTAACATATCAATATCTTGAAGCAATTCAAGTTGAACGTTGGTTATCTTTTTCATAGCACACCAAGACATAGATGGAGCAGTGTAAAAATGAGCTGCATCAATGCCATAAGTTTCCATGCCATTCGATCTAAAATTTTCAAAGACATCCGCCAAAAGAAGTGTGTCAACTTTTAAATACAAATCTGCGTATTCTCCTAATGTTTGACAGGAAAACGTTTCCCACACCGATTGAGCAAACTCATACTCTTCATTCGATATTGTTTGATCATTAAGGCTGCTATAAAACTTGGATATTTCAGGTAATTTAGTTTCGTTAAGAACATCCATACTCGTGACGTATTCATAGGGAAACACACCTTTTCTCGCAGTAAGTCGAAACTGTGCATCATCATTAAAATAACGTTGTGTTATTTGCTTTGAATCTTCGCTTAACGAAGATGAACATTGATCTAGTGAACAGGACAAGAAATTATATGTATCGAAAAATCTTAACTGAATGAATCCATTCTTAGCCCGTACATACTTTGTAAACCCTTTGTAACGTTCCATATTCATCGCTAACAATTTTATATGACCAGGATTATGTAACACCTCTCCATCACGTTTCTCGCAAATTTCTTTAATTATAAAATGTCCATCATAGGCGGTTAGATTATGAAATGCTATAGGCAAAACCTTTGTTACTTTGTAATTTAAATTACAACTATTGTGTGCGCTTCCTCTATATTTTCCAGTTAAGTGACAATGATCGCGTACTTTGAGTTCATTAACTGCAATCGGTTTCTCGCAAATGTGACACATTTTACTTGACAAAAATAATCTTTCTTCGTTTTCGGTCATCTTTAACATTGGCTTAACCGATAAGTAATATGTTTGAAGTTTATCCACAATACTATAAAGTTCCTTTACAAACAATTCAATGCAATTATTTCCCCTAAAGAGCTTGAAACTGCACAATTCACTATCGAAATTACAATGAAGGTATAAAGAAATGCTGTAAGGAATATGTTTATGTGTTAAAGTAGAGTTATGAATGTCACTATTTGGAAAACAGGAGGAAATTGGAGACAAAACGCATTCAGTGTCTGCATATATTATAAATGGAACTGTATCTTTAACTCGGAATTCTGTAAAATTAACAAATCTTTGTTCATCAGTCGGCATTATGCTTTTTGCAACAGGAAACTGTTTACAGTCTGCAAAGTGAACATTTAACTCATCCTCAAGAAGATAATATGACAAACAACGTCTACATATATAAATCCTTCTCTGAGTGCTAGTGATGCTTGAACGCACAAGGCGAGCAAGATTTCTAATTAAACAAAAGTGATAACTTTCACTGTTTCCAATCTGCAACATCAATAAGTCTACACTCCTTTCATATACGGGGTAGTTTTCACCCCCCTGCTATTTTTCATCAAAAACAAAAGATCTTAGGTTCAATTATCATTTTTACCCGTTTAAGACCTTTTTCCCCACTGTAAAATCACTATTTACTGTTTTAGGGGTGACATCATCTATCCGGGTAAAAGCCTATGTCACAACGAATTTTTTAAGCTATTACACATAATTTTACGGTTCTTAGTTTCCAAGGTATCGATTTTTCAATTTTGGGGTAGTTTTCACCCCCCTGCTATTTTTCATCAAAAACAAAAGATCTTAGGTTCAATTATCATTTTTACCCGTTTAAAACCTTTTTCCCCACTGTAAAATCACTATTTACTGTTTTAGGGGTGACATCATCTATCCGGGTAAAAGCCTATGTCACAACGAATTTTTTAAGCTATTACACATAATTTTACGGTTCTTAGTTTCCAAGGTATCGATTTTTCAATTTTGGGGTAGTTTTCACCCCCCTGCTATTTTTCATCAAAAACAAAAGATCTTAGGTTCAATTATCATTTTTACCCGTTTAAAACCTTTTTCCCCACTGTAAAATCACTATTTACTGTTTTAGGGGTGACATCATCTATCCGGGTAAAAGCCTATGTCACAACGAATTTTTTAAGCTATTACACATAATTTTACGGTTCTTAGTTTCCAAGGTATCGATTTTTCAATTTTGGGGTAGTTTTCACCCCCCTGCTATTTTTCATCAAAAACAAAAGATCTTAGGTTCAATTATCATTTTTACCCGTTTAAGACCTTTTTCCCCACTGTAAAATCACTATTTACTGTTTTAGGGGTGACATCATCTATCCGGGTAAAAGCCTATGTCACAACGAATTTTTTAAGCTATTACACATAATTTTACGGTTCTTAGTTTCCAAGGTATCGATTTTTCAATTTGGGGGTAGTTTTCACCCCCCTGCTATTTTTCTTCAAAAACAAAAGATCTTAGGTTCAATTATCATTTTTACCCGTTTAAGACCTTTTTCCCCACTGTAAAATCACTATTTACTGTTTTAGGGGTGACATCATCTATCCGGGTAAAAGCCTATGTCACAACGAATTTTTTAAGCTATTACACATAATTTTACGGTTCTTAGTTTCCAAGGTATCGATTTTTCAATTTGGGGGTGGTTTTCACCCCCCTGCTATTTTTCATCAAAAACAAAAGATCTTAGGTTCAATTATCATTTTTACCCGTTTAAAACCTTTTTCCCCACTGTAAAATCACTATTTACTGTTTTAGGGGTGACATCATCTATCCGGGTAAAAGCCTATGTCACAACGAATTTTTTAAGCTATTACACATAATTTTACGGTTCTTAGTTTCCAAGGTATCGATTTTTCAATTTTGGGGTAGTTTTCACCCCCCTGCTATTTTTCATCAAAAACAAAAGATCTTAGGTTCAATTATCATTTTTACCCGTTTAAGACCTTTTTCCCCACTGTAAAATCACTATTTACTGTTTTAGGGGTGACATCATCTATCCGGGTAAAAGCCTATGTCACAACGAATTTTTTAAGCTATTACACATAATTTTACGGTTCTTAGTTTCCAAGGTATCGATTTTTCAATTTGGGGGTAGTTTTCACCCCCGTGCTATTTTTCATCAAAAACAAAAGATCTTAGGTTCAATTATCATTTTTACCCGTTTAAGACCTTTTTCCCCACTGTAAAATCACTATTTACTGTTTTAGGGGTGACATCATCTATCCGGGTAAAAGCCTATGTCACAACGAATTTTTTAAGCTATTACACATAATTTTACGGTTCTTAGTTTCCAAGGTATCGATTTTTCAATTTGGGGGTAGTTTTCACCCCCCTGCTATTTTTCATCAAAAACAAAAGATCTTAGGTTCATTTATCATTTTTAGGTGTTTAACACGTTTTTTCCCCATAACATGACTATTTACTGTTTTAGGGGTGAAATGACCAATCCAGGTAAAAGCCTATGTCATCACCTATTTTTAAAGCTATAACGCCTAATTTTAGGGTTCATAGTTTCCAAGATATTGAGTTTTCAATTTTGGGGGGGTAGTTTCACCCCATAAAGGGGGACGTCGCCCCAAGTGCTAGGACCCCTCATACAAGTCCCTAGCATGATTGGTTCACGAGATATTAACAAAAGTGTAGTTAGGCCCTTTTGACAAGAAAATAAATGAATGATACTTTCAAAAACGAGGTGTCACCCCAAGTGCTAGGATACTGCCTATGGGAAAATCCCATCGTGGGTTCAGAAAATATTAACAAATGTGTAGTTAGACCCTTTTGACAAAAGCCACCGGTGTGCATACATACAAAAATTGCTCTTTCACCCCAGGTAAGGGTAGTTTTTATTTTGGGGGTTGACATACCTCATTCATACAAAAGGAGAATTCACTACGAGTCCTATGACACCCCATATGTTTACATCGCATTATTGGTTAGCGAGATACTAAAAATCGAATGACCTATTAGTTTTTTGTTTTTTTAATAAATTTTTTAAAAAGCCTCATCTATAAAGAATCTTTTAAAAATTCCGCTCTCTTACAAAAGCCCTCAAGTGCGCATGCATACAAAAATAACCACTACTTAACCTCCGGGTAAGGGTAGATTTATTTTGGGGTGGATATACTCCCGTCCATAGCAAGGGGTGGTTCACCACAAGTCCTACGACACCCTATATGCATCGTTCTAGCCTTACAAGCTCATTAAATTCGCCAAATTGTCAAAAAAGCACGTTTACCTCAAATTGCGTTTCCAAATTCCACCCATTTTAAAAAATTACCTCACCATCAAATAGAGCGGGAAAAATAGCATTTAAACGAACCCTCACTCAACCCTAGTCCTCGCCCGCCACCAAACATTTCCCAACATAGCCATACGTATTCAAGCACACACGCGACTTGCAAGAGAACATACACTACCCCACTACCCGAGAATAACCTTTTGTTTTTGGTGCTCACACTCGCATGGGTGTCAGATGACAGTTAGCATCCTAATAAACATCCTCCATGACGTCAACACCCATTAACTTTTTATCACCATCGCACAAACAAGCCAAAGGGTCAACCTCTTCCCACGCTAACACGTGCACTGCACATGCTCGCTCCTGGACCACGTGCTCGCTCTAAGGACCCATGACGTCATCCCATGACGTCATCAGGATTACGCAATTTCTGGTCATGATGATGCAATATTCAAAGTCTAGCGAATTATACTACTGATAATGGTCTTATAAGACAAATAAATAAATAACAATCCCTATTGTAATGTTGTATGAAAGTAGGATTCCACGAGTTAAATGAAGGTAACTAGATTCCGGGAGTAATCATAGTTTTGACTTTGTCAAGTAATCTTTATAACTCTGGAGTACACAAGTATTTTACCGATCACTATGGTGAATTTGTAAAACTTGAGAGGGATGGTAAATGCTGAAAACATGTGAAGTGCCCAAATATTTAAGTAAAGAATTAACATGTACTTTAAATGTAATTATATATTTGTGTTGATGGTAAGAGAATATAAAAATAGTATTTGAGGTGTACAAGAAGAATGACACCATTATTATTGGAAAATATCGAGCCAAAGGAGCTCGTAGTTATATGGAACTTTAAGATAGATACTTTATGGAAGTAAAAATAATTATGAATTGTTGGTTTTAAAGGAAACCATGTGTTTTAATAAAATATTTGTTTAATTCTTTTATTATTCCTTGTTCACTTGGAACAAGTAGAAGATTTTGGTCAGTAGTTTAATTGTTTTATTGTTTGTAGCGCCATAATTTTGGTTAATTAAATGTTTTAAAATAGGAGTTGATTTTCTTGTTATTTTTGCAAGTGTATCCTCTATTTAATCCAAAATGTGTAAGTCACAGAGTGGGAGAACGTACTACAACCCCGAAAATCCCGAATTGAGCAATGCTGGCATACTGTGATTTGCATATTTCTTGCTAAAAGGGCACATGGGGGTATATAAAGTAATGTGCTTGGATTAATAACTAGAGGAACACTTAAGACGGTCATTTCATGTAAAGTAAAGTAATGATAGGAATAGCTACAACGTATAATGTTAACTAACCGCATGGGTCCCTAGAAACTCACACCGAGCAGCCCTGAATATTAAACAACCCCCCAGCAAATCATATTTCATGGCGCCCAACGTGGGGATGAGTTTTCCTAGGGAAAACCCGAGTTTTCTCGAAAAATCAAAATTTTCATTTTTTTGAAAAAAAAAATGGTTTTTCGAAATTTTGAATCTTAAACACTTCCATAAAGTTGATGATTTTGAATAAAGGTATCGAAAGGGTACGTTGTAGTAAATACCCGTACCAAAGTAAATTTTTAAAGAAATTGGGACTCAATGATTCAGTTACCATCTCTCAAGCATGTTGTAGCGATGTGGCATGAGTAGCCCACTGTATTCTAATAAGATGGCATTGAGTGAGGAGATGCAACGGCTCTTGGAGGCCATAAACAATAAATTGGATAGCCAACAGAATACAAATAAAGAAGAGTTCAAATCCCTAAATGAGAGTTTGAATAAGTTGGATAGCCAACAGATTGAAAATAAAAGGGATTTAGGATCCATAAATGAGAGTTTGAATAAATTGGATAGCCAACAGGAGGAAAATAACCAAAAGTTAGGATCCATGAATCAAAGTTTAGAGTCACTAAAAACTGATAGTGCTAACATGGGAAGTAAATTGGAATCTATCCAGGCCGAGTGTAAAAACATGAACAGTGAACTGAAGGCTGAGATAGAAGGCAAATTGAATAGTATAAAAACAGAAAATTCAGATCATTTGTTAGCACAATCCAGGGTTTTGGAAGATAAACTAGGAGTAATAGAAGGGAAACTAGAAAATAAATTACATTCATTTCAGGAGAAGATGATAGCTGATAATTCTTTGAAAAGTCAAGCCATGAACAACAAATTAAATGTCATGGAGACTAAAATACAAAGTAATATAAATAAGAAATTAGAAGAAACAATGAATAACAAATTTCAAGGTTTTGATACTGATTTTGGGAATAAGATAAATGATTTCAAAGGGGAAATAACAAGTAAAATTGAAAATGAAAATGGGGCACTTAAGTTAGAATGGCAAGGCCAAATAAAGACCTTGAAGGACAGTATGGAAGAGTCCCAAACTAAATGTCAAGAAAATTTTGAAAATTTAGAGACTAAATTAAGTAATATGGAGGGAAATGTAGATGCATGTAAAAAAAACTTGTAAACCAGATCCAAGGTGTGCAGAAAGAATTAGAAGCTAAGATAGAATATAATAGCAACATTTGTGAAAATTCCCGGAAGGAGATAAAATATAGTCTTGATAGGCTAGAAGGTAGATTTACAGGGGTTGAGAAAAAAGTAGTAAACTTCGAGGGAAAAGTCGAGAAAGTCCAGGCAGAAATAACTGATGTTAAGGAGCTGGGTAAGGCCGATGCAAGTAAAAGGGAATTGCAATTTAACGTATTCACGGGACAGGTGGACAAATGGTTGAGAAAGCATGAGGGGGATATTACTACGAAGTTATGTAAATACGAAGGGAATCTTAAGGATGAAAGCATGCAACGAAAAAGGGATCGTGATGAACAACTCGTGAAAATGGAGAGGATAGATAAAGGGGTTACTGGAATACAGGAAACCGTAATAGGATTAACAAAACAAATGGGAGACACAAAGGGAGATATAGATAAGGTTATGACCGACATAACAATTATATTCGAGGAACAAGGAAAGGCTCGAGATGATATGAACAAGATCCAGGACAAAGTTTACAAAGGACAAAAGGAGATGGAGAAAAAGATAAAGGAAACGCGAGAAGACCTAGATACTAAAGGTGATGTTAAGCCAGAAATTATAAAAGAACAGGTCATGGTCATCAAGAAAGAGGAGGAAGAACACTTAAATGAAATCAGGGATAGCTTCAGGGACGAGAAAATCCAACTCAAACGAGAACTGGAAACCAGTAAGAAAAATCAGGAAAGAATTCAAAATGAATTAGGATCCCGGTTGGAGAGGACTGAACATAAGAACAGTCAAATGGAAATTCAACTCATGGCTAATGAAGAAAGGGCCCGAAGAGAAAGGAAGTTAGAATTTGAGAGTCAGGAGGAGTTCCCAAAGACAGGATGGGTAGATACCCATGAACGAGGCACAGATACCGACAGGGACTTAGGAGGGGAGAGCCCTTATAAGAACCCAGGATATCCGATGGCGATGTCAACCCCGTACATGAACCAGACTAATGGTCAGATAATAAACATCATTAAGTCGAATGAGGACAGACCGGTAAAGTTCACGGGTAATAACATGTCAATTACTCCAAAATACTGGTTAAAGGAAGTCGCAGAGTACTTAAACAAAATGAAAGTTCCTCAGGATCGGAGACTGTGAGCAATTGAGAAGCTGTTGGCAGGTGATTGTCTTACTTGGTTCAGAAGCTTCAGGTACACCTTTGATACGGTGGAAGACTTTAGAGAAGCCTTTTTAAAACGATATTGGGCAGCAGACGTCCAAGAGAATTTGAGGCTAGATCTGTACTCTAGGAAGTACAGCACAAATGCTCCAACTAAGTACTCCGAATTTTTTACCGCTCAGCTGTGTAAATTCCGGGAACTTGACATTGCTCCAGCGGAGAATGACCTGTGTGCCGCCATTGCAAGACAACTTCCATAAGAGATTCAGAGGCTGTTAATCTCATCCAAAGCCAGAAGTGCTGTGGAAGTGGAGAGTGTATTACGTCAAATAGATATGACGACTTCGCACGTTACTCCCAGGCATCAAAGACAGACTGAACAGGTACATATGGCCATCAGTCAGGAAAACAGGGAGAAACCGTCGACCAGAAATCAGTCCACTAGTACTGATACTCTGGGGCTGGGTCGAGAGTATGGGCACCAAGAGCCTAGAGGAATACAGCCATAATACAGAGGAGGATATCGAGGAAGAAATCCTAGGAATACGGGTTATAGGCAACAAGAAAGCCGACCCTATAACAATAACCATCAGAGGCAAGAAAACCGAAAGAAATGGGAGAATTATCCCAGAAGGAACGTAAGGCCAGAGGATAGGGATGATGAATATCGGGCCGAAATAGAAGAGAGGTATCAGGAAAGTCTTCGTTATATGAACGAACGACCAGACGAACCTGAAAGGCAAAAAGTCCGTTGGAGTGAGGCAATAAAGAACCGGAAACCACCCGACCGACTAGACGGAGCTCAAAGCTTGGAACTACAAGCTCAATTAAAGAATGAGGGGAAATGAAGCCCTCAGGATAAAAAAAAACTTCAAATTTAAATCGTCAAAAGTGGAAACATACCAGGAGCTGGGAGGAGGTAGAAATTGTGAATTGGATAGCAAGACCAGATGAGCTGATTAACGAGGATGTGGAAGGAATCCCAACTATCAAAAGAGAATTACCCATAATTATGTTAAGGATAGAAGGATTACTGGTCAGGGCATTAATTGATACCGGATCCACAATAAGTTTAATTACGCAAACCCTTCTAAATGAATTGGAAACAAGGGGCCGCGTATTAAAGATTCCCACTTCAAGTGTAAAGATTAAGGGGATTATCCCTGAAAAATCTTTAACATGTAAATTTCAGGTATACATCGATCTGATCATGGGTAACGCTGAAATTTTGCAATGCTTTTTGCTGGTAAATCAATTACCGTATGAAGTCATATTAGGTATTGATTTTATCCGTGAGAACAAGGTCATCATAGACCTAGCGCAAAACTGCATTAGAATCCAAAGAGAGGATGTGGATGAACAAAACATTAACCTACAGGAACAGGATGCAAAAATAGGAGAACAGGTATGGCATGTGGAAGAAGTAACTGAGGAATGTTATAAGGACATAGAAAAAATATTTGAAGTCCTCAACATAGAACTCGAAGATAATTTGGAAACTGAGTTCGAGACCAACCTGTCGGGAAAAGTAGAGGAAGCTAAAGTTAACCTCGAAAATAAGGAACAATTAAAGAAATTATTATTGAATTTTAGGGACGTATTTGATTCCAAGCCAGGGAAAATTGAAAAATTTAAATACGCGTTCCAAGTCAATGATTGGGCACCGTTCAGACAAAAACCATACCCGGTTGCGGAAAAACATTACCCACAAACGAAGAAAACACTGCAGGAGATGATGAATGCAGGTGTTATAGAAAAGATGGCGACACCATATGTTAGTCCATTAGTGATTGTGAGTAAACCGGATGGCTCAGTAAGGGTGTGTTTAGATGCCAGAAATTTGAATGCAAAAATCATACCAGAAAATGATTCGGCACCACCCATAAAATAAATACTGAGGAAATTCAAAGGCAAGAAGATTTTTACAAATATTGACATGACTTCTTCGTATCATCATCTCGAACTGGAAGAGAAAACCAGCCTGTTGACTGGATTTCAGTTCGACCAACAAACATATTGTTTTAGGAGATGTCCGTTTGGATTGAAGACCGCAGGATCTGCCTTAATAAGAGCGCTTGATCGAAACCTGTCAGAGGAAGTGAAAGATTGCACTATCCGTTATGTGGATGATATTTTACTTACCTCGGAGAACATTGAGGAACATTTAGAAAAATTAAAGAAATTATTGGAAGACTTAAGAAGGGCTAATTTTAAAATCAATTTAAAGAAGTCAAATTTTTGTCAAAGACAAGTAACATTTTTAGGGCATGTGATTGACAAGGATGGTGTTAAACCAAATCCATGCAAATTAGAATCGATAAGAGATTTTCCAAGGCCTTTGAAGGTGAAGAACGTTCGCCAGTTTTTGGGATTGATTGGATTTTTCTCAGGACATTGCCCGTCATACACAAAAACTGTTGCACCACTACAGGACCTTCTGAAGAAGGGGGGCAAGTGGAAATGGACGGAGGAAACAGAAAAAGCATTGGTGGAAGCCAAGGAAATGCTCTTAAACTATGTGAAGCTAGGATATCCTGATTTTAATCAGAGATTTATCATTCAAACAGACGCATCCCAGATTGGAATAGGGGCAATGCTATATCAGGAAAATCCGGATAACCCTGATAAGAAAAATTATCTAGCTTTCACAAGTCGGAGACTGAAACCACACGAGAAAAATTATACGATCAGCGAAATCGAGCTGCTAGCAATATTGCACGCGCTGCAATATTGGCGAAAGATCGTATATGGGTTTCAAGTCACTTTAAGAACGGATCATAAAGCCTTAACCTTTTTGATGAAGACTGATCTATCCAGTCAAAGGTTGATGCGTTGGGCTTTATATATTCAACAGTTTGATGTAAAGATAGTATACTGCCCAGGAAAAGAAAATATAGTTCCAGACTATTTAAGTAGACAGCCAGAGTCCACAGAAGAGGAAGTAATGGCTATTGATTTGGAAGACAGGGATCACCGTACTCTAAATGAGTTAAGAAGCATTAGTCAACGGCAACGTGAGGATCCATGGATGAACATGCTCGTATCTTTCCTTGAGGGAAGTTTGATAGGAGGAACACCAGCGTACACGGAAGCTAATAAGATAGCTCAAGATTACACATTTTATAATGGATTATTATATAAGTTTGTGGACTCTGACCATACACGATTAAGGATTGTTGTACCTGCAATTTTGCAGAGGAAAATAGTATGGTTAGCCCATAGATCGTTCGGACATATGGGAGTCGACAAAACAGTCTCGATGCTGAAAGAAGCATTTGTATGGCCGAGACTGAGAGAAACTGTAAGGGACACGCTAAAGACATGTGATCTATGTCAAAGGATCAAACCAAATGCATTTCTGATGAGACAAAATCCTATACCATTGTTGCCCGAGAGGCCAGGTCAAATCATCTCTATTGATAATTTCGGACCTTTGCCCAAGGCAAGAAGAGGAAATCGACACATAATGGTGGCTATGGATGTCTTCACAAAAATGGTTGTCCTTGCTCCCATACAGAAGACTAGTACCAAACAGGTGTTAAAACGACTCAAAGAAAAAGTGATACCGATTCTGGGAAAACCTGAGAATTTGTTGTCGGATCACGGTAGTTGTTTCACCAGTGTAGAGTTCAGACAAGAATTAGAAAGACTTGGAATACGTCAGATTTTGTCAAGTATTCGCCATCCTGAGGCAAATCCTGTAGAAAGAGTGATGAGGGAGACGGCCAAGTATTGTAGAATATACTGTGCCGAAGAAAATTGGAAGTGGATAGATATCTTGGATATTATCGAATTCTGTATAAACAACACAATCCATGAATCTACGGGAGAGATACCAATAACCTTACATCGGAATGAGCGACCAGAAAGACCTTGGAGTCTGGTACTTCCTAGGCCAGCCGACGCTCAGCCGGGAAGAGATGTACGTATTAGAAGAGCCTTTGAGCATCTAAAAGCTCAAGCCGACAGGAGGCAATGAAGAAATAGGCACAAGAGGTATCATCGGCCACTATTAGCAGGGGAAATGGTGTTAGTAAAAAGACCAGCCATTTCGGATCCAGGGAACCGCGTGTACAAAAAGTTCCAGAAAATGTACCACGGACCGTATCAAATAATAAGAGATTTGAGAAATAATGCCTATAGAATTCGGCACTGTGAAACGAATCACGAAGTGACCATGAATTCAGCGAATTTGAAAGTATATTACCCTCCCGAAGACTTCGATGAAGCCAATGAACAAGCCCTGGTTATGGAACAATTTAAAGATGAGGAATCCACTTTTGATAGAAACGAGAATAAGGAAGAGAAAGGAAACAGAGCTCAAGCATTCGAGTGCGAATGCGAATTAGAGAAATTATATTGGGAAATAAAAGAAATAATTGCTTTTGTTGAAGAAGAAAATTTCAATTTAAGAAAGGAGAATGATGAAATAAGGAAACGGGTAGGGATAGACCACACCCGTAAAGAAGAATGAGGTTCTGGAGACTTGAAGTCCAGACAAATAAAGGAAAAGGAAAGAAAGGGTAGGGACAGAGCGTACCCAACCTACACAATTACCGGATATGACTTAAAAAGATGAAAGAACAGAAGGTACGGATAACGTTATGATGGCTTCGACAGTTAAAAGAAAAATAAGATTTTTATGAATAATTGAAATAAATTTCCTCAAATTTTTTCGAAAATTTATTTACCTAAGGAGGGGAGAGATGAACCCATGTACCATTGGCTCAAAAGGGGTCGAATCCATGTGTTTGGGGAAGAAATGAAAGAAACATACAGTTTCTAATGTAACATAGAGAAATTTCAAGCCAGGATTCTAGCCTAACGTTGTGCAAGCAGCGGGGACCAGGTGTTCAGGAGATGAGATCATGCCTCTTGACTCCTTGAGAGGAGCGGGTCATGGATATTAATAGCACGAGTGAAAAATTTTCACTGTAAGACAGAGAAGCGTGACTCGGAAATCCAGCTTAGCTTGCAGGAAAACGGCAACAGCGCCGATGTGCCAGAAGAAGAATAATTAAATTTAACCCATTTGCAGGAATGAAAATAAGTAAATAAATACAGTACTGTGAATCATTTCGGATTAGAGATTTTTGTGTAAAGAAAAACCTTGTAATAATTGCATAGGAAAGAACTGCAAACGCAGTATACGTCATTGGGGATTCACTGATACCAGAGGAGTGGGGAATTAAAAAAATGAACAGCAACACCCACGCAGCTGAAGACTACAAATTAATTAATATCTCAGAATCGCACGATCGATTCTTATGCGCAGTGAGATCATTTGACGTTTGGAAGACGAACTTTCTGGAGATATACTTTTTATAATTGTACGACAATTAGTTCAAAAGTTGGTCACGAAAAGGACTAGGATTTTATCTTTTTGTGACTAAAGAGTATAAAACTCCTGGCCTCACCAAGCCAATCATGCAGTTTCCGATAGCCCAGGGGGGCGTCACGCTGGATCAGTACATGCAGTTATCAAACGGCCTGAGGGCGCGTCACTGTGCTTCATCAGACACCGAATTCCGATAGTCCGTGAGGGGGCGTCACGCTGAAACACACCGAAGACAGTATACCAGCTTTCCTTGAGGGGAAAAACGCTGTATCACATCGCATAGAAAATATCCGACAGCCACGGGCGTCGCGGTATCAATAACTCGCGTGCCTCCGTAAAGGAGTTGCAAAGAAGTAATATTACAGTATCGCCGTGTTGAAAATTTAGGAAAATCCTAGTTACAGGATTTAGGTCCGACAGTATACAATTTACAGTGAAAAGTTCATAAAATACAGTCAAAGTAGGCTGCGAACTTAGGACTCAGGGCGATAGGTCTTTAAGTAAACGACCAAAAGTATCATAACGTACGGAAGTACCGTAACAGAGAGATAAACAGTTTCTCTAATTTAAAGAACCCGAGCAGGGACAGAGAAAATAAGGTTCGTAAGTATTCTAGAAGATCAGAAGTGCGAGAACCGAATAAGCAAAGAAGAAGACAGGAAACTATAGACATCGTTTCAAGAAAGCAGACGAACTATTCAAAAGCACTAAGACGCAAGAAGTATTAGTTGCTAAAAATCCATAGGTCACCGATAAATTATCGAGGGGACCGTGAACAGAACAGACTTTCGCTAAGATCAATAAATAGGGTCTAAAAGGGGAGCCGTTCGTGTCAGAGAAATAGCAGATCGTCAAGAACGGGATTCGAAGGAGTGCTATTGCGGGGAGGAAGTAGATGATTCGAGACTTTCATATTCAGAGAGGATAGGAAGCCGACATTACTAAATTTCACCCTTGGAGACGGGAGGTCAAGAGGTCACGTGTGATAGGCCTAATAGCGGTCTAGTGATCAAAATTCGTGAAGTGTAAATATATCAAGATTTTGTGTTAAAAGTAATATATTTTCAGTGTTTTTATTGTGTGTTCTAAACGGATACACCAGTGTATTTAAAATGTTATTAGTGTTAAATGTATACGTGTTAAATATGTGTCAAGATATGTCTGTACATGCAATGAATTTGTACACGATGGAGTAATTAAAAAAAAAGTGGGCCAAAAATGACGCAACGCACGATGAGAAGGGTCAAGAAACGACCTTAAACATGTGAGTAAAGATTTTCATTATGTTTTGGTGTCGGGGAAATGATTGTGTACAAAATCCACCGGAGTTTTTGAGTATAAGGGATGTTTCTAAATAACTAATTACAGAATAAGAACGCGGTCTGAACAAAAATAGAATTTTGAGAAATTATAAATAATTATGTGAAAGAATTAATCCTGTAGAGGATATGTATGAATAAAATGTCAGTGTATTTGACGAATGTTATAAAAGCAAGCGTATTAATAATAATAATCATAATATAAAGGAAATATAAATAAAGATTAAACTGAATGATATGAAAATAAGAACGTTGGAGCCTTAATAAAAGTATAAGACATGATATTAATGCATGTTATTAAAATAGAGCAATTATTGTCAAAGGAAAAGATTAATATAAAAATTGAGATATGTATCAATTGTTAATATGGAATTTATCAGTTCTTTGGAAGACGATAGGCTTAAAAATAATGTATAGCGCAATGGAGCGCAATTAAAATAAAATGTCACACTAGGAATGCGTAAAAGTTAAAAGTACTTGGTAAATTTCTTATGAGGGGTAGTTGATTGCGGAGAATTGAGATATGTTGGAAGTCCTCCAATAGTGACAGGGATCACGAGGCCATGTGTGTGTTATTTATGTTGTAAAAGGGAGCAAATGTATGGTATTATTGAGCGTAGGTCATGTAGGCCACAGGCCGGCCCTAAATCGCATTTTGTATAAGTCCTCCAATGTGGGAATGGTTCCCGAGGCATGTTAAGAGATTCGAACCTAGAATCCTCTTGTTGTTGAAGCCCCTAATTATTCGTCATAAAATGTGTATTACTCTTCCCAATCAATGAGGACCCTTTATAATTAATAAATGCCAAGGTTACGAAAGTGGTTTATGAGCCAAATAAAATGTTGTTGAAAGGAAATAAGTGAAGTTAAATGCCAGGTCTCTCCATAGAACTGAAAAGAAAGGAAGATTTGTTTTAAAAGCATTGAGGAGAGCTCCAACCGTAGACTAGACTGGAAGCCACCCTCCCAGTCATAAATCTCGCTCAAGTATAACGGTCTGACCCTCATAGCAGGAGGGTTGGGTGAAGGCCGTCTGTAAGAAGGAATGAATACACCGGGAGTGTTTAAAGTTGTTAATGACCCGGGAAGTGAACCGAGGTCCTTGTAGATGAAATTATCGCTTGCAAGTTCAGATCGTAGTTTTCTTATGTGATAATGGTCTTATAAGACAAATAAATAAATAACAATCCCTATTGTAATGTTGTATGTAAGTAGGATTCCACGAGTTAAATGAAGGTAACTAGATTCCGGGAGTAATCATAGTTTTGACTTTGTCAAGTAATCTTTATAACTCTGGAGTACACAAGTATTTTCCCGATCACTATGGCGAATTTGTAAAACTTGAGAGGGATGGTAAATGCTGAAAACATGTGAAGTGCCCAAATATTTAAGTAAAGAATTAACATGTACTTTAAATGTAATTATATATTTGTGTTGATGGTAAGAGAATATAAAAATAGTATTTGAGGTGTACAAGAAGAATGACACCATTATTATTGGAAAATATCGAGCCAAAGGAGCTCGTAGTTATATGGAACTTTAAGATAGATACTTTATGGAAGTAAAAATAATTATGAATTGTTGGTTTTAAAGGAAACCATGTGTTTTAATAAAATATTTGTTTAATTCTTTTATTATTCCTTGTTCACTTGGAACAAGTAGAAGATTTTGGTCAGTAGTTTAATTGTTTTATTGTTTGTGGCGCCATAATTTTGGTTAATTAAATGTTTTAAAATAGGAGTTGATTTTCTTGTTATTTTTGCAAGTGTATCCTCTATTTAATCCAAAATGTGTAAGTCACAGAGTGGGAGAACGTACTACAACCCCGAAAATCCCGAATTGAGCAATGCTGGCATACTGTGATTTGCATATTTCTTGCTAAAAGGGCACAGTATGTGAAGTCGGAGAGTCTTTCAGATACCATAAGGAAAAGGAGGATTGATTTCTATGGACACATCTACCGGATGAATCCTGTCCGAATAACCAAGAAAATCTTTGACTTCTTCTCCAAAAAGAAGATCAAACCTAATTGGTTTACGGAAGTAGAAAAGGACTTGCGAGAGCTTCAGATTACTGAAATCATGTTGATGAATGATACAGCCAAAACCGTGACCATAGACAACACAAAGAGGTTCCAAGCCAGAGCTGTCTCCAGAAAACCGATGCAGATATTACAAGAGGAAAGAAAGAGGAGATCAGAGAGAATGAAGAAGTATTGGGAGAAAAGGAGAGCACACGCATCAAAGAAGTGATTGATCTGATGTACCCCAAAGTGGGTGATTCGAAAAGAAGAAGAAGAAGAAGAAGAATGAAAAGACACAACCAAATGGTCAAAATAATGCACCTACACCTTGCTCAAAAGCACTTATTATCTGAAAACACTTTGCCTTACTATCAGGGTGTTCCTGACGCCGTTTTGGAAAATCCTAGTCACAAGTTGTTATTGGACCGATCAGTTAATACTGACTAGCAGTAGTGACCAGCTTCGCCAGGTGAATTTATTTGTTTTATGGATGTTAATGAATCCTACTACAGAACTGACACATGATACTTAAATTAACAGAAGAAAAATAATAAAAATATAACGTATTGTGGTGGAGGTTGTAGTGGGAGTGACACGTAGTACAGTATAATGGACGTCATTTTCTCGTAATGATAATAATGATAATAATGAATAGGGAAACGGCTATATACTAACTACAGCACTGACACGTGTAATTTACAAACGAATTTGAAACACGTAGACTAGTTCCGTGAAGAACTAAAGCCTATTTTCATATATCCTACATACGTTAATTGCGTCTATCAACATACGAAATTTCAGTTTGATTGCTGTAATAGAATGCGTAAACATTGACCATTATGACAAAGGTAATAATTAATAACCGTGTTGACTGATAGTATAATCTCATTAAAACTGCCTAGTGTTTGACTGGGAGGTTTTAATGAGATAATGCTGTAATAGATTCGTAGATATAGATACAGATATAGATATAGATAGATATAGATTCTAATATTACGGATGGTCGCCATGTTGGATTCTTATGTATGTTGGACTTACAGTTATGTACTATAACATGAAGATTATTGTGTACGTGAAGTATTCAGACTTCAATCGCATGATAGGACACAAGAAGAAAAACGACATATTAAAATTTCGCACAGCTGCCATCTTGTGGCTATGAAAACTATTGAAATAAATTAGATGCCAGTGGATTAACATTTGTATAAGCATTTACCGTATCACGTTTCACTGCACTCGGATGGTTAAATCGCAAGAAAAGTCCATTTAAATATTTAAACTTCACGTCGCCACCATGTTGGATTTGTGCTCACTAGGTTATTGAAAGTCCTATAGGTGAACCTATGTTCATAGCCTCCATGGACATTTAAATTTCAGTTTGATTGCTGTAAAAGATTCATAGATATTGAGAACCGTCTAAATATTTCGGATGGTCGCCATTTTGGATTGTTACATGTGTATGACATAGAGTTATTATTATTTATTAATTATTTGGATTTATTGTGCTTCTAACAGGCATATGCCTAATAAAAAGAAACACATGTACATTTGGTTACACAATTCTATCAAATTATACTATAATTGACAGACATAATGCTGAGATTGTAATGCAAATTAATTCTACAACTAAATACGAAAATATAATTATACTGTGCAGGTAATTGGTAGGTGGAATGTACGAGTTCATGTGATCGCACAGCAGGCAGAAACAAAGGAACTATATGTGTAACTGAATAAGTCGAGGTTGTTTGCTATTGAATGTTCATTGTATAATTGAATAGCACTTATTATTGGGGAATGTTTATGCTGTTCAGTTCTAGTTCTAGGGCAGTAAAATGTAATAAACTTAGGTCGAGTTGATTGAGGTGGGACACGTAAATTGAACTGTGATATTAAATACGGACTATACAAAAGGTTATTGAATACTTTGAAGACAAAAACAAGAATTGCAATTTTTCGTCTGTTAGCCAGAGATGTATAATTCAGGTAACTTAGAAGATTTCCATAGCTATCATATTTCGGATAAATACCCGTCATTTTATACTGCAGATATCTTAGGAATTTATTCTGAACCTTTTCAATTTCCCTAATGTGGTTCAAGTACCAGGGATTCCAGATGCTGGATGCATATTCTAATCTGCTTCTAACAAAATAATTGAACAATAATTTTATACTTTTTGGGTTGACGAAATCTTTAGAATTTCTTCTTATAAAGCCTAGCATTTTATAAGCACTAGCTACCATTTCATGAGTGTGCAATGAAAATGTTAGCTTTGAATCAAAATGGACTCCTAGGTCTTTGATAGAATTGTTAATAGTGAGATACGCATCCAATATCCGGTACCGAAACATCACCTGGAATTTGTTTCTAGTAAACTTCATAACTGAGCATTTCTTTATGTTAAGGTTCAAGCGATTTAATTTACTCCAGGATGCCACATTATTGAGATCTTCTTGTAGTAATTGACAGTCCTGCTCTGTCTGAATATTTCTAAAAATTTTGACATCGTCCGCGAATAACAAAACGTTCGAATATTTAATACACCTTGTAAGATCATTGATAAGCAGTAAGAATAATAGAGGGCCTAGGTTTGAACCTTGCGGGACGCCTGATCGGGCATAGTATGAATAGGATTCACATCCATTGCAAGCAACAAACTGTTTTCGTTCACTGAGGTATGAGGTGAACAACTTCAGCAAATTGTAGGAGAAGCCATAATATGCTAACTTATTTAAGAGGATATCATGATCTACCTTATCGAATGCCTTCGCATAATCTGTATAAATTACATCAACTTGACTTCCTTTGTCCATTGCTGCTGATACTTTGTGAGTAAACTCCATTAGATTAGTTACTGTTGATCTTTTAGGCATGAACCCATGTTGAAAGTCACTTATAATGTACTGTACGTGCTGAAATATATGCTGATATAACAATTGTTCAAAGAACTTTGCAATGGCTGACAGTATTGCCACGGGTCTGTAATTATCAAAATCAGACTTATGTCCAGACTTATGTATGGGACTTACCCTGGTAATTTTCCAACGACTGGGAAAAGTACCAGTTTGAATGGCTATATTAAATATTATAGTTAAAGGATAGGCCAGCACCTCTGCACAGCCTTTGATTATGTATGGAGGAATTAGGTCTGGGCCAGCGGCTTTCTTTTGATTTATTTTTAGTATCGCATTCTTAACATCAGAAATACTAATCTGTTTAGAATCCAGTACATCAAGCAATGGGTGTATGTCCTGGTCACTTGCACCTAAATTGTCATACTTGGCGCATTCCTTGGAATAAACTGACGACAAATAATCAGCAAAACCGTTGACTATCTGCTTATCATTTTCTAATATTTCCCCATTAATTTTCATTACGGGTATTGCCGGGGATCGTTTCTTGTGTCGAATAAATGCCCAGAGGCGATTCGTGTCCTCTCCGATTGCATTTTCGACATTACGTACGTATTGCCGGTAGGCGGATTGAATATCACGTTTTAGAATTTTCCTGAGCTCTTTAAACTTTTCGCAATGAAAGTCCTTGTTGGCCTGTTCCCTACGCATTTTCTTTCGATGGTAAGATTTTCTTCGGATGTTATTTATTATATCAAAATTAATCCAGCATGGATACAGTTTGGTCCTCTTACTAGTGCTTACAGGTACACTAGAATCCAGAGCCTGATAGAAACGGGAATAAAAATTATCTACCGCCTCGTCTACATGGGAAAATTGCGAGAGAACACTCCAATCCACTTCTTGTAATTTTGTATAAAGTTGTTCGAAATTAGCCTTTTTAAAATTGTATGTATGAGTTTAGTGAATATTGTGTCTAACTTCTCTCTGCCAGTATCGTACATTAATGTTTAAGGGGGGATGATTATTGTCTTCCGGTACAAGGGGTTGTTCCTCTCTATTGACAGCAATAGAGGAGATGGTGGACAGTACTAGATCAAGTGTTCTATTATTCACATTCACGATATTATTAAAACTTTTCAAGTTCATCATATTTATAAAATTATTTAAGGAGGTAGAAAGCCGAGATCCTGTTTTTAAATCAAATGTTGGGGTTATTTCTGGAATGTTAAAGTCTCCCAAAATAAGAACAGGATTGTTGCTTATGAGTGAGTTCGATTCTATACTTGTGTAAAATTCCTCGTATGTACCATTAAAGGAAAATTATTGCGTAGCTTCATTATTCAAACTTTCACTTCGATCGCATGATTACGACACAAGAAATGAATACTTAATTTTAAAACTTCGCACAGCCGCTTAGGGGTTATGTAAACAATAGAAAATTGCCAGTGTATTACAATATCTATAATCATTTAATGTACCGCATTTCACTCCGCTCAGATGGTTAAATCACGAGGAAAGTCGCTTGGCCGCCATGTTCGTTTTGTACTTTACAGGCTTTTGAGTATTACATAGATAAACTTGTAGTACTGCCCTTTACCACCTCACAAAATTTCAGGGTGATATCAGTAATAGTTTCGGAGATATAGAATGCCAGTGAAATATTTCGCACAGCCGCCATCTTGAGGTTATGCAAACAATTGAACTAAATTAGATGCCAATGCATTATAATGTGTATAAACATTCGCTGTAACAAGTTTCATTACGTTTAGATGGTTAAATCGCGAGAAAGGTCTACTTAAGAGTCTCAAATTCGCTTGGCCGCCATGTTGGTTTTGTACTTACCAGGTTTTTGAAAGTCTCGTAGGTGAACTTCTAGTAGTGTCTTTTATCACCGCACAAAATTTCAGAGAGTTATCGGTAATTGATTCGGAGGTATTGAATGCTGGTGAAATATTTCGCACAGCCGCCATGTTGGATTGGTGAGACGTAGGCTAATAAAATTTGAAGGGCATGGTCGGGGTCGGCCGAAATGGTGTTACGACCTTCCCGAGTTTCATTGAAATCGCTTTAGCCGCTTAGAATGTATTAGGGACACACGCACACACACACACACACACACACACACACACATAAGCCCACACATACACACACACGGACAAAAGGTGATATCATAAGCCTCTTTTTTTCATAAAATGAAAATAGGCTAAAAATGATTAGAAAGAGGAGTAAGTGAAATAAAAGACACTGCTTAGGGCCTATATCTCATTGGTTGTTAGAAATGTAGAGACCATTAGTGTCGTCTTTTGTCGCATAGCGCCGAAGGAAAGTAATCAGAACACGTTGGAAAACTTCGGCTGTCACGAGCTCCTAAGGTAGCAATAGTATAATTTTTCGTCACAGCGCTCAGCGATAAGGTTCGGAATAAATGAAGGTAAATTTGAATGTACCAACGCTTATTGCATCTGATAACCTCAATGTACAGCACCGACACCATTGCACTTATACAGAGGCATAATATTTTCATGATGATAACTGTTTTAAGGGGCCTAAGAAATCCTTTTGCACTAATTACTCCCCGTGACTGCAATTTATAAGTAGTGCAAGATTTAAACATTTTCGCGATTCTGCACCAGAACACTTGTAGGGGCGACGTGATGCAGTCCGAATTGTCAGTCAACTATAGACTTATTAACATACATTTATAGTTACTCTACTACGGACATGAATGGTTCTAGGGTCTTAATAAGTGGTTTTCAAGTTAATTTTGTCTGTTATTCTAAATGTAGGGAATGGAGAGCGTTGTCCAAATTATCAAGTGGACAGTGTTACTCGCAGGGTTCCAAAGCGTAAGTATACAAATTTTGGTTCAGATCGGTGAAACGGTGTAGATTTGTGCCAAAGGGCCTAAATGCAGGGAATGGAGTTGTCTGTCCGAAATTTAAAGTGGACATTGTTACCCGCAGGGTTCCAAAGGGTAAGTATACACTTTTTGGTTCAGATTGGTGAAACGGTGTACGTATCACTAACCATAACGCCAGCGTACGTGGATGAAGCTGTTCGGAACGCGTGTTCTTCAGACTTACGGAACAAAAATCAGCCTTTAAGGTTACCTGAGAGGTGTAGCCTAATGCTACATAGCCTAACATATTCCTCTTGAATCTGGCTATCATATGCACAAATAATTTTTCGAAACCAACTGGTAGTTCCAGAGATTAGCGCGTTTAAACAAACAAACAAAAAAAACTCTTCAGCTTTATTATATTAGTATAGAAGTATAGATAAAACAATACCAGCAAGCCGGCCAGATATCGTTCTTGAGTACCAGGTACAGCAGAGAACCTTCCTCATTGAAATTGCAGTGTCCAATTCCCATAATCTGCACGAATCTGCTATGAGAATATCACCAAATATCTGCCCTTGGCTGAGGAAATACGGCAAATGTGGAGACAGGTAAGTGTAGTGGTTCTGCCCATGGTCATTCCACCTACCAGCATCATCCCTAAATCATTGACTCGCAATCTTGAAATATTTGGAATACATCCAGGTCTACATATCACCATGCAGAAGGCCGTCATCTTGGAGAACTGTTCCATTGTTCGCTCGTTTCTTTATGTGCCACCGTAAAAGAAGTTGTCATACCGTCTTGTAAACAAGCCGACGATATATTGATTTGTCCCATTTATGTGGTGAAATGAATGGGATGATAATAATAATAATAATGAGGAAAATAATGTTAAGTTCATGCTCGCCGTGTTCTATTACCCGCCAATCGATTTTGTTGTTGTTGTTGTTGATTCATACGATTCATTTTGGAGCTTTGTGTAGGCTATGTGGAGATTGTCTGATAACCTGAGAGATTGTATGGCTGTATTAGAGTGTGTATTTGTAATTGAGACTAGGATTCGGGAAGGAAGCGGCCGTAGTCTTAAGTAAGGTACGGACGGTCCCAGCATTAGTTTGGGGAAGAAGTGAGGAAGAGGCAAACCACGGAAAACCATTTCTCCTTATTTGGGCCCTCAGACCAGAATTGTCAAAGTGGGGAATAGAACCTGGTTCTCAGGAGCGACAGCCAAGAAGTGAATCTAGGATACTACCCATTGTTTATTTAGAAATAACTTACATGTTCCATGATTAGTGACATTTATAGTAAATCTTAAGGTTTCGGGTAATGATCTTGAAATTTTGGAAAATTAAATAAATAAATAAATAAATAAATAAATAAATAAAATAAATTAATTAATAAATTAATAATGTGTATTCCTATTACCTCTGAAAAGCAAAGAGAATCAAGAATCATGAATGCTTATTACAGCTGTTGTACAAAGACTAAAATAACTCCCTCGCACAGATTACCTTCTCCTTTGCAAAGTGAAATGCCATGTCCTGTGGTTCGGATTCCACGTAAAAAGGAGGTCCCGTGGCTCATAATCACAAGATTCACGGTCACGTAAAACTACAATCTTCCTTCCTTCTCCTTTGCAAGAAACCTGATATTGTAGCTCACAACTTCACCAATAGATGTCACTGTGTGTCGCTAAGCAATGAAAGTTGTTTCCCCCAAGACGAAACAAGTCAATGTGTTTGTCAGTGATCTAAGAGGTGGCAGCACAATCGCGAGCTCACCAGTAGCGAAGCCTGTTGGCAGTGTGTTAAACTAGCGTCATAAAGGACCGAATGGTTTTGCCGGAAATCGAATCGCGCAGTCCCCCATTTCTCTATTGTAGTATTATGGGTAGTTTATTGGCAGTGTAGTATATTCCCTGTTGATATGTGTCCTCTGGGATACTTTCAGAATGCCTGCAAACAATAACGTCCATATCCGCTATTGTGATCACAGAATAGAGATAATTATATGTATGTAGCAAGTTTTTAATGATCGTTAAAAAAATCACTAGTAAATAGAATGAATGAAACACGCACATAAAAGATAATGAGGGCGAGGTTATATTAAATGGTTGTTTTATTTATGAATGTGTGGGAGAAGTGGTCGATGCGCAGGGCACGGCAGATGTCAGCTAAAATAAAGCTCTGTTAAAACTGAAGCGAAGCGAGCGCGCAGTTGGAGTACTAGGAGGCCCGAACCTTCATTGATCAGCTGCTGCGAGCAGAGGGGCTGGCGGCTGGCATAGCGAGGCATAGCAGACACAAGTACGGTGTGGTCAGTGAAGATAGTTCAGTTCTGTTCAGTTCTGTGTGTGGAAGTGGTACAGTGTTCGCTACCCCGCTATGATACTTCATACGGGGTATAGTACAGTACAAAACCAGTGCTAGAATTGTATTAGTTAATCTCATTTTTTTTTTCAATTATTTTCTGTCATAAAAGGGGGAGTATTTTCATATTTAGAAATTAAGGTGAGCCGGTTTTGTAGCACCGTGAGTGTAACGGCTTTTGTTATATGATGCTGGTGGAGAGCTTCGAGCATCAACAGAACTATCCAGTTGGCGGTGGAGGTGATGAGACGAAGGTAGTGGTGGGTGAGTCTAAGGGAAGATGTCGCGGGATCCGTACGGCCCCTCCAATTTGAGCAGTACTGGCGGTGGAGATCGTTCCCCTCGTAGTGGCCGCAGAGTGGGCGAATTGCCCACTGTGGATCGTTCACCCTCACGCAGTTATCCGCAACATACTAGTGGTGGTGGTGGTAGTAGGGGTAGTCCTATCGGCCGCAGTAAAAGTGGCCGGCCCTCGCGATCCGGTAATACTTCTCCAGAACATGGCTACTCTTCTTCTTACGGCGCTCAACAGCACCTCGGTTCTCCCTATTACACTCGTGAGGACGATCTAGGCAGCCCTATCATGATGGACGATCGTGGCAGGTCTGTGGGACCGAGCGCTGGACATCATCGGTCAAGAAGTGCAAGTCGTCCAGCAATGGGCACCAGTACTAATCCTAGTCGGTATCAATCCCTGGATCGGGCGGGAGATACCCTTGGTCATGAACGAGAGTTTATGCCCATTCGAGAACCAAGAGAACGGTCCTTGGACCGCGGTGCGGTTAGGGACCGTTCTCTGGAACGGGGACATTATCTGGAGGATGAATTGTACGGTGGAGGAAGCCGATCTGCCCGACAGTCCCCCAACCCTCACATGATGTCCTCTGGGGGCAGGGACCCTAGAGATCCCGGAGGAGGATACATCAACGAGCTCCAAGCGCAAAACACCGATCTTCAGCGAGAACTAGGTAACTTCAAGAGAGAGCTAGAGTTGACCAACCAAAAACTCGGATCAAGTATGCACAGTATAAAAACATTCTGGAGTCCCGAGTTGAAGAAGGAACGTGCCCTTCGTAAGGAAGAATCAGCCAAGTACAGCCTCATCAACGATCAGCTGAAGTTACTCAATTCAGAGAATCAGGTAGGAGAATTGTGTTCTATTGCATGACAATCTCTAGCTTAACGATAAAAGTGACCAATTACCATTATTTTGTATTTTACCATTGACTGTATCTTAGCATATTGACACTGAATTTGACTGTGTTGTTTGGAATGTTATTTTTCTTTTACGTTTCATTGACAGTATTTGAAAATTTACTATATTATCGTACCGTACGTTGGCAGCACTTCTCAACATGCTGCAATCGGTTGTAACATATTCTTGTGGGTGGACTAAGTTTAATCAGAAATATTTATTGGATTTGCGATCATTAAAATCGGATTAAATGTTACGTGGTACAATGCCAAAAAATTTGAAATACTGCTTATCCGATATATTTAGAATGGTGTGTATCATTGCAACGGCATTATATTCATATTATACACAAGTTATTGATAAACCCCTTACGATTCCTCCCTAACACTTCCACGAGAATGTTAACGTGATTAAAACATCAGGTTGTAGATGCAGAATATTCTTCATTGATTTATCTAGTAATGATTTTTAACACCGAGAAGGGAGCTTCACTGACATATATACCAGAAAATTTGAGAAGTATTTGATCTTTCCAAGTACAAAAGAAACGTATTTTATTCTATCGGACAGCATCACAGATGTAAGGGGTTTATCAATAACTTGTGTATAATATGAACTGAAATCAAATAATGATGTCTCTTTACACCCCCATCGTCACGCACTGTGTAGTGGTATCGCCCGTATACTTTACTAACCCAAAAACGTTTGTCCGCTATTTGTGAATGGCTGGTATCAGCCCTCTCTTGCGTCCACCTCTGAAGGAGGAAGAGTGTTACAACCATCCTCGTAGAATTTGTACGATTAAACAATTGCACATAAAGGCGCATTATTTGCTCATCTGTGGTAATGCTTGAGCAGGGGCGTATATAAGGGGGGGGGGAGAGCTGTGGGGGCTCCAGCCCCCAGCCCCCCCCCCCGAAAAAGCCAATAAATATTATGAAAGTGTTGCTTTGGTAAAAGCATAAAATAATTGTAAATTTGGATGTACCCTAATCTTAACTTATTGGTTACGTTATAAACAATATTATGATTGAAATTAGACTATCTCGTAGTGTAGTGGCTAGCATTCTTGACTCCCCCCCGGAGGTCTGAATTCGATTCCCGACTCTGCCAAGAAATTTTAATTCTGGTCTGAGAGCTGGAACGGGGCTGGAGCTTTGAGAGGCAAAACTGATAATTCCACAGTAGGCCTACGGTAGACTATTTTTGAGAAATAAATTATCCATTTGTGAAAAAAAAACTGTTGACTTTCTGTTCAATAAACTGACAAATATTTAGCTATTTGCCATTCTTACACCATAAGCCATAATAGAAAATTCATTAAGGATCAAATTTTATTTCTGTGTTGTGTTGTATTTTACAACTTTTTTTTGTATTGCCACAAATAAAATTGTAGGCTATATAAACTTAGAATTTTACAGTTAACTCTTATCTAAAATAATTACACAAAGTTTTAGGCCTATGCTCTAAGATATTGGTTGATATTTCCGGATATTTTGCTGTGACAATCCCCTGAGAATATTCACAATTGTCCAGGATAGTCAGCCACCCCCGAAAGAAAAGTGTACATACGCCCCTGTGCTTGTTCACTCACTTACTCGCATGCACTCCAAGCAGTTTTTATTTATCAAGAACCATTTAACTAGGGTGTATCCGGAGGCCCCGGATTCGATTCCCGGCTCCATCAGGTGTGAGGGCTGGAACCGGGTGCACTCAGCCTCGTGAGTACAAATGAGTAGCTGTCTGACAGTGAGGCAGCAGCCCGGTCACGGAGACCAAGAGTAACGGCCGAGGGCACCCAACGTACTGACCACGCGACACCTCATAATCTGCAGGCCAAATGGCGGGCAGCGGTCACTTGGTTGGCTTAGGCCCTGATGGGCTGTAGTGCCAGGGGTTATTATACATTATAAACAGTTGCACATCAAGGCGCATTATTTGCTCATCTGCGCTAATGCTTGAGCACTCACTCGCGTGTGCTACGGACAGTGTATTTTATCAAGAACCATTTAACTAGGGCACATACGGGGCTACGGGTTCGATTCCCGGCTCCATCAGGGATTTTAGAAACTGACGTGAAGTCTGGAACGGGGTGCCCTCAGCCTCGTGAGGACAATTGAGTAGCTGTCTGACAGTAGGCGGTACCCCGGTTACGGAGACCAAGATTAACGGCCGAAGAAACCCGATGCGATGACCACGCGTCACCCCATAATATGCAGGCCAAATAACTGTGCAGCGGTCGCTTTGTAGGACTAGGGCCTTCGTGGGCTGTAGTGCCACGTTTTTAGCCTACGTTTCACATTTTGCAAAAATGAGGAAAAAGTAGACTTATGAGATCGGACAAATGTGTGTCTGTCCTTCTGTCTGGCTGGCTGGCTGGCTGTGTGTGTGTCCCCCCCCCCCCCCCCTATCAGCTCCTAAACGGCTGGAGCAATCGAAACAAAATTCGGTAGGAGTAAAGATCTATACCTGAATATCTCACGGCCATATTTGAAAATGATGTCAGTGCTACCAACTGCTATAAAATGGCAATTGAAATTTGAGCTCCATGTTGGATATCTTGGAAGGTATGAATGGGAGCTATTTCAAAATTGGCACACTTATAGACAATAATTTTGCAGTTTAATTTCCAGGAGGCCATACATGGCAGTGTTGCCAAAATGATTATAAGCCTGCTGATAGGTCCAATTTTGAAATGCATGTAACTTCTACACTATCAATTGGAATTCAACCAAATTTCGCATGTTGTATGTGTACATAACCAGATATGACTGAGCGTATTCTTAAGATCCACCAGGGCTGCCAACTGTTAATAAACGCTCCTAATTTATTTTATCCAAATACCAATATATCAGAAAGTATGCAAGCTGACAGCTTTAAACTATGCACACGTATAGTACCTGACATTCTATATTAATTTGGAGTAACTTATATACGTCAGTGCTACCAACATGATTCTAAGCCTGCTGACAGGTCCAACTTTAAATACATGTAATTTCCATACTATCATTTGGATTTCAACCAAATTTCGTATGTTCTATGTGTACCATAACAGATATGACTATGCGTATTCTTAAGAGCAACCAGGGCTGCCAATTGTTAATATGTGCTGTCGCTATTTTTGTTACCCTAATATCAATATATCAGAAAGTATGCAAGCCAATAGCTCTTAACTTTGCACACGTATAGTACCTG
Organism: Meconema thalassinum; assembly: GCA_946902985.2. NCBI lineage: Eukaryota > Metazoa > Arthropoda > Insecta > Orthoptera > Tettigoniidae > Meconema > Meconema thalassinum. Next base: position 85,008,826 of record OX336392.1, on the reverse strand, counting down.
GCATTCTAGATAAATTTGGAGTAACTAATATACGTCAGTGCTGCCAACATGACTCTAAGCCTGCTGATAGGTCCAATTTTAAAATTCATGTAACTTCTATACTAACTACTGAATTTCATTCAAAATTGGCACAACAATAGATCATATTATTTCAGATTATTTCTGACCAATACATGCATGACATTGTTGCCAACATGATTTTACTCGCGCTGTTAGATCCAATGTTTTACTGCATGTAACTTCCATGCTATTCATTGGACTTCAACCAAATTTTGTATTCTGTACCATAAGAGGTGGAACTAAGAATATATTCAGTCATCAGGGCTGCCAACTGTAGTGCTCTATTAGGCTCAATTAGGCTATGCCAGGTATACAGTATTTCGAACTAATTATAAATTTCGATATTAGCAACTTAATTTCGTCATTATTCTAGATAGGTTCATATACTGTAGAATAATCATTGGCATGAAAAGTAGACTCTTTAGTTCGTCACGGAACTTCTTGTTTTTTATTTATTTAACTAGCGTGTATTAAATTTGACAACGGTTGAGCGGGGATGAAGTTCATTATTGAACTTCTGAAGGAATTGCTGTTTTAATTAGAGAGATGCGACATCGTGGCTATCAGCCCTGAGTAGGCCTACTTGAGCGTGTATATAATAACCTCATAATCTATGTAATTTTGGTGTGTGTGCAAGTGTGGGTATTTGTATCTGGAGGTAGCGGCTTCGATGGCGTAGTCGGTAGCATGCTGAGATTCTATGCCCAAGATCACGGGTTCAAACCCGGCCGAAGTCGTCGGATTCTTTAAGAGCGTTAAAATCCTTCAGTATCGCCATCCTTCGGAGGGGAAGTAAAGCCGGCGCGCGGTCCCATGTCATAGATTTATGGCATGTAAATGAACCTTCCGCTAATTAAACTTGTGTGAAGCTAAATTTGCAGGTTAGATTTCGTTGAAACGCTCTATCAAAGTTCCAACATTCACCACTAGGTGTCAGTGGCATCTGATGGCGAAAGTTGAAATTGAACGGAACTTGTAGCTCACCCCATGAGTGACCGCATTGAAGCAGCTACAGCCTATGGCGAGCCGAACATGTCCTCGGACACTCCTGGTACTAAAAGCCATACGCTAAATAAATCTGTAGGTAGAAATTGAAAGCAGATGGACGCAGTCTTAAGTTAGGTACCATCCCATCATTTGCCTGGAGTAGAAGTGGGAAAACACGGTTACAAATTCTGGCAACGCGGCGTCTCTAAAAACCATAGTAGCTGAAAGTGACGTAACGCCCATATTGCATATAAAAACAAAACCATAATTGCACGACAAGAAATGAACGATTTGCTTGTGATATTTTCTTATATAGGCTGTTCGGAGGTTCTGGTTCGATTTCCGGCTCTGCAAAGAAATTTTAATTCTGGTGTGAGGGCTGGAACTGGGTACACTCAGCCTCGTGAGACAGAACTGAGAAGATGAGATCTCAGTCGTCCTGGAAGTGATTTATCGTGGTTTCCCCCCACACTTCAACTCCGGGAAAATGCTGGGCTCGTTCCTAACTTAAGGCCATGGTCGTCTCCTTCCCAATCCTACCCCCAATTTACAAATACACACACTAGTGCATCCATCACAATAAAACAGGTTATCACACAAATTCCACACCCACAAAAACCCGCTGGCCTATTTGACCACGATGTCACAGCCCCTAAAATAAGCAACAACAAATGCAGTTTTATTTAGTTTTATATAAAAATCAATCCCCTTTTGTGTGTATTATTTCTTAGACCTCAGGCAGTTCCATTGTTCCTATTGGATGCGTTTTAAGAGAATAAATCAGTGTGGACACTTACTCCATGGTATCACTATGATTTATACTGTTCTATACGAAAAAATGTTAGTTAAAAAACTCTCCATTCACACCAGACTTAGTCCACCTCGTTGCATAGTGGCTAGCAATCAAGCCAGTCACCGTGGAGGCCCGGTTTAGATTCCCGGGTATGCAAGGAAAATTAATTCTGGTCTTATGGCCGGAACGGGGTACACTCAGCCTTGTGTGGCAAAATTGAGAAGAGGTTGTGTTGATTCCTACCTTAGCTATTCTGGAAGTAGTTTTCCGGGGTTTCCCACTTCTACTCCAGGCAAATGCCGGGATGGTACCTAACTAAAAACACGGCCTTTTCCTACCTCGATTACAAGAACACACATTAGTACAAACATCTCAGTGACGCAGGTTAACAGCAAATTCGACACACACCCAAGTACACGGAGCTATATTACCACAATGTCGCAAAGCTCCTAAAAATTATCAACAACAACACCAGACTTAAGTTATCATGTTGTTGGTTTTATTTAGGAGCTTGGACTTCATAATCATTTCATCCCCGTGTACTTGGATGTGTATGTGTGTATAGAATTTGTTTGATGACCTGTATTATTGCGGTGTCTATATTATCGTGTGTATTTGTAACTGAGGCGTTGATTGGGATATGATCAGCCTTATACTAGTATGATGGAGACATATCGATATTTGTCTTGAGTAGGGGGGCATGGTGGCGCTTCGGTCAAGCTGTTGGCCTCTCACCACGGCGGACCGGGTTCGATTCCCGGTCATTGCATGTGAGATTTTCAAAGTGAAATGCCACGTCCTGTGGTTCGGATTCCACGTTAAAAGGAGGTCCCATGGCTTATGATCTCGAGATTAACGGTCACGTAAAACTACAATCTTCCTTCCTTTTTGTCTGGAGTAGAAGTGGGAAACCACGGTAAACCACTTCTAGGATGTGAATCAAACCCACATTTTCTCAATTTTGCCTCATGAAGCTGAGTGTACGCCGTTCCAACCCTGAGACAAGAATTACATTTCTTGGCAGAGCTGGCAAATGACTTTCGAAGTGACAGCAAAGAATGCTAGCCGCTACACCACCCTCAGACTTAGTATGTCCTTCGGAGGGGAAGTAAAGCCGGCGGGCCCATGTCATAGATTTATGGCATGCAAAAGAACCTTCCAATAATTTCAATTGTGTGAAGCTAAATTTGTAGGGTAGATTTAATTAGCGTTCTATTAAGTTCCAACGTTCGGCGCAAAGTGCCAGTTGTGGTGGCAACCAGTAGCCAAGTTCGCATCTAGGTATCATTAACGGTAGCATTTGGTAGAAAAATTAGGAACTACATGAAATTGATCGTCTGCAGTCCTTACCTGAATTACAACCGGGTGAGTTAGCCGTGGTCGTTACGGCATGACTGCTGGCAGTCGCTCACATCCGGGAGGCGAGGAGGTTCGAATCCCCCCACCGGCAACCTTGAAGATGGTCTTCTGTGGTTACCCATCTTCCTTCCAGGCAAATGCCGGGGTTGGTCCCTAACTATAGGCCACAGCCGCTACCTTCCAACTCATCGTCCTTACATTCCCACTTTCCTCCCCAACGGTACTTGTAGCTCACCCATTGGGTGTCCGTCTCGAAGCAGCTACAATCCTGGCGAGCCGAACATGTCCTCGGACACTCCCGGCACTAAAAGCCATACGCTTTAAAAAAACTGAAATACAGATAACACACACTAATACAGCAATCACAATTAACACCGGTTATCAGACAGTTCTACACACACCCAAAGCAAGGTACACGAGGCTACATGACCTCGTTGTTGCAGCCCCTAATCTGACGAACCAACCAACCAACCAACTAACCATCTCACAGTATCACTCAAAGCAATTGTGATTACGATCTACTATTGATTCAGTTCCATTACATATTGAACGCCATGGCTATAGTGGTTAGCGTCGTTGGATAATACTCCAAAGGCCCGGGTTCGATTCTCGACTTTGCCAAGAAACTTTATGTGATGTGAAATGTGCTGCCCACTCAAGTTCCCACCCATAGGTTCCTGTTCAATAGGCTTATAGTTAAATCCACCTTTTGGTGTACGCTGAGCATTGGTGGATTCCCGAGTGGTTGTAAAATACTATATAATGTGTGGAATGCTTCGTACGCTGGGCATGTGCTAGTGGGCGTAAAAGGAAAACCCGTGGGATGCTGCGTACGATAGAAGCTTTTGATAACTCGCCCACGCAGAATTCTGCCCGCTTCGCAAGAGCCGACTCAAGTGACTTGTCATTTCTGCGAATGTTCAGTTTGTCTTGGAACTTCATTTATCGAACAGTTTGCTGCTTTTCACGTGGACTTTCATGACCCTAATAATACCTGCTCTGGAGGCGTTTGTCTTTATGAAAAGGCCCACTGTTCCTTTTGAAGTTACTGGAAATCTATCATTGACAAGACATAAATTAAACCCAAAATAATCATTATCATTTTATTGGCCAAGATTTGATAATAATTAATTATAATAATAATAATTAAAGAAATAGAAAGACAAGAACGTAAAATCCTTCGAAGATTTTTTTGATCAGTGAATAAAGAAGGAGTATGGACTAGGAGATCATCATCAGAAACTTATAAAATCATAGAAACTATCACCGACACTTTCACAAAGAGACGAGCTAATTTATTTGGTCACATGCACAGAATTACAAAACAAATATTGAACGTCACCCTCAATACTAAAAACAAGTCCAAATGGATACGGGAAACTGAAGAAGACCACAAGCAGCTAACCAATGCATGAATGATCGGGTTACATGTAGAAAAAATTAATGAAATATAAATTTGATAAAGAACAGGTACCAAAGATGTCAGGAAAAAAAATGGACGGCCCAATGGAAGTACATAGTGCACGAATGAAGATGATGTGGGAAGAACGTCGCCACAAGACTGGGTTGTCATGAAAATTGTTGAAGTTCACACGCTCTCTTGATAGGGAATGTCCGATAGTAATAGTAATAAAAATAATCATACTAATAATGGACAACAACAGATAAACAAAAAGATTATTCAATATAATTAATACAAAAAAAACGAGGATAAATAGGCTGGAGGAAACATACGGGCCACGGTGGCCGAGAGCGATACATTGTGCCTCGCTGACATCGGGAGAGCGTGGGTTCGAATCCTACCTCGGCCGTCCTGAGAATGGTTTTCGTGGTTTCCCATCTTCACCACCAGGCAAATGCCGGGACGGTTTCTTTCAATGGGTCCACGGCCGATTTCCTTCCAATATCTTTTCCCTGACCCGTCCTGGAAAGGAAAGTACATGGTCATTGGCAGAATTAATAAAATTATTATAATATTATAAAGAACATGATGAAAAACCGAGAAATATTCAGAACCACTGTAAATAAGTACATATTTAGGGTGAAATCTATCAGCAGGACTGGTACAAGATGGACAGAAGAACGCAAGTGAGTTTATGAAGATATTTTGGAAGTAGAAGGAGAAGAAGAAGAAGAAGAAGCAGAAGCAGAAGAAGAAGAAGCAGAAGAAGAAGAAGAAGAAGAAGAAGAAGTAGAAGAAGGCAAAATTCATCAACCAAATAAACAAGATCAGACGTGCACTATGAATGGACATAACGAAGAAATAAAAGAAGAATAGCTCCCATCTAGCGGCGAGGATATGAATTGAGCCGGCTGCCGAAGCCTGTCGCATTCCTCTGAGGCAATGATTAAATAAATGACAAATGAAATGAAATGATGGTGGAGAGTGTTACTGGAATGAAATTTTTGACAGGGAAAACCGGAGTACCCGGAGAAACACCTGTCTGCCTCCGTTTTTTCCAGCACAGATCTCACATGGAGTGACCGGGATTTGAACCACGGATCCAGCGGTGAGAGGCCGGCGTACTGCCGCCTAAACCACGGAGGCTTTAAAGAAGAATAGTAGGCCTATTGTTGTTAATTCGTATTTGTTTTACGAAGGAAGATTAACTTAAGCGTATGTTTTTTAGTGCCAGGAGTGTCCGAGGACATGATCGGCTCGCCGGAGGCTGTAGCTGCTTCAATGCGGACACCCATGGGGTGAGCTACAAGGTTGTTCTCAATATCTACGTATCTATTACAGCAATCAAACTGAAATTTTGTATGTTGATAGTGGCAATCAACATAAGTAGGATATAGGCCTATGAAAGTGCCGGCCCCGTGGTGTTGGGGTAGCGCGCCATGGCTCACACCCGGAGGCCCCGGGTTCGATTCCCGGCTCCGTCAAGGATTTTAGAAACAGACGTGAGGGCTGAAATGGCGTGCACTCAGCCTCGTGAGGACAATTGAGTAGCTGTCTGACAGTGAGGCAGCGCCCCGGTCACGAAATCCAAGATTATCGACTGAGGGGATCCGATGCGCTGACCACGTGTCACCCCAATATCTGCAAATGGTTGGGCAGCTGTCGCTTGGTAGGCCTAGGCCCTTCATGGGCTGTAGTGGCATGGGGTTGTTGTTGTTGGTTGTAGGATATATGAAAATAGGCTTTAGATCTTCACGGAACTACTTGTTAAATTTAAAAATGACACCCGGAGTCGCTACAAGAAAAGAGACAATAAATAAATAATAAATTTTGAACGACTGTTAACCTAGTGCAACACTAATATAAATATCGTATGTAGTGTTTTCATGTTAGGGCATATAAATACTTGTTTCCCCACCTAATAATTGGACACAAAACATTTGTGTTGACCGACTAGAAAGCTTTCTTTATTAGAGCATGGCAACACTGAAAAATTGCTTCTATCACTTTAATTTCAGTACAATAATAATACTAATAATTAGGGCTCGGATTTTTAGGTAAATAAATATTTTTTATATGAAAACATATTTTAAACATTTTTTCTATAAATACATAAATTCCTGCTTTTCACTTATTAGCACATAAAAATACATAATATTTTTTTTTTAAATGTGTATGCTATATCTTTCAGTTTATTGCATTTTTAGCCTATTTTCAATTTTGGAAAAATAGGCTTAAGAGATCATTTTTTGTCCGTGTGTGTGTGTGTGTGTGTGAGGTGTGTGTGTGTTCCCCCCTAATAAAATCTAAACGGCTGGAGCGATTTCAAAGAATCTCAGTAAGTTCATAGCGCTATTCCCGGCGACCTCGACCGTGCCCTTCAAATTTTGTTACATCTCACCAATCCAACATGGCGGCTGTGCGAAATATTTCACTAGTATTCAATATCTCCGAAACTATTACCGATATCGCCCTGAAATTGTGTACTGTGATAAAGGGCACTACTAGAAGTTCACCTATGAGACTTTCAAAAACCTGGTGACTACAAAACCAACATGGCGGCCAAGCGAAGTTGAGACTTTTAAATAGACTTTTCTCGCGATTTAACTATTCAAACGTAATGAAACTTGGTACAGCAATTATTTATACACATTGTAATGCACTGGAGTCTAATTTAGTTCAATTGTTTACATAACCTCAAAATGGCGGCTGTACGAAATATTTCACTGACATTCTATATCTCCGAAACTATTACAGATATCACCCTGCAATTTTGTACGGTGATAAAGGGTACTGATACAAGTTTACCTATGTATATTTCATAAACCTGTAAAGTACAAAACGAACATGGCGACCAAGCGAATTTGAAATATTTTTATAGACTTTTCTCGTGATTTTACTCTCTGAGCGCCGTGAAATGTGGTACAGTAAATTATTTTGCAGTTTGTAATGCACTGCCGTCTAATTTAATTCAATTGTTTACATAACCTCAAGATGGCGGCTGTGCGAAATTTTAAAATTAAGTTTTTATTTCTTGTGTCGTAATCATGCGATCGAAGTGAAGGTTTGAATAATGAACCTAGGCAATAATTGTCCTTGAATGGTACATAACTCTATGGCCTATACATATAACAATCCTAAATGGCGAGCTTCCGAAATATTTAGACGGTTCTCAATATCTAAGAATATTTTACAGCAACCAAACTGAATTTTTTATGTTCATAGAGACTATGAACATATGTTCACCAATAGGACTTTCAGTAACCTGGTGAGCACAAATCCAACATGGCGGCGACGCGAAGTATAAATATTTAAATGGACGTTTCTCGCGAATTTACTATCCGAGTGCCGTGAAACGTTGCACGTTAAATGCTTATACAAATGTTGATCCACCGGCATCTAATTTATTTCAATTGTTTGCATAATCACAAGATGGCTGCTGTGCGTAATTTTAAAATCTCGTTTTAACTTCTTGTGTTCTAATCATGCGATTGAAGTTTGTATACCGCACGTACACAATAATCTTAATGTAATAGTACAAAAATAAAAATCCAACCTGGCTACCATCTGACATATTTAGACGGTTCTCAATATCTACGAATCTGTTACAGCAATTAAACTGAAATTTTGTATGTAGATAGAGGCAATTGACATAAGTAGGATACATGAAAATAGGCTGTATAGTTCTTCACGGAACTACTTGTTGTTCTGTGTTACTTCGACGCGGAAGAACCTGTGAGCTATCTAATCTTCATGCAGAGCGTATGTCAGCTTGTAGCTCTGTTTTTATCTTGTCGCCCCGTCCCACTCACTGTGGAAGCCGGGGATTTCCTTGTCCATAGCCATATTGCACCACGTGCTAGAGCTACCTGGAACCAGTGTCACTCACATGCAGTTCATTTCTGGCACTGTTAAGTGTAAGGCAGTTCTACGATGCCTAAAGTAAGAAACAACTACAAGTTATCGTCTGCTGCAGAATTTAAAGATAATTTTACTTCTGATGGGGGCGTTCTGTTTTGCCAACCATGTGCGAAGGCAATCAAGGCTGAACAGCGATCTCAAGTTACACAACATCTCAAGGGCAAGAAACATATTGCCGCAGTTTTGGCCTTCAGAAGAAGTGTTTCGCGATAATTGTCGGTCATTTGTGATGGACAACCTGAAGATGTATCTCATTGTGTATTGTAATGCTTCAGGAGTTAGTGCGACATATCATAAATTGCATTCGTGATTACTGCATATTGTTTATATTCGCATTAATGAACGAAATTATAATTAAATATTTTTACTTTTTTGTCACATATTTCAGTTTTTTTAATACATAAAAAATGAGCCCTACTACTACTACTAATAATAATAATAATATCGTATGGCCTCGGGTGCCGGGTGCAAGCTTAGTAATTTGACACCCAGAGGGTAGCTTGCATGTCGAATTTCGTTGTTCCTTAAATCACTATGAAAGTCAAGGAGGTTAAATATCTAAGCTCCTTGAACACTATAGCGCTTTCTAGTAGAGAAATGAGGAACGTTGTGTTAGCGGAAACTCCCGAGATTAATTTTGCCATTATGAACACGGCCTACTGAATTCAAATGGGTTCTTTGTCATGCGTGTCATATTTTTTCCGCCTTTCAAAAATCACTTACCACGACCAGGAGCGAACCTGCAATCTTGGGGTTAGTAGACCGACACGCTATCCACTCACCCACCGTGGCAAGCTATTTCAGTACAGTACGCCCTTGTTTCAATGGACTTCGGATTTCATGGACAGAATTTGACCAACCGAGATTATTATTTCGTTTAGTTTCACGCCCTCACCTACGCACGTTTAGAACAAAACGGAAGTGATATCTACTGTGCGTACGTCCCAAATTCTTCTTCTTTAAAAAGTACTGTAAATACTTAAAACTCAGCAATTTTTCTAGGTTTTTTTTTGCCGTGTCTTGTGTGGGGTTTCGCCTAGGACACCAAGTTGGCTCATCAGCGTACTCTTGGTGTCCCCACCCGGACCCCCACAGGAGTAGCGAACTGCGCGCTACTTCCCTTTTTATGAAACGCACCTGCGCCTCTTCACTGCGAGAACTGAACGCACAAGCAGCCATAACCTCCCTATGAAGGCTTCCAAAAAGATGGTATAATGACAATTTTTCCTGGGTTGTGCCGTGTCTTGTATAAATAATTGTTTTTCAGTACTTTTTATACAATATTGGTTGCCAACATGTGGCATACTCAAACCATTTGTCTGGATAAAAATATATGTTGCGAGACAAACCTAGACAATTAGCTGAGATTTAATTCACTGGCCGTGAATGTCAATACACCACAGTAAATACTAATTACATCAAAACCTAGTTGCCGACACGATATAAACCAATATAAACACAATCTTACTGTCAAGGGAATAAATAAAACCACATAAAACATTCCTGTTTATTAGCGCAACCAAATGAAACTACGAAATAATTTTCCCCAAAACATTGTTTTATCGGCCATAATGTTGAATGTAAGAACAACATACAGCCAATTTTGAAATAGAATCACATCTAATCGATCGTTCCGCGGGCAATACACTCGTTCAATAATTCTCACATATCGATTATTCGTTAGTACAACGGTTTTTTTTATCGCTTCAGACCTGCGCAATTGAGAACGCGCATCTCAAAGCTCGGGCTCATAAATTGTGTAAGAAAAATCGCATTGGTTTCAAAGATTTTTTTAAAATATTTCAAATTACAAGATCTAATTTCTAAATTCGCAATTTAACGGAATTTCGATTTAACGGACGAATCTTCGCCCCCCAATTAGTCCGCTAAATCGAGGTTTTTCTGTAGTTTAGTAACTGTTATCGTAGGTTCGTTGCTCATTCAGAGTTACCAAAACTTTTCACTTGTTGTTTTCTGCCGAAATCAGAAGGTTTGCTTGTGAGAATTTTTCCTGCGGGTGATAACTGGAAGAGGTTGCCATGATGGATAAATCTCATACCTATTACTAGTATAGGAAATGGAATTTGAGCGCCAATGTTAGAAGTGTGAGTGTGTAACGAGATTACGTCCCTGACTGCCTCCAAACTTGAGCTCCTGCTGTCCAGTGAGACATACTTAGCCGCATTAAACCTTGTTAGTACTCGGCCAACCACAGCGACGCTCGGCGCACGCACCATTTCAATGACAAGCCTTATAATGGAGTTCGCAAGCAAACAGTGCTGTCCGTCAGAGGGGCTGGGCGTTATGAGCATACTGTACACGTACACATACAGAGGGAGGGAGCTAATGAATATAGGAATGCTTTATAAACATTAAATGACAATTATGGTGTTTGATGACATTTTTAGACTATTTTCATTTCATGAAGAAAAAAAAAGAGACTTATGAGATCACCTTTTGACCGTGTGTGTGTCTGCGTATGTGTGTGTGTCTGTGTAATGTGTGTTTCCTCCTAATAACTTCTAAACGGCTGGAGCGATTTCAATGAAACTCGGTAAGATCATAGCACCGTTTTGGACGACCCCGAATGTGCCCTTCAAATGTTACTACGTTTCACCAATCCAACATGGCGACTGTGCGAAATATTTAACCAGCATTCAATATCTCCGAAACTATCACCGATATCACCCTGAAATTATGTACGGTGATAAAGAGCACCAACTGCAGTTCACCTATAAAACTAGCGGGTGAGTTAGCCGTGGTCGTTACGGAATGGCTGCAGGCAGTCGCTACATCCGGGAGGCGAGGAGGTACGAATCCCCCTGCCACAACCTTGAAGATGGTCTTCTGTGGTTTCCCATCTTCCTTCCAGGCAAATGCCGGGGTTGGTCCCTAACTATAGGCCACAGCCGCTACCTTCCAACTCCTAGTCCTTACATTCAAACTTTCCTCCCCAGACAACACTCCACACGCGGCGGTACATGAAGCTCACCCCAAGGGTGTCCGCGTTGAAGCAGCTACAAAATCTGGCGAGCCGAACATGTCCTCGGACACTCGTGGACTGAAAGCCATGCGCTTAAAAAAAGCCTATGGAACTTTCAAAAACCTGGTAACTACTAAACCAACATGGCAGCCAAGCGAAGTTGTGACTTTTAAATAGATTTTTCTCACGATTTAACCATTCAAACGCAATGAAACTTGGTACAGCAAATGTTTGTACACATTGTAATGCCCGGGCATCTAATTTAGTTCAATCGTTTACATTAACTTAAGATGGCGGCTGTGTGAAATTTTAAAATTAATTTTATGTGTTTTGTGTCGTAATCATGCGATCGAAGTGAAAGTTTGCATAATGAAGCTACGCAATAATTTTCCTTTAATGGTACATAACTCTATGGCCTATACATATAACAATCCAAAATGGCGACCATCCGAAATATTTAGACGGTTCTCAATATCTACTAATCTATTACAGCAATCAAGCTGACATTTTTTATGCTCATTGAGGTTATGAACATACGTTCACCTAACATATAGGACTTTCAATAACCTGGTGGGCACAAATCCAACATGGCGGTGACACGAATTATATATATTTAAATAAATTGACGTTCTCGCGATTTAACCATCCGAGTACAGTGAAACATGGTACGATAAATGCTTATACGAATGTTAATACACTGGCATCTAATTTATTTCAATTGTTTTCATAACCTCAAGATGGCAGCTGTGCGAAATTTTAAAATCTCGTTTTTACGTTTTTCAACCTAGAAATTTAGCTTCACACAAGTTTAGTTAGTAGCAGGATCTTTTACATGCCATAAATCTATTACTTGGGACCACCGGCTTTACTGCACCTCCGAAGGAAGGCATACTGAAGGATTTTAACGCTCTTAAAAATCCGACGACTTCGGCCGGGTCTGAACCCGCTATCTTGGGCACAGCAGTTCAGCATGCTAGGCTACCAACTACGCCACAACTTTTGTTATTTTTGTATTTTTAACCAGTGTAAGCCGTCCCTGGAGCCTGGAAGCAGTGCTCCAATCTACCACTGTCTGGGCGTGAGGAATAAAGAAGACATTTATGTATTATTAGAATGAATGAGAAAGATAAAGTGACGGCAGGTGTTTCCTATCCTGTGCGTGCTCCCAACGGTTTGTCCTCCACCAGCTGATACATGTGATTCTTTATGAAAAAAGGAGGAGAAAAATGGAAACCGTACCAGCAGCTTGCAACGCTCCTTCTGGCTTGTAATTCAAATCAGGCAAGTCAAGGACGGTTATTCTGATCAAATAGACAACAAGTAGCTTATCGTTCACGGTGTTTAACAGTAGGCGTGATGTTGACTGGCGACCATCTCGTGGTGTAGTGATTACCATTTCAACTTTGTTTACTGGAGCGTGCGTATAATTTGTCTGATAACCGGTGTTATTGTGTGTGGTTTGTAGAAGTGTGTGTACTTGTAAATGATGATGATGATAATTGGTGTTTTAAGGGGCTAACATCCAGGTTATCGACCCTAATGGATTGGGTGATCGTAAAGATGATAATGGATTGTAAACTAGAACTAAACCTAACCACTAACTTATATACTAGAAGAAAAAATGGAAAACAATAGGAGAATAAGGCAAATAAAGGACAGGAGGAAAAGAAACGCCCTCAACCCTCGATGGAGGAGGATTGAGGGACTTGGAAGAAAGGAGAGCCATGAAAAGCAGATAGGACAGTGACAGAGGAGAGGGTCCGCCCCAGAGGCAATGGAAAAAGGGGGGGGGGGGAATCAGACACAGCTCAGGAATCCCTCTGGGTCGCTATCTTCCGAACTCACCAGCCGTGAGCCCTTGAGGGTGTAGCACTATCTAGGGTGCACCAGAAGTGGTGGGGCTACACCCACTCTGCCTCCTTAAGGGCCTTGAGCAGAAGGCAGGAGATACCATGAAAAGAAGAAAAGGAGGGTGACCCCTCGAAGAATGAGGGTATCAGTAAAGATGAAACAAGGCCCAATTAAGGCGGGAAAGTGAAAGACTCCCTTGGCCTCGGATACCCTAATACCGGCGGGGTCGGAAAAGAAAAAGAGTTGACCAAAGGAAAATAACATAAATGGAAAAAAGAAAAAGATATACCTGAGATACTGTCTTTGGTGCAGTAACACTTTGAAGTTCCCTTTGTGTGTTTAGAATTAAATTTGACTACAGGAATAAAAACTGGGGATTTAATCCTTAATACTTAGTTATGTTTTTACTGATAACAAAAAATATGTGTTTTTTTTTTCGAGAAAATTACACTAAATATCAGTCATATCTCCCCTTAAATATTTCCATTATAACCTAAGTCCTTAATCATTTGAGGATGCTATTGACGTTGCGGGGACGATAGAAAGGGATGCGCAACCAACCCTTAAAGCCACTAGTAAGGAGCCATTTTCTATGACCATATTAAATTGAAATCTTGAAACTTTTCCCTTATAAAACCCGTTAGTTAGTTATTGAGGTTTAAAGGAGTGGAACTACGAGGCCATCAGCCCCTATAAAATAACAATTATGGAAATGACATAACTTTGTTTGCTCTCGATGATCTTACACCTACTGTACGTGTGTCATAAATTTCATTGATGTTGTGGTTGTTGATTCATTTGAAGGGCTTGGACATTGTGGGCATTTAGACCCGTGAGTGTGGATTCTTTTGTCTGATAACCTGTGTTACTGTAATGGTTTTATTAGTGTGTGTGTGTATTTGTAATTCAGGTGAGGATTTGGAAGCCTTGGACATAGGTCAGGAGCTATCCCGGTATTTGCCTGGATTAGAAGTGGGAATCCATGGAAAAGCTCTTCCAGGATGGCTGAGGCAGGGATTGAACCCGCCTCTTCTCAGTTTAGCCTTACGAGACTGAGTGTACCCCGTTCCAATTCTCAGACCATAATAAAATTTCTTGGCAGGGCCGGGAATCGACCCCGGACTTCCGGGGTGACAGCCAAGAATGCTAGCCTTTACAGCTCATGGTGGTCGACATAAATTTCAATCTGATCAGTCAAGCAGACTAAGATTTTCCAAAATTCATGCTCGTAAATCCCCTTAATTCTTTTCCCTATCATTCTTCTCCTTAAAGCAACAGTAAGTTATTGCCACCGCCATCACCCTATTACATCTGTTTCTTATGTGTTAGTGTGTGTGTGTGTGAGGTCGAACTACGGCCATTCTGGCTAATGCCTTAAGCAGTGGCGCCGAGGAATGAGTCATGATTGGAGTGTGCACGTAACTCCATTAGTCCAGAGTTTTTTCTCCGCGTCAGTGTTCTAATGACCAGTAGCCCGTGTCTATTGTTTATTGTGTAAGAGTCACGACCAAACCCTCATTACTGTACGTCGTAGACCTCAGACACTTCGGCTCCTCATGCCATCACTAGCAACATTTCTTCAACTTGGACACCGTCCAGATACACACATCAAAAAAAGTTTTGCATCACCTCGGTTCCCAGATCTCCGGCACATAGACGTTGACTGTGTATATTGTATCCAAGATACAGCCCCTTTGACTGTTCATAGATGTCACTAAAACTGCTCAAAGATGTAAACAACCATGCATGAGCAGGGCCTATTAGACGGAGGGGGTACGACAGCCGATCAGTTCCAGTCATTCCACCAGGACGAAGGTACGCTGCTCATGTTGTCTGTAGTTCTACCATGCCTAGAAGGTCAATACCGCAGTTCGATCGCGTCCGCATTGTTACTTTGTGTCAAGACGGGCTCTCAACAAGGGAAGTTTCCAGGCGTCTCAGAGTGAACCAAAGCGATGTTGTTCGGACATGGAGGAGGTACAGAGATACAGGAACTGTCGATGACAGGCCTCGCTCAGTCCGCCCAAGGGCTACTACTGTAGTGGATGACCGCTACTTACGGATTGCCGCTCGGAGGAACCCTGACAGCAATGCCACCATGTTGAATAATGCGTTTCGTTCAGCCACAGGACGTCGTGTTTCAACTCAAACTGTGCGCAATAGGCTGCATGATGCGCAACTTCACTCCCGACGTCCATGGCGAGGTCCAGCTTTGCAACCCCGACACCATGCAGCGCGGTACAGATGGGCCCAACAACATGCTGAATGGACCCCACGGAATTGGCATCACGCTCTCTTCACCGATGAGTGTCGCATATGCCTTCAACCAGACAATCGTCGGAGACGTGTTTGGAGGCACCCTGGTCAGGCTGAACGTCTTAGACACACTGTCCAGCGAGTGCAGCAAGGTGGTGGTTCCCTGATGTTTTGGGGTGGCATTATGTGGGGCCGACGTACGCCACTGGTGGTCATGGAAGGCTCCGAAACGGCTTTACGATACCTGAATGACATCCTCCGACCCATAGTGCAACCATATCGGCAGAATATTGGAGAGGCATTTGTCTTCATGGACGACAATTCTCGACCTCATCGTGCACATCTTGTGAATGCGTTCCTTCAAGATAACGACATCGCTCGACTACAGTGGCCAGCATGTTCGCCAGACATGAACCCTATCGAACATGCCTGGGATATGTTGAAAAGGGCTATTTATGGACGTCTTGACCCACCAACCACTCTGAGAGATTTACGCCGAATTGTCGTTGAGGAGTGGGACAATTTGGACCAACAGTGTCTTGATGAACTTGTGGATAGTATGCCACGGCGAATACAGGCATGCATCAATGCAAGAGGACGTGCTACTGGGTATTAGAGGTAGTGGTGTGTACTGCAATCTGGACCACAAATGCTGAAAGTCTAGCTGTATGATGGTACAACATGCAATGTGTGGGTCTCATGAGCAATAAAACGAGCTGAAATGTTGTTTGTGTTGATCTCTATTCCCTTTGTATTTAACGGTTCCGGAACTCTTGGAACCGAGGTGATGCAAAACTTTTTTTGATGTGTGTATTATATAATTACAAAGAGACGGGGTTCGAATCTTATGATTCGGGAAAATATTATTTTTTTATGTATTGAAAATACATAAAATATGTGACAAAAAGTAGAAATATGTAATTATAATTTAGTTTATTAACGTGAATATAAACAACATGCAGTACTCACGAATTCAATTTATGTACGCCTCATTGACTGCTGAAGAATTACAATACACAACGAGATACATCTTCAGGTTGTCCATCACAAATGACCGACGATTATCGCAAAACACTTCTTCTGAAGGCGCGAAACTGCAGCAATATGTTTCTTGCCCTTGAGGTGTTGTGTAACTGGATAACGCTGTTCAGCCTTGATTGCTTTACCACACATGGTTGGCAGAACAGAACGCTCCCTTCAGAAGTAAAAATATCCTCAAATTCTGCAATATACTGCTGCAGACTATAACTTGTAGTTGTTTTTACTTTAGGCATCGTAGAACTGCCTTACACTTCACAGTGCCAGAAATGAACTGCATGTGAGTGATACTGGTTCCAGGTAGTTGGGGGAGGGGAGGTCTAGCACGTGGTGCAATATGGCTATGGACGAGGAAATCCCCGGCTTCCACAGTGAGTGGCAAGGAGCGACAAGGGAAGAAAAACACAGCTGCAAGCTGACATATGATCTGCATGAAGATTAGATAGTTCACAGGTTCTTCACGGTTGAAGTAACACAGAACAAAAATGCAATAAACTAAAAGATCTAGCATACTGATTTTAAAACAAGTAGTTCCGTGAAGAACTATACAGCCTATTTTCATATATCCTACTTATGTTAACTGCCACTGTCAACATACAAAATTTCGGTTTGATTGCTGTAATAGATTCGTAGATATTGAGAACCGACTACATATTTCGGATGGTCGCCATGTTGGATTTTATATATGTAGGTCCTAGAGTTATGTACTGTTAGATGAAGATTATTGTGTACGTGTAGCATTCAAACTTCAATCGCATGATTAGGACACAAGAAGTAACAAGGATATTTTAAAGTTTCGCACAGCTGCCATCTTGTGGTTATGGAAACAATTGAAATAAATTAGATGCCAGTGGATTAACATTCGTATAAGGATTTACTGTACCAAGTTTCACTGCACTCGGATGGTGAAATTGCGAGAAACGTCCATGTGAATATATATACTTCGCGTCGCCGCCATGTTTGATTTGCGATCACCAGGTTATTTAAAGTCCTGTAGGTGAACTTAAGTTCATAGCCCCTATGAACATAAAAAGATTCAGTTTGATTGCTATAATAGATTCCTAGATATTCAGAGCCCTCTAACTATTTCGGATGGTCGCCATGTTGGATTGTTAAATATTTAGGCCACAGAGTCATGTACCATTAAAGAAAATTATTGCGTAGGTTCATTATTCAAACTGTCACTTCGATTTCATGAATACGACACAAGAAATAAAAACTTAATTTTAAAATTCGCACAACCGCCATCTTGAGGTTATGTAAACAATTGAACTAAATTAGATACCAGTGCATGACAATTTGTATAAACATTTCCTGTGCCAGATTTCATTGCGTTTGGAACATTAAATCGCGAGATAGTTCTATTTAAAATATTCTAATTCGCTTGGCCGCCATGTTCGTTTTGTAGTTAACCGGTTTTGAAAGTCTTATAGATGAACTTCCAGTAGTGCCTTTTATCTCCGTACAAAATTTCAGGGTGATAATGCTAATAGTTTCAGAGATATAGAATGCCGGTGAAATATCTTGCACAGCCGCCATCTTGTGGTTATGTAAACAATTGAACGAAGTTAGATGTCGGTGCATTACAATGTGTATAAACATATCCTGTACCAAGTTTTATTGCGTTTGGCTGGTTAAATCGCGAGAAACGTCTATTTAAAAGTCGCAAATTCGCAGGCCGCCATGTTGGTTTTGTAGTTACCAGTTTTTCAAAAGTTACATAGGTGAATTTCTAGTAGTTCCCTTTATCACCGTAATAAATTCCAGGGTGATATCGGGAATAGTTTCGGAGATATTGAATGCTGGCGAAATATTTCGCACAACCGCCATGTTGGATTGGTGAGACTTAACAAAATTTGAAGGGTACGGTCGGGGTCGCCCGGAATAGTGCTATGAACTTACCGAGTTTCATTGAAATTGCTCCTGCTGTTTAGAATTTATTAGGGGGACACACACACGCCTCACTCTCTCTCTCACACACACATACACACACACGCACACACACACGGACAAAAGGTGATCTCATAAGCCTATTTTTTCAAAATTGAAAATAGGCTAAAAATGTAAATATTATGTCTTTTTATGTGCTAATAAGTGAAAAGCAGGAATTTATGTAATTATAGAAAAATGTTTAAAATATGTAATTACATAACAAATATTTATTTACCTAAAAATCTGAGCCCTACTTATGTTGACGTGCAGGGAGAGTGCTAGCGAAATGATTACGTACCGTATTCACTTAACAATAATCAATTCATTTTACGCATTCTGTTCTCCTTTCGTTTCATAGTGCGTGATATTTAGGTCTGTTTTTATATTAGGAAAACCAAGATTAATGGCCGAGGGGACCTGTCGCGCTGACCATGCGTCTTCCTGTAATCTGCAGGCCATATGGTTGGGCAGCAGTCACGTGGTAGGCAAAGGCCCTTCATGGGATGCTTTATATTATATGGGACTGGTTGCGTGGCTCAGTGGTAACGTTTTCACCTGCTGCAGGATCGGATCCTGGTGCTGTCAGTTGGCATTTGAGGATGCACAAATGTAATGGAACACTGTCAGTAGATTTACTAGCAATTTGACTATCCCCGTTGAGGGAAAATTCCGACTCTCCGGTATCTCTAAAAGCCTCAGTAATTAAAAGGGACGTAAACCAATTATTATTATTATTATTATTATTATTATTATTATTATTATTATTATTATTATTATCATTTCCCATATTAGTGAAACTATCTATAGTATCGTAACTTACATGTGTTCGCATACTGGTGTTTGATTTCAGTCTTTAATTGCATTTCTGTGTTCTTTATAACGTGTGTCCATCCTTCTACTGGTCTGCCCAGCGTAATTTGCTTGGACACCTTGTTTCCTGGTACGATAATAAGTACACCTCTGATTTTGAGTACGGTTCCTTATTATTTAAGTTATTGTTATCTCAGTGTTCATCAAGTGTTTTTGAAGTTCTGAATGTCAATTTGATTTCTTGTCTTTTTGTTTAAAGAATGGTAGTATTTTATGTGTTTGCGTTTTCGAAACTTGTTCATGTGGGAACTTGTTCTAATTATTTGGTGGCGTTTGATCTGCGTTTTTTCTCATGTGTCTACTGTATGTTCTTCTGATGTAACAATAGTTGTTTTTGATTCATTTAGGGGCTTGTGAAATTTAGCCCCATGTAATTAGGTGTGTGTGGAATATGATTCTATGTGTTATTGTGATGGCTGTACTTTCGCAGCATTTACCTGGAATACATGTGGGTAAACCACAGAAAACTGTATCTAGTATCGCTGAGGTGGGCATCGAACCCACCTGTTTTCAGTTTTACCACACGTGGCTGTGTGTACCCCATACCAGCCCTCAGATGAAAATTACATTTCTTGGCCAACCAGATAGGTGACTGAGAAAAATGCTTCAACTCAACAAACTGATAATTTACAACAACGAAGGGGCTCACAACTACTAGGCTGCTGGTCAGTAAACTACGGACCCCTGCTGAGCACGGCATTACGTCCACTTACTCGTGCCAGGCTTCTCTTAATTATCTTTCCTATTGACCTCCCTTAGTACCGGGTGAGTTAGCCGTGGTCGTTACGGCATGACTGTTGGCAGTCACTCACATCCGGGAGGCGAGGAGGTTCGAATCCCACCGCCGGCAACCTTGAAGATGGTCTTCTGTGGTTTCCCATCTTCCTTCCAGGCAAATGCCGGGGTTGGTCCCTAACTATAGGCCACAGCCGCTACCTTCCAACTCCTCGTCCTTACCTTCCAACTTTCCTCCCCAACGGTACTTGTAGCTCACCCATTGGGTGTCCGTCTCGAAGCAGCTACAAAACTGGCGAGCCAAACATGTCCTCGGTCACTCCCGGCTCTAAAAAAAAGCCATACGCTAAAAAATAAGAATAAAACTCCCTTAGTCAGCGGTTGTTTTCTTTCAACTTTGGCTGTATTAGCGTGTTGGAGAACTAAAGTATCTTTCATTTTCCCGCCTGAATTGACTTCTGCCTTTTCCATCCATAAACTTAAATTTTTCAAAAAGTTAGACTTCCCTCTTATATGGTATTCCCATCTTTCTGTAAGAGGCTCAAAAGGAGGTAGGGTGTGTCGTAGCCCCACCACGCATGGGCGCACACTTACCTGTACCCTCAAAACCTTACGGCTGGTGAAATCGGGAGTTGGTATCTCCGAGAGATTCATGAGCTGGGTAAGTTTTTACCAATTTTCTATTAACTTCGGGTTGAGCCCTCTCGTTCCTTTAATTATTTCCTATATGCCTTCCATGGCTCTATTTCTTTCCTAGCTAGCACTATTGGCTGTCGCCCTCGAGGTCCGGGTTCGATTACCGGCTCTGCCAAAAACTTTAATTATGGTCTGAGGGCCGGAATGGGGTACATTCAGCCTCGTGAGGGAAAACTGAGAAGTGGTGGATTTGATCCCAACCCTAACCATCTTAAAAGTGTTCATTCTTCATGGTTTACCACTTCTACTCCAGACAAATGCCGGGATGGTTCCTAACTTATGGCCACGACCACTTCCTTCCCAATCCTAACTTCAGTCACAAATAGACACTCTACTACAGACACCACAATAACACAAGTTATGAGAGAAATTCTATTTACACATACCCACGTGCACGGGGCTAAATAGCCATGATGTCCAAGTCCCTCAAATGAAAGAACAGCAATAATAACAACAACAACAACAGCTATATTTCATTCTTAGAAGCTTGAAGACTTTCCTCTTACCTGTCTTCCTTATTTTACTCACTCCTTGCTTTTTCTTTGTCCGTGTCTTCATCCCGCCGGTAAGTTAGATCTCCATCAGTAGGTGGCAGCATTTGTATTTGTAGTATTATTCAATTTCATTTCAGCCTATTTTCATTTAATGAACAAATAGGCTTATGAGATCACCTTTAGTCCGTGTGTGCGTATGTGTGTGTGTGTGTGTGTGGCGTGTGAATCCCCCTAATAAATTCTAAACAGCTGGAGCGATTTCGATAAAACTCGGTAAGGTCATAGTAACAATTCGGCGACCCCGACCGTGCCCAAAAATGTTATTACGTCTCACGGCTGTGCGAAATATTTCACCAGCATTCAATATCTCCGAAACTATTACCGATATCACCCTGAAATTTTTTAGTGTGATAAAGGGTACTGCCAAACGATCACCTAAGAGACTTTCAAAAATCTGGTAACTGCAAAACCAAAATGGCGGCCAAGGGAAGTTGAGAGTTTAAACAGACTTTTCTTGCTATTTAACCTTCCAAACGTAATGAAACTTGGTACAACAAATGTTTATCCACATTGTAATGCACTGGTGTCTAATTCAGTTCAATTGTTTACATAACCTCAAAATGGCGGCTGTGCGAAATATTTCACTGGCATTCTATATCTCCGAAATTATTACTGATATTACCCTGAAATTTTGTACGGTAATAAAGGGCACTGCTAAAAGTGTACCTATGTAACTTTCAAAAACCTGTAAAGTACAAAACGAACATGGCGGCCAGGCGAATTCGAAACATTTTAATAGACTTTTCTCACGATTTAACCATCTGAGCGCAGTGAAATGTGGTACAGTAAATGATTATACATATTGTAATGCACTGGCATCTAATTTAGTACAAATGTTTACATAACCTCAAAATGGTGGCTGTGCGACTTTTTAAAATTAAGTTTTTATTTCTTGTGTCGTAATCATGCGATGGAAGTGAAAGTTTGAATAATGAAGCTACGCAATAATTTTCCTTTAATGGTACATAACTCTATGGCCTATACATATAACAATCCAAAATGGCAACCATCCGAAATATTTAGACGGTTCTCATTATCTACGAATCTTTTACAGCAATCAAACTGATTCCTTTTATGTTTATAGAGGCTATGAACATAAGTTCACCTATAGGACATTCAATAACCTGGTGAGCACAAATCCAGCATGTTGGCGACGCGAAAAATAAATATTTAAATGGACGTTTCTCGCGATTTAACCATCCGAGTGCAGTGAAAATTTGTACGTTAATTGCATAACAAATTTTAATCCACTGGCATCTAATTTATTTCAGTTGTTTTCATAACCATAAGATGGCAGCTGTGCTAAATTTTAAAATCTCGTTTTTACTTCTTGTGTCCTAATCATGCGATTGAAGTTTGAATACCACACGTACACAATAATCTTCATGCAATAGTCTGTCTGTCTGTTAGGTAGTCAGCCCGAAGGCTGGTTGGATCCTCAAAAAGCACCGCCGTTACGTTATGTGAGTAGATACCCACAAAAACCCAAGGCAGTGCTATATTGAGGCTTTCTAGGCTAGAAGAGGAGTGAGGTAGTTTGCCATTGCTTTCCTCACTGAGTCAGAACAGTAGTCCTAACCCTATGAGTAGAACCTTTCACAACATCCACAGGCACTGACTGTGCCCGGAATGTCATTACTAAGCACCACCCATACTTCAGTAGCTTCCATATAATCACAGAATAATCCAACATGGTGACCATCTGGAATATTTTAGACGGTTGTCAATATCTACGAATCTATTACAACAATCAAACTGAAATTGTGTATGTTGATAGAGGCAGTTAACATGAGTAGGATATATGAAAATAGACTGTATAGTTCTTCATGGAACAACTTGTTATTTTCTGTGATCCATATCATTAAAAGCACATGACCTAGATATTACGCGCTTAAAACAAAAGACACCACCACCAATTTTCGATCGGAATTAAAGGGGAGGGCACTACTAATTCTGCCACCCTATTTCAAGTGAGTAACGTTGACAGCCCTGGCTATAGCTTAAGAGCTTACGTAACTATCGTGTCATCAAAGGAAAACTGGTTCCTTCTGCTGCAATATCCGCAGGAAGAAACAGCACTTAAGGCTTTGTCAACCGGCACATGGTGAGCTCAATGCATACTGCATACCATCTGCATACCAGTTCAAGTACGGCACGTCAATATCGGTCTCTCTTAACGCCCTTCAACTCTTGAGTTTTCGAACGTTTATGTAACACTGTTCAACATTGATCCTTCAAACTGTTATCTAACACCCTTCAGCATTCGTTTTTCGAACTGTTGTCTAATACCCTTCAACATTGATTCATCGATCTGGAATCTTACATCCTTCAACTCTGAGTCTTTGAACTGTTAACACCCTTTAACATATATTCTTGGAACTTATATCACACTCTTCAACACATGAATCATCAAACAGTTATCAACTGTAACACCCTTCAACATTGATTCTTCGCTCATTTATCTAACACCCTTCAACTCTGAGTCTTCGAACATTTATCTAACACTCTTCAAAAATGATTCTTCGAACACTAACACTCTTCAACATTGACTGTTTGAACTGTTATCTAACACTCTTCAACAATGATTCTTCGAGCTGTTATCTAACATCCTTCAACGTTGAGTCTTCGAACTGTTATCCTACACCCTTCAACATTGAGTCTTCGAACTGTTATCCTACACCCTTCAACATTGAGTCTTCGAACTGTTATCCTACACCCTTCAACATTGAGTCTTCGAACTGTTATCCTACACCCTTCAACGTTGAGTCTTCGAACTGTTATCCTACACCCTTCAACATTGAGTCTTCGAACTGTTATCCTACACCCTTCAACGTTGAGTCTTCGAACTGTTATCCTACACCCTTCAGCATTGAGTCTTCGAACTGTTATCCTACACCCTTCAACATTGAGTCTTCGAACTGATATCTAACACCCTTCAATATTGAGTCTTCGAACTGTTATCCTACACCCTTCAACATTGAGTCTTCGAACTGTTATACTACACCCTTCAACATTGAGTCTTCGAACTGTTATCTAACACCCTTTAACATTGAGTCTTCGAACTGTTATACTACACTATTCAACATTGAGTCTTCGAACTGATATCTAACACCCTTCAACATTGAGTCTTCGAACTGTTATCTAACACCCTTCAACATTGAGTCTTCGAACTGTTATCTAACACCCTTCAATTCTGAGTCTTCGAACATTTATCTAACACTCTTCAAAAATGATTCTACGAACACTAACACTCTTCAACATTGATTGTTCGAACTGTTATCTAACACTCTTCAACATTGAGTCTTCGAACTGTTATCTAACACCCTTCAACATTGAGTCTTCGAACTGTTATCTAACACCCTTCAACATTGAGTCTTCGAAATGTTATACTACACCCTTCAACATTGAGTCTTCGAACTGATATCTAACACCCTTCAACATTGAGTCTTCGAACTGTTATACTACACACTTCAACATTGAGTCTTCGAACTGATATCTAACACCCTTCAATATTGAGTCTTTGAACTGTTACCTAACATCCTTCTTTCCTGAGTCTTCGAATTGCCTCAAGAGGCTCATATAAAGCTAATTGCATACTGCATAACATTTTCAACGAGTAATGGCCAGTTCAGACATATTTATTCATTCCTAAATATATTTATTAATTTGTTTATGTGTTGTTGTTGTTGTTGTTGTTTGAGTCTTCAGTCTTTTGACTGGTTTGATCCAGCTCTCCATGCCTCCCTGTCCTGACCAAATCGTTTCATCTCTACATAGCTACCACACCCTACATCTGAGGCAATCTGTTTATCATAGTCTAACCTTGGTCTACCCCTACAGTTCTTGCCCTCGACCCTTACTTCCATAACTAAGCTTGCTATTTCTGGGTGTCTTAGTATGTGTCCTACCAACCTATCTCTTCTCTTCATTAGCAGTCGCCAGAAACATCTCTCCTCTCTCACTAGTCTTAATACCTCTTCGTTTGTAACCCTATCTACCCATCTGATCTTCATCATTCTCCTGTAACACCACATTTCAAATGCTTCAATTCTCCTCTTTTCTGCTGCACCAATAGTACAGGTTTCACTTCCATAGAGCGCCACGCTCCAGATAAATGCCTTAAAAATGACTTCCTAATACATAAATCTATATTCGATGTCAACAGATTCCTTTTCTGTAGAAATGCTTTCCTTCCCTGAGCTAACCTACTTTTTATATCCTCTTACCTTCGTCCATCACTGGTTATTTTGCTTCCTAAATAACATAAGTCTCCTACTTCCTTTAGTTTTTCACCTGCCAATTTGATGTCCATAGAGGTTTCTGATTTATTTCGGCTGCATTCCAGTATTTTTGTTTTTCATTTATTAATTTTCATAATGAATTCTTTCCTCAAGACGGAGTCCATACCATTCAAAAACTCTTCCAAATCATCAGGCGTGTCGGCCAAGATGACCATGTCATCGGCAAATCTTAGAGTTGAAATTATTTCTCCTTGAATCTTCACTCCCACCTTAAACTTTTCTCCAATTTCCTTCATTGCTTGCTCAATGTAAAGATTGAAAAGTATGGGTGATAATTTGCAGCCTTGCCTCACACCTTTCTGAATATCAGCTTCTCTCTCATGTTTATTTATTTGTTGATTTATTTCTTTATTTATTTACAAGCCGTTGTCTCCAACGTTGTGTAGTTATCATCCAAACATAATATCTGTTTAGGACATTTACGGATGCAAGCAAATTGCGCGACTTGAAAATCGTTACCTACCTGAAAAATAGAATTGGTACTTCAAGAATTGGCTGTTTGACCAAAGACGATTGAAGGCAATGAAAACTGTTTTTGTATTGTAAATAGAAAGCTCTGTGCCTCGTGAAATTGGTGCCAGGAATGGCATCCGGCCGAAAACACATATTAGTTGAAGAAGGTTGATGCAAAACCACACAAGTCCATCAATGAGTTGAGGCCGGAATAGAGTTCTTTAGACATCTACGCATTATGTACAGTGCAAAACAACTTAAGTTTCCATGAGGAAGTCTTTAGAATTGTAGAAGGAAATTAAGGCAGTTTCAAAACAGCACCTCTGAAATTGCCAAAGGTAAGATAAACAAATGAAGTACAGTATATACAATAGGCAGTATCCGTAGTGAGTTTAAGTTATCGTATCAAGAGCTGGTGAAGAAGTACGGAAACCTTTTACTAGTTATAATACAAAGAGTGACAGTAAACTTTGGGACACTAACAGTGATTAGATCATAAATAACAATATTTTTAATGACTTTTGCTCAGAACTTTGTTTTGTTGTTTCTTTATAAATATAGAGAGTTGCAATATAACATACCCAAGTACATTATATTGATACGTGCCACCCCTAGTGGCAAGTTCGTTAACTGGATTACGGTGGGTAGAAGCACAACACAGTGGTCCTTTTAAAGAAATAGTAGTTTTATTACAGGTCTTAGCAAGTTACAGTTCACCACACAATAAACAGATACAAGCAATTAGCTGTCTTACAGAAGCTGCCTCTATGGAGCTCGACTCACCCTTTCACTCAGTTATGCAGTTAATCCTACCGTAATGAGGTCCATGTCCTTGGCTAGAAGTAACGGCACTCTCCCTCAAGTAAACAAGCCACACTCACTTGTTCCGAATGTACACCGTCTCGCCGTCTGCAGGCTAGGAAAACAGTCCACTGCGTTTCGCAATTCACACAGCATTTCTCCGCATGCAATAGCCTCACTTGGGTTTCGCACGTCACGTCACCAACTATTGTCGCAATTGCTCAAAAACACTGTTCCACCCTCGCTGACCATGTCGCTTTATATAGGGGGCTGGTGACTCAATGAATGCTTCTAGAATAGTCCAGGATTCACAGCTTCTCGAGATTTCCATCACTAGCTGGGTCACGAATGTTCGGGTCTATCCCTTTTTTCCTCGCAGCCCCGTTGCATAAGGCGCAGGTAACACACAGAGGCAGGGCATAGCCTGGGGCGGCTGTGACTCACGCGGCGAGGCGACGGAACAACCCCGCAGCCGTAACAATATATTGTTTTAGAAGAAGTCATTAGATATACAAAACCAATACCCTCACACAGCCTTTCTGGCAAATAAATCACAAGTCTGTATACATTTAATAACGAAGTAATTTTAAAAAGACCTATTTTCTCAAAACTGTGTTTGGTGGACGTGTGCTGTTTTGCATACGACGTCTTCAATTCATCTCACCTCTCCACGGTTGGAACATAAAAAATGTAATCTTCATTTTTCGAGGTTCGGGGCATTTCGTTTCATTCTCCTTTTTATTTCATTTATAATTTTTCTTGTTATTTTTAAGTTAGCTGCGAATAATTGTTGTTATTTTTAAAATTTAAGGGTTTATGTTCGACGATGTCGAAATGTGAATATTATACGTCAGAAAACTGTATCATAATGATGGTCATTATAGTACTGTTTTCCATTATGATACAGTTTCTCCAGCCAATCAGAGCTCATTCATTGGCCAATTAGGTAAGGATATCTTCGCGCATGTGCTCAAACACCCATAATGTCGGACATGAACACAGCATCCTTCTATATAAATTACCGACTTGGCAAGTGCACTGTCCATATGTTCGCGTAAATAAACTGGCGAATATGAGACAAGAAATAGCACTGTACCTTAATATCCCCAACCCCAATTTCTACACAGCGCATTGCTTTCAAATGACTTCGGTGACAGTTTGACTGAATGCTGGTGCACATCGGCAGGCTGTAAACATATTATGGCATTGCCACGCACACGAGCGCATGCGTCGATCGGTCAGAGAACTTGGAAAACAGAGATTCAAACCCAGCGCTTGCACTCCGATCACTAAATTCACGTGACTGAATCTCATCAGATATTTTATGAATCTATATATTTAAAACACTAAGCTGTTTTTTGTACACACGAGATTGTGAAAACGACTTAACCGATTGGCTTCGTAAGACATTCTAACGAAAGCTCTTGGCATGCAGATTTGCAGAGTTTCTTCAAAAGGAAAATATATGTTACGGTATATTTTTAAATGATTAAAGAAATATGTAATATTTGACACTCCCGCGCATGCGCACAATGGCCTTTCCCAACAAGGAAAATGGCGATACCGGTCGCGTCTAACTGAGATCTTTGTTTATGAGAATTAAAAAGGGTCTCCAATAATGTTAGTTATGTTTTTACAATATGCATTGGATTAGAATTAAGTTATATTACATAAACCACGAATTGAAGGACTTAAACTGCAGGTTGAGCGTGTATACTGGTTAGATAGCTTCATACTGAAGTGTACCATAGTTGTCTGGATGGCCAAGGGGATAAGGTTACTCCCTAGAAATATGTATTATGCATGATCGAGAGGGTTCGATTCCCACCTCGGATATGTTTTTTTATTTTCGTTTTCTGCCTTTCTACGATTGGTATTGCATTGTAGAAACATATTTCACTATTATCATTCCCGTCAAGTAACGAATTCTCTGTTGCCATCCTTTGCATGTCGAGAGGGTTCGATTCCCACCTCGGTTATGTTTTTTTATTTTCGTTTTCTTCCTTCCTACGATTGGTATTACATTGTAGAAACATATTTCACGTTTATCATTCCCGTAAAGTAACGAATTCTCTGTTGCCATCCTTTGCATGGTCGAGAGGGTTCGATTCCCACCTCGGATACGTTCTTTTATTTTCATTTTCTTCCTTCCTACGATTGGTATTACATTGTAGAGACATATTTCACTTTTTCATTCCCGTAAAGTAACGAATTCCCTGTTGCCATTCTTTGCATGGTCGAGAGGGTTCGATTCCCACCTCGGATATGTTTTTTTTTTATTTCTTCCTTCCTACGATTGATATAACATTGTAGAAATATATTTCACTTTTATCATTCCCGTAAAGTAACGAATTCTCTGTTGCCATCTATATATTTAAAACACTAAGCTGTTTTTCGTACACACGAGATTGTGAAAACGACTTAACCGATTGGCTTCGTAAGACATTCTAACGAAAGCTCTTGGCATGCAGATTTGCAGAGTTTCTTTAATAGGAAAATATATGTTACGGTATATTTTTAAATGATTAAAGAAATATGTAATATTTGACACTCCCGCGCATGCGCACAATGGCCTTTCTCAACCAGGAAAATGGCGATTCCGGTCGCGTCTAACTGTGATCATTGTTTATGAGAATTAAAAAGGGTCTCCAATAATGTTAATTATGTTTTTACAATATGCATTGAATTAGAATTAAGTTATATTAAATAAACCACGAATTGAAGGAATTAAACTGCAGGTTGAGTGTGTATACTGGTTAGATAGCTTAATACTAAACTGTCCCATAGTTGTCTGGATGGCCAAGGGGATAATGTTACTCCCTAGAAATATGTATTATGCATGATCGAGAAGGTTCGATTCCCACCTCGGATATGTTTTTTTATTTTCGTTTTCTGCCTTCCTACGATTGGTATTGCATTGTAGAAACATATTTCACTTTTATCATTCCCGTCAAGTAACGAATTCTCTGTTGCCATCTATCTATATATTTAAAACACTAAGCTGTTTTTTGTACACGCGAAATTGTGAAAACGACTTAACCGATTGGCTTCGTAAGACATTCTAACGAAAGCTCTTGGCATGCAGATTTGCAGAGTTTCTTTAAAAGGAAAATATACGTTACGGTATATTTTTAAATGATTAAAGAAATATGTAATATTTGACACTCCCGCGCATGCGCACAATGGCCTTTCTCAACCAGAAAAATGGCGATTCCGTTCGCGTCTAACTGATATCTATGTTTATGAGAATTAAAAAGGGTCTCCAATAATGTTAATTATGTTTTTACAATATGCATTGAATTAGAATTAAGTTATATTAAATAAACCACGAATTGAAGGACTTAAACTGCAGGTTGAGTGAGTATACTGGTTAGATAGCTTAATACTAAACCGTCCCATATATGTCTTGATGGCCAAGGGGATAATGTTACTCCCTAGAAATATGTATTATGCATGATCGAGAAGGTTCGATTCCCACCTCGGATATGTTTTTTTATTTTCGTTTTCTGCCTTCCTACGATTGGTATTGCATTGTAGAAACATATTTCACTTTTATCATTCCCGTCAAGTAACGAATTCTCTGTTGCCATCTATCTATATATTTAAAACACTAAGCAGTTTTTTGTACACGCGAAATAGTGAAAACGACTTAACCGATTGGCTTCGTAAGACATTCTAACGAAAGCTCTTGGCATGCAGATTTGCAGAGTTTCTTTAAAAGGAAAATATACGTTACGGTATATTTTTAAATGATTAAAGAAATATGTAATATTTGACACTCCCGCGCATGCGCACAATGGCCTTTCTCAACCAGGAAAATGGCGATTCCGGTCGCGTCTAACTGAGATCTTTGTTTATGAGAATTAAAAAGGGTCTCCAATAATGTTAATTATGTTTTTACAATATGCATTGAATTAGAATTAAGTTATATTAAATAAACCACGAATTGAAGGACTTAAACTGCAGGTTGAGTGAGTATACTGGTTAGATAGCTTAATACTAAACCGTCCCATATATGTCTGGATGGCCAAGGGGATAAGGTTACTGCCTAGAAATATGTATTATGCATGATCGAGATGGTTCGATTCCCACCTCGGATATGTTTTTTTTATTTTCGTTTTCTGCCTTCCTACGATTGGTATTGCATTGTAGAAACATATTTCACTTTTATCATTCCCGTCAAGTAACGAATTCTCTGTTGCCATCCTTTGCATGGTCGAGAGGGTTCGATTCCCACCTCGGTTATGTTTTTTTATTTTCGTTTTCTTCCTTCCTATGATTGGTATTACATTGTAGAAACATATTTCACTCTTATCATTCCCGTAAAGTAACGAATTCTCTGTTGCCATCCTTTGCATTGTCGAGAGGGTTCGATTCCCACCTCGGATACGTTCTTTTATTTTCATTTTCTTCCTTCCTACGATTGGTATTACATTGTAGAGACATATTTCACTTTATCATTCCCGTAATGTAACGAATTCTCTGTTGCCATATATATTTAAAACACTAAGGTATTTTTTGTACACACGAGATTTTGAAAACGACTTAACCGATTGGTTTCGTATGACATTCTAACGGATGCTCTTGGCATGCAGATTTGCAGTGTGTCTTTAAAAGGAAAATATATGTTACGGTATATATTTATATGTTTAAAGAAAAATGTAATGTATGTGGCTATTGCGCGTTGCCACAATGGCGTTTCTTCATGAGAGGAATGGCGGATATACGATCCACCGTATCGTAGTGTGATCTTTGTTTATGAGAATTGAAAAGGGAAATATCGCTTATGTTGTATCCCGATATATACTGGAATAGAATCATGAAATAAGGGAAATATTGATGAACTATAACTGGCAGTTGAGTGCGTTTGTTGTTTACGTCACTTAATATTGCACTCTAATTTCGTTGTCTGGGTGGCTCAGCGGCTAACATTGTGGACAACGAAATTGATTATGCATCGTCGGAGGAGTTTGATTCCCACCTCAGACATGTAATTTTATTTCCCAATTATTCTATCTTGCAATTGGTATTACATTCTCTAAACATATGTTACGTTTATTATTCCCGTAAGGTAAGGAATTCGCCATGATTTACGTTGCCAGATACTTTTAAATTATTAAATAAAAATCGGCACAATCGCTTCGCCTTGAGAGAAAATTGCCGAACATAATTCATTTGATGGACTCAGACATCGTGGTCACTCAGCGCCGTCTACTTTGGTGTGTGAGTGTAAACCTTTCTCTGATAACCTGTGTTAATGTGATGGCTGTATTGATGTGTGCATTTGTAATTAGAATGGGGAATGGAGAGTTGACGACTGAGGCTTTAAGTTAGGAACTATCCCGGTATTTGCCTGGAGTGGAAGTGGGAAACCACGGAAAACCACACCCAAGAGTGTTGAGATGGGAATCAAATTTTGCTCTTCTTAGGTTTGCCTCAAGAGTGCGCCCCGTTCCAGCCCTCAGACCAGAATTAAATTTCTTGGCAGAGCAGGGATCGAATCTGGAATCTGGGGCGATAGCTCAGAATGTAGCCTTAAGACTGGGCTTCCCTGTGTTAATACGATCTTTGAAAAACACTGAACATATAATTCTAAAACTCCCTCCATTACGGTGGCTGGCGAAGTGAGTCCATGCTCATTCCAGTAGTGGCGAAGTGATTCTATGCTCCCTTGCATAATTTACTGTCATGGAAATGCAAAGTATTGTACCTTCAACAGGTGATGGAAATTGATTATTTAGAGCAGTTTCATTCTGTTTATTTCAAAATGAAGTTCGTCATCCTGTGTTGCGTTTGCAAGCAAATTGCAAAAATTGCAAGGATTTTATTATTGGCGATCAGACTCATCGCATTCTCATCAGCAACCAACTTGAGAATGGAAGTCTCTGAACATAGTTGTATAAGTGAATATTATTGTTTATTGATTATTTTTTAGAGTACCTACATAACAATGAGTCTAACCACGCAGTTGATTTTGGCAATGGAAGTAAGTTATTATTTGCTATTTAATATTTGGCTGCTGCGTTGATTTAGGCCACTATAGTATTATTTAATATGACGTTAATTTGGGGAGAAATGCTGCTATAAATAAACCCATTTTACGAAATAGAACATTAGCCGCAAACAAGAGGGAAATCGGAGAAAAATACGAAGCCACTTTTAAACTCCAATATGAATACGGCATTTCAGATACAATTCCAGATACTATACCGTTACAGTGTAGGGTCCTTGACGAACAAATGTAAACATTGTTCAGCACTGTATTTCTCTTGAGAGAAATCTACACTTGGTTACTTTGACCTTTGCTGTTGTAATGGTAAAATTAATCTGACTAAATATAAAATATTTGACATGCTGCAACAATTATTTTTCACTGGAGATGATATCACAAGGAATTTCAGAGAGACTAATCGGCAGTACAATGCTATGCCCTTCGTTTCATTTGGTGCCAATGTTACTGTGCCACACCCACACGGTCCACATTGTTTTAAGATGTATGGAGGTGCACATCATCGCATTTCTTCGTTATATTCCAAAATTATATGTGACGGTTTGCGGCCAGTTTTATTAGACTCCTCAGAGTTCTTGAATTCCTTGGAACTAAATGACTTGCCTCCACATATTCCAAACGCTTGAACCGTTATGCTGCTTAGAAATCTGAACGTTTCCCAAGGGCTCCTAAATGCAACTATATTGCTTGGATTTGGAAATAATAAGTGCAGTTAAAATTAGGCAGAGAGGTCTAATCCTTCAACTTGATTTAACAGCATCCGATAAAACACTATCATTTTGTTTTAAGAGGCAATATTTTCCAATTTATTTGGCATACTCTGTCACAATCAATGAAGCTCAAGGGAAAACTCTGGAACGTATAGGTCTCAATTTGCCTCATCAATTTTTCAGTCATGGCCAGCAGTATTTTGCAATGTTGAGAGTGCAATCTTTTGACGCCCTTATAGTTTCAATAGAGCCAAAAAATAATCGTACAAAGAATATACAGTAGGCCTACATAAGAAAATTCTTCAGTAAATATTTTTCTATTGACCGTCATTTTTGACGGGTTTCAACTAGTATTTATGTTAAAACATATAATAAAGTTTTACTTATCGTCGAACATAAACAGTCGTATGCAATTTGCCTATAATGGTAATTAAGACGCTCGTATGCATACTCGTGTCTTAATTATTGCCATTATAGGCTCGTTGAAAATTAATCAACGTGATAATTTCAGCCCCGTGTACTTGACTATGTGTGGGATGTGCTTGATAATGTATGGTATTGTGGTGTTTGTAGTAGTTTGTTGTAATATTCTGAGTAGAGGTAGTGTGGTAATTACCATCATCATAGGGGCAGATGACCTTGCTGTTCCGCCCCTTAAACTACAAGTAATATCTGATTTTGTTACATAGTTCTATCCCACTCCCCATATTTGAAAGAATGATGCCTCCTTTGAGAAGACATTCCATTCCGCTGGTGCCTCTGATCGTAGCCGCACATTACTGAAGGCCATGCCTTGTCCGCCGCTGCTCGCATCAGAGAGGAAGTCTTGCGGAGATAAAACCTTGTTCCAACCCACGGTCGTTCGCTCGGTGTCATGACTCATCACCACAACAGCTGATTACAGCGACTACTGCTGCCAACTCTACCACTGCACTGTTCTTGCCGCTATATCTAAAGGCCTGCGCCAGGGGCGTATATAAGAGGGGTGCTGAGGGGGATCCAGCCCCCACCCGAAAAAAAACCAATAAAAATTAAGAAAGTGTTGCTTTGGTAAGAGCATAAAATAATTGTAAATTTGGTTGTACCCTAATCTTAACTTATCGGCTAAGTTATAAACAATATTAAAATTCAAATTATACTAACTCGTCGTGTAGTGGCTAGCATTCTTGGCTGCCGCCACGGAGGTCCTAATTCGATTCCCGGCTCTGCCAAGAAATTTTAATTCTAGTCTGAGGGCTGGAACGGAGTACACTCGGCCTTGTGAGGCAAAACTGTGAATTCCAGATAAATATTTAAATATTTGCCATTCATACCCCTAAGATCACAATAGAAAATTAATTAATTAAGTATAAACTTTTATTTGTGTGTTGTATTTTACAACTTTTTTTGTATTGCCAGTAATAATAAAATTGTAGGCAATATAAACTTTGAATCTTATCTAAAATAATTACACGAAGTTACATGCTCTAAGGTATTGGTTGATATTTCTGGGTATTTTGCGGTGACAATCCCGTGAGAACACTCACAATTTTCCAAGATAGTCAGCCCCCCCCCCCCGAGAAATTTGTATATACGCCCCTGCCCTGCGCGGATCAAGATATCGGTGGATAATCCCGCTGATATCCGCATTATTTTTCGCCATGCGGATATAGTTTGCATGGCTGTACGGATAGCGGATAAGCTGCGGATAATGTTTGGAGTAAATTTGTGGAGAGCTTTTAGAATAAGTTACAATCTAAATTTGTTTAATATCACTATTAGAACACGGATGTTTACATAGGCCTTTTTCATCACAAGTGTAAGATAATGATTTAAGGTAATCTCATTCAAATATGTATTTTTATTTATTTTGTCAATTTACCCTCTAGGTTGGTGGTTCCCACGGACTCAGCGAGGGAACTCACCACTACCGCCTCTATGGGCAGTGTCCTGGAGCTTGGAACATCTGGTCATGATGGATACAACTGGGGAGGTGTGATCAGCACTTCGCCCAGGTGGCCTCACCTGCAAAGCGAACAGGGGCCTCATGAGGGAGGGGAAGGGATGGAAGATAGGGATGGATAGGCTAGGAAGAGGGAAGGAGGCGGCCGTGGCCTTTCAGTAGGTACCATCCCGGCATTTGCCCGAAGACGAAGTGGGAAACCACGGAAAACTACTTCGAGGAGGGCTGAGGTGGGAATCGAACCCCCTCTACTCATTTGGACCACCCGAGGCTGAGTAGACCCCATTCCAGTCCTCATACCACTTTTCAAATTTCGTGGCAGAGCCGGGAATCGAACCCAGGACCTCCGGGGTGGCAGCTAACCGTGCTGACCGCTACGCTACGGAGGCGACCTTCAAATTATGTCATTAAGCATAATATTAATACTCCGAACTGAAGAGGGTTACAATTCTGGCTGTATAACATACACAGCTTAGGGCCGTTTTCACCAACGTCAATTATCTCTTAATTCATCATTAAAGGTTATTTAACTTTGCCCGAGCATTCCACCAAACAGAAACGCTCGTTAATTTACCACTAACAAGGAATTTCGTTAAATGGCCAAATCTGGCCGCTCGACTCTCGAAAGCATCTTTAAAGTGGCGGGAAACAGCTGAACTTTGCGTTGCGCACTCCACAATGGCGGTTTGTTTCCTAGTTTCACGCGCACTTTCATCCATATGAATATAAAATATGTTTATGACAATGAAATTATAAAAGATCACACACACTACTAAGTTTTAATACCAAGAAAGACGAATACGGAAATTTAAAATATATATATATCCGAAGGGGTTTCGAACTGCTCCCAGCGCTGCATAAAAAATTTTGAGTTTACACCTCTACCGCTTACGCTACGAAGACAACTGGCTAACGCGTCCTATTAAGATATCTATTCGCATAACTGCCAGTTCTCCTAAATACGTTGTTCATATTATTTTAAGCTTTTGCCACGAATAAGGTCTTCTGTAATTCCCTTCCTTTATAATTATGTTCCAGAAAGTATCAAGGAAGCCTCGCAAACAATAATCAGTGATAGACGCTTCTTGTTCTGTCCGCCATGCTCTCCAAGATGAAACCTAGTCCACGCATGCGCGAGAGCCGTAAAACTTATTTAAGTAATTGCGAACCCAAATGGCTTCGTGAAATGCATCGAAAATAATCACGCGTTAAATCTCGTATTTAAGTTAAATGGGAATTAACTAACTAATCGTTAGTGAAGAGTTGGTGAAAATGGCCCTTAGGGGAATGGATTTTTCCTTAAATGTCTAAATGTGTTGCTTTAATACTTTATGCTGTATCTAAGAAACGGGGCGGATGTGGATAACGATTTGTTTAACCGCACAGGCTCTAGCTATTGCCTATACTCATTATTCCCATTTCTACGGACTCGGCGATAGAAAAACTAGGGTGAGAATCTCCGAAAGATAGGACGAAATCCAGAATACAGTAATCAGCCAGCCTGGGAAGAACTAGGAAATCGTCTGGGAAATCCCACCTACCTGAGCAGGGAGATATGGAATTGCGCCCATAATCAGTGGTATTTCCAGATCATTTTAATTAGGCCGATTGATTGGCCCATAGTCAAGTCGGCTGATAACCCAAGGTCGGTTTAAGGGGAAGTGACGGACTGTCTCCCACCACTAGCTTCCGCATTGCTGAGAATAAGAGGTAGAAAAAAATCCCCCGTCCCGATAAGCAGCAGTACGACGGACCTCCGGGGGTGGGAGCTAATCACACTAACCACTACACCACAGAGGCGAATAATAATAATAATAATAATAATAATAATGATGATGATAATAATACAACTCTCTATAATCCACCATAAATAACTACCCCTCTAGTTTTGTTATACAATAAAAAAAAAATATAATAATCTTCTAAATGGTAAGATTACCTCAAACTAGATTATTAAACATTTGCAATAACAAAACTGTTTTTAAAATATGATTAGGTTGTCGAGAACATCCCAATGTACCAGTTGATGCTAATATTGCTAGAACAAAAATTAAATATTAGTCTGTTTTGAAAACTGTACCTGTTTTATGTATCCCAAGCCTCCGTGGCTTAGGCGGCAGCATGCCGGCCTCTCACCGCTGAGTCCGTGGTTCAAATCCCGGTCACTCCATGTGAGATCTGTGCTGGACAGAACGGAGGCAGACAGGTCTTTCTCCGGGTACTCCGGTTTTCCCTGTCAAAATTTCATTCCAGCAACACTCTCCACTATCATTTCATTTCATCTGTCATTCATTTAATCATTGCCCCAGAGGAGTGCGTCAGGCCTCGGCAGCCGGCACAGTTCATATCCTCGCCGCTAGATAGGGGCTTCATTCATTCCATTCCTGACCCGGTCGGAGACTGGACGCAGGCTGTGGATTTTCATTTTCACCTGTTTTATGTATCCCAGACCAACACTAATCTCTTGTCCGCAATCTGGACAGGGTATATTTAGTTGTTCGCAATCTGGACGGGTTTTGACTTGTTCTCAATCAAGACACAACCGATTTGAAATGAGTCACTTCAAATTCACACCACTCGACACAGCATAATTTGGTAGAGGGGTGGAGGGAGGGAACCTACCTGACCGCTCTCAATGGGCGCAGTTCCACAGCCACTTTTAAAAGGTTGATGCTAATGACCAGGGTCATTAGTGAAGCTTGGGCGAAGTTCCATACAACCCCCTGAGCTGGGCAGATTATCCGCATAAAGTTAAGGGGTGACCGCAGCGTATACAATATGGGAAATATTCTGTCATTAACCGTGGTATTGATAATTGGAACTCATTACCTGCCTCAGTCTTAGAGCCTTTCCCCAAACATATTGATGTGTTTATGAGAAGACGATGTAATTACTATAGTTCCCCAATCGCGACTTACAGCGTGTGATATTATTGCCACGGTGGGTGAGTGGTTATCGTGTCGGACTACCATTCCCAAGCTTGCAGGTTCACTGCTGGCCGTGGTAAGTGATTTTTGAAAGGCGACAAAAATCACAGCACGGGTGTCATACGGTGTTGGCATGATAAAGTATCCATTTGAATTCAGTAGGCCGCGTTCATATTGGCAAAATTAATCTCGGGATTTTGTGCCAACACTAAGTTCCTCCTTTCTCTACTAGAAAGTGCTATAGTGTCAGGGAGCTTACATATCTAACCTCCTTGACATTCATAGCACTCCAAGGAACTACAAAAATTCGACATGCAAGCTGCCCTCTGGGTGTCAAATAACAAAGCTTGCACCCGGCATCCGCGGCCATACGATATTTTTCTTCTGCGCGAATGGGTCTCCTAGGACCACGCGGACTCAACATTTATTGGCCTTGATGTTTGCCCAATAAATCTTCATGCGCAACGATTGAGCGAGTCTTCGTTGCTGCGACCAGACGTGTCTGGTAAGTCTTCTCTCTTCTGCCTCAAATCCCCGTCTATGAGTAATTTTCCTAATTTCCTGTCGATCCTTGAGATTGGGAAAACCTAATTCATCCAAGTCCTTTTCCGCCTGTTTGTACCAATTGGACCTTGTTGCCGTTTTCTGCAAAAACGTATAGATTTTATGTGTTAACCATTCTGTCCTAAAGTCCAATGAATTGGATACGGATTGTGCCTGTGATTTTAGTAATTTTCAAATAGACGTCAGCATTAGGTTTTGGAAGGTGAATTCCATCTTTTATTCTTGGTCCCAAAATTGTTCGCATGATTTTGCGTTCCTTAATCTCCAATTGATTTCTCAGTGTTTTATGTTGTAGATAAGTGTCTCGGCTGAAAAAGGGCTGCCGGTAAGACTACTGTTTTATTATGTTGAATTTTACAATTCCAAGAGAGGCATTTTATGTTATAAACTTGTTTTGTCAAATGGAAAGCAGTTTCCATTTCCTGTAGTCTTGCTCCTATAGATTTTCTTTCGTTGCCGGTTTCATTGATCCATTCACCTAAATACTTGAAGTTATTCACTCGGGAGACCTTACAATTAGTCTACCATTGCGGAGTGTAATCGGAGCAGTTTTAGTAAGTTATCATCATAATTGGTTTGCAGTCCTAAGGCTGGTCAGTTACCATAAAAACATATCCAGATCGTCCTGTCATTTGCCGCTTCCTTCATTGAATTATAATTCTGTGCTTGGGTGTCGTTTAGAATTCGTTTAAGGAAGGTATTTCGAGGCGTTCCTCGTGGATTTTTTCCCTCAATGAAACCTTCTGCCACAGTTCTCATTAAATTGGAGTGGCGCATTGTGTGACCCCACCATGCGGAGACGACGTTTACGGATTGTGCGTAGGATTGATCTCCGTTGGTTCACGGTGTCGAGAACCCTTGTGTTCGATATCCTGTCTCTCCACGTCATATTTATCATATTACGATAACACCACATCTCAAAGGCTTCAAGACCGTTCTTTTCATTTTTATTTAGTGTCCACGATTCACAGGCATACAACGCAACTGTCCATAAAAAGCATGTAGCATTCTCATTCGGAGGGAAAGCTTATACCGACTGGTACACAGTAATCTCCTCTTTTGCATAAAAGCTAGTTTTGCCTGAGCAATGCGGCATTTAACTTCAGTGGTGCACCTTCCGTCCTCTGTAATCTTTTGACCTAGGTAAGTGAAGGATTTGACTTGTATGTATGTCCGAGTTATTAATCTTTAATCGAAGAGGTTTTGGGAGTTTTGAGACTGTCATGCATTTTGTCTTTGAGGTGTTTATTTTCATACCGTATTTCTGCACCGTTGATGCAACTCTTGACAACATTGCCTGCAAAGTATCCGTCATATATTCTGTTTTGTCAAAACGATATTATTATATTATTGTTGCTAATTTTATGTAATTTAATTTGCCACCGGGGAATTATCCCTGTTTGCAAATAAAGTGAATGAATGAATGAAAAAGGACAGGGAAGGGATTTTGGAAGGATACCGCCCGTGGACCTATTGAAAGGAACCGTCCCGGCATTTGCCTGGTGGTGGAAATTGGAAACCACAAAAACCATTTTTAGGGCGGCCGAAGTGGGATTCGAACTCACGCACTCCGATGCCGGCGAGGCACGAGTTAGCGCGTTAGCTTTCCTTCGCCACCTGTTGAAGGAAATTACAGCCCTTCTCTAAGGTAAACACTGGGTGATATTCGTTCGCAGTGTCTGTTTTATAACTTTTTAATATATTTACAGTAAAATATACTCCAAAACTTGAGAAAAGTTGGTTGGTTGGTTCTTAAGTTTAGGGGCTGCGACAACGCGGTTATGTAGCCCCGCGTACTTTGGGTGTGTGTAGAATCTGTCTGATAACCGGTGTTAATTGTGATGACTGCATTATTATGTGTTATCTGTTTTTTAATTTAAGTACAGACGGCAACATATTTTTTTTCTTCAAATAGTTCCTACTTTTGCCATCAAGCACCACCGTGAACTACTACTAGGCCAAGTTCGGAACTCAGCTACTAGACGCCACCGCAGTCGGCTCTTGGCAACGAACGTAGAAACCTAAGAGCGTTGTTTACATTCTTAACCTATCCAATTTAGCTTCAAACAAGAGTAATTAGTGGAAGGTTCTTTAACATGCCATAAATCTATGATATGGGACCGCCGGCTTTACTTCCCCTCCGAAGGAAGGCATACTGGGGGATTTTTAACGCTCTTAAAAAATCCGACGGCTTCGGCCAAATTTGAACTCGCTATCTTGGGCATAGAAGCGCAGCATGCTACCGACTACGCCACCGAAGCCACTTGAGAAAAGTTGTCCGCATTACTTGCGAAAAAAATCGTATGTATTCATCTACCTTTGTAACTTTCAGGCTGTTATTGCATTCATCGTGTTCAGAATTTTATAAATTAAAATATGTAGTCAATCACCGGTACCCCATAACTATAATTTATTTATTTATTTATTTCTTTAGCGTATGGCTTTTCTATCCGGGAGTGTCAGGGGACATGTTTGGCTCGCCGGAGTTAGTAGCTGCTTCTATGCGGGCACCCATGGAGTAAGCTACAAGTACCGTCGCATGTGGATGAGATGAAATGGATGAGGATGAATGAGTTCAATTTGGAGTAGTTCCAACTTTGGCTACCAGGGCACTGACACCTAACAACGAACGTTGGAACTTGGCGATTCTAACAAGATATAACCTACAAATATGGCTACACCACACACTGCCATCTAATATATAAAAGTGAAAGTCTGTATGTGGGTATGTATGTGGATCTGTTCCGTATACAAATCTACACCGTTCCACCAATCTCAACCAAATTTTGCATACACATAGTTTAGGACCCAGAAGGAACCGCTGGCTACATGAATTTACGATAGTCTTTCTCATTCTTCTGATTTCGACCCTTTTGCACTCCAGCACATGCTAATCAAATCATAAAATATACTCATGAAGGAATGGCAAGGCGGATAGTTTCCATGGCAACATAGCTCAAGTCGAGACACGGCCGACTGGATGCCATTTGCGCTCTGCATTACCGGTATAGAAAATGAGGATCTTTACTTGAAATCACGTTAGTTACTCAACTTCTCACACAGCACTGTCAACCGAGTTTAGCATAACAAAGACTTGACACTATCTTCTACTATATATTTGTCAAATACCACTCACTCACTCATTCATTCATCACGAAATCTCAGAAACCATCAAACGGATTGGAATGAAATTTGGTATGCAGCTTCCCCAAGGGCCGCAAATGCCCACTAAGAGAGGATTTTTGGATATTCTGGTTCTAAAGGGGTGTTAACGGGGTAGACCTGCATTTCATTGAACAGCAATATCTCCCGATTGGTTTCATTGGGGGATGTGATACTCGGCACATAAACTCATCATTAAAAATAAGAAGACACGAGTAGGAGGGTTTTTCGATGTGGTGTATATTATGAGATGAAAGTGGTGAAAAGTGGGGATTGAAAGATTCCTAACGGAGCGTGTATCTCTTAAACGACATAGGCGAGGAGTTTGAAACTCAGCGGGAAAAAATCAGCATAAAAATAAGTAAATATGTGTTTGACCGTTTCATCATAAATCCAATTTAAGGGGCCCATGGGGTGGGGTGAAATTCTGGAGCGGGGCGGGGGGAGAAACAGGAAAGAAAGTGTCCTAACTGATTGACTGACTCACTCACTCATCAAACTCAGGGGGAAAAACTGCTTTAAAGTAAGTAAATAGCTGTTCGACAGTTTTTTTCATAAATCAAATTGAAGGGGTTCATGGGGAGGGGTGAAATTCTGAAAAAAGAAAATTGAAAGAAAATGTCCTGACTCACTCACTCACTCACTCATCATCGCCCAGCCAAAATGATTGAAGTTAGAAACATGACAGTTTGGGGATATGTTCATTGTATTTCAAAACAGTCTACTAAGGGAGGATTTTCGGATATTCAGGTTCTAAAGGGGTCTTAATGGGGTTAAACCTGCATTTAATTGAATAACAATATCTCCCGATTGGTTTCATTGGGGGATGTGATACACGGCATATAAACTCATCATTAAAAAGTAAGACACGTGTCTGAGGGTTTTTCGATGTGGAGTATATTATGAGGTGAAAGGGGTGAAAAGTAGGGATTGAAAGATTCCTAACGGAGCGTGTATGTCTTAAACGACATAGGCGAGGAGTTTGAAACTCAGCG
Source organism: Meconema thalassinum (assembly GCA_946902985.2). Classification (NCBI taxonomy): domain Eukaryota; kingdom Metazoa; phylum Arthropoda; class Insecta; order Orthoptera; family Tettigoniidae; genus Meconema; species Meconema thalassinum. Next base: position 84,965,524 of record OX336392.1, on the reverse strand, counting down.
GAAAAAAATCAGCATAAAAATAAGTAAATATGTGTTTGACCGTTTTTTTTTTCATAAATCCAATTTAAGAGGCCCATGGGGTGGGGTGAAATTCTGTGGGGGGGGGACAGGAAAGAAAATGTCCTAACTGATTGACTGACTGACTCACTCATCAAACTCAGGGGGAAAAACTGCTTTAAAGTAAGTAAATAGCTGTTCGACAGTTTTTTTTATCAATCAAATTGAAGGGGTTCATCGGGAGGGGTAAAATTCTGAAGGGGAAAAAATGAAAGAAAATGTCCTGACTCATTCACTCACTCATCATCGCCCAGCCAAAAATATTGAAGTTGGAAACATGGCATTTTGGGGATATGTTCGTTGTATGTCAAAACCGTACACTAAGGGAGGATTTTTGGATATTCAGGCTCTAAAGGGGTCTTAAGGGGGTTAAACCTGAATTTAATTGAATAACAATATCTCACGAGTCGTTTCATTTGTGGATGTGATACTCGGCATATAAACTAATCATTAAAAATACGCAGACATGTGTCTAAGGTTTTTTCGATGTGGTGTATTATTATGAGGTGAAAGGGGTGAAAAGTGGGGGTTGAAGGATTCCTAACGGAGCGTGTAGGCCTATCTCTTAAACGACATAGGCGAGAAATTTGAAACGCAGCGAAAAATCATCAGCTAAAAAGATAAGTAAATCGGTGTTCGACCGTTTTTTCATAAATTAATTTAAGGGGCCAATGGAGTGGGGTGAAATTCAGGGGGAAAAAAGGAGAGAAAGTGTCCTAACTGACTAACTCACTCACCAAACTCAGGGGAAAAAGCCAGCTTTAAAAATAAGTTAATAGGTATTCAAGCGTTTTTTCATCAATCCAATTTAAGGGGCCCATAGGGAGGGGTGAAATTCTGCTAAAAATAATTGAAAGAAAATGTCCTGTCTGACTCACTCACTCATCACGCCCAGCGAAAACTATTAAAGTTGGAAAAATGAAATTTTGGGTATATGTTCGCTGTATGTCGAAAACGTCAACTAAGGAATGATTTTTGTTTATTCGGGTTTTAAAGAGATGTTAAGGGGGTAAACGTGCATTTCATTGAATAACGATATATCATGAGTTGTTTCTTAGGGGATGTGATATTCGGTATATAAACTAATCATTAAAAATAATCAGACATATGTCTAAGGGTTTATCGATGTGGTGTATATTATGAGGTGATAGGGGTGAAAATTGGTGGTTGAGGGATTCTTGACGGAGCGTGTATCTCTTAAAGGACATAGGCGAGAAGTTTGAAATTCGGCGGGAAAAGAACAGCTTAAAATACAAGTAAATAGGTGTTCGATTGATTTTTTTCATAAATCCAATTTAAGGGGCCCTTGGTGAGAGGTGAAATTCTGGGGGAAAAAAAACAGGAAAGAAAGTGTCCTAACTGATTGACTCACTTACTCACTCATCAAACTCAGGGGGAAAAGAGCTTTAAATAAGTAAATAGGTGTTCGACCGTTTGTTTCATAAATCCAATTTAAGGGGTTCATGGGGAGGGGTGAAATTATCAAAAATAAATGAAAGGAAATGTCCTGACTGACTCACTCACTCATCATAGCCCAGCCAAAATTATTAAAGTTAGAAACATGACATTTTGGGGATATGTTCGTTGTATGTCGAAAACGTCCACTAAGGAAAGAGTTTAGAATATTCAGGTTCTAAATAGGTGTTAAGGGGGGTAAACGTGCATTTCATTGAATAACCATATCTCACGAGTGGTTTCATTTGGGGATGTGATACTTGGCATATATACTAATCATTAAAAATAAGCTGACACATGTCTAATGGTTTTTCGATGTAGTGTATATTATGAGGTGAAAGGGATGAAAAGTGGGGGTTGAAAGATTCCTAACGGACCGTGTATCTCTTAAACGACATAAGCGAGGAGTTTGAAACTCGGAGGAAATCAATCAGCTTAAAAATAAATAAATAAATAAATAAATAAATAAATAAATAAATAAATAAATAAATAAATATGTGTTCGACCGTTTTTTCATAAATCCAATTTAATGGGCCTATGGGGAGGGGTGAAATTCTGGAAGAAAAACGTCCACTAAGGAAGGATTTTTGGATGTTCACTCTCATCGACCAACCCAAACGATTAAAGTTAGAAGAATGATATTTTGGCGATATGTTTGTTGTGTGTCGAAAACGTCTACCAAGGAGGGATTTTTGGATATTCAGGTTCTAAAGGGGTGTTAATGGGGTTAAACCTGCATTTCATTGAATAACAATATGACACGACTATGACGCGAGCGAAGCGAGGCTAAAAATGAGATGATGTGCGTCTATGTATTACTCAATCACGCAAGTACCACTGGTCCGATTTACATGAATTTTACATGGAAGTAGCTGATTTACCTGGTTAACATATAGGTTACTTTTGATTTCAATACTTTGTACTATTTAAAGATGGCGACCATTTTAGTGACTTCACTACACCCTTTGGTTTAAAACTTTCATATTTCCATTTCAAATACAAAGAGAACGCTAAGAAATAGCAAACTTTTGATGGTATATACGAGGTTAAAAATTACATTTTCTATCCGAAAGGTATCTCCAACCGTTAGCGAGTAAAACCTAAATTTGTGCTATAAAACACGGTCAACGCCGAGCGGTGTAGTTGGATAAAATGTTCCATCCTTAATCTCCCTCTGCGCAGCACCTCGCCTATCCCCTGTTTTAACTGTCACCTTCATATTTTAATTTATTTATGACGCGTAGCGAAGCAAGGGTACTTCAGCTAGTTGTATATAAAGTGGACAGATGGAATAATAACAAGTGATGCACTTCACAAGATACGATATAAATGACACCAGTTTGAATGAATTGGTCAGACCCCACTGTAGTATTTCCAAATGTTCTTCATGAGTGTGGTATTCCAGGGTTAGCCAGAGAAATTGACTTAATCTGCCAAATACAGACAACCACTCGCATCGATATATAACGCACGGCAAATTGTGTTCCACTGACGGAGGTGCCTGCTATAGCCATGTGTTCACATGCGTTCTAATAAAAGAATCACCTCGAGGCTTAGCCGTGTGAGCTAAATAGCTCACATGACTGGCTGCGTGGCTCAGTGGTAACACTTTCACCTGCTGTACCCAAGGTTGCAGGATCGAATCCTGGCGCAGTCAGCTGGCATTTAGGGGTGCCACTGACACGTTAAAGATCCCCTTCGGGGTGAAATTCAGGCACCCTGGCGTCTATAAAACCGGCAGTAGTTAAAAGGGACGTAAAACCAATAACATTATTATTAATTATTAAATAGCTCACCATGGCTTCAAAGGCGATCTGCAGCAAGTTTGGAGATCGGAGGTTTGAATCCCGGTACTGACATTGTTTATTATGATGTTGTTTTTGCACGCAATAATAGCCAATAATTATGTAGGCCTATATATCTCAATCAAATGCAATTTTTATGTCATTTTCACATATTCCAGTTGTTGTTGATTGAGTCTTCAGTCTTTTGACAGGTTTGTTGCACCCCTACCATGCTTCCCTGTCCTGAGTTAATCGTTTCATCTCTACATCCCTACCACACCCTTCATCCGACGGAATCTGTTTAACATATTCTAACCTTGGTCTACTCCTACAGTTCTTATCCTCGACCCTTCCTTTCATAACTAACTTGGCTATTCCTAGGTGTCTTAGTATGTGTCCTTACAACGTATTTATTCTCTTCATTAGCAGTCACCAGAAATAACTCGCCGCTCCCACTCGTCTTAATATCTCATTTGTTACTATATATACCCGTATGATCTTCATCATTCTCCTGTAACACCACATTTCAAATGCTTCTATTCTCCTCTTTTCTGCTGCTCCAACAGTCCTTTCACTTCTATGCTTTCCTTATCGAAGCCAATTCTTCTTTTACATCCTCTTTGCTTCGTCCATCACTGTTTTATCATTTTAAATGATCTTGTCGACTTCGTCCTTACGCTGGGGTCTGGCGTTACGTTACGGTGACAGGAACGAAATGTATCCAGATGCACTGAGGTGTGTGACGTCATAGTACTGATTGGTGAATGTGTTCCCCGACTATCTCTACTTCGTTAGTATAAGACAAAAATCCCCGATTCTTGGATGTCACGGGTAATCTCGAGAACCACTGGATGGATTTTGATGCGGTTTTCACTATTCTGTAAAGGATATCTCGAGGAAAGATTCTGTAGAAAATTATTTATATATGATCAAAGGAAGCCAAGCAGTAACTATTTTAGTGAAAAAGTCGAAAACAAACTTGGCGTCCGTGCGCTTCTTAAGCTTACGCTGGGCAAACCGTTAAACATATCAATATACTATGAGCGTAAGAATTGGTCACCATGAAAAGTTCTGCAAAAAAATCCGCGAGAGCATATCTCTATCTTCAATACATTGCCCACTATAAGTTTTTTAGACTGGATGGAAGGGCTACGACCCCACGGCATCCCGTGCGCTTGACCTTGCTTTGCCCTTGGTTTGCACTTGCCGTTCGCGAGTAATTTGAAACAAGATAAGCAAGATAAGTATTATGCAGATAATTTTCTAACATGTTAAGAGTTTTTGGCTTCGAGCGAAGCGAGAAGCCTCCAGCCTTTCTAGCATTTTTCAGCATTTGTAGCATTTAAATGATACAAAATCTGGTCTTTCAGACTGACTGTATCTTTTTGTTTGCCTAAGTAACAGACGTCTCCTACTTCCTTTAGCGTGGGTTAGCGTGCACGATTATACAGGGCGCTCGGGAATGTTCTCCGCAGTGGTTACGTGCCGGTGCGAGTGGTTGTGTCACCAGTTTAGTTGGCAGCACAGTGTCCTTATAGGACCACATTTGTGGGCTGTGGGCTGTCGAATACGTCATTGTGTATTGCAGTAAGCGAGCATGTGTGTCGTCAGCACTTGTAGCATCAGTTATGAATGGCTGTGGCGAGTATAAATTTTACTGTTTGTTTGTTATGATACAAGCGAGATTACATGACAGTTCCCCACACTGACACTTCCACACACTGCCCAGAATACTGACACTTCCCCACAGCCCTTGGATGCGGCTACCTGTTTAATGAGACTCAGAAATAATCTCGGCTGACAGTTCCACCCCCCCCCCCCCCCTTAAGGCTATAGGCTTCAGCGATCATCATTACAGCCGCACCAGTGACAATGCACCTTAACATAGTACTCATTTGGAGTGAAGAAAATCGCTCGGACTATGTACTTCATTACTAACACGGTCTCGAAAATATCATTGTGATGCAGTGTAATTTCCATCAAAATAAAATAAATGCAGAGTATGATTTCCATCACACTTTAACCAGGCTGTGGACTGGCAAAATAATAACAAGACCGATCATTTTGGCATGTTTAAAATCAGCTTTCTAAGCTTCGTCAGTTGTTTTGTATTTTTTAATTATTATTTCTATTTTTACCCTATTTTCAATTTAAAAAAAATAGGCTTATGAGATCACCTTTTGTCCGTGTGTGTGTGCGTGTGTGTGTGTGTGTGAGGTGTGTGTGTGTGTGTCCCTAATAAAATCTAAACGGCTGGAACGATTTTGATGAAACTCGGTAAGTTCATAGCACTATTCCCGGCGACCTCGACCGTGCCCTTCAAATTTTGTTACGTCTCATCAATCCAACATGGCGGCTGTGCGAAATATTTCACTAGCATTCAATATCTCCGAAACTATTACCGATATCACCCTGAAATTGTGTACGGTGATAAAGGGCACTACTGGAAGTTCACCAATGAGACTTTCAAAAACCTGGTGACTAAAAAACCAACATGGCGGTCAAGCGAAGTTGAGACTTTTAAATAGACTTTTCTCGCGATTTAACTACCCAAACGTAATGAAACTTGATACAGCAATTTTTTATACACATTGTAATGCACTGGAGTCTAATTTAGTTCAATTGTTTACATAACCTCAAAATGGCGGCTGCGCGAAATATTTCACTGAAATTCTATATCTCCGAAACTATTACAGATATCACCCTGAAATTTTGTACGGTGATAAAGGGTACTGATACAAGTTTACCTATGTATATTTCATAAACCTGTCAAGTACAAAACGAACATGGCGACCAAGCGAATTTGAAATATTGTAATAGGCTTTTCTCGTGATTTAACTCTATGAGCGCAGTGAAATGTGGTACAGTAAATGATTTTGCAGATTGTAATGTACTGCCATCTAATTTAATTCAATTGTTTACATAATCTCAAGATGGCGGCTGTGCGAAATTTTAAAATTTAGTTTTTATTTCGTGTGTCGTAATCATGCGATCGAAGTGAAAGTTTGAATAATGAACCTAGGCAATAATTGACCTTGAATGGTAGATAACTCTATGGCCTATACATATAACAATCATAAATGGCGAGCTTCCGAAATATTTAACGGTTCTCAATATCTATGAATCTTTTACAGCAACCAAACTGAATTTTTTTGTGTTCATAGAGACTATGAACTTATGTCCACCTGTAGGACTTTCAGTAACCTGGTGAGCACAAATCCAACATGGCGGCGACGCGAATTATAAATATTTAAATGGACGTTTCTCGCGAATTAACTATCCGAGTGCCGTGAAACGTTGCACGTTAAATGCTTATACAAATGTTGATCCACTGGCATCTAATTTATTTCAATTGTTTGCATAATCACAAGATGGCTGCTGTGCGTAATTATATAATCTCGTTTTTACTTCTTGTGTTCTAATCATGCGATTGAAGTTTGAATACCACACGTACACAATAATCTTAATGTAATAGTACAAAAATAAAAAACCAACTTGGCGACCATCTGAAATATTTAGACGGTTCTCAATATCTACGAATCTGTTACAGCAATTAAACTGAAATTTTGTATGTTGATAGAGGCAATTAACATGAGCAGGATATATGAAAATAGGCTGTATAGTTCTTCACGGAACTACTTGTTTATTTTTGTTTTGTTTTTGTCATATTCTTTCGACAATAATATTAACCTACTCCATTTTCTGTGAATAGGCAACTCATTTTTAATGTACTAGCAGTTGTACTCATAATAGCTGAAGAGTATTAAACTTTTTTGCCTCAAACCTTATACAGTAGTTCAGTAGTTAAAGAATATAATATGTGATTCCAGAGATATTAAAAGTGCTAAACAATAGTAGGCCAAATTTCAACTTGATCGTTTTCATAGTGGCCTTGGGGGAGGGGGGTGGGGGGTGGGGAGAGATGTGTGTGGAAATGTCAGTCAAGATTATTTCTGAGTCCTAAACAGGTAGCCACGTCCAAGGGCTGTGGGGGAAGTGTCAGTATTTTTTGTAGTGTGTGGAAGTGTCAGTGTGGGGAACTGTCTGGACACCACAAGCGACAGCCGTGCTGCCAACGTAACTGGTGACGTAATCTCTCGCAGCAGCTTGTAGGCACTGCGGAGAACATTCCCGGGCGCACTGTACCTCTGGGTGTGTGGGTAAAACTAATCCTTCTTCACAAGAGTATTTTATCAATCTGGACGCTTGTTTACTACATATTGTCAAAGCTCAGTCCCCACGGCGTTATTGAGAATGCGTTATTCATTTAAACTCCGGCAGAGATCCCGCGGCCAAGCTCCAATATGGCGCACTGCTCGCGGCGAGGAACCGGAAGTTCAATCAGCTCCCACTAGGGGCCGTATGAAGTGTGTTGAGCGCGGTGACTGGCAGCCTAGTTGCTGGATTAATCTTCTTACAGGAGACAAGGCCAACATCAAACATCTTCAACCACTGCCTGCTAGCGCATGCCGTCCGCTGGGGTCCCGAGGCAAAAATTCCACATCTCAAGGATCCGCCATGTTGCGTAGTGGCCAGCTTTTTTGACTGTCACCACTGATACCTGGGTTTGATTCCCGCCTCTGCCAAGAAATTTAATTCTGGTCTGGGACAGGAACGGGGTACACTCAGCCTCGAGGGACAAAACCTCCCTCTGCCAACCGATAAGTGGTTTTCCGTGGTTTCTCACTTCTACTCCATGTAAATGTCGGAGTGGCACCTAACGTGAGGCCTCAGCAGCTTCCTACCCCATTCCTACCTCAATTACAAATACACAGACTAATACAGACATCACAATGACACATGTTATCAGACAAATTCTGCACACACCCAAGTACACGGGGCTACATAAGCAGGATGTTGCAATCCACTAAAGAATTATCAACAACAACAACAAATCCACATCTCAAGAATCCTCGCGATATGCATACGGTTGGATACATTAAATAAAAAACATTTACCACTATGACTTCGTAACTTTGAACCATGTATCTGCCAATGGCTGAGGAAATACGGCAAATATGGAGACAGGAAGGTTTAGTGGTTCTGCCAATAGTCACCTCCTCTGCCGGCATCTTCCCTAAATTATTGGCTCGCAATCTAGAAATATTGGGAATACATCCTAGTCCTCATATCATCATGCGGAAGGCCGTCATCTTGAATACCTGTTCCATTGTTCGCTCGTTTCTCAATGTGCCACCCTAAAGATGTCACGCGGTCTTGCAAACAATCCGATATGTTGATTTGTTCCACATATGTGGTGAAATGAATGTCATAACAATAATAATAATACAGTTGCATACACCATTACAGTCATCACAAGTCTACAGGTACTCAGAAAAGCTCAACACACCCAGCTACACGGGGCTATGACCAATATGTCGCAAGTCCCCCTAATGAATTAACGACAAAGACAACATTAAAGCTTATTAAATGCAAGGTAGAGAATTGAAATGCCTGACCCATGCGAGCATTTTAACCCACGGCTTTGTATGCCGTTTGTCCGATCACTAGGCTAATTGAAAGCAAACAGATTATGACTCTTTACGAAAGGTACGAGTAAGCCTACATTATGTAAAGCTAGCTTAAATTTGGCTGAATCACATTGAATTAGATGCCCACTGTTTGCTTCGAATTTCCTCTAAATTGTAGACAAGCTGGATAAATAAATAAATACATAAAATAACAGTTCGATTCCTTATTGATGTATTAACCATAATCATCATCATCATCATCATTTATTGCATGTGACAGGCCATTAAGACCCATAGCAGAAAAACAAGGGTATACAATTCTTGATTACAATATAAATAGCAAGCATAACATAATATATAACATTGTACTTCATAACAGGAAGAATGATTTCAGCTTCTCAAATAATGGCTACATATATTAGACCAACGATTTCTATCCCTGGCATCTTCCATACTTGCATCTGGATCTACCTGGTTCAGTGCCAACATAACTCGATCTTTCCATCTCGTTCTTGGTCGACCTCTTGGACGTTTTCCCGTTGGCTTAAAATTGAACACACGGTTCGGGAGAGTACCTTCTGCTCTGATAATGTGTCCTAACCATTGTAATCGTCTTCTCTCTATCTCTCTACTGATGTCTGCCTTTTTATAACGTCGATATAACTCCTCTTCACTCCGTCTTTCCCAACTGTCAATTTCTGGGCAGTATTTTGGGCCATAGATTTTCCGCAGCATTTTTCTTTCAAATTCACATATACGTTCTTCAAAAGTTCTTGGAGTCGCCCACGTTTCACAACCATACATTAAAACAGGTCGTACTAGGGTCATGTATAGGTGGATCTTGTTTTCCTGAGATATTAGACGTGACGTGAAAATTCTATTCTTGCTATAGGAAACATGAGTAGCGTTGGTGATTCTTTGTCTCATTTCCTTTTCTATTTCACTTTTGTTTGACAATGAAAATGAAAATCCACAGCCTGCTTCTAATCTCCGACCGGGTCAGGAATGGAATGAATGAAGCCCCCATCTAGCGGCGAGGATATGAACTGTGCCGGCTGCCGAGGTCTGGCGCACTCCTCTGGGGCAATGATTAAATGAATGAGAAATGAAATGATAGTGGAGAGTGTTGCTGGAATGAAATTTTGACAGGGAAAACCGGAGTACCCGGAGAAAAACCTGTCTGCCTCCGTTTTGTCCAGCACAGATCTCACATGGAGTGACCGGGATTTGAACCACGGACCCAGTGGTGAGAGGCCGGCGTTCTGCCGCCTAAGCCGCGGAGGCTTCTTGTTTGACAATATTGATCCTAAATATTTGAATGATTCAACTGTCTCAAATTTGTGCATTCCAACGTCGATAGCGTGACAGAAGAGTTACATCAATGATTAGTGTCGTGCCTCTGATGGATATCTGTACCAAATTTTACGTTGATACACCCAGCCATTCTCGAGTTATAAGGGAACAAATTTGTCCACAGACAAACAAACAAACAGACAGACAAACAAAAAAATTATTTTCGCGCGCATCCATCATAAAACAGTCTGAAACGTGTAAACATCTCAAATTTCCGTAGAAATTCAGAGATAAACACACAAATATTCATTTTTGTATGTAGAGAGATATACTGCACCGCTCGGTGTTGACCGTGTTTTATTGCACAGATTCTGGTTTTACTCGCTAACCGTTGGAGATATACGAAAAGTGATAAGGACCTTTCGGATAGAAAATGAAATGTTAAAGCTCATGTATACCATCAAAAGTTTGCTATTTCTTAGCGTTCTCTTTTTATTTGAAAAGGAAATATGTAATTTTGAAACCAAAGGGTGTAGTGACGTCACAAATGTCGGTTTTACTCGCTAACTGTTGGAGATACACGAAAAGTGATAAGGACCATTCGGATAGGAAATTAAATTTCAAAGCTCGAAAGTGCCATCAAAAGTTTGCTATTTCCTACCGTTCTCTTTTTATTTGATATGGAATATGAAATTTTGAAACCAAAGGGTCTAATGACGTCACTAAAATAGTCGCCATTTTTTAATAGTGCAAAATTTCGAAATCAAAAGAATCCTATATGTAAACCTGGTAAATCAGCTACATCCATGCAAAATTTCATTTAAATCGAACCAGTGGTTCTTGAGTTATTGAGTAACAGACAGACAGACAGACAGACACACACCATCTCATTTTTATATATTAGTATGATTTTGTCATAACAGAGGATACTACAAACATTTTTGTTCCAAAAGCTCACAGAGTAAAATTTCAACAACCAGATATGTTACAATATAGTACATTATGCAACGAGCCTATAATGGCAATAATTAAGACACGAGTATGTTCATAAAACGAGCGTAAGCGACTTTTATAATTTCCATACGAGTGTCTTAATTACCATTATAGACGAGTTGCATACGACTGTTTATGTCCGACGATAATTATAACTTTATTATATGTTTTAACATAAATATTCATAAATATCTGTGGGATTCAGTTATTTGCTGACCGAACAGAGCGCATTCGTGGGTCAAGGCACTCAGAAAGCAGAGACCATTCACTTTGCTTGCCAACACAGAACACCTATTTTTTACAGCCTGCCGTCCAGCTCTGTAGCATTCACTAATATTGTCACCGAAGTCGTTCGAAAGCAATGCGATGTGTAGAAATTGGATTTGGGGATATTAAGGTACTGTGCTATTTCTTGTCTCATATTCGCCAGTTTATTTACGCGAACATATGGACGGTTTCCATATCGGTAATTTATATAGACATGTTGGATTTTGAACGCATGCGCCAAGGTGGGAGCTCTTTTTTTCTCAGTTTAATTTCGCTTATTTTAGATCTCTTGAATTCAACGCTCTTTTAATAAGAATTTTTTATGTTTATTAACAAAATGTTTGTAACAGATCTGGTTTTTGAAATTTTACCCTGTGAGCTTTAGGAACAAATATATTTATGGTATCCTCTATTATTAACAAATTCACAAAGAATTATGACAAAATGTTATTAAGTTGTATGTTACAACACAGTTACTTATCCTATACCACGCTTAAGAAGGTCACAATGTCACCGAAACCGGTACAGTTTCAATGTACTAAATATTGACTTTAGGTAATAAATACATACATAAATTCACTTGCACAAAAGTACTTTGTTATCTGAGAATAATTTGCCTTACTATCAGTATGTCCTAGCTGGACTACACTTCCTAGATCTCTTCTTAGAACTTCATATTTTGCCATCCACCTCTAGATATTAATTAAACGAAATTTTTACTTTAAAACTGTGTTACAAAGGGCAGATAGCTTCACTGTTCCGCCCATGAAAACCACAATAATAATAATAATAATAACCGGCCAGATATCGTTCTTGGGGACAAGGTGCAGAAGAGAACCTTCCTAATTGACATTGCATTGCCCAATTCCCATAATCCGCAACAAACCTGCTGTGATAAGATCACCAAATATCTGTCCGTGGCTGAGGAAATACGGCAAATGTGGAGACAGGAAAGTGTAGTGGTTCTGCCCATAGTAATTTCTTCTACCGGCATCATCCCCAAATTATTGGCTCGCAATCTACAAATATTGGGAATACATCCTGGTCTACATATCACCATGCAGAAGGCCGTCATCTTGGAGACCTGTTCCATTGTTCGCTCGTTTCTCAATGTGCCACCTTAAGAGATTTAACCATACCGTCTTGCAAACAAGCCGACGATATGTTGATATGTCCCACTTAAGTGGTGAAATGAATGTAAAATAATAATAATAATAATAATAATAATAATAATAATAATAATAATAATAATAATAATAATCTTCATCATCATCATCATTTGCCTAGTCCCCGAACCTGTAGAAAAAGGATCAACAGGATTTAACAAGAAAACAATACAGACACTCAGGTTTTACTATTCTGAGAAGCTAAACAAGAAATTGCCAATTGTCACTCGGCATCTCTGTTTTATGAGCTTGTCTGGAAATGATGGTAATTCTGAACTGTATCAGTGTTAATTGAGGACCTACCAGGCAATGTGAAACTGCACGAAGGGTGGCTTGGATGTCATTGGTAAAAGAAAAACTTCGCTTAACATGAGACGTTAGCTCCATAAAAAATTGTATTATTTTATAAGCTCCTTATTTTACTTGGCTACTTGCCATCTTATATATCCCTCGTGATAAATGGGTGTTTCACTAGTGCTGGTTTGGGCTTCTTTCTCGTCAAGGTAGTCTGGGCTCGATTCTCAGTCAGGTCATGCGGGATTTAAAAAAGACCTAACCAGTAGGCTTTCATGGCCTTCATAGGGAGGTTATGGCTACATGAGCTTTTAGTTCTCGCAGTAAAGGAACGCAGGTGCGCTCAATATAAAGGGAGGTAGCACGCAATTCGCTCCTCCTTTGGGGTTCCAGGCGTGGCCACCAAGAGCCTGCTGATGAGCCAGCTTGGTGTCCTAGGCTAAACCAACGCAAGACACGGCACAAACCTAGAATAATTGCTGAGTTTTACATAACCAGTAGTTCGTATTCTACGTTAAGATCAGGATTAAGAGTTGTGTAAAATTATAGCTTGTCTTTCCTCAAACTGAGAGCATTTTAGGGACTTCGGAATGTCAAATGCCAATTTAAAAAATTAAAATAAAGCAAATTTTGAAAAACGGACGTGTCAAAATATAACACATAAAATATTTCAACTTTGTATGTTTTAAGGTTCGGAAGGAAAGGGCAATTTTATATCCACAAAAAAAAAAAAAACAACAACATTTTAACGAGAAATTGGAATCAAAGATTTTTCCAGTGTTTAGAACATTGAACCATATGATTCAGCGCAGCTTGGATGAAGTAGTGAACGACAACTGGAGTCACCTGCGATCGAAGGATGAAGGACAACCTAAAGTCAGAGATCTATCGTAATGTCATCCGTCCTGTCGCATAACCAAGATGATGCGATGGACAGCGGGTGCCACCAAATTGGATCATGTTTCCAATGATAACATCAGGAAACGGTTTGGGGTTGCACCAATCAGTGACAAGTTGCGGGAGTGCCGTCTGCGTTGGTTTAGGCATATTATACGAGCGGAAGCAAACACAAAGAGCTTGTTCCCAAAACTAAGTCAAGAATGAAGATTTTTCAGGACAGACATTTCTTGAACCGGAGCCTACTTTGGCAAATTTACTTCATTATGAAATACAGAGAAGTTTTTCAAATTAATACGAAGAACAATGATGACGAACCAAAACCCTATTTTGAAGTTATAAAAGTTAAAATGGCAATTTTTCAAAAGTAAACCAAGTCACTAGGACTTAGCAGAGTTTGGAAGACATCACGGCCTGACTTAGTACAGTTCTGAAAAAAAAAGTGACAGTCAGTCTGAAAGACTAGACGTTGTATCATTTTAAATGCTACAAATGCTGAAAAATGCTAGAAAGGCTGGAGGCTACTCGCTTCGCTCGAAGCCAAAAACTCTTGACATGTTAGAAAATTATCTGCATAATACTTATCTTGATTTATAATAATTTACCTTGTTTCAAATTACTCGCGAACGGCAAGTGCAAACCAAGGGCAAAGCAAGGTCAAGCGTGGGGGATGCCGTCACGCTCACCAGTGCGCGCGGGGACTTGCCCCTTCCATCCAGTCTAAAAACGCTTATAGTGAGCGATGTATTGAAGATAGAGATATGCTCTCGCGGACGTTTTTGTAGAACTTTTCATGCTGACCAATTCTTACGCTCATAGTATACCGGTATTGATATTTTTAACGGTTTGCCCAGCGTAAGCTTAAGAAGCACACGGACGCCAAGTTTGTTTTCGACTTTTTCACTGAAATAGTTACTGCTTGGCTTCCTTTGATCATACATCAATTATTTTCTACAGAATCTTTCCTCGAGATATCCTTTACAGAATGGTGAAAACCGCATCAAAATCCATCCTGTGGTTCGCGAGATTACCCGTGACCTCCAAGAATCGGGGATTTTTGTCTTATACTAACGAAGTAGAGATTGTCGGGGAACACATGCACCAAGCGGTACTATGCCGTCACACACCTCAGTGCATCTGGGTACATTTCATCCCGTCACCGTAACGTAACGCCAGACCCCAGCGTAACGACGAAGTCGACAAGATCATTTAAAATGATGAAAATACAATATCCTACGTTACAATTTTCGATGACATAGTGAGTTCAGGAATAAAATATTGGTAACATACATTACGAACAAGATACAACAGATTTCTCAATTTCGTCCAAAACTGACTTATTGAGTTTTGGAAACGCCCTGGCTACAATATACAAGTCGTCGGCAAGAGACCTAAGGGTAGATCGGAGCAACGGTGGGATGATACGCTACATGGAGATCTGAAGAACCAACACCTTCATCCTGACATGGCCCGAGACAGAAACAAATGGCGACAACATATCCATATAGCGGACCCTGCAGCTAGGCGGGACAAACGCTAAGGAAGAAGAAGAAAATAACCATATATTTCCTCTTTTCCCATTTGAAGCACTAGGCTGCATTTTGCTGTTGTTCCATGTAGCCTACTTTTGCCCTTGCTTAAGCAGCCTCTTTCTTAAAAGTGTTTATTTTGTATCTATCGTCTAATAGAAATACAAATGTACGATTGTGGGAATGTAGCCTCAGGAATGCGATATGAAAGAAATATAATTATGTACCATTGGAAACCTAAAGGTCCGGATATTAATATGGCGCAAAAGGAAATTTTGAAGATTTTGCACATTATTATATAAGACAACTTCGTAATGGCAGATCACGTGGATGGTAAAGAACCGTGAAGGGCAAAATGCACACACTCCTACGTCCCTAATGACTTTGCAGACAAAAGGTAGCCTACGTACAAAAAAACTATTATTTAATTGTTTATTTATTTACGGCGTATTTTCCCAATATTGGAAAGCGTTAAGCACTTTGACTCAATTCTTGACGTTCTTCTTATTTTGCCAATATTGTTTCATTCTGTTGGAGAATGCCAATTTTCTTTCGTCAGACCATTGAGGTCTGTAAGGTGTGGGTTTTGGTTGCTCTGGTTTGACTTCCCAGTTGTTCACTTTGTTACGGAAGGAGTCTCTGTCTGATGTGTCGGTTATGTTAGCAGTTCGCACGTCTTTTTGTACTTCTTTCATCCATGGTGTTGTACTTTTGAGTGATGATATGTAATCTAGTATTCTTTTGCTTAGTCGTGTATTCGGCAGTCTACTTATGTGCCCGAAGAATTTCAATCGTCATTTTCTGGCGTCGACTTTGATGTTTGAATATTTTTCAGTTGTCTTGATTGACTGTAGTCGATACCCGTCAGGAGTGAGTCTTGCTCCTAGTGTTTTCCGAATGATTTTTCTTTCTTCTTTCTTGACGTCTTCAAGTTCATATTTCTTATTGAGTGTAAGTGTTTCGCTTGCGTAGAGACTTGCCGGTTTGATGGCAATGTTGTAGTGTCGAAGTTTATTATTATTATTATTTTTGTTTCGGTCGTCTAGGGACCTCGAGCCAATTTCAATGCTTTGTCCTTTGCTGTTCCTTCTTCTTCCTCCAGTATTCCTTCATCATCACACTATGTTTTCTCTTCCTTTCATCGGACCATTTTGAGTCGGTTTTCTTTCCCTCCCTTCCTTCCTTCCTTGGAATCCTTCCATTTTAGCAATATTTGCCTAAAGATATCTCTCAGTGGTGTATCTTCTTCTCTGATATTGTTTATAATTATTATCATTATTATTAGCTTCGAGACGGCCAGCAGACAATTTTTCTGGAAAGGCATTACAAAATTGGCCGCTATTTCTTGTTCCATTTAGGGACATTGTAGGCATGTCTTTGATACCTTGCACAATATTGTAGTGTCAGTAGAGTGTCTGTGTTATTTTGTAATGGAAGCTATGATCTTCTAAGTGCTTACGACTGGTGACCACCTCATGGTGTAGTGGCTAGAATTCTTCGCTGTCGTCCCAGATGATCGGGTTCGATTCCCGGCTCTGTCAAGAAATTTAATTCTGGTCTGAGGGCTAGAACAGGGTACACTTTGCTTCGTGACGCAAAACTGAGAAGAGGCGGGTTGGATTCCCACCTCAGCCATCTTGCAAGTGATTTTCCGTGGTTTCCCCACTTCTACTCCAGGCGAATTCCGGGATGGTTCCTAACCAAGAGCCATGGCCGCCTCCTTCCCAATCCTCATTTTAATTACAAATACACTCACTAATACAGCCTTCACAACAACACAGGTTATCATAGAACTTCCACAAACACACACACCCAAGTACTCGGGGCTACATGACCACGATGTCGAAAAGCCCCTCAATGAATCAACAACAACAACCATTGGGGCTTAATCTGGACTGGCTGAGCTGTGCAAGTGAGTTGAGTCATGGTCGGCTATTTTCATAAGTTTTCGTGTGACTAAATAGAACATAATTACAAAACCTTTGATTAGTTGGGTCCTCAGTTTAGGGGCTGCGTCAACGCGGTCATGTAGCCCCATGTACTTTGGGTGTGTGTAGAATCTGTCTGATAACCGGTGTTAATTGTGATGACTGTATTAGTGTGTGTTATCTGTTTCTTAATTCAAGTAACAACTGCAGACATTCAATTTTCAAGTAGTTCAAACTTTTGTTACCAAGGCAACCGTCAACGACCAACTAGTTCTGAACTTGGTTACTAGATGCCACCGCAGTTTGATCCTGGCGTCGAACATTGGAACCTAAGAGCGTAAGTCAAAAATAACCTGTAATTTAGCATCACACAAATGTAATCAGTGGAAGGTTCTTTATCATGCCCTAAATCTATGACATGGGACCGGCCGCTTTACTTCCCCTCCGAGGGAAGGCATAATGAGGGATTTTTAACGCTCTTAAAAATCCGACAACTTCGGCCGGGTTGAACCCGTGACCTTGGGCATAGAAGATCAGCATGCTTCCAACTACGCCACCAAAGCCACCTATTAAAACTTTAATAGGATACCAATTAATGGAAATCAAACTCACGTTATCCCACTTTAACCCGACGACATTAAGTGTGCCCTGTTCAAATATTCAAATTTGAATCGAATTTCTTTGCTGAGCATGAATCGAATCCGGATCTCAAGGGTGACGGTGTGACGTAGCTACTACACCACGAGGTGGTCTCACCAGACAGAGTCTCTAGACAGACGATCTACTTGCGGGCGCCAAGTCCGTATGGACAGCTGTTGAGTGCGCTGTGGACCGCGCCTCCAACATGTGTGTGGCTAATGCTAGACGACGTCATGTGTCTCAACTGGAACAAATTATTATAATTGCATGAAGAATGTAGCGGCGGCCAACCTCGACCGTGCAGAGGATAAGCCACTGATCCTGTGGCCTCTATGATCTATCAATTCAAATCCAACAAAAAATTGTAAAATTACATAATACCTTCTACTAATGCTTATAACTAAGGTTCGAAAGTTTAGGACATAAGCAAGTAGAGAGTATGCCAGCAAATACCGTATACCCTAATAACTGCTTGCCACGGTGGGTGAGTGGTTATCGTATCGGACTGCCAACCCCAAGCTCGCAGGTTCGCTCCTGGCCGTGGTAAGTGATTTTTGAAAGGCGACAAAAATCACGACACGCATGTCATACGATGTTGGCATGTTAAAGAACCCATTTGAATTCAGTAGGCCGTGTTCATAATTGCAACATTAATCTCGGGATTTCCTGCCAACACAAAGTTCCTTATGTCTCTACTAGAAAGCGCTATAGTGTCAAGGGGCTTAGATATCTAACATCCTTGACTTTCATAGCGCTTCAAGGAACGATAAAATTCGACATGCAAGTAGCCCTCTGGGCGTTAATTAACAAAGCTTGCTCCCGGCACCCGATGTCGTACGATATTATTATTATTACCTTATAAACTAGCTGAATGTAACCTAAAATCTGAAAAATATGAATTATGTATCTTTTTGTACACGTAGCAAGTATTTGAGTATTACTAACATAAAATGCGATATTATAGCAGACACAACCAGCTACACTGCTCAACAAAAGTTAGGACTACTGCCATCAATTGTATGCTGACGCTGCCATAGAGTAGTGGGACCTCTTACCCCAAGATAAACTTGATGGTCTCATTAGAGCATGCCTCCTCTGTGTGGGGAGAGGACTACTAACGACTGATACTGACATCATGAGATAAAGATTTTCAATGTTAGCCTACTTTCGATTTTTGCAAAAAATGAAAGTAGACTTATGAGATCAACACAGGGCGAAAAAAGTGTGTCTGTCTGTGTGTGTGTATGTGTGTGTGTGAGTCTGTGTGTGAGTCTGTGTGTGTGTGTGTCTGTGTGTGTGTGTGTGTGTGTGTGAGTGTGTGTACTCTGAATGTCTGTCCCCCCCCTATCAATTCGAACACGGTGAATGCGAATTGAACGAAATTTGGTACAAAGGTAGCACTAGCAAAGGACACCTCAGTGTCATGTTTTATATCGCCGCCATCTTGACGGAAACGTAATGGCGGCCACACAAATGTTCAAAGCTTAAATCAAATTACGACTAACCTAATCATCCGATCTCTACCAAATTTTGCAACGACATACCTTTATGGGGGGAGCATCCTTTGACCAAACCAATAGGTCATCAGCGTAATAGTTTGCGGATGGCGGCCATATTTGTGTGAAAATCGATTCCCCCCTATTAATTCGAACACGGTGCAACCGAATGGAACGAAATTTGGTACAGAGGTAGTACTAACAAAAGGCACCTCAGTGTCATGTTTTATATCGCCACCATCTTGACGGAAACGTAATGGCGGCCACACAAATGTTCAAAGCTTAAATCAAATTACGATTAACCTAATCATCCGATCTCTACCAAATTTTGCAACTACATACCTTTATAGAGGGAGCATCCTTAGACCAATCTAATAGGTCATTCACATGATAGTTTGCGGATGGCGGCCATCTTTATGTCAAAATTGATTCTCCCTATTAATTCAAACACGGTGGAACCGAATGGAACGAAATTTGGTACAGAGGTAGCACTAGCAAAGGGCACCTCAGTGTCATGTTTTATATCGCCGCCATCTTGACTGAAACGTAATGGCGGCCACACGAATGTTCAAAGCTTAAATCAAATTACGATTAACCTAATCATCCGATCTCTACCAAATTTTGCAACTACATACCTTTATGGAGGGAGCATCCTTTGACCAATCTAATAGGTCATTCACCTAATAGTTTGCGGATGGAGGCCATCTTTATGTCAAAATTGATTCCCCCTATTAATTCGAACACGGTGGAACCGAATGGAACGAAATTTGGTACAGAGGTAGTACTAGCAAAGGGCACCTCAGTGTCATGTTTTATATCGCCGCCATCTTGACTGAAACGTAATGGCGGCCACACGAATGTTCAAAGCTTAAATCAAATTACGATTAACCTAATCATCCGATCTCTACCAAATTTTGCAACTGCATACCTTTATGGAGGGAGCATCCTTTGACCAATCTAATAGGTCATTCGCCTAATAGTTTGCGGATGGCGGCCATCTTTGTGTCAGAATCGATTCCCCCTATTAATTCAAACACGCTGAAACCAAATGGAACGAAATTTGGTATAGAGGTAGCACTAGCAAAGGGCACCTCAGTGTCATGTTTTATATCACCGCTATCTTGATGGAAACGTAATCGCGGCCACCCAAATGTTAAAAGCTAAAATGTATCTACGACCAACCTAATAATCTAGTCTCTACCTAATTTTGCAACACCATATCTTTATGTGGGAAACATATTCTGACCAAACTGCAAGAACATCAGCCCAATAGTTTGCAGATGGTGGCCAAGTATGTGTGCAGATCGATTCCCCCTATCAATTCAAACACGGTGAAACCGAATTGAACGAAATTTGGTACAGAGGTAGCACTAGCAAAGGGCACCTCATATTCATGTTTAATATCCCTATAGCACGTTGTATTTCAACAAGCTCCTACAACCAACATTCAATCATACTCCTTGAAAAGGACAAAGAGTTATAACAATACCCATGCATTTAGGAGAAAGTAGGCTATATGTTCTTTACTGAACATCTTGTTTTTGTTTTCAAAAGGGGCACTTAGAAGCGTGTTCTCTTTATTTTTGTACCGTTTCATTGTTAACTAACAACGATTGTTGTTGTTTTCAGAAGGATTGATGTTTAGTTTGTTAATAAGTTGTAGTATAAACCTCAATGGGCTTACTATAAGAAGTCATTGTAGTAAAATCATCTTTTGTTGAGCAGTGTATATTCGTTTATATTTGAGCAGTTTTGTTTAGATTTTGACAAAGCACATTGTTATCCGTGTGGAGTTTCAAACACACAATTTCTATACGGTACAGTGTTTTCCCAGAAAAGGTAGATAGCAGGTTAAAAGGACCTGCTTCCAAGACTGATAGAGCTATAATACCTACATTTGACCTTTCATTAGTAACATAGCCTTAGGACGCAGTTCTCACTCGCTTTTTATTTAAAGAGAATCCAAAGAAGATTATACTAGCATGCTATTTGGTATCTGTTGGCGCAAGTTAGAAAGGACTGTTTGACAGGAACCGCACTTCACTGTAGGCTTGGTGGCTTCAAATGTGACAAATGTATTCAAATACGGTGGTTGTGAAATGGGAAGGGGATTTTCTGTTTTCAAATTTTCAGCCCATTTTCATTTTTGAAAATATTGGCTTATGAGATCACTTTTTGCCCGTGTGTGTGTAGGTGTATGAGTCACTAATAAAATCTAAACGGCCAAAGTGATTTCAATAAAATTCGTTAAGTACATGCTATTATATCGTCCGATCTTGACCGTGTCTTTGAAATGTTGATATGTTTCACCAATTCAACATGGCAGCCGCACGAAATATGTCACTGGCATTCTCCACAACTGTAACAGATATCCTAGATATTTTGTTTGGTGATAAAGGGTACTACTATACGTTTAGCTATGTGACATTCAGAAACCCGTTAAATACAATACAAACATGGTGGCCGAGCAAAATTGAAACAGTTAAATGAACTTTTCTCGCGATGTAATTATCCGAAAATAGTGAAACATTGCACGGTATATGGTTATAAAAATGTTAATCCACTGACATCCAATATATTTCAATTGTTTTCATAACTTCAAGATGGCGGTTCTGCGAAATCTATAAATTAAGATTTTATTTCTTGTGTCCTAATCAAACGATCGAAATCAAAGTTACATGGAAAATACTTTTAATGGTTTTTTAGTTTTCAATAGAAGAGGCCAAAAGGATATATGAAAATAAGCCATTTAGTTCTTCACGAACCTACTTGTTAATAACAACATTTGCTCCCGCTAATAAAGAGAGCCTAAGAAGTATTCTGTTGCTGAAAACTCGTTATGTCGCTGTCACCTAAGAGCAGATGATACCGTTGTTCAATCCCTTATAGCAACCACCACTACCAACACCAGATGTTTGTATTTCGACAGAAGTTCTGTATTGGCCGTGTGATGAGGCTTCTCCTGAAGCGGAAAGTAATATTCTAGACTCCATGCAAGCGAACAGATGTTATCCTCCTCATGGTCGCTGTGTTTAACCGAACGCCAGTTCGTGCCTGACCAGTGCAAACAATTTGCCACAATTGCACACTAGATGAGGGAACACTGGTCTGCCATGAATGTGTCATCGAAATCATTCTATTGGCACGAGTAGGCCTATTACTGCTTTTCAGACGAGTCACGAGGATACATAATCACAGGCTAATGTATGGATATTTTATGTCTTGGGCAATTAAGTATGGTGGTGTTATCGTTGCTTTATATTGGGCAATAGTTGCGCGAATTTGCACGGGAGGAGGTCGAAGGAGTCTCTGTACTCCATTCCCCCCCCCCCCAGGGGTTCACATCTAGTGGGACGTGGGTTGGCGACCACGGGTCCCCAGCTGAGTCCGGCATTGCTTCCACTTACTTGTTCCGGGCTCCTCTCCGTCTTATTTCCTGTCGACCTCATTTGGTCAACTCTTGTTCTCTTCCGACCCCGACGGTATTAGGGTATCCGAGGCCTAGGGAGTCTCTTCCTTTCCCGCCTTAATTGGCCCTTGTCTCATCTTTTCTGATACCCTCCTTCTGCAAGGGGACAGCCCTGTTTTTCATTTCATGTTATCTCCTGCCTTCTGCGGAAGCCCCTCAAGGAGGCAGGGTGTTGTAGCCCCACCACTTCTGGTACACCCTCGATAGTGCTACACCCTCAGGGGCTCACGGCTTGTGATTTCGGGAGTTGGCGACCCCGAGGGATTCCTGAGATGGGTCCGGTTTTCCCCCTTTTATTCATTACCTCTGGGGCTGTCCCTCGCCTCTTTCACTTTCCTGTCTGCCTTTCATGGCTCTCCTTCCTTCCAAGTCCTTCAATCCGCATTCTTCGAGGGTTGAGGGCATTTCTTTTCCTCCTGTCCTTTATTTACCTTTTTCTCCTTTTGTTTTTCATTTCTTCTTCTAGTATATAAGTTAGTAGTTAGTTTTAGTTATAGTTTACATTCCATTTTCATCTTCACGATCACCCACACCATTAGGGGCTGATATCCTAGATGTTAGGCCCCATAAAACAACAATTGTCATCATCATCATCATCATCATCATCGTTACTCCATTCTGAAGATATTCACCCCCCCCCCCTAAATACAACCAAATCCGTAAATCAACAATAAACAATAAGTACAAACAATTCGGATGTACGAGGGCGGATCTAAAAGTCTTTGCCCTATTTTTTTTAGCGAAAACAAAATACATACAGGTAATTGCAAATACACGTACTGTCCTACGGACCTTACACTATTTTTCCCCATAGTCTCCACATTTGTTCAGACATTTGTCCCATCGCAGTACTAAATTTGAGACGCCCCTGTAGTAGAATTCAGCTGGCTGACTGTGGAACCATCGTTTGGCTGCTGTCTTGGCGTCATCATTGCACGTGAATCGGTGTCCTCCCAGGAACTACTTCAGCGGACCATGACAATGCGTGACCACATGTGGCAACCAGAATCGCCAACAAACTCCGGTTATTTCACTGGGAGAGTTGGACCTCCCACCAGGCAT
Source organism: Meconema thalassinum (assembly GCA_946902985.2). Taxonomy (NCBI): domain Eukaryota; kingdom Metazoa; phylum Arthropoda; class Insecta; order Orthoptera; family Tettigoniidae; genus Meconema; species Meconema thalassinum. The sequence continues at coordinate 84,941,724 of OX336392.1, read as the reverse complement.
TCCGGACTTCACCCCTAGTAATTTTCACGTTTTTGGCACCCCGGACTCTCTAAAAGCTACAGTAGTTAAAAGGCACGTAAACCCCATAACACTATTGTTATTCCTTGTCATTAGGAGGAGGTTTATTTATTTATTTATTTATTTATTTATCGTATGGCTTTTAGTGCCGGGAGTGTCCGAGGACATATTCGGCTCACCTGAGTCAGTAGCTGCTTCCAGCGGACACCCTTATTAGGGTGAACTACAAGTTCCATTCAATTTCAAGTAGTTCCTAATGGTGAACGTTGGAACTTTGATAGAGCGTTCCGACGAAATCTAACCTAACAATTTAGCTTTACACAAGTTTAGTCTGTGAAAGGATCTTTTGCATGCCATAAATCTATGACATGAGACCACCGGCTTTACTTCCCCTCCGAAGGAAGGCATACTGAAGGATTTTTAACGCTCTTAAAAATCCGATGACTTCGGCCGGTTTTGAACCCGCTATCTTGGGCACAGCAGTTCAGCATGCTACCAACTAAGCCACCGAAGCCGTTTAAGAGGAGATGACCTACAGTATAATATACATATTATGTTTTACCCCTTAAACAACGATCACCCCCTAAACTGAATCGAGTTCAACGGTGGTAAATAGCATATAACTCTCCTGCATGCTAAGGCTCTTATCGAGCCATGACCTTAGCCGGCCAATTGGCGACCAAAGCCGTGACCGCAGCTGTTAAAATTGGAGCACCTATTAATCTATCATATGAAATTCTCCAGCCTGTAGGGACGGCATCCAGCACAACACGTGTGACAGGCCAGCAGTAGCAGCTGAGTATTCCAGGTGCAGGTGGACGAACATTATTTCCGCCGCAGGCGCAGGTAGGCCAGTGTAATTAAACTGGTGCCCCAGTCCAGGTGTTGCTTAACCGTTAGTACTCAGCCAATTCAAATCCTCATACACATGGATTCATTCCTATTTCACCAATAATTACTGATGGGGAAGTGGTTTGGACGAATGGTTGGAACATTCCTATTGGAAGGAATATTGAGGATGAATATTGCGATTATTCCCATACAGTTTGTTACTATTCTCAATATTTTTTAAATTCATAATGTTACTAATAAAAGAGGAAAAAAATTTGCAGTGAATAATGTCAATAATAGGACCACACCATCTCGATAAGAAAATACAATTGATTTAAGAAAACAATATGTTCATTAAATTCTGCTGTTTTTCGTTAATAATAATTATTTTGTTCTTTATTATAAAAACACTTTGATAATGAAAAAAACCAGTTAATTATCTAATAATAATAATCATAAAATAATAAAAAAAAAGCTATCAAACACCTCGAGATACCTAAAGAAAGTGAAGAAAAGGTGGGACTACAGATCTTGATCGAGAAAACTAGATTTTTGTGTTCAAAGACTGATCACGAGCCTGAAAACACAATACTTTTTATCCGAGAGGGTCCCACACATTAAATACCTCGGAGCATACATCGAACCGACAGGCCTTGAAGAAATCTCACAACAAAATCGTCTCCAAAAAGTCAAAAAGGCATTAGAGTTTGTCAAAAACTCCTACAACAAAACATCTAGCTTATATCAAAACAGATGAAAATTCGGGACAACATCACAGTCATAAAACCAACAGTCCTTTACGCAAGCGAAACTCTTGACACTTAACAATAAACATGAACTTGAATAAATCAAAAAAGTAGAGAGGAAGATCATTAGGAAAATCTTAGGAGCAAGATGGTTCCAGGCTACAATCAATCAAAACAACAGAACAGTAGGCTATTCAAACATCGAAATTCTTATTGAATTGTTATTAAGAAAAGACGAATGAAATTATTTGGTCATCTCACTAGACTACCAGGAAATCGATTGAATTAAAGGATAATAATATAATCTCACTCAAGAACTCAACGGTGGCGTAGTTGGTAGCATGCTGAGCTTCTATGCCCAAGATCGCGGGTTCAAACCCGGCCAAAGAGCAATGAAAATCCCTCAGAATATCTTCCTTCAGAGGGGAACTAAAGCCGGCGGGCCCATGTTATAGATTTATGGCATGTAAAAGAACCTTCCACTAACTACACTTGTGTGAAGCTAAATTATGGGTTATATTTGACTAACGCTCTTAGGTTCCAATGTTCGTCGCCAGGATCCAACTGCGGTGGCATCTAGTAACCAAGTTCAGAACTAGTTGGTCGTTGACGGTTGCGTTTGGTAGCAAAAGTTGGAACTACTTGAAAATCGAATGTGTGAAGCTAAAATGTGTAGGTTAGATTTGATTAACGCTCTTAAATTTCCAACGTTCGCCGCAAGATGCTGGCCATTTGATGACATATTTTAATACCCAACTTGGTGATGTTTTATCCCCCGTAGACTTATAGATTTTCCCATAAGAAATTGCTTCTGGAAATCTTCGGAAATGGGGATCCTGAGCTGGATCCGCTTTCTTTTTTTTAATTGACTTTGTATTGTACCCTCCCAATCAAGTGATTTCAATCCATCGTCTACGGATCATTGAATAGTTCAAGAGCACACCTCAGTAATGAATACATTTCGAATCACTCTGCGTTGAATGTACACAAAAACCAGAATAAATTAATTAAAACATAACGTGTGACGTTTTGCATTAGGAAATCTCCGCTTGAAGTTGAAATTCTAAACAATCATTCTACTATCTCTTTCTTGAAAGAAAATGTAAATAAGGCTATTTTTTAAGCACTTGGAATAATTTCTGCACTTTGCAAACATTTTTACTCCAGTAAGTCATGAAAAGTTAAACATTGCAAGTTGCAAAACTGACATCGAATCTAATAATTTGCATACCTCTGTAACATAGGACCCCGGTCGCTTCCTATCCACTTCCTACCTCGATTACAAATAGACACACTAATACAGACATCACAGTGACACAGGTTATCAGACAGCTTCTACACACACCCAAGTACACGGGACTATATGACCACGATGTCTCAAAGCCACTGAAGAATCAACAACAACAGTCTTGTCCTGAGGTTCGCCTGTCGGCATTTCCTGCAGTTGACGGGAGATGTGGTTTCTCTGAGAGCGACCACAACAAGATACGTATTCAAATGAGATCTGTTTACTGAGTCACTAGTCTATTCTGAAGACAGCTCATTTCCATGCCGAGTCTGTGATATTAGCGAAGAAACCAGCCAAGTGTGACATGGTGAGACGCAAGTACAACTGGGAGGAGGGGGAGTGGGAGTGGGAGGCGATACACCAAAACAAATGTAAACTTGAGCTTGCACCAATAAATGATGATGATGATAATTGTTGTTTTATGGGGCCTAACATCGAGGTTATCAGCCCCTAATAATCTGGGTGGTAGCAAAAATGATAATGAAATGGAAACCAGAACAAAATTATCTGAGACGGAAAATACGTACAAAAAGGAACTCAGATGGAAACAACTCACAATATGGTCTTACAAAAGGGAATTTAGAACGAAAAGTTGCACAAAAAGAATTGATTGAAAAAGACCCACAAAACGTAGGCTAGATTCAAAATACGTACAAAATGCAATGTAGCGTCGAAATACTTACAAAATCCAACTGAAATTCAAAATACTTTCAAAATGCAAATGAGATCGAAAATACGTACAAAATGCAATTGAGGTTCAAAATACTTACAAAATGCAATTGAAATTGAAAATACACAATGCAATTCAGATTGAAATATCCCAGTTCCAATCCAAATTATTCACAAAGTGCAATTGTAATTCAAAATACTTACAAAATGCAATTGAAATTGAAAATGCTTACAAAATATACGGTAGATTCAAATGACTCATGTGGATTGACAATATTTACAAAAAGCAATTTAGATTGAATATACTTGACAAAATGTAATTTAGATTCAAAATACCCACAAAATGCAATTGAGAATCAAAATATGTGCAAAATGCCCGCCAAACAAAATGCAATTTAGATTCAAAATTCGTGCGAAATGCGGTTTTGGTTGAAAATACTTACAAAATGCAATTGAAATTCAAAATACTCACAAAGGTCCCTCCCCCATATTGAAAGACTTACTAAAAAGCAATTTAGATTGTCAATCGTTACAAAATGCAATTGAGGTTAAAAACAATCGCGAGATGTAATTTAGATCGAAAAAACATACAAAAAGCCTTAAAAAATCGCTAGAAGGGTATTTAGATACAGGGTGAACCAAGTAACAAAAACAGTGCGGGAATCTTAAAGAGAAAAGTAAATATAATGAAAAGAGGAGAGGAGAGGAGAGGAGAGGTGAGGTGAAAGAGGAGAAGGTCCTCCCCAAAGGTAAGGGACAGAAGGGGAAAACGGACCCAGCTCAGGAATCCCTCGGGGTCGCCAACTCCCGAACTCACCAGCCGTGAGCCCCTGAGGGTTGCACCAATAAATTATTAGCCAATATTAATCATAATAAACTATTTATTACTTAAAGTCAATATTTAGTACATTGAAACTGTACCTGTTTCGGTCATATTGTAACCATCTTCAGCGTGGTATAGGATAAGTAACTGAGCAGTAACATACAACTTAATATCATTTTTGTCATAATAGAGGATACTATAAATATTTTTGTTCCAAAAGCTCACAAAGTAACATTTCAAAAACCAGATCTGTTACAAAAATGTTGTTAATAAAGCATAAAAAATTATTGATAAGACAGCGTTGAATTGAAGAGATGTGTATGTGAAAATATACATGAGTCCGGGAATGTTCTCCGCAGCGCCTACATGCTTCTGCGAGAGCTAGCTACAGCAGTTACGCCGCTTGCATCATAACCAGTACATTTTGTACTCACCACAGCCATTCATAACAGATGCTGGAACCATTCACAGTACATCACTCTTTATCCGTAACCAGTTTGTTTTAATTCATGAACCACGGTAACTTTATAAGGGAACAACTGAAGCTTGTCTCTTACAGCTTTATGTGCTGTCGACTTAGAGATTCCTGTTTGTTGAGCTAATTTTCGTGTTGATTTACTTGGACTACGCAGCATTATATCGCAGACTTTATCTAGTTTTTCGTCTGTTAAAAGCGTAGGCCTGCCTGTTCCCGGTACATCGTGAACTGAGCCAGTCACACGAAATTTACTTACCAAATCCCGAACGGTATCACGGTTTGGACACTTTGAATTAGGAAACCGCGCCTTAATTTTACATTTTCTGAAAACCGATCGCCTTCGCGAAAAACTTATTCCACCAAAAAAACTCTTTATTCAATAGTAAACATTACCGCCAGTGTACTGTTGCACTCTTCCAATAATCTATCTGAACGCTCGCTTACTGTAATACACACTGAAGACATGCAGGCTCGCTCGATTATCGCAATTCACACTGACTGCCCACACGGGGGAGTCCCGATTTGAAGGACACAGTGCAGTGCAGCCAATTAAACTCATGACTCAAACACTCACAGCTGCACGTACTCACTGAGGAGAACATTCTCGGGCGCCCTTGTATATGCTGAATAAGTTAGGTTATAAATGATGGTTGATGTGTATTTGCCAGGTACAGTAGAGAGATATTGTCACACCTATTTCCAACGTTCTTGACGATCGAAATTTATCACCCACATGAATTTATTATTCTCATGTATTTTTTTTCAGGGTCGGGGCATAACACCCAATTGGGTACGATTGTGTTGACCGACTGGAAAGGAAATTTTTTATTTTCTATGGCAACACTGATAAATGGCTTCCAACACGATATTATTACAAATGTTGCTAAGTTGGTCATAAAATAATCGCATGAAACATTTCCGGAAATTCAACGAGATATGCTGATTTGTCACTAAAATGTTGCCAACAATGATGCGACCCCGCGGCTTAGACGTGCTCGTTAAATCACACGGAGGTTTGAATCCCGGTGATAACAGTGGCTGTCATGAGTGTGTCCTTTTTCTGTTTTTTTGCGAAAATCCCGTTTTAGTCAGTGAAGTTGCTGACGATAACATTATTGGAATATTTACTATTTTACTCTCACCGGGGGGGGGGGGGGGGGGGGGGGGAAATAAAAACAAAAAACTTGTATTTTAAATTTTAAAACATTTCAAAGCCACTTCACACACATAACAATAAGTTAGGTGACGAACTAAAGAGCCTACTTTTCTTAAAATTTAAGAATCATGCCAATGAGTAATCTATATGGATCTATCTAGAGTAATGACGAAATTAAGTTGGTAATTTCGAAATTTCTAATTAGTTCGAAATACTGTATACCTGGCATAAGTAGCCTAATAGAGAACTACAGTTGGCAGCCCTGGTGCCTGAATATATTCTCAGTTCCATCTCTTAAGGTACAGAATACAAAATTTGGTTGAAGTCCAATGGGTAGCATGGACGTTACATGCAGTTAAACATTGGACCTAACAACGCGCGTAAAATCATGTTGGCAACAATGACAGTCATACATGTATTGGTCAGAAATAATCTGAAATAATGTGATCTATTGTTGTGTCAATTTTGAATGAAATCCATTAGTTAGTTTAGAAGTTACATGCATTTTAAAATTGGACCTATCAGCAGGCTTAGAATCATGTTGGCAGCACTGGCGTAGGCCTATATTAGTTACTCCAAATTAATCTAGAATGCCAGGTACTATACGTGTGCAAAGTTTAGAGCTATTGGCTTGCTTGCTTCTGATATATTGATATTAGGGTAACAGAAATAGAGACAGTATTAATTAACAGTTGGCAGCCCTGGTTACTCTTAAGAATCGGCATAGTAATATATGTTATGGTACACATAGCACACACGAAATTTGGTTGAAATCCAAATGATAGTATAGAGGTTACACGTATTTAAAGTTGGGCCTCTCAGCAGGCTTAGAATCATGTTGGTAGCACTGACGTATATAAGTTACTCCAAATTAATATAGAATGTCAGGTACTATACGTGTGCATATTTTAACGCTGTCGGCTTGCATACTTTCTGATATAAGGGTATTTGGATTTTTAAAAATGAGAGCATTTATTAACAGTTGGCTGCCCTGGTGGCTCTTAAGAATACGCTGAGTCATATCTGCTGTTTATGTAGCCTACATATAGCACATACGAAATTTGGTTGAAGTCCAATCGATAGTGTAGAAGTTATATGCATTTAAAAATTGGACCTATCAGCAGGCTTATAATTATTTTGACAACACTGCCATGTATGGCCTCCTGGAAATTAAACTGCAATATTTTTATCCATGCTTGACCGCTGAGCCACCCCCCCCCCCCCCTCCCCTAATGGTTTCGATCGGGTAAATGATGAAAAGAATAACTTCAACTAACTATTGAAATTACAACTAACTTACGTGCTGGCGGCTTCGGTGGCGTAGTTGGTAGCATGCTGTGCTTCTATGTCCAAGGTCGCGGGTTCAAACCCGACCGAAGCCGTCGGATTTTTTAAGAGCGTTAAAATCCCTCAGTATGCCTTCCTTCGGAGGGGAAGTAAAGCCGGCGGTCCCATGTCATAGATTTATGGCATGTTAAAGAACCTTCCACTAATTGCACCTGTGTGAAGCTAAATTGGATAGGTTAAGAATGTAAACAACGCTCTTAGGTTTCTATGTTCGTTGCCAAGAGCAGACTGCAGTGGTGTCTAGTATCTAAGTTATGAACTTGGCCTAGTAATCGTTGACGGTGGCGCTTGGCGGCAAAAGTAGGAACTATTTGAAAAAATTCTAAGTTGCAGTACTTAAATTAAAAACAGATAACACACACTAATACAGTCATCACATTTAACACCGGTTATCAGACAGATTCTACACACACCCCAAGTACACGGGGCTACATGACCGCGTTGTCGCAGCCCCTAAACTTAAGAACCAACCAACCAACTTACGTGCTAGAAGAAGAAAATGACAAAACAAAAAGCAATAAGGTAAGGAAAATAAAGGACAGGAGCAAAAGTAATGCCCTCAACCCCCGAAAATTAGGATTGAGGGACTTGGAAGTAAGGAGAGCCATGAATAGCAGGTAGGAATGGGAAAGAGAAGAGGGCCCGACCCAAAGTCAATGGAAGAGACAATAAACGGACTCAGCTCAGGATTCCCTCGAGGTCGACAACTCCCGAGCTCACCAGCCGTGAGCCCTTGAGGGTGTAGCACTACCCAGGGTGCACCATAAGAGGTGGGACTACACACACCCTTCCTCCTTAGGGTCTTGAGCTCAAGGCAGGAGATAACATAAAGAGAAAATAATAGATCTGACCTCTCGAAGAATGAAGGAATCAGGAAATATGAGACAAGGGCCAATTAAGGCGGAAAATTGAAAGGTTCTTTAGGCCTCGGATAGCGGCTTCGGTGGCGTAGTTGGTAGTGTACTGAACTGCTGTGCCCAAGATCGCGGGTTCAAACCCGGCCGAAGTGGTCGTATTTTTTTAGAGGGCTAATATCCTTCAGTATGCCTTTCTTCGGAGGGGAAGTAAAGCCGGCGGTCTCATGCCATAGATATATGGCATGTAAAAGATCCTTCCACTAACTAAACTTGTGTGAAGCTAAATTTCTAGGTTAGATTTCGTTGTAACGCTCTATTAAAGTTCCAACGTTCACCACTAGGTGTCAGTGATATCTGGTAGCGAATGTTAGAACTACTTGAAATTGAACGGAGCATGTAGCTCACCCTATAGGTGTCCACTTGAAGCAGCTACAGCCTCTGGCGAACCAAACATGTCCTCGGACACTCCCGGCACTAAAAGCCATACGCTAAAAATAAAATAAATAAAATAATAGCCAAATACCGTCCCATCGAGGTCACCAAACTCGAGTTGACCAAGGGAGCTCGACAGGAAAGATGACAGAGATGAACCCGACACAGGTAAGTGGATGCAATGCCGGACTCGGTCGCCACTAGTTGTGAGACCCTGTGGCACCAAGTACACAGGGCTGTTGGCCAAAATATCCCAAGCAGCTAAAATGAATTAACAACAATGATGGGGGATCGTCGTACTGAGTTGTACATCCCTGCGGCATTAAGGTGTCGAATTATGAGGCCCACACCTGACACCTGATAAAGGGGTACACGTGCGTGAGAAGGCCCAAGATGCGGGCTGCCAGCAGTGAGTCACTGGGCGCTACATCATGGCCACTGGAGCGCAGTAATGAGCTCTTTGTGCCGCCTCGTCGCGCTCCACTGGTTGACTAACACTGACCTTTGTAAATACTCTCTTCGTTGAAGCAGGCACTCGCCCAGTCTGGCGGAAAAATGACAGGAAGCTCACTTTCTTATCCAGGCGTTTCTAGCCTATGTTCATTTATGAATTTAAAAAAAAAAATTCGAGCCTTTCAGTAGTTGCATATGATGTGTAACATCTGACATAGAAGAAACCTCACGTGAAATTGTTGATACACCGGTATTTTATACTATCACAAATATTAATCTATTGTAAAAGGGAGTGTTTTATAGATATTGTAGTATATAATACTTATTTTATTAGATGATTTGTAGCTTCCACCAGCACTAGCCTAAATAAAGAATACGATATGGATCAACTAGATTAATAGACGCGACACCGCTCATAACCTTAAATTCCTTATAAACAGGACCTCTTGATTCACAGACCAACACGTAATTTCTTACGGATTCTGTTAAATGAGTCATATTGATATGATAAATATCGTTTAAAACGATAATCTGGTAGCAACAATATCCACCCCGTCCGGGATTCGAACCCGAGATCTCTAGATTCACAATCATAGGCGCTAACCCCACGGCTACTTCAACTACGCAACTTTTGTGCTCAAGATGGTGACTTATTTCCACGTTCCAATAATACTGCTTTACAAAATTAAGTTTCATTTATATTTTGCTTGTTTCGATAATGTTCCTGCGTGAAATTGAGTTTAAAATGCCTTATGAATAGGCCCTCTTGTGAGTAAAGAGAATGTATTCAGCAATAGTTCATGAAGGCCTGCTCAATTCTCGTATAACCACAACTATTATATTAGTTTGATGACTGCATTACCGTTATGTGGGTTAATATTTGAATAGCCATTGTGCAGAAACATAATACCGACAATGCCGACTACTTACAATGTTTGATATTAAGGCATTTTACCATTTAAATACTGATACGAAGACTTCGAACATGTATCATGTCATTTGTTTCAATCACTTGACACCAGATTTCGCATGAGCATTTTCCGTTCAGCATGTCATATACATTCCACATGGCCGAGAGTACGTCACGGTATCAATTTCCGACACCACGCGCTCATTGTCTCTCTTACCACTGCCAGCGGGATCGATCGATCGAGTTGGCAGTGCGTCTTACACTTCCGTTCGATCCACCACTGCCAGCTGGTGCCACCTCGATCGTTCCGATCCACTTCCGTCCCATTTTTCAAAATCACTCCCACAAAAATATCCAGCAAACCGAGTGAAAAGATGTTACACATCAAAAATCGACTTATGATATCACCTTTTGTCCGTGTGTGTGTGTACGTATGTGTGTGTGTCTGTGAGAGTGTCCCCCACTAATAAAATCTACACGGCTAGAGCGATTTGAATGAAACTCTGTAAAATACAGGGTGTTTAGAATAAAGTGTCCGATATTGCAACAGGGGTTGAGATTGGTCAAAACGAGAAGAATTGTTCCAATAAACATATGTCCGGATACAAATACCTATTGAGATATGAGCCATTTTACTTGTGTTGTGTATTTACACTTCAGCCAATGGACGTCATCCTACCAGCTACTTCTAATGAACACTTGACTGTCACACACGTTAAACAGAACACGCGTTGGTCAAACATCCATCCACACCACCAACCAGGAGCTGTGATGATTTCAGCCGGGTTGTCCGCGGATACCATCTGTACGTTACAAGAGATGCTCCACATGGTTACCACATGCTTGGGCTGTTCTTCGCAAGGAATCCCCAACTCGTCCAATCATGGCTGGCTGCTCGCGGATGTGGGCACTCTCATTGGACACACGCTCTTGTAACATTGGCACATTATCGATGGATGTGGCATACACCAATGTCTTTAAATGTCCCCATGGCCAGAAATCCATTAGATTAAGGTCCGGCCAACCGCACAGCCGCATTCTATGACTGAATATCCGTCTCATGCAAAGACCTTCAACGGAAAGACGCCTGCACCACCGAACACAACACCTCGTCCACGCGGGTAAATTGGTGCATATCTCAACAGGTATTTGTTTCCGGACAAATGTTTATAGGAGCATTTCTTCTCGCTTTGACCAATCCCAACCCCTGTTACAATATCGGACACTTTTTTTTTCGAAACACCCTGCATTAGTATGTGTTACCTATAATTCAGGTAAGGACTGCAGACGATCAATTTCAAGTAGTTCCTACTTTTGCTACCAAATGCTACCGTCACCGACACCTAGCTGGCAACTTGCTTACTTGATGCCACCACAACTGGCGCCTGGTGATAAACGTTGGAACCTAATAGAGCGTCAATGAATTTGAACCTACAAATTTAGCTTCACACAATTGTAGTTAGTGGAAGGTTCTTTTACATGCCATAAATCTATGACATGGGCCCGCCGGCTTTATTTCCCCTTCGAAGGAAGGCATACTTAGTGACTTTTAACGTTCTTAAAAAATTCGACGACTTCGGCCGGGTTTGAACTCGCGATATTGGGCATAGTAGCTCAGCATGCTACCAACTACTCCATCGAAGCCGCATGAAAATACTTATACACACACCGAAGTACACAGGGCTACATGACCACGATATCGAAAAGCCCCTAAAGAATCAACAACAACAAGTCAGAAGCACTCTAAAAATTGTAAACATCACATAAACCTTGTCAAGGAAGCAATATAACACGTGTTGTGTTCCTTGACCTTCTCTCCATCCCGAGCGAAGTGATGCTGACTGAGAGCTTGGAATGTGCAACAGATACTTATCAGGCTGGCAGACTGTTGGCATTATACCCGCCCTCCATTCATCATGGGATTCACACACACCAGGAGATATCGAGTGACAGGGGAGGAGAACTGCTCTGAATAGGGGCCCAGATACTTGGCAACAGGGTTGCACATTGTGTGTTCCTCACTACCTACACTTCCGGTCCTCACCCTCACCGCACTCTTGGCTTTGTCGTCACAACAGCACTGGGCAGATGTCGGCAGCAGCTGTTACTACAGTGTAGCTTTGGTAACCTACCTTTCAGGCGTTTCTTTCAATTAGCTATTCTGCAGTGCAGTTCAATAAAAAAGAGTTCGTACTAATGTATTTAATATATTGTTGTGAATTCTATTTGAGGATTAGGGAAAACTTGGCAATCAACCCCATATGCTTCGAGGTGTGTTGAATTACTTTGATAACCTGTGTTTTAAAGTGACTAAGGTAGTATCTGTAACTGTATTAAAGTAAGGGATTGGAGTATGTGCCTCTGGACTTGAAAATAATAACGTACTATCTCGGCCAGTGGCGTAACGAGGATTTGCATCTGGAGGGGGATGAGCAGAGTCAAATCAGAACTAATAAACTATGTCTATTCTCTTTATAGGACAGAACTGTTATTTCAAATATTTTTTTTCCTCCTATGTTTTAAGGTTAGTTTTGTGTCTGTTTCATTTTTAGCCTATTTTCAATTTTGAAAAAATAGGCTTATGAGATCACCTTTTGTCCGTGTGTGTGTGCGTGTGTGTGTGTGTGTGATTCGTGTGTGTGTCCCCCCCCCTAATAAAATCTAAACGGCAGGAGCGATTTCAATGAAACTCGGAAAGTTCATAGCACTATTCCCGGCGACCTCGACCGTGCCCTTCAAATTTTGTTACGACTCACCAATCCAACATGGCGGCTGTGCGAAATATTTCACCAGCATTCAATATCTCCGAAACTATTACCGATATTACCCTGACATTTTATATGGTGATAGAGGGAACTACTATAAGTTCACTTATGTGACTTTTGAAAACCTGGTAACTACAAAACCAACATGGAGGCCAAGCGAATTTGCGACTTTTAAATAGACGTTTCTCGTGATTTGACCAACCAAACGCAATGAAACTTGGTACAGTATATGTTTATATACATTGTAATGCACCGACATCTAACTTCCTTCAATTGTTTACATAATCACAAGATGGCGGATGTGCGAAATATTTCACCGGCATTCTATATCTCTGAAACTATTAGCGGTATCTCCCTAAAATTTTGTACGGAGATAAAGGGCACTACTGGAAGTCCATCTATAAGGCTTTCAAAAACCGGTTAACTACAAAACGAACATGGCGGCCAAGCGAATTTGAAAATTTTAAATAGACCTTTCTCGCGATTTAATGTTCCAAGCGCACTGAAACCTGGTACAGGAAATATTTATACACATTCTAATCCACTGGTATCTAATTTAGTTCAATTGTTTACATAACCTCAAGATAGTGGCAGTGCGAATTTTAAAATTAAGTTTTTATTTCTTGTGATGTAGTCATGCGATCGAAGTGAAAGTTTGAATAATGAACCTACGCAATAATTTTCCTTTAATGGTACATGACTCTATGGCCTATACATTTAACAATCCAACATGGCGACCATCCGAAATATTTAGTCGATACTGAATATCTAACAATCTATTTTAGCAATCAAACTGCATTTTTTAATGTTCATAGGGGCTATGAACTTAAGTTCACCTATATAACTTTAAATAACCTGGTGATCACAAATCCAACATGGCGGTGACGCGAATTATAAATATTTACATGGACGTTTCTCGCAATTTAACCATCCGAGTGCAGTGAAACTTGGTACAGTAAATCCTTATACGAATTTTAATCCACTGGCATCTAATTTATTTCAATTATTTCCATAACCTCAAGATGGCAGCAGTGAAAATTTTTAAAATCTCCTTGTTTTTTCTTGTGTCCTAATTATGCGATTGAAGTTTGAATACTACACGTTCACAATAATCTGCATGTAACAGTACATAACTCTAGGACCTACATATATATATAATCCAACATGGCGACCATCCGAAATATTTAGTCGGTTCTTAATATCTACGAATCTATTACAGCAATCAAACAGAAATTGTGTATGTTGATAGTGGCAATTAACATAAGTAGGATATATGAAAATAGGCTGTATAGTTCTTCATGGAACTACTTGTTATTTTTATTGGTTCTTGCTTTTAAATTCGATTTTGTGTTATTTTTTTGTTTTTCGTTTCGTATTTGTTGTTTTCTGTTTTTGTTTTTGTTTTTGATTTTTGTCCTGTGTTTTGTTATGGTTCTGCTTTTAATTTTGCTTTTGTTTTTGTTTAGAGTTTTCGGTTTCGTGTTTGTTGTTTTCTGATTTGGCCTTTGTTTTTGATTTTCGTTTTGCTCTTGCTTATTTAGTGTTTTCGTTTTTGGTTTCATGTTTGTTGTTTTCTGCTTTGGCTTTCGTTTTTGATATCTGTTTGTTTTTGCTTTTAATTTTGATTTGATTATTTGATTTTGGTGTCGTGTTTGTTGTTTTCTGCTTTTGCTTTTGTTTTTGATTTTTGATTTGTGCTTTTGGTTTTGTATTCTTTCTAAATTCGTAGATGGCCTCGCTGTTCCGCCCTTTAAAGACCCAATCACTAATTAACTAACTAACTTTCGTATCGATAGCATTTAATTCGTTTTATTTGCACCTATCAACGTGCCAAAGGTCGAAATTGAACAGTTTTACTTAAGCACGTGTAGTGTTTAGGTGACACAACAAGTTTTACACAAGGGGAAAAATAAATATTCTCGAATTTGTAAGTTTTAACTTACATAATCCAGTCGTTGTTAGCATGCTGAACTACTCTTCCCAAGATAGCGGGTTCAAACCCGGCTGAAATCGTCGGAATTTTTTAAGAGCGTTAAAATCCTTCAAGATGCCTTCCTTCGGATGGGATGAAAAGCCGGCGGTCCCATGTCATAGATGTATGGCATGTATAAGAATCTTCCACTATCTAAACTTGTGTGAAGCTAAATTTCTAGGTTATATTTCGTTGTAACGCTCTATCAATGTTCCATCGTTCACCACTAGGTGTCAATGATATCTGGTAGCGAAAGTTGGAACTGCTTGAACGGAACTTGTAACTCACCCCATGGGTGTCTGCTTGAAGCAGCTACAGTCTCTGGCGAGCCAAATACGTCCTCGGACACTCCCGGCACTAAAGGCCATACGCTAAAAATAAATAATAATCCAAAAATAAGTTTCATTCAAATTAAAAATATCATTGAATTCCGTATTTTAGTTATTGGTTACTTCTGGAGAGAAATGACCACTACAGCATGGAAACATAGAAGGATTTGGAAAGTTTCAACATTTTGGAAGTCCAATTGCTGGACAGAAATAAGTTTAAGAACATAGTGCAAAATTTGGAAGGGCTTCCAGCCACAGAAAAAAATAAGATGACCAGAAGAGCTTGGACTGGAGAACAACGGAAGCATGAAGGAGTATTGGACACAAAGGAAACTCCGCACGAGCAAAAAGAAACGTATATTTCCGTGCAGTTATGCACTTCTACAGTATAGTATATTTAAGGTTCATTTTTAGCCTATTTTCAATTATGAAACAAGTAGTTCCGTGAAGAACTATACAGCCTATTTTCATATATCCTACTAATGTTAATTTCCTCTATCAACATACTAAATTTCAGTTTGATTGCTGTAATAGATTCGTAGATATTGAGAACCCTCTAAATATTTCGGATGGTCGCCATGTTGGCCTTTTATATATGTAGGGCTTAGAGTTATGTACTGTTACATGAAGATTATTGTGTACGTGTAGTACTCAAACTTCAATCACATGATTAGGACACAAGAACAAAGAACAAGATTTAAAAATTTTGCACAGCTGCCATCTTGTGGTTATGGAAACAATTCAAATAAATTAGATGCCAGTATATTAACATTTGTACAAGGATTTACTGTACCAAGTTTCACTGCACATGGATGGATAAATTGCGAGAAACGACCATGTGAATATTTATACTTCGCATCACCACCATGTTGGATTTGTGATCACCAGGTTATTGAAAGTCCTATAGGTGAACTCATGTACATAACCCCTATGAACATTAAAAAAATCAGTTTGATTGCTGTAGTAGATTCGTAGATATTGAGAACCGTCTAAATATTCCGGATGGTCGCCATGTTGGATTGTTATATGTATAGGCCATACATTCATGTACCTTTAAAGGAATATTATTGCCTAGGTTCATTTTTCAAAATTTCAATCAATCGCATGATTACGACACAAGAAACAAAAACATAATTTAAAAATTCGCACAGCCGCCATCTTGTGGTTATGTAAACAATTGAACTAACTTACATAACAGTGCATTACAATGTGTATAAACATTTGCCGTACCAAGTTTCAACAACTTCGCTTGGCCGCCATGTTCTTTTTGTAGTTTACCGTTTTTTCTTAGTCTCATAGATGAACTTCCAGTAGTGCCCTTTATCTACTTGCAAAATTTCAGGGTGATACCGGTAATAGTTTCAGAGATATAGAATGCCGGTGAAATATTTCGCACAACCGCCATATTGATGCTATGTAAACAATTGATCGAAGTTAGATGTCAGTGCATTACAATGTATATAAACATATACTGTAGCAACTTTCATTGCGTTTGGTTGGTTAAATCGCGAGAAACGTATATTTAAAGTCGCAACTTCGCTTGACCGCCATGTTGGTTTTGTAGTTACCAGGGTTTGAAACGTCACATTGGTGAACGTCTAGTAGTTCCCTTTATCACCATACAAAATTCCAGGGTGATATCGGTAATAGTTTCGGAGATATTGAATGCTGGTGAAATATATCGCACAGCCGCCATGTTGGACTGGTGAGGTGTAACAAAATTCTAAGGGCACGGTCGGGGTCGCCCGGAATAGTGCTATGAACATACCGAGTTTCATTGAAATCGCTCCAGCCGTTTAGATTTTATTAGGGGGGGACACATACACGAATCACACTCACACACACGCACACACACACGGACAAAAGGTGATCTCATAAGCCTATTTTTTCAAAATTGAAAATAGGCTAAAAATAGGCTTATGAGATCACCTTTTGTCCGTGTGTCTGTCTGTGTGTGCGTGTGTGATGGATTTTTGTGTGCCCCCCCCCCCCCTAATAACTTCTAAACGGCTAAAGCAATTTCAATGAGACTCGGTAAGTTCATAGCACTATTCCGGGAGACCCCGACCGTGCCCTACAAATTTTGTTACGTCTCATGAATCCAACATGGCGGCTGTGCGAAATATTTCACCAGCATTCAATATCTCCGAAACTATTACCGATATCTCCCTGAAATTTTGTACGGTGATCAAGGAAACTACTAGAAGTTCACCTATGTGACTTTTGAAAACTGGTAGCTAGACAATTATTGTTCTGTTGGATGGCACATCCACATACGGCTGGGAGGTGTGACCAATCATAAGGAAGACATCCCTCTCAGCACGCCGGAAGATGGAGGTAGATTGCGCTGGGCAAAGAAAAATGATTCAAATTCACTGAATTTGCCAATTGGAAAAGAAGAGCATTGTGAGATACGCGGTAAGTTAACCTTAAGGGTTAGTATGCCAATTCTATGCAATCTTAATCACTTATTGCTTATGTATTTTACTGTCCTAAACATCCCCCTAATTTGGATTCATTCATTCAATTCATTCTGGATGTTACAATTTTCACTAACGTTAATATACTGTCGATACTCAGCAGTAATAAGGACAAAATATCGGTTATTGGTTGGTTCCTTAGTTTAGGGCCTGCGACAACGCGGTCATGTAGCCCCGTGTACCTTGGTTGTGTGTAGAATCTGTCTGATAACCGGTGTTAATTGTGATGACTGTATTAGTGTATGTTTCTGTTTCCTAATTCATGTAGGCTAAGAACTGCAGACTTTGAATTTTTCAAGTAGTTCCTACTTTTGCCGCCAAACGCCAAACTACTAGTTCAGAACTTGGCTACTAGACGAACGTAGGAACCTGAGCGTTGTTTACATTTTTAACCTAATTTAGCTTCTCCCAGGTGTAATTAGTGGAAGATTCTTTAACATGGCATAAATCTATGACAATGGACCGCCGGCTTTACTTCCCCTCCGAAGGAAGGCATACTGAGGGATTTTTAACGCTCTTAAAAATTGACGACTGACGAAAGATCAATTGAATCGGTCAGAAGTGAAAAGCATTAAGTCAAAAAAATTGTCATTATTTAAAGAATTAGTTTTCTGAGGTATTGACCCAATGGCCGTGGAACGCCATAGGAAACAATTAAGTCAGCCTTCTGTTTAAGCCATAGCCTATGAACAACACATTTTCATCTTACCAGCAGGGGAAAAACCACGGAAGCTCACTGGCAAGGCAAAATTCATCACAAAGCAATTTGTTTTATGGGTTGAAGCCAGAAACTACTGCTACAAGTAGTGCGATCAGAGGAGAAAAGCATTGTCAGTGACTTGCTGCCTTACAGAGCCGTATTGCCTACTTATGTTGGCCGCACTGCAAGATTCCCGCGTGTTACAGTGCTATTGTTAATTACATTTGTACAGGGTTTAGGTGGTTTTTATGTTACAAAACCATTTTAAAATAAAATATCATGTGAAATATTAATTCTGGATGGCTTTATGCCACACTAAACTGATCACGGAGCAGAAAGGCATTAAGTCACGTTTCCAAAATTGATTAAAAAGATATGTTTATTAAATTTAAATTAATATTCCGCTAACACAAATATAACCTGAATAGTTGATTCACAACATAGATGGCTAATATGGTGTGTTTGTTAAGTTCTGTTCTGTCAAAGACGTTTTATCTGTCTCCTGAAAACTGACTTAATACTTTTCAGTTCCGACCGACTCAATTTATTGCTGGGTTATGACGGTCTTCCTTCCGTAGTTTCATGCTGTTTCTACTACGACTAACATCATTGGTCGATCATTCTTGGTAGCTCTAATAATCCCTCCCTATATTATTCTGCTAAGGCCCCATTCCAGTTTTGAACCGAAAATAAGGTCCCATTAACACCAACCTACACATATGGGGTAACTACAGGTTAAGCATAACCCAATGCGTAAGCGAAACGCACTCACTTAAATGCCTCACAATTAAATAAATGCCTTAAAACATGTATACTTACAATGAAATAATGAAAGAATGCAACACGGTAACCATGGTAATAGAATCTCACAGGTCCATCTATTTCTGTAAGACGCAATGCAATTCCAATTATTAAATTACTGTGACGGTTATAAGGTTATCACGGAACCAAATTAAGCTCTAAAATTCATCAATACATACAGTATAATGCGCTTAAGGGGTCAAGGGGCTCTCTAGAATTTTTTCACGCAATTTTCACGTGTGAGTGTGGTACGAATGTCTTTTTTTTACCCGACTATAAAGGGTCTCCGAAAACCACATTTAAAGGCCCTTAAATTAACAGTGTCTGTGATTTTCCCAGAAAACTAACTTCGCTCTAATATACCTATGAAGGAATGACAAACCCCTAACCACTGCACCAGTAGCTGAATTGATAAAGTCTGATTATTCATACCAAGGATAAATCAGTCATAGCATTCATGATTGGGATTTTGCTAAGTGTACTCTTTACAACTAGAATATTCGCGGGCGATGCCGCGACGGGCAATTTTAGTTAATTATACAGTGTTAATATACCTTCACGTTAGAACCTTTACCGGGTTCCACAGACCTCAAAGGATACAAGAGAAAACATTTCATTTGTACACTTCTCCCGGTACATAGTATTGATTTTCCTAGGAATGAAGCATATCGTGTACCTCCCTTGTGACCAACCTGTACGCCTGAATACCGAGTGACCACGGAAGACATACGCCTGGCATGTGCAATGCACTGCGTGAAAGAGGCCCGGGCATGTCTACCCCACTGGGCCACCAAGTGTAATAATCGACGATCAATATTGCTTCAGAGCACTCCTCGGCGCGGCCCCACTTGGCGCATGGCATCGCCCACGCCACGCATGCAGTACCTGCAGGCAATGTAGGTCATATCATCGACACTCATATCCGTGGGACAATCATCCCTGTTTGCATTTCAATACAGTTCTATTTATGCTTGAATGGCTGATGAATTTTTCATTGCTTATTTCCTTACCGGAGGAGATCCAGCTTAAAAGGCCAAGAAAGCCTGTCATAGATCTAGCACAACAAAGTACACCTTTCTAGAGAGACACATACATCTTTGCTATCAAAAACAAACTTATAACTACGACCCAGATGTTTATGCCGTAAAAAAGTTTAAAAAATGCACTTAAAATTTTCAAAAATGACTGGAATAAATAACCAAAATATTCGAAAAATGCACTTTAAAATGGACAAGAGAACTGACAAGGGGACCCTACGGCAATCGGATTTTTGTAATTTTTCCAGCTTCGGGTAAAGTTCAGACCTCGAACAATAATTTCCCAAAGCCGTTCAATGCCATATTCATAAATTCTCGAGAAAATATACCTCGGAGGTTTCCGAGCGTTTCATATGCTGTAAAGATGTTACCGAGTTCGCTAAGGAGTCTGAGTCTCACTTCGGGTGTTATATTTTTTTCTTTCAATTCATATATTACTAATTTGATTGAAATATAAAAATCATCAAGTCTGTAGTAATTCGCAGATATATAATTATAATTTCCAATGAAAAAAAAAACGCACGTCTAATTTCTAATTATATCCCACACAGCTGCTCTAGCACAAAGGATTTGTGGGCATTCCAGGACATATGGAAGGGATACATACCACGCCATTCGCAAGGGATGTCTGTTCGAAGTAGCATTTGACCGTTGGTTTCCAGAGAAGCAGATAGTGTTTCTTGGCATGGTGGGTGATTTCTTCAAACATACGAAAAAGAAGATCATAATGTCGGGCGTGGAGGACGCAGTCCGCTTGATGATGAATTGAAGGGGATAAATATAGCACCCGAAGTGATATTTGAACTAGCGTCCCGGCGATTACTGGGCGCGAACGTTGCCGGGTGAGCCACGCGTCCTGCACGAACTCGGTAACATCTTTACTGGATATGAAGCGCTCGGAAAACTTCGAAGTCGATTTTCTCGAGAATTTATGAATCTGGCATCGAACTACTTGAAGATATTATTGTTTGAGGTCTGAACTTTACGTACCCGAAGCGGGAAAAAATACAAAAATCCGATTGCCGTAGGGTCCCCTTGTGAGACAAGAATATACACCCCTTCCCCTTTCTACCCCGCCACAGCTGACCTTGGTCAACAGAGCAGAAAACATTCTATTCCGCTAATAACTGGTTTGCGAAGAAAACAAGAGCATCTGTATACCTACGGTACCGTTCTTCTGCGTCCAAGATATATATTTTTCTACTAATAGCAATATTGAAATATTTTAAATTTTCTTGTATCATCTGTTAGCTTCTTCTTAACTCTGAGAGACGTAACTCCCACATATAAAGCTGTGACATGACCAAATTAAAAAAAAAAAGACCTTAAAAGGCCCATTTGTCTCAAATATGACAAAAAAAACTACCAAACTTAAACAAAATGCTCTTAAAATGGAAAAATAGCAAAAAATGCAAAAATATGCAAAATAAAATGACATATTTGAAGACGGAGTGGCCCGTCCGGAGTTTCTATGTACTTCAGCATTGTTTCAGACAGCTCAGTAAAAAGATGACATGTCATCAACATCCGGGCCCTACTTATAACTTATAACTAGAGCTTCACATTTTAAAAATATATTCTTCTTCTTTATCGTTTCCCCTCCAGGGTTGGCCTTTCCCATGGACTAAGCGAGGGACCCCACCTCTACCGCCACTGGTAGTGTCCTGGAGCTTGAGACTCTGATTCGGGGATACAACTGGGGTGTGTGACCAGCATGTCGCCCAGGTGGCCTCACCTGCAAAGCGAATGGGGACCTGATGAAGGGAGGGAAAGAGTTGGAGGGATAGACAAGGGAGAGGGAAGGAGGCGGCCGTGGCCTTACGTTAGATAGCATCCCGGCATTTGTCCGAAGAAGAAGTGGGAAACCACGGAAAACTACTTCGAGGATGGCTGAGGTGGAAATGGAACCCCCTTTACTCATTTGGACCTCCCGAGGCTAAGCAGGCCCCGTTCCAGTCCTCATACCACTTTAACAATTTCGTGGCAGAGCCGGGAATCAAACAACGGAACTCTTGGGTGGCAGGTAATCATGCTGACCACTACACCACGGAGGCGACTTAAAAAAAATATTCATTTTTCAAAATGTGTCCTCACTTTCAGTTGTCTTTTACAGTTTCCCTCACATCTTCCATATTTATGAAAAGTTTTGAACTTTCATTTTTATGGTGCATGCTAAACCTCCTGCTACAAATTGTACCTCACTAACAACAGTGGGGATTTGATTTAACTTGATACAAAACATTTTTAAAAATTAAAATGATTTTTTTAAGTTACCCGGAATGAGAATAAAATATCAATGCTTAATTAAGAGAGATTTACATTAGTTAAGTACAATTTGTAGCTAGAGGATTAACACGCGCTTTAAAAGGAGTAGTTCAAGACTTCTAATACACATGGGATATATGAGGGAAACGGTAAAGAATGAAAACAACAAAAAACAAGAAGTTCCGTGACGAACTAAAGAGCCTACTTTTCTTAAAATTTAAGATTCATGCCAATCTATATAGATCTATTTAGAAAAATAGCGAAATTAAGTTGGTAATATCGACATTTCTAATTTGTTCGAAATATACTTGTAGCCTAATAGAGCACTACATTTGGCAGCCCTGGTGACTGAATATATTGTTAGTTCCATCTCTTAAGATACAGAATACAATATTTGGTTGAAGTCCAATGGATAGCATGGACGTTACATGCAGTTAGATATGGGATCTATCAGCGCGCGTAAAATCATGTTGGCAACAATGGCATGCATGCGTTGGTCAGAAATAATCACAAATATAATGATCTCTTGTTGTGCCAATTTTGGATAAAATCCATTTGTTAGTATAAAAGTTACATGTATTTTAAAATTGGACCTATCAGCAGGCTTAGATTCATGTTGGCAGCACTGACGTATATTAGTTTCTCATAATTAATCTAGAATGTTAGATACTATACGTGTGCAAATTTTAAAGCTGTTGGTTTACATACTTTCTGATACATTAATTTTTGGGTAAAGAAATAGAGACAGCATTTATTAACAGTTGGCAGCCCTGGTTGCTCTTAAGAATAAGAATAGTCATATCTGTTATGGTACACATAGCACATACGAAATTTGGTTGAAATCCAATTGATATTATAGGAGTTACAAGTATTTAAAAATTGGTCCTATCAGTAGTCTTAGAATCATGCTGGTAGCACTGACGTACATAAGTTACTCCAAATTAATCTAGAATGTCAGGTTCTATACGTGTGCATAGTTTAAAGCTGTCGGCTTGCATACTTTCTGATATATTGGTATTTGGATAAAAGAATAGAGAGAACATGTATTGACAGTTGGCAGCCCTAGTGGCTCTAACGAATACGCTGAGTCATATCTGTTTATGCACACATATTACATATAAAATTTGGTTGAAATACAGTTGATAGTATAGAAATTATATGCATTTAAAAATTGGACTTATCAGCAGGCTTAGAATCATTTTGGCAACACTGCCATGCATGGCCTCCTAGAAATTAAACTGAAATATCTATCTAGACGTGTGCCAATTTTGAAATAGCTCCAAAATATCCAACATGGAGCTCAGATTTCAATTGCGGTTTTTCAGAGCGTTAAAATCCGTCAGCATGCCTTCCTTCGGAGGGGAAGTAAATCCAGTGGGCCCATGCCATAGATTTATGGCAGGTAAAAGAACCTACCACAACAATTGGTAGTGTGTAGCAAAATTTGTAGGTTATACTGTATTTGGCTAGTTAGGAACCACTCTGCCAAGTTTCAATGTCTGCCACTAGGTGGTAGTGACTGTAGCATCTGGTAGCCAAAATTGGAACTACTTGAAATTGAACTTATTAAGAGCCCTCGGGCGTTCAATCATAAATGCCCAGCTTATGGCATTTTGAAAATTGAATAAAACATTTTGATTTGAAATTGTAAAATAATAAGCTTTTCTCTGATAGGAAATATGTCTGTGTCTCTGTGGAAATGAGTACAACCTGTGTACAAGATCTATGAAAGGCACAAAAATACTATGTACCCTGTTACTGTTTGGTTCTTTGAGCTGAATCTCCCCTCTCCTTAATGCATCAAGTACTAATTGTAACTCTTGGCTGAATGCATATCCTGCAAGCGATACTTAACACTATTATGTTTCCCGCGTAATAGTCTGTGGTCACATCGAGGGAAAACTAATAGTGTTCAGTATCGTTTGCAAGATATGGCTTGCAATCCGACTTAGAATGATGATTCTACAGTAGTTCTTCAAACTTATTGTTTGTACATTTTTCTTCGATAAGTTAAAAAGAGCTTTGTTTTTGTAGCAATGCATAAACACTGCAGCCATTACAGTATTATAGGTCAGATTATTGCACATATGCATATAAAGGTACAAATGAGATTGGTGTACGAACTGGCCAAGGAATCCTTCTATAGAGGATATAAACATTCAACTAGGATTACCAACGACCAACGCATCGGATAAACATCTAAATGAAAGGAAGGAGAAAAGAGCAAGCATCTGGGAGGATTTCCATTGAACTGATGCAATGATTAACAATGAATGGATGAAAAATAATTATACACTCAGGCACACAGTGACGCGGTTTGCGGTCCACGGATTCCATCACCGTACATGTAAAACAAAAGCTTTTCACGTATCGGATGAGAAGTGCATTTGTGAACTTTGTGGTGCTAAGTGTCACAGGTATCATCTGATCCGTTGTTCCAAAAGAACAAGATCCATTTTGAACTATAGGGAGTAAAATTAATGTATATTTTTTCATACTGGCCATTGGCTGCTATACATGAATCTCTTATATAAAAACAAGTGTCCTGACTGACTGACTCATCATCGCCCAGCCAAAACTATTAAAGTTAGAAACATGAAATTTTGGGGATATGTTCATTGCAAGTCGAAAACGCCCACTAAGGAAGGATTTTTAGATATTCAGGTTCTAAAGGGGTATTAAGGGGGTACACATGCATTTCATTGAATAACAATATCTCCGGCTTGGTTTCATTGAGGGATGTGATACTCGGCATATAAACTCACCAATAAAAATAAGAAGACACGTGTCTGAGGGTTTTTCGATGTGGTGTATATTATGAGGTGAAAGGGGTGAAAAGTGGGGGTTGAAGGATTCCTAACGGAGCGTGTATCTCTTAAACGACATAAGCGAGGAGTTTGAAACTCAGCGGAAAAAATCAGCTTAAAAAAATAGGTGTTTGACCGTTTTTTCATAAATCCAATTTAAGGGGCCCATGGGGGAGGGGTGAATTTCTGGGGGAAAAAAAAAAAAAAACAGGAAAGAAAGCGTCCTTACTGATTGACTGACAGACTCGCTCATTAAACTCAGGGGGGAAAACTGCTTCAAGATAAGTAAATAGGTGTTTGACAGTTTTTTTTCATAAGCCCAATTTATGGGGTTCATGGGGAGGGGTGAAATTCTGAAAAAAGAAAATTGAAAGAAAAAGTCCTGACTCACTCACCATCGCCCAACCAAAATTATTGAAGTTAGAAACATGACATTTTGGGGAAATGATCATTGTATGTCAAAACCGTCCACTGAGGGAGGATTTTCTGATATTCAGGTTCTAAAGGGGTCTTAAGAGGTTTAAACCTGCATTTCATGAATAACAATAACTCACGATTGGTTTCATTGGGGGATGTGATACTCGGCATATAAACACATCATTAAAAATAGGAAGACACGTGTCTGAGGGTTTTTCGATGTGGTGTATATTATGAGGTGAAAGGGGTGAAAAGTGGGGGGTTGAAGGATTCCTAACAGAGCGTGTATCTCTTAAACGACATAGGCGAGGAGTTTGAAACTCAGCGGAAAAAATCAGCTTAAAAGATATGTAAATAGGAGTTCGACCGTTCTTTTTTTCATTAATCCAATTTAAGGGGCCCATGGGGAGGGGAGAAATTCTGGGGGAAAATACAGGAAAGAAAGTGTTCTAACTGATTGACTGACTCACTCACTCCTCAAACTCAGGGACAGAAAACAACTTAAAAATAAGTAAATAAGTGTTCGACAATTTTTTTTCATAAAACAAATTTAAGGGGTTCTTGGGAAGGGGTGAAATTCTGGAAGAAAATGTCCTGACTCACTCACTCATCATCGCCCAGCCAAAATTATTGAAGTTAGAAACATGAGATTTTGGGGATATGTTCGTTGTATGTCAAAACCGTGCACTAAGGGGGGGATTTTCGGATATTCAGGTTCTAAAGGGGTCTTAAGGGGTTAAACCTGCATTTTATTGAATAACAATATCTCACGAGTGGTTTCATTTGTGGATGTGTTACTCGGCATATAAACTAATCATTAAAAATAAGCAGACATGTGTGTAAGGGTTTTTCGATGTGGTGTATATTATAAGGTGAAAGGGGTGAAAATTGGGAGTTGAAGGATTCCTATCGGAGCGTGTATCTCTTAAACGACATAGGCGAGAAGTTTGAAACTCAGCGGGAAAAAATCAGCTTAAAAATAAGTAAATCGGAGTTCGACCGTTTTTTCATAAATTCAATTGAAGGGGCCAATGGGGTGGGATGAAATTCGGGGGAAAATGGAGAGAAATTGTCCTAAACTATTTACTAACTCACTTCCTCATCAAACTCAGGGGAAAAAGACAGCTTAAAAATAAGTTAATAGGTTTTCGAGAGTTTTTCATAAATCCAATTTAAGGGGCCCATGGGGAGATAAATTTCTGGTAAAAATAATTGAAAGAAAATAACCTGACTGACTCACTCACTCATCATCGCCCAGCAAAAACTATTGAAGTTGGAAACATTAAATTTTAGGAATATGTTCGTTGTATGGCGAAAACGTCAACTAAGGAAGGATTTTTGTTTATTCGGGTTCTGAAGAGGTGTTAAGGGGGTAAACGTGCATTTCATTGAATAACGATATCTCATGAGTTGTTTCTTTGGGGATGTGATACTCGGCATATAAACTAATCATTAAAAATAAGCAGACACATGTCTAAGGGTTTATCGATGTGGTGTATATTATGAGGTGAAAGGGGTGAAAATTGGGTGTTGAAGGATTCTTAACGGAGCGTGTATCTGTTAAATGACATAGGCGAGAAGTTTGAAATTCAGCGGAAAAAGAACCAGCTTAAAATATAAGTAAATAGGTGTTCGACCGTTTTTTTCATAAATCCAATTATATGGCCCTTGGAACGGGGAGAAATTCTGGGGGAAAATACAGGAAAGAAAGTGTTCTAACTGATTAACTCACTCACTTATCAAACTCAGGGAGGAAGAACATCTTAAAAATAAGTAAATAGCTGTTCGACCGGTTTTTTTTCATAAATCCAATTTAAGGGGTTCAAGAGAGGGGTGAAATTCTGAAAAATAAATGAAAGAAAATGTCCTGACTTACTCACTCACTCACTCATAATCGCCCAGCCAAAATTATTGAAGTTAGAAACATGACTTTTTGGGGTTATGTTCGCTGTATGTCGAAAACGTTCACCAAGGAAGGATTTTTGGATATTCAGGTTCTAAAGGGGTGTTAAGGGGGGTACACATGCATTTAATTGAATAACAATATCTTCCGATTGGTTTCCTTAAGGGATGTGATACTCGGCATATAAAATCATCATTAAGAATAAGAAGACACATGTCTGAGGGTTTTTCGATGTAATGTATATTATGAGGTGTATGTGTGAAAAGTGGGGCTTGAGGGAATCCTAACGGAGCAAGTATCTTCTAAAAGACAGAGGCATAAAGTACGAAACTCGGGGGGGGGGGGGGGGGGGGGGGGAGAGAGAGAGAGAGAAATCAGCTTGAAAAATAAGTAAATAGGTGGTCGACCGTTGTTTCACAAATCCAATTTAAGGGGCCCATCGGGATGGGTGAAATTCTGGGGAAGGAAGTCGACTAAGGAAGGATTTTTGGATATTCACTCATCATCCCCCAGCCAAACCTATTGCAGTTAGAAACTTAAAAAATTTGGGGGGATATGTTCGTTGTATGTCGAAAACGTCCACCAAGGACGGATTTTTGGATATTCATGTTCTGAAGGGGTGTTAAGGGGTAAAACTTGCATTTCATTGATTAACAATATCTCAAGAGTTTTTCATTTGGAGATGTGATATTCGGCATATAAATTAATCCAAAAAAAATAAGCAGACATATGTCTAAGGGTTTATCGATATGGTGTATATTATGAGGTGAAAGGGGTAAAAATTGGGGGTTCAAGGATTCCTAACGGAGCGTGTATATTTAAACGACATTAGCGAGAAGTTTGAAATTCAGCGGGAAAAAATCAGTTTAATAAATAAGCAAATAGGTGTTTAACCGTTTTTTTTTTCATAAATTCCATTCAAAGGGCTCATGGGGAGGGGTGAAATTCTCAAAAATAAATGAAAGAAAATGTCCTGACTGACTCACTCACTCATCATCGCCCAGCCTAGATTATTGAAGTTAGAAACATGAATTTTTTTGGATATGTTCGTTGTATGTCGAAAACGTCCACTAGGGAAATATTTTTGTATATTCAGGTTCTAAAGCGGTGTTAAGGGGGTAAAGGTGCATTTCAATGAATAACAATATCTCACGAGTGGTTTAATTTGGGGATGTGATACTTGGCATATAAATTAATCATTAAAAATAAGCTGACACACGTCTAATGGTTTTTCGATGTGGTGTATATTTTGAGTGAAAGGGGTGAAAAGTGGGGGTTGAAGGATTCCTAATGGAGCGTGCATCTCTTAATCGACATAGGCGAGGAGTTTGAAACTCAGAGGAAAACAATCAGCTTAATAATAAATAAATAAATAATTAAATAAATAGGTGTTCGACGGTTTTCTCTTAGATCCAATTTAAGGGGCCCATGGGGAGGGGTGAAATTCTGGAAGAAAAACGTCCACTAAGGAAGGATTTTTGGATATTCACTCTCATCGACCAACAAAAACTATTAAAGTTAGAAGAATGATATTTTGGGGAAGATGAGTTTTTTGTGTGACGAAAACGTCTACTAAGGGAATTTTGGATATTCTGGTTCTAAAGGGGTGTGAATGGGGTTAAACGTGCATTTCATTGTATAACAATATGATAAGACTATGACGCGAGCGAAGCCGCGGGTACCTGCTAGTTATTATATAAAGGTACTGCAAAAATTTCAAGTAGATCGATTCAGTTATTTCTGAGATAATGTACCTTATTTGCATATAAATAAAGGTTGTAAGAAATGTCTACAAATAGAGGGTACAAGTATATGAATCTTACAATCTACTGTCTAGCCTTTGCAGATGAACTAGTGATCGTTTCAGATTCCATTGATATGGCAGAAGAACAACTCAACCAACTGAAAACTCAAGCACTGAAGGCTGGGCTTCAAATTTCCTTTGAGAAGTCACAATTCATGACAAACATAAAATCAGCGCCCAGGGAACTGGAGATCGGACTAGGAAAAGTTCAGAAGTCAGAAAAGTTTAAATACCTCGGTGAATGGATAGATCCTAACCCATCAGAGAAAAAAGCCTTCGTGTCACGCATTAATACAATGGAAATGGCATACCACCTAACTAAAACATCTAATATTAGAAATAGATATCCTTAACCGCCAAAATTAGACATTACTGCACTGTTATTCGACCAGAGGCTCTGTATGTGGCAGAGACTCTGGTTGGTTCTTAAGTTTAGGGGCTGCGACAACGCGTTCATGTAGCCCCGTGTACTTTGGGTGTGTGTAGAATCTGTCTGATAACCGGTGTTTATTGTGATTAATGTATTAGTGTGTGTTATCTGTTTTCTAATTTAAGTACTGCAACTTAGAATTTTTCAAATAATTCCTACATTTGCCGCCATACGCCACCGTCAACGACTACTAGGCCAAGTTCAGAACTTAGCTACTTGACGCCACCGCAGTCGGCTCTTGGCAACGAACGTAGATACCTAAGAGCGTTGTTTACATTCTTAACCTATCCAATTTAGCTTCACACAGGTGTAATTAGTGGAAGGTTCTTTAACATGCCATAAATCTATGACATGGGACCGCCGGCTTTATTTCCCCTCCGAAGGAAGGCATACTGAGGGATTTTTAACGCTCTTAAAAATCTGACGGCTTCGGCAGGATGGCAGAGACTCTAATAATGAACAAGAAAGGTCTAATGGAAAAGAGTCCCATCAAAGAAAACAGCTAGTACAGAAGGCGCCACAACCATGAATTATACAAGCACGTGTAGAAGATCAGTGACACGATTCGAAAAAGAATGATTGCCTTATATAGCCACGTGAAATGAATGAGCCCAGGCAGGATATCAAAACGGATATTGACGTACTTTCAAGATAAGGAAACCAAAGGGGCATGGTTCACGGAAGTTGAGAATGATATATGTGAAATGGAAATTTCCCCTAGAGATATCCAGGAGCGTGTTCCACTTCAGGAAAAACTACGTACGCGCAAGGGATTCCAGGAAAAGCCGAAGCTGAAGCGACATGGAAGGCGTAGTCCAAAGAAAGAAAAGAACAACACCGGAGACGAATGCGGAAACACTGGGCGGTAGTTAGAGCTTGGAAGAAGAGACAGTTGAACTGACGTGGTCCCTAGTTTGCCGAATCGAAGAAAGAGGAAGAAATGATAGATGTTTGCTAAAGTTGAACAACTTCAAAAACTCTTACCTCGGAAATTGATTAACATTTTTTTCTGCAAACACACTTCCTATATGCTACGATATTTAAATATGCTGACAACCCAAGACATCACAAAAGCGGGAATTGATTTCTCTCACCAAAACCTTAAGTCTGAGCTCTTATCACCCAAATGTTATTTTGACTCAGCTCATCCCCCTCTAGAAGAAAACCCTAGTTACGCTGCTGAGTCTACCACAGATCCCCTGAAGAGGCATCACTTATTCGTTAGACGGCCTACTTATTCCCCCACACAATAGCAGAGCTTCCAGTCTATATATGGATTATATCGATCCATATTCGATATGGGTCACACTACAGAATAAACACAAGAACTGCTCATGTGGATTGTGGTGGCGATCAAACCGCAAAGCTAGCACGTGTTCCGACCTCGGCGGGGTCATTTCCTCTCTGCCAGGGGAAAACTTTGGAATGGCACACAACGGAGAATAAATTAATCAGATAAAGCATAACAGAAGAATGTATTTTGATGGAAGGTTTTAAGCATTTTGGATTTCCTTGAAATCCAATCTTTGTGTTAATATACCGAGGCAAGGCAATAATAATAATAATAATAATAATAATAATAATAATAATAACAAATACGCTGGGAATGTGTAATCCCATGCACAAAATAAATAACAAAAATAATACAAATAATAATAACTAGCGGACCCGTGCGAGAACTCTCGCATCATGGATTGTGTGCGCCCCATGTGTACAGACTACCCGCCCGGCTCTAGTGCTATGCGAGCTGTACGCGTCACAGTTCTGCCAGGGACTATCGTCTTGTTTATTTGTTTGAAAACACTTTATAAACAAATAAATATATTTCCGTTAACTTTTCAAGAAATGAAAGATTTTTCCTGTACTATTGAGACGATTTGGAAGATTTTGGTACAAACCACACCTTCAATCTCCCTCTGGTTTAGGAGCTTGAGTTTTGTGAAACATAGACCTTAGCGGATTATATAATAAGATAATTATTATTGTTGTTGTTGTTAGATGTAGGGATTTAAAAGGAAGAGTCCGCCTTGTTGCGTAATGGCTAGCATTCTTAGCTGTAATCGCCAAGGCCAGGGTTCAATTACCGGCTCTGCCAAGGAATTTAAATTCTGGTCTTGAGAGCTGGAACGGGATGCATTCAGCCTCGTGAGGCAACACTGGGAAGATGTGTGTTCAATTCCTGCCTCAGTCATCCTGGAAGTCGTTTTCCGTGGTTTCCCACTTCTACTCCAGGCAAATGCCGAGATGGTACCTAACTAAAGGCCAAGGACAATTCTTACCCAAATCCTACCTCAACTTCTTAATACACACACTACTACAGATATCACAGTGACACAGGTTATCAGACAAATTCTACACATGCCCTAGTACACGGGGCTACATTACCACGATGTCGCAAAGCCCCTAAATAATCAACAACGACAGATAAAGCATAACTGAAGACCATAGAATGTACTTCGATGGAAGTTTTGAAGCATTTTGGAATTCCTTGAAGTCCAACCTTTGTGTAATATAGGCTAGGCAAGGAATTTATAATAATACTGAAATAATAATAATAATAATAATAATAATAATGATAATAATAATAATAATAATTTCGCCTCTGTAGCGTAGCGGTCAGCATGGTTAGCTGCCGCCCCGGAGGTCCTGGGTTCGATTCCCAGCTCTGCCATGAAATTTGAAAAGTGGTACGAGGACTGGAACGGGGTCTACTCAGCCTCGGGTGGCCCAAATGAGTAGAGGGGGTTCGATTCCCACTCAGCCATCCTCGAAGTGGTTTTCCGTGGTTTCCCACTTCGTCTTCGGGCAAATGCCGGGATGGTACCTTCTTCAAGGCCATGGCCGCCTCCTTCCCTCTTCCTTGCCTATCCATCCTCACCATCCCTTACCTTCCCTCATGAGGCCCCTGTTCGCTTTGCAGGTGAGGCCGCCTGGGCGAAGTGCCAATCCCACCTCACCAGTTGTATCCCTTCCGATTCGATGTTCCCAGCTCTAGGACACTGCCCGTAGAGGCGGTAGTGGTGAGTTCCCTCGCTGAGTCCGTGGGTTCCACCAACCTGGAGGGTAAACGACTAAAATAATAATAATAATAATAATAATAATAATAATAATAATAATAGACTAATAATAAGGAGAGTTAATTTCTTTGGACACGTAATGAAGATGAATAACACCAAACTCACAAAACAAATTTTCATTCATGTATACAAAAGCAAGAATGGTAATCAATGGGTACAAAGTATACAAAGGGATGTGGAAGAGATGGAAGTAACAATAGATATTATTCAGGTCAGACCACTTTTCAGAAATATGATCAAAAATTTTAAGGGTTTCCAGGAGAAGGAAAAGAAGAAGCGGGTTAACATCGGGACGGAAGAGAGAAGACGGAGACAAAGCGGAGTAATGAAGAACTACTGGAAGGCAAGAAAGGGTAAAGGAAATAAGAGACAGTGAATGCAATGGGTTATTTTACGCGGTCCAAAGATGGGCAAAATCGAGGAAAGAATAATAATAATAATAATAATAATAATAATAATAATAATAATAATAATAATAATAATAATAATAATAATTATAATAATAATAATAATAATAATAGTTGTTGTTGCTTTGTTGTTGTTGTTAGATGTAGGGGTTTGGATATCGTTATTTCAGCCCCATGTGTGTGTGTGTGTGTGTGTGTAGAATTTGTTTGATAACGTGTGTTATTGTGGTGTCTGAAGAAGAGTGTATACTTGTGATCTAAGACGAGGATCGGGAATGAGGTGATCGTGACCTCGTGTTAGGAACCATCCCGGCATTTGCCTTGTGTAGAAGGGGAAAACCACAGAAAATCCCTTTTAAGATGGATGAAATGGGAATGAAACTCACTTCTTCTCAGTTTTACCTCACGAGGCTGAGTGCACCCCAGTTCAACCTTCAGACCAGAATTAGATTTCTTGGTGGAGCTGGGAATCAAACACGAACCTATAGAAATGAAAAGTTAGTTTATGTATGTATTCATTCTGCCATTCTGAAAATGATATTACCGCTCGTTAAATCGTGCACTATGACTGTGAGGTGGAACTTCAGCAAGTCTGAAGATCAGTGGTTCGAATCCCTATCCATAGTGTGGCTTTCCTCCGAATTTTCCACACAACCTCCTGACATAAGATTGGATGGTAATTAATTCTAGTTTCGAGGCACCTAGAACTTAATAATTACAATTACACTCACTGCTGCAGACACCACAGATACACAGGCTATCAGAAAATTCAACAAGTACACGGGGTTGATGACAAAGATGTTTGAAGCTACTACTCAACTATTAAGTCTATTTATCTCTCGTCCACATTGTGATGTATCGGCTACCATTCTTGGCTGTCGCCCCGGATATTCGAGATCGATTCCCACCTCCGCCAAGTAATATAATTCTTGTCTGAGGGCTGGAACGGGGTATAATATTAATAATATCGTATGGCCTCGGGTGCCGGATGCAAGCTTTGTTATTCGACACCCAGAGAGCAGCTTGCATGTAGAATTTAGTTGTTCCTTGACGCACTATGAAAGTCAAGGAGGTTAGATATCTAAGCTCCTTGACTAGCGCTTTCTAGTAGAGAAATGAGGAACTTTGTGTTGGCGGAAAATCCCGAGATTAATTTTGGCATTATGAACATGGCCTACTGAGTTCGAATGGGTTCTTTAACATGCCAACATCATATGATATGCGTGTCGTGATATTTGCCGTCTCTCTTACCACGGCCAGGAGCGAACCTGCAAGCTTGGGGGTTAGTAATCCGACACGATAACCACTCACCCACCGTGACAAGCTGGGAACGGGGTACATTCAGATTCGTTAGGCGAAACTGAGAAAGATGAGTTCAATTCCAAC
The DNA here is from genome assembly GCA_946902985.2 of Meconema thalassinum. Classification (NCBI taxonomy): domain Eukaryota; kingdom Metazoa; phylum Arthropoda; class Insecta; order Orthoptera; family Tettigoniidae; genus Meconema; species Meconema thalassinum. Next base: position 84,907,136 of record OX336392.1, on the reverse strand, counting down.
CTCAGCCATCCTGGATGTGGTTTTCCGTGATTTCCCACTTCTACTGCAGGGATATGCTGGGATGGTTCCTAACTTAAGGCTACGACCGCCTCATTTCAAATCCTTACCTGAATTACAAATACACACACTGATGCAGTCATCGCAGTGACTCAGGTTATCAGACAAAAACCCACACTAAGCACACGGGGTTAAATGACCACGATGTCGAAGCACCTCAAATGATGTAACAACAACTCTATTGATCTCAACGGTAGATGTACTAAACAACTCTATTTATCTCAACGTAGACGTTGTATACGATTCACTGTGTATGTATACCGTGTTCTGCGTGAGTGGAGTCACATGGTTGTTCGCAGTTTGTCCCACTAACAAGCGGAACCCTCCCCCGCTTTCTTGACAGTGAGAAGCCACACGAGGAAGCCTACATTCTCAGGAGGCGCGTACAGTATGCTAAAGAATTTGTGTATCCTTTCCAAAGTTTATACATTTCAAGTGTTATTGCGGTAATTTTAAAGTTCATCATAGATCCTTACTGATGAGTATATATAGGATGTTATGTTTGAAAATTATACAAAATCTCCGCCTAGTCAATACTTTCAATTATATTATGTAGTCAAAGAATGACAATTGGTACACGTTGCGGGGCATAATTTTATTTGTGGCACCCTTCGTCAGCCTTGATTAATGTCACTAAAAACTATCATAAAACTATGATATTGCATTGATGTTGGCCCTAAAAAAACACATTAAATGAAAGTTTGTATGATACGCAATTAAAAATGGATGTAAGTCTTAATATGAACAAAACATTAAAATCATTAAAAACCTTATGGGAGTAACTAAAACATAGTGTTTAAATTATCTACACTGTGAACAAGCAACTTATTGTGACTTAGTTTAATCTTTAAGTACAGTAGCAAAATTTCACGACAATTTGAATTGATTACAAGACAAAATTAATTAAATCTGAGGCACAAGTCACCCAATAGAGTTTCGATATTAAAGATATATGCCCAAGGATTATTATTATTATTATTATTATTATTATTATTATTATTAAAAATATCGTTCTTAAATTGTCTAAGTTTCTTTCTTCCTTCCTTTATAAGTTGCAGTTTAGACCGCCTCGTGGTATAGTGGCTAGTGATATTGGCTGCCATTCCCCAGACCCCGAGTACAAATCCTGGCTCTGATAATACTTTAAATTCAGCCTGAGGGTTTGAGGATACCTGAGGAGAGGTGGGCTAGAACCCTACCTCAACCATCCCTGAAGTGGTTTTACCTTGCTCTGCTATTTAAGGCAAAAGCGGGAATGGTTCCTAACTTAAGGCCACTGCCACCTCCTAGCCTCTTATTACGAACACAATTGTGAGCAGTCTTGGTAACTGCTGTAAGCAAGTCCCAACGATGGGTTTACACGAACACCTTTACAGCGGTGTCTGGGAACATACAGTAGGTACGGTATTTATTAAGAAGTTACTCATCTCATTCCTTTGAGTTCTAGCTCTCGGCTCGAAAACGAATAAATAAATAAATAAATGAATAAATTGATGATCGAGTGAATAAATGAATGAATGAATGAATGAGTGAGTGAATGTATGTATGAATGAGTGAGTGAATGTATGAATGAGTGAATGTAAGAATGAATGAATGATTAAATAACTGAGTGAATAAATTAATGAATGAATTAATGAATGAATGAGTGAATGAATGAACAAATTAGTGATGAATGAGTGATTGAATGAATGAGTGAGTGAATGTATGAAAGAATGAAACAAGGAAAGAAGGAACGAACGAATAGTTAAATAGTTAAATACATACTTACATACATACATACATGAACAGAGAAAGAAGTACTGTACACTGACTAAGAATTCGTATTCTATGTTTGGGCACATGCGCATAGACCGCAATAACCCGGCTTATGAGATAGAATCTGCACAGTTCAAAGCACATAGGGCTGATGACCATGATACCTGAGGACTCTAAATGAAACAGCAATAACAACAAAAACAACGAATTTCCTTCGTGTATCGTTGAAAGGCGAAGACACTCGAGTTGGATCGCAAAGAGGGGATCGTTACTCACGCGATAATTAGCGCCAGCCAGAACTTCCCGGTAAGGAAATGTGTTTCTGTTTTATGGATGTTATCTAGCAGCTTCCTGGAACACATGTATGGTATTAAGTTATAGAGTGCGCCAGCTGTTCGTAATTACAGTAGTTGGCCTCCCCACACTATTCTCCTTCCTTGATAACAGAGCCAAGGCGAGGAACGTATCTATAACCAGTGCAGCGCTTCGCAAACGCTCGAAATTACACCTGAGCAATGCAGCAACCGACTCCAGATGCTATACAGAAAAATACTGCTATCCTGCTTGGCGCTGTCTGCTATACACGGTCCGGCGTGGCTAGTGAAAGAAGGACCTTTCGATCAATCAATAGATCTCTACTTAGTATAAAACAAAGTCCCCGATTCTTGGATGTTACGAGAACCACTGGATGGATTTTGATGCGGTTTTCACCATTCTGTAAAGGATATCTCGAGGATGATTTCCGTAGAAAATAACTTATTTATGATCAAAGGAAGCCGAGCAGTGACGATTTCAGTGGAAAAGTCGAAAAAAAAACTGGCGTCCGAGCGCTTTGTAGGCTAAGCTTACGCTGGGCAAACCGTTAAAAATATCTAAATACTATGAGTGTAAGAATTGTTCTGCATGAAAAGTTCTACAAAAAAGTCCGCGAGAACATATGTCTATGTTCAGTACATCGCTCACTATAAGTGTTTTTACGTTTTAATTTCTTCCAAACCGTGTCCATTCAACTACTGAGGCGACAGTTTACGAGCTAGCTAACGGCGAGTCTATTATCCCTGTTACAGCCTAGCTAGCGGGCGAACCTATTGCCCCAGATACAGCCAGCAGCAAACCGTTGAGTCGTGTTGACTTAAGACTTCTGAGAAGGGTGATTGTGTTTGGAGTTTCCCTGGAAGTGCAACTCGGCTTTTCTTCACTTCGCCTGTGAATTCACAGTCAAGTTAAGATTGGACGGTAGGGGGATTTGTGTTTCATGTACCTCGCCATTCTTAAATTACGTCTGACAAGAATTTGTTGCACACGAAGCTCCATGATAGTATAATTAATAGTCCAGTCAGTGATTTTAAGCCATCATGCCGAGACGTAAAACGGATATAGGTCGTTGTTCATTGACATTGGAAAAAATGCACTTATCACGTAATGCATTCATAACTGTTCCTGGGCGAAGCCGGGTCGGGTTGCTAGAAACTTAATACACACATCAAAAAAAGTTTTGCATCACCTCGGTTCCAAGAGTTCCGGAACCGTTAAATACAAAGGGAATAGAGGTCAACACAAACAACATTTCAGCTCGTTTTATTGCTCATGAGACCCACACATTGCATGTTGTACCATCATACAGCTAGACTTTCAGCATTTGTGGTCCAGATTGCAGTACACACCACTACCTCTAATACCCAGTAGCACGTCCTCTTGCATTGATGCATGCCTGTATTCGCCGTGGCATACTATCCACAAGTTCATCAAGACACTGTTGGTCCAAATTGTCCCACTCCTCAACGACAATCGGCGTAAATCTCTCAGAGTGGTTGGTGGGTCAAGACGTCCATAAACAGCCCTTTTCAACATATCCCAGGCATATTCGATAGGGTTCATGTCTGGCGAACATGCTGGCCACTGTAGTCGAGCGATGTCGTTATCTTGAAGGAACGCATTCACAAGATGTGCACGATGAGGTCGAGAATTGTCGTCCATGAAGACAAATGCCTCTCCAATATTCTTCCGATATGGTTGCACTATGGGTCGGAGGATGTCATTCAGGTATCGTAAAGCCGTTTCGGAGCCTTCCATGACCACCAGTGGCGTACGTCGGCCCCACATAATGCCACCCCAAAACATCAGGGAACCACCACCTTGCTGCACTCGCTGGACAGTGTGTCTAAGACGTTCAGCCTGACCAGGGTGCCTCCAAACACGTCTCCGACGATTGTCTGGTTGAAGGCATATGCGACTCTCATCGGTGAAGAGAACGTGATGCCAATTCCGTGGGGTCCATTCAGCATGTTGTTGGGCCCATCTGTACCGCGCTGCATGGTGTCGGGGTTGCAAAGCTGGACCTCGCCATGGACGTCGGGAGTGAAGTTGCGCATCATGCAGCCTATTGCGCACAGTTTGAGTTGAAACACGACGTCCTGTGGCTGAACGAAACGCATTATTCAACATGGTGGCATTGCTGTCAGGGTTCCTCCGAGCGGCAATCCGTAAGTAGCGGTCATCCACTACAGTAGTAGCCCTTGGGCGGCCTGAGCGAGGCCTGTCATCGACAGTTCCTGTATCTCTGTACCTCCTCCATGTCCGAACAACATCGCTTTGGTTCACTCTGAGACGCCTGGAAACTTCCCTTGTTGAGAGCCCTTCTTGACACAAAGTAACAATGCGGACGCGATCGAACTGCGGTATTGACCTTCTAGGCATGGTAGAACTACAGACAACATGAGCAGCGTACCTTCGTCCTGGTGGAATGACTGGAACTGATCGGCTGTCGTACCCCCTCCGTCTAATAGGCCCTGCTCATGCATGGTTGTTTACATCTTTGAGCAGTTTTAGTGACATCTATGAACAGTCAAATGGACTGTATCTTGGATACAATATACACAGTCAACGTCTATATGCCGGAGATCTGGGAACCGAGGTGATGCAAAACTTTTTTTTGATGTGTGTAAATCAATACCGTGAAATCTCTCTTTACGGACACTTCTCTGGTGCGGACACTCCCTAGATAGTTGGTTGGTTCCTTAGTTTAGGGGCTGTGACAACGTGTTCATGTAATCCCGTGTACTTTGGGTGTTTGTAGAATTTGCCTGATAACCGGTGTTAAATGTGATGGCTGTATTAGTGTGTGTTATCTGTGAAGGACTGCAGACGATTAAATTTTATTTCAAGTAGTTCCTACTTTTGCTTCCAAATGCTACCGTCCAAGACACCTAGCTGGGGACGTGGCTACTAAATACCATCGCAGTCAGCCCCTGGCGGTGAAATTTGGAACTAATATAGCGTTATCAAACTAACCTACAAATTTTAGCTTCCACAAGTGTAGTTAGTGGAAGGTACTTCTTCATGCCATAAATCTATGATATGGGATCGCAGGCTTTACTTCCTCTGCGAAGGAAGGCATACTGAGGGATTTTTAACGCTCTTAAAATATCCGACGACTTTGGATGGGTTTGAACCCGCGATCTTGGGCATAGAAGTTCAGCATGCTACCAACTTCGCCACCGAAGCCGCTATTCCCAAGATAGGGACACAATCTTATGTCCCGAATTAAATTATATCTAACTGCTAATTTAGTAAACTCTGTTTTATGGACACGGACAGCTCTTTAAGGCGAGAGAGTCTTTCCAACCACCGTTATTCGGACAAAATCATTCGAGTTTCAAACATAAGTAACATTGTGAAGGATATACAAACAACAAAATCAACGGCTGATCAAGACAGTGTAGTGAGGGTGAAGGAGAAGAAGATGAAAATCCCATAACAAATTTTACTCCGGCTTGCCAGGTAGTGGAGCGACTCAACAAATTTGCTCATAGCCGTAGCGATACTGATGCGCCATCATTAATAAAACAGTTAAATGATGTATTTAAACAGGGACTTACTCATGAAAAGTTCACTCGACAAACCAACCTGCTTGATTTTTTAAGAATTAATTATACAATTGTAAGTACTACAGTATATTGTACTGCATTACTGCTTATATCCCTCCCTATATTATTCTGCTAAGGTCCCATTCCAGTTTTGTTTCGAAAATAAGGTCCCATTAAGACCAACCTAAGGTACCTACAGGTTCAGCACAACCCAATACGTAAGCGAAACGCACTCACTTACTCTTTAAATGCCTCACAATTAAATAAATACCTTAAAACATGTATATATACAATGCAATTATGAAACCAGAAGTTAAATTCAGAGGACAAACTTTGCAGTTCTGCAGCATGCCTAAGTACCTTGGGATAACACTTGATAGGTCCTTGACCTTCAAACAACATCTCACGAACGTGGCCGCAAAGGTGAAGACCCGTAATAGCATCATTCAGAAGCTTGTTGGTATCTCCTGGGGGTCCAGCGCTCAAACTTTACGATCAACTGCTCTGGCTCTGTCATAGTCCGTTGCTGAATATTGCTGCCCATCTTGGCTGAACAGTGTCCACTCCAAGAAGATAGATGTGCAGCTTAACCAGACAATGCGACTGATTACGGGCTGCATACGTAGCACACCCACTATATGGTTACCTGTTCTAAGTAACATCCAACCTCCAGCTCTTCGAAGATCAGAGGCTCTCCTGAAGATCTGGAAAACGATTCAGAAGAACCCCCAGCTACCCATACATACTAATGTAGCAAAAGCAGGTAATCAACGGTTGAAGTCAAGAAAACCACCTTGGCGCTCTGCAGTACTTCTTGAAGACTCTTAATTTAACATCTCAGAAGCATGGAAAACTATGTGGGAAGAATCATCAGTATTCAATGCACATCTGATTGAAAGCCCTTCCAACCGGGTAGAAGGATTCAAACTCCCCAGACGCCAATGGAGAATTATTAACCGGATCCGTACAGGACAAGGCAAATGTGGATTCCTGCTTCACCAATGTGGTTGGGTTACTTCTGCTAACTGCGATTGTGGAGCTACCCTGCAAACCATCGGACATATTGTTGGTGAATGTCCGCAACGAGCGTTCCAAGGATCAGTAGGTGGCATTCATCATGCATCTTCTGAGGCACTTCAGTGGATTGATGGCCTGGATTTAGAAGTTTAAACCAAGAACTTGTGTTTATGACTATGTATATAACTGTATATATAACTTTATATGTAGTTTATGAACTTTTATTTTAACTCTGTATCATCATACGATAAATAATAAATAATAATGAAAGAATGCAACACGGTAACAATGGTAACAGAATCTCACAGGGCCATCTATTTCTGTAAGACGCAATGCAATTCCCATTATTACATTACTGTGAAAGTTTCCAGACGGTTATAAGGTTATCACTGAACCAAATTAAGCTGTAAAATTCATCAATACATGGAGTATAATGCGCTTAAGGGGGTCAAGGGGCACTCTAGAATTTTTTCACGCAATTTTCACGTGTGAGTGTGCTACGAAAGGTCTTTTTCACCCGACTACAAAGGGTCTCCAAAAACCACATTTAAAGGCCCTTAAATTAACAGTGTCTGTGATATTCCCAGAAAACTAACTTCATTCTGATATACCTATGAAGGAATGACAAATCCCTAACCACTGCACCAGTAGCTGAATTGATAAAGTCTGATTATTCATACCAAGGATAAATCAGTCATAGCATTCATGATTGAGATTTTGCTAAGTGTACTCTTTACAACTAGAATATTTGCGAACGAAGCCGCAACGGGTAATGCTAGTTTACATTAATTGGAGATGTTTATAACCTAACTATAATACAGTTTGGTTTTTTGTTCAGTATGTAATTTACAGATTTCATTTTTATTTCTATCTTGACCCAACTTTTGTTTTTAAATTTTAGCCCCTCCCATTTAAGAACACCTCTCAGATACAGACAAATTATTTCGTCCGGTTAGTGTCCGTAATTGAGAGGTTTCACTGTAGGCCTATATAAATGAATGAATTAATGAATGGATAAAGAAATAAATACATACATATGTTCGTACATAATAAATAAATATATAAATAAATCAATAGTTAAATAAATAATTAATTACATAGATAAATAAATAAGTGAATAAATAAATAAATAAATTGATAAAAATAAATAGATAAATACATAACACATAAATTAATTAATTAATTAATTAATATATTATTATTATTATTATTATTATTATTATTATTATTATTATTTGCGCTGTCATGCATAGAGTTCGCAGTGAAGGCGGGTGGTTGCATGAGACGGAAAGTTCCTCTGCGCGTACAATGCTATTTGCTCCTTGTGTAGCTCTGAACTTCAGGCTTTGTGTGAGGTAAAATTTTTAGGTTAGGTTTGATTAATGCTCTTAATTTCAAACGTTTGTCACCGGACGCTGGTTGCGATGGCATCTGGTAGTAGCCAAATTCACAGCTAGGTGTCGTGGACGGTAGCATTTGGTTGCGAAAGTAGGTACTACTTGAAATGTCTGCAGCCCTTACTTGAATTAAAAACAGATAACACACACTAATACTGCCATCACAATTAACACCTGTTATCAGACAGATTCTACACACACCCAAAGTCACGGGGTTACATGACGCTGCCCCTAAACTAAGGAACCAACCAACCAGACAACCGAACTACTGGCTCGAGCAGGGAGGTGTTTGCCACTAGGCCAGGCTGTTCCAAATCCACGAGTTTGAGTATGCGTACATGCGAGTACTCAGCAGTGATGCTCGGAGCACGGCTGGAGAGGGACTGGGGGTGATAGCCAATACGTCACTGGTCGAAGGTCATAACACAAGTCCATTGGGCTTCCTGCCAGTGTTGATGTATCCACCGCGCATTGGCGGCAGCCCTCACAGCAGAGCTGTTTTGCATGTTGCAGGTTTACTCACGAAAGGCGGCGAGTACTCATCTGCTCCCTAGCGAGCAGCTCGGCTGGAACAGCCTGCACTAGGCTAACCTAGATGTTGGGCCGCTCTCCAAAGAGGGGATTGACATTCTCATGACCTATCTACGTGACTTTCATCTGGATACCCACTGGAAACACGCCAATTACATGTTATGTTGTTTACGTTTCTCAGATTTGTTTAAGTTTACATAGAAAACCGTTTGGTCAGGTCTCGTCTTCTGGTTCCTGGCTTTACGCATATTAGTGGGCTTGCAAGCAGTGTTGTCAAATGCGACGTACATTTCACACGGTCTCTCACTTCAAGTAACTTGTATGTATGGTCTCCAGGATAACACCCTCAAACAAGAAATTCTAAATAGGACACAGGAAGCTTCACATTTCTATAACCTAGTTCGGCTCTTACTTTGGGACAAAAATATACCCTTGGCAGCAAAGGCAACGTTGTGTCACACCTACTTTGTTCCAATCCTTACTTATGGTATGGAAACATGTACATTGCTAAGTAAGGATTACAATACAATTCAAGCCACAGAAACGGATTTATTAGGACTATGAACCAAAGTACCAGGAGAGACAAGATCAGAAATGAGGTACACAGGGCAACAGCTGGCATCAGGGTCCCTGTTACCAACTTTCTGGGGAAACTCAGACTTCAGTGGTATGGCCATGTAATGAGGAAGGATAGCTCTAGAACAGCTGAGAAGTACTTCAACCTGGATGTCAGAGGGAAGAGACCAAGAGGAAGACCAAGGAGACGATGGATAGAGACAGTTCGATAAGAGGTGGAGAAGAATGGTTTTAACTGGGACGATGTCCAAGAACAAATGGTGTACCAAGATCGGGCAAGATGGAGAGCGCTTGTTTGGCACACCCGGGAAACTGGAGATTGAAAATGATGATGACTTCGCAAACCACACACTTTCCACAATTTGATTTTCGGCAATTCCTAACCTGGTGAATTGTATGCTCCCAGCTACGTTGTTTAGTAATATCCTATCCACCTTGCTTAACTGCTACTGAACGAAGAGAGCGTAACAAAACGCAACATTTTCTAACCTGAGAGGATTCTGAAGCGACTTGGTGCTGGTCACTGATGACAGCACGAGCAGATTCTTCTCAGAACCGAGTTGTAGAGCCTGACAAACCAATCTCTTCCGTGACATGACCGGCGAGGCGTGGCTACCAAACAGTGGGAGGAGTGGGACTGTCCTACCTCACGTCACTTTTAAAACGGAAACGAAATATCACGTGCACCGCTGGATCAAGTTTGGCAGGATACGGTTTCTACATTTGAGTGGGACGAAAAGCAGCATTTTCCCCAATATAATATATTATATATTATATAGAAACATGAATCTTAATTCTACGCTCGGTAGTTTTTTCATTTCAAATGATCTTGTCGACTTCATCGTTACGCTTTGGTCTACCGTTATGCGTTACGGTTACGGAGAGGAAATGTACTAAGGTTGCACTTGAGCGTCAGACGTCGTCTTGTTGTTCAGTGCATATGCACCGAGTCTGAATTTACTCCTGGGCTATGGCGTTATGCGATACGGAGACGGAGAGCGTATGACGTCATCATGTTGTTCAGTGCATATGCACTGAGTCTGAGTTTACTCCTGGGCTATGGCGTTATGCGATACGGAGACGGAGTGTGCGTGACGTCATGCAGCAGAGTGCACCTCCCTCTCTCCGTTCCCCGCGCGGGAAGCCTAAGTTAATGTGTAATGGAGCCCTCCTGCCTTTCTAACATGTGTAGCATTTGTAGCTTGCGTCATTTGAAATTATATTAAGTCTAGTCTTTCAGACTGACTGTAACTTATTTTAATGTTATTTTAAAATTATTTGAAAGAGGACATTACTTATCGATTATTAATCACTCGTTTCTAGCTGCTGCAGAGTGCACGAGCCAATGCAATGTAGACAAGTCGTTGCATAACGACGAGGCGGGTGAGGGTAGCTCTCCCTCCATTGCGTTAGCATTATGTTCCCGCGTTCAAGTCCAAGCAGAGAATGAACGATGTTCCTACATCGGACCTCGGGGAGGCAGGACGTTTCACGTGTTTCAGAGGAGGCTTAAAGGAATTAAAATGCGTTACTGCGTTGCGGCAGAGACTGGTGTGTTGGGCTCTACTGTAACGTGCCACTTTTTGGGGTGTACGAGAATCAGACGGTCAGCAGCTTTTAGCGTCTGCCTTTTAGTGATGACCCCATTGCCTTCTCTCTAGTCATTGTGTCGACAATCCAACCGTCACTTTCTAGCTGTTCAAATGGGACGAGAAGAAAGCATCACTCCACCCTTCGCTTGTACCTCGGACTTTTTTAAGACCTGCTTTTACGATCGCGCCGTGAGATTATGCAACACGCTGCTCTCGCAGGAGGTGAGCAAATTCAACACTCGGCCAAATGTAATCTGGCCTTGGTTAACATGTCCAGCATTCGCCCGAAAGGTCCCGGGTTCAGTTCTCGGCTTGGATGTGGGGATTTGATTTACTTAAATTTAACTTGTAATGAAAATTTTTTGTTCAATAATACAATATAATGTTTAGTAAAGCAGCAGACAATCGATAATAATTTATAAGGTCAGTATGAAACGAGACTGGAACGAGGTGTTTGGTTGGGGATTTACAGAACGTGACAAGATAACCATGTTTCGCACTCTAGTTGCGGGATGGCCATTGTGGAGTTATTGTTTTTAGCCTACTTTCGATTTTTGCAAAAAATGAAAGTAGACTTATGAGATCACTACAGGGCCAAAAAATGTGTGTCTGTCTGTGTGTGTGTATGTGTGTGTGTGTGTGTACTCTGAATGTCTGACCCCCCCTCCCCCCCTATCAATTCGAACACAGTGAAACCGAATTGAACGAAATTTGGTACAGAGGTTGAACAAGCAAAGGGCACCTCAGTGTCATGTTTTGTATCGCCGCCATCTTTACCAAAACTGAATGGCGGCCACTCAAACGTTCAAAACGTAAAATCAATTAGCGACTAACCAAATTATCCGATTTCTACCAAATTTGGTAATAACATACCTTCATATAGGACGCGTCTTGTGACCAAACTACAAGGTCATCCGCCGTACCATTTCAGGATGGCGGCCGTGCGAATTATGCAAACTTTATAATCCATATCAAGGGACACATCAGTTCCGATTATCGAGCCAAGAATCGATTTAACTGTTCTAAAGGAAGAGGCACGTTCAAAAATTAAAAGTTTATTTTGTAATACTATAGTACAGAAGTGATTTTAAAAAGCTGAGCCGTCTCGGTAAGAAGACAAGATGGCAGCGGATATCTTGTGCCTGACTTATATTTCACTAATTTGAGTATTGCATGCAATATAGCGTACTGATACTAAATAAATAAACTTTGTATGAAATGCTTTATAAATAAATAATATACTCCACTGATGAAATCGTTTAGTCTAAATCGTTATTTGCTAACAAGTTATATGTAAGTCATTTTATATAGAACGATGTTCGTTGGCACAAATGGCTCCGTGGTAAAGCGTTGGCCTATCACTCATATGCCTATGGTTCAAACCCCATCAGAGTTATTTTTTTGCTTCAAATTTTATATATTTATTGTTTTGTAATGATTCAGACGTTTTAAAATTAAGCGTTATATTGTGCATATTACGGTGGAAAATATATATTTAATTAAAACATAATTCACCAGCAGATTTGCTCGAGACATCTAGCAGCCAAAAAGGTAACTGCACGCCGGCCTACTTATTAACTTTAAGATTTTATTGAAAAGTATCTTATGGCCACTAGAATGCACTCGCCCTGTTAGGGTTATATTGTTCGATACTTCTCCACTAGATGTCACGACTGGTCTACGTGGGACTCCATTGGTTAGTATACCATTGGCATTCTATGCGCATCGAACTTGAAGAATGGCAAGATGATACTACGAAAAAAATCCCTTTTGTTTTAAAGGGTTTGTAACTGCCTATTGTGCGTTATTTGAAAATGTTATTTGAAGTGAAGAACAAAACGATTTCACATAGTAACTGAATTCTAGCCGTTGGTGCTAGTTCAGGTTATTAATTAATACTTTTATTTCAGGCAAATAGCAATCGAAAATATCCGTATAGTTTGTATACACACACGTCTCTGTAGGGTCATGGAAAGATTTGTTAATTCAATTAGGGTTGTGAAAGCCATGCACAACCAGACGTGTAAAGACATGCCTCAACTCAAAGATGGATGTTGTCCACGGCAGGTCGATTATGTAATAATAACAACAATAATAATAATGTTATTTGTTTTACGTCCTTTTAACTACTGCTGCTTTTAGATACGCCGGGGTGCCGGAATTTTGGCCCGAAGGGGATCTTTAACGTGCCAGTAAATCTACTGACACGGCTCCCTCGCATTTGTGCACCCTCAAATGCAGCTGACTGCGCCAGGATACGAACCTGCAACCTAGGGCCCAGCAAGCGAAGACGTGACCGCTGAGCCACGCAGCCAGTCCGGTCGATTATGTCTCCAGATCCATGACATTCTTGAGATACTTCTTATCTTTCTTTCTTCAATGATGGTAGTAGTTTTTTTTCTAGGTTGTGGCGTTTGGTAGAGGTAAATAGTTTCTAAGGTCTTCAACCAAGAAATGATTCTATTATACTCTTTGATAATAACAACGAGTTATAACTATACTCATACATTTAGGAGAAAGTAGGCTATATGTTCTTTACTGAACATCTTGTTATCATTATTATACCTCATATGTTCACCATATCGTTGGGTACAATTCACCATTTCATCGGCATTTGTTGCAAGATGGAGTGGATTTCTCTATACGGGTAGGTTGATGAACGAACGAACTATGGAGCAGGTCTCTAAAATAACTACTTTTAGCGTACTGGTATGCAGATTATAATACAAATAATAATAATTATTATTATTATAATTATGAGTCTATTATTATTATTATTATTAATAATAATAATATGATTACTATTATTATTAGCTGTTGTACCCAGCGTTGACTGGGGTGTGATTGAAAATAGAACAGTATTTTAGTTGTATTTTCCATTGGAGAGGTCTATTTATTTATTTATTTATTTATTTATTTATTTATTTATTTATTTATTTATTTATTTATGGCCTTTAGTACCGGGAGTGTCCGAGGACATGTTCGGCTCGCCAGAGGCTGTAGCTGCATCAAGCGGACACTCATAGGATGAGCTACAAGTTCCGTTCAATTTCAAGTAGTTCCAACTTTCGCTACCAGATGTCACTGACACCTAGTGGTGAACGTTGGAACTTTGATAGTGCGTTCCAACGATATCTAACCTAGAAATTTAGCTTCACACAATTTTAGTCTGTGGAAGGATCTTTTACATGCCATAAATCTATGACATGGGACCGCCGGCTTTACTTCCCCTCCGAAGGAAGGCATGATGAAGATTTTAACGCTCTTAAAATATCCGACGATTTCGGCTGGGTTTGAACCCGCTATCCTTGGCACAGCAGTTCATCATGCTACCAACTACGCCACCGAAGCCACTTATTTGAGGGGTAGTCATATACAGGGTCATCGAAAAATAATGCCAACATATCAAAAAATTATAGCACCGTGCCCTTGCTATGCGCACACTAGATGCGCAGTAGCCAAGGTCGGCCGGGGGCGCGCGCGCCAATGACTGCACCGCCCGACAAATTGCACCTGATTACAAAGCTTTCATTCGATGGTTTAATCAGTTTAAGGAATCAGGGACTGAAGAGAAAAAATCTATGCCAGGCCGACCACCAACATCAGCATTGAGAGCACGCTTTCCCAATGGCTGGATTGGTACATGCAATCATTTCTGGAGTAACTGTCAAGATGGCGGCAGAAATTCGCTCCCGCAGGTGCTCCAAATCCCGATTTTTTTCTGCATACACAATGGTTTTAATGTACCCCCAGGAAAGAAATCCAAAGACCTGAGGTCAGGACCTCATTGGCGCGCGCGCGCCCCCGGCCGACCTTGGCTACTGCGCATCTAGTGTGTGCATATCAAGGTCACGTCTCCTCCAAAACAAAAGTTACTTTAACCAGCTGGAGTTCAGTGAAAGAATTACACTTTTAACATAAAGGGTTTCGGTGCTATCATTTTTTGAAATGTTGGCATTATTTTCGATGACCCTGTATATTTCGTAGCTAGCCGCTTTTATCGGACAATAATGAAGAAGGTGATTGCTGCTTTAAGGAGCAAACATCAATATCATTTCCCTCAGATATCAATATTGCTCTCGTTCTTCGATACTACAGTTATTTATGGAAATCCAAAAGTTGCATAAGGTATAATCGATGTATATCCACTTTTAATAATATGCATAGCCTGTGCTTCCTATCTGTATACCTGTGGGTTCCAGGAATAAAAAAAGCTATGACCCCCTTATCGAATCAAAAGATTCGAAACTCAGAAAATAATAATAATTTCTTATGTCTGTATCTTAATTTTCAACCGTGACATAATTTTACTTACATCCAAGCGCTGCTTCAGAGAATGAAGTGTCAAGTAGGCCTATATGTTTGACCCACCATTTATTTTCGTAATCATCGCTTTGGGTTTGATATGTATTGTTAGGTAGATTTCATTAGAAAGCTAACTATTGCAATGGGTACCATGTTTCGACTTCCGGAAAATTTCGACATATCTTCGCGTTTCACATCCCCCAGACCCCAAAACCACCGTCAGTTCAAAAGTTTATATATAATTTATATATATGTATCTATCTACGAGTATATACAGTGTGGTCCACCCGCCCCTTATTATTTAGTTTTATGAAACCCAACTAACATCTCAATTCTCCCGATGGTCGATATTGCTCTGCGCTCTGACTGTGTGACAGCAATGTAATTGTGTCAAGGGTCTAGCAAAGGAAAACCGACCTTAAACTTTTCCCCGCCAAATACTATGGCCCATTCTACTAACATATGACTTACTGCTCCTTGAAATAACACACATACACGTAATACGATCGAATTAATAGCTTACGCCACGTGATCTGTAATAGTAAAAGGTTAAATCAACACCATAAACAGTGATTGAAGACTTTGAGATGGACTTAAACGTTTGAGGTGGGACGGCTATAGTAACTACAGCACGTTTAGCGTGCTGCGTCTACCATGTGTTGGTGGCTGAGAGGGTAAAAGCCAGACCGTACGTGGTGGGCGCGAGCGAGTAGAATGCTGCTTCGAATCCAGTAGTAGGCATACTTTTTTGAACGAAAGCCCACATTCCATTTTAGTCGGGATGTGACTACATTGCCACATTTATTTCCTTACAGCTCATTTTTGTGAAGAGTACGTTGAATTTTGATGATTTATAAAGAAAATATGATCGAATTTGTACGATATGCCACGTGACCTGTAATGGCAGAAAATTAAAAAACTGGCATGAATATTAACATAACATATCGAAGTGTGGCTCCGGAGTTCCGGGTTCGATTCCCAGCTCTGCCAAGAAGTGTAATACTTGTCTGAGGGCTGAAATTGGGTACACGTAGCCTCGTGAAGCAAATATGAGAAGAAGTGGGTTTGATTCCCACCTCAGCCACCCTGGAAATGGTTTTCCGTGGTTTCCCACTTCTACCCCGGCCAAATTCCGGGACGGATTCTATCTTAAGGCCACGGCCGCCTCCTTCCCAATCCATATTTGCAAATACAGACATCATTACAAGCCCGCAATAACTCAGGTTATCAGGCAAATTCTACACACACACACAAGTAAACGGGGCGACGTGACCGCGATGTTCTAGCCCCTCAAATGAAACAAAACAACAACATATCGAAGGATATTCTGATCCTTAGAAATTCCCATGGTATTATTAGAGTAGACTTATGAGATCTACACAGGGCCAAAAATTGGGTGTCTGTGTGTGTGTGACTGTGTCTGTGTGTGTGTGTGTGTGTGTGTGAGTGTGTGTACTCTGAATGTCTGCCCCCTCTATCAATTCGGACACTGTGAAACCGAATTGAACGAAATTTGGTACAGAGGTAGCACTAGAGTAGAACACCTCAGTGTCATGTTTTATATCGCCACCATCTTGACGGAAACGTAATGGTGGCCACCCAAATGTTCAAAGCTTAAATCAAATTACGACCAACCTAATCATTTGATCTCTACCAAATTTTTCAACAACATATACTTGTATGGCGAACGTCGTTTGACTGAACTACAAGGTCATCAGCCCATTAGTTAGCAGATGACGGCCATGTATGTGTGCAAATAGATTGCCCCTATCAATTAAAACACGGTGAAACTGAATTGAACGAAATTTGGTACAGAGGTACCACTAGCAAAGAGAACTCCAGTGTCATGTTTTATATCGCCGCCATATTGACGAAAACGTAATGGCGGCCATCCTAATGTTAAAGCTTGAATCAAATTACGGCCAACCTAATAATCTGATCCCTACCAAATTTTGCAACAACATACCTTTATGTATAGAGAATCTTTTGACCCCACTACAAGGTCATCAGGCCAATAATGTGCAGATAGCGGCCGTGTATGTGTGCAAATCGATTCCCCCTATCTTTTCAAACACGGTGAAACCGAATGGAACGAAGTCTGGTACAGAGGTAGCACTAGCAAAGGGCATCTCAGTGCCATGTTTTATATCGCCGCTATCTTGACGGAAACGGAATGGCGGCCACCCAAATGTTAAAAGCTTAAATCAAATTTCGACCAACCTAATCATTTGATCTCTACCAAATTTTTCAACAACATACCTTTTTGTGGGAAGCATTTTTTGACTGACCTACAAGGTCATCAGTCCAATAGTTTGCAGATAGCGGCCATGTATGAGTGCAAATCGATTCCCCACATCAATTCAAACACGGTCAAACCGAATTGAATGAAATCTTTTACAGAGGTAGCACTAGCGAAGGGCACATCATATTCATGTATAATATCCGCATAGCACGTTGTATTTCAAGAAGCTACTACAACCAACATTCAATTATACTCCTTGAAAAGGACAAAGAGTTATAACAATATCCATGCATTTAGGAGAAAGTAGGCAATACGTTCTTTACTGATCAACTTGTCATGTTATTAAATTTTAACAAAAAGTCATAGCATATCTTTAGGCCCGTATCACACGACATTCGCTGGCAAGGAAGCTGCTGTGATCGCTGGTACAAAATCCTGTATGATTTTGTTCTCTTCGTCAGTACACCTGCTTGTATGACCGAAATGTATCACACTCTAGCATTTTGGACGCTAAGTTGTATGAAATAAAACCGAAGGGCTGCCGTTTGAGGGTATTATTAGCAGTTCTGTCGCCTTATTAACGTAAAGGGGTCGCGAAACTTGCTTTAAGTAAATTAGAAAACATGTCAGGTACTGAATGAATGCATTCCAATCAATATTTAAGATCTAACTGTGATAATTGATTATTTTACCATACGCGTTAATAAGAAGCGCAATAAAAACCTCCAGAATGTGTTGGAAATGTGTGCAAGTGTTATTGCGTCCGCTCGCTCTTTCGAAGATCCCGGGTTTAAGACGATCCAACGGCAGATTTTTTAAATTCTTTTAAACTATTTTATTATACCCTCCATATCTCGTACAGCAAGATTTCAACTTGGTTTTGTTCACATTATCTACGAAAACGATAGGGAAAGTTATTTTCTTGTCTCATTTAAATGGCAATTTTCCCTAAATACTGTTCAAAACCATGGATGGATACTATTCGTTATAATTATTATTTTTTTAGTCGATTTTACCCTCCAGGTTTGGTTTTCCCACGGACTCAGCGAGGGATCCCATCATTACCGCCTCTACGGGCAGTGTCCTGTAGCTTGAAACATATCGTCAGGGGGATACAACTGGGGAGGTGACATCAGCACCTCGCCCAGGCGGCCTGCAAAGAGAACAGGGTCCTCTTGAGGGATGGGATGGGAGGGGCATATCGGGAGGGATAGGCAAGGAAGAGGGAAGGAGGCGGCCGTGGCCGTACGGTAGGTAACATCGCGGCATTTGCCCGAAGGCGAAGTGGGAAACCACGGAAAACCACTTTGAGGATGGCTGAGGTGGGAATCGAACCCCCTCTATTCATTTGGACCACCCGAGGCTGAGTAGACCCCGTCCCAGTCCTCATACCACTTTTCAAATTTCGAGGCAGAGCCGGGAATCGAACCCAGGACGTCCGGGGTGGCAGATAATCACGCTGACCACTACGCAACGGAGGCGACTCTATTCGTGATAATTAAAATTTCAATAGTTCAATATTTATAATAATATGATACGTTCTGTAATTACTGCCTTGCTGCGAGGCTCAGTGGTAACGTTCTCGCTTGCTGTGCCCAAGGCTGCAGGTTCGTATCCTGGCGCAGTCAGCTGGCATTCGAGGGTGCGCAAATGCGAGGGAGTCGTGTCAGTAGATTTACTGGCACGTTGAAGATCCCCTTCGGAGCAAACTTCCGGCACCCCGGCGTATCTAAAAGCCAGAGCAGTTAAAAGGGACGTAAAACCAATAATGTTATAATTATCTGTATTTACTGCATGTTTGGGGCAGATGACCTCGTAGTTCCGCCCCTTTGAACCTCACTAACTAACTATTATTGTAAGTGTATAGCAAGCGCTTTTCGCACAGACGCCATTGAAAGAAATTTTAGTTTTGGTCTGATGTATTTATTCGTGAGCCTATCCACATAACAAATCTATTTGTTTTGTGGGTCGTCTGAGTGAGTCGGAGTTTTCCTTTAAACGAAGGTGGTCAAAATTTCGAACACTTGCTACGTTGAATATACAGGATACCTTGCTTTCGTTCTACAGATCATTATGTCGTCGTCCAATCTGGCTGCCTACCATCGGATAAGTACGGTGCATTTGAGGATCAAATATAAAATCACTCGTTGGAACAGATAGATATGCGTCCATAATACATCCACAATAAACGACGTTAAGCAAAAAAAATGTGCTAGTTCAAGGTTCGAACCTACTACAATGCGACTTCGTTGATGCTATCTAGCAATTCTTGATTTAGCCACCATAGCTACCGAGAACCATGGCGTATTGCTGGCACTTATTGAATCTATTCGTAGACACTTCCTGTCCAAACGTATGAAGGTGTTATTCGGAGCTCTGATCGTTTCAATCATGCATTATATTTGAGGTCATTGAAAGAACACTGCCACTATAGATTTCTACTATATTCGCGAGTATGTACTCAACGGTAAAGTTGTACAATGAACGTAAAGGGGCAGGTACTAATGTTTTTAGGATGACTGTGATATACGCGTTAGTTGGGTTGCCTTCCTTCAAAAAAAATAAGGGGCTGGTGGACCACACTGTATATATCAGTTTCTTGTGGACACGATAACTGCCGTAATTTTGCACCAATCACTTTGAATTTTTTACATAATATGTATCGAGTTCGTTAATGGGCAAAATCGGTCGAAGGGGGTGAAAATGGGGGACTTTTTTCGAAAAAGTGAAATTTCGCTATATCTCTCTTAATACGTGAAATATCGAATCCATTCAAAGTTCATAATATGTGTCAGATAAGTGCCAAAAATTTATGTCAAATAAGGTTTTTGATAGCACCAACCATTGACCAAAGGGGTGGAAAAAAGTGGTTTTTTCGGGAAACATTAATCATATCTCTCTTAATAGGCACAATATCAAGACCGTACAAAATGGAAAATATTCCCCTAATAATTACCTAAAACTTTTGTCTGAAAGAAATTTTGATATGACCCACCATTACGCCAAGGGATGAGAAAAATGATTTCAGAATTTTTAAAAATGCCAACTGCCATCAGAGGTTACCATAACAACGCTTTTAAATTGATAAGGGATGATCTATCAGAGGTTGCCAAGACAACGGCATTGACGAGATCACATTCATTTTTAGCCTACTTTTCACACTTTTCAAAAATGAGGAAAAAGTAGACATAAGATATATCCGGGAAAATGTGTCCTTCTGTCTGTCTGTCTGTCTGTCTCTCTGTCCTTCTGTCTGTCTGTGTGTGTGTGTGTGTCCCCCCCCCCCCACTATCAACTCCTAAACGACTGCAGCAATCGAAACCAAATTTAGTATGAGTAAAGGTGTATACCGGAATATCTCAGGCCCATATTTGAGAAAGATGCCAGTGCTACCAACTGCTAAAAAAACTCACTAGAAATTTGAGCTCCATGTTGGATATCTTGGAAGGTATACATGGGAGCTATTCTAAAATTGGCACACATGTAGATAATACTATTTCAGTTTAATTTCCAGGTGGCCATACATGACAGCGTTGCCAAAATAATTTTAAGCCTTCTGATAAGTCCAATTTTAAATGCATATAACTTCTACACTATCAATTGGATTTCAACCAAATTTTGTATGTAATATGTGTACATAAACATATATGACTGAGTGTATTCTTAAGAGCCACCAGGGCTGCCAACTGTTAATAATTGCTCTCTATTTTGTATCCAAATATATCAGAAAGTATGCAAGCCGACAGCTTTAAACTATGCACACGTAAACTACCCGACATTTTACATTAATTTGGAGTAACTTATATACGTCAGTACTACCAACATGATTCTAAGCCTGCTGATAGGACCAATTTTTAAATACATGTAACTTCTATACCAACAAATGGATTTCATCCAAAATTGGCACAAAAATATATAATATTTCAGATTATTTCTGACCAGCACTCGCATGATATTGTTGCCAACATGCTTTTACGTGTACTAATAGATCCAATGTCTAAATCCATGTAACGTCCTTTGGACATCAGCCACATTTTGTATTCTGTACCTTAGGAGATGGAAGTAAGAATATATTCAGTCACCAGAGCTGCCAACTGTATTGCTCTATTAGGCTACATTATGCCTAGTATACCTTATTTCGAACTAATTAAGACATTTCGATATTACCCACTTAATTTCGTCATTATTCTAGATAGGTTCATATACTGTAGATTAATCTATGGCATGAATCTTAATTTTAAGAAAAGTAGGCTCTTTAGTTCGTCACGGAACTTCTTGTTCTATCTGACTATGAGGGAAGCGGCTAACTGGTAGCATGCTGAACTTCTATGCCCAAGGTGCTGGTTCAAAGCCGGACAAAGTCGCCGGATTTTCTAAGAGCGCTAAAATCCGTCAGCATGCTTTCCTTCGGAGGGGAAGTTACAACGTCCGTTGCAAGTTGCTGGTTGCGGTGGCATCTAGCAGCCAAGTTCACAGCTAGGTGTCGTTGACGTTAGTATTTGGGAAAAAATTTTGGTACTACTACTTAAAATTGACCGTCTGCAGACCTTACCTGAATTACAGACTAATACAGTCATCACAAATAACACCGTTTATCAGACAGATTCTACACTCACCCAATGTACACGGGGTTACATGACCACCTTGTCGCAGCCCCTAAACTGAGGAACCAACCAACATCTCTGCGGGAGATAAAATTTTGCGTGAAGAAGTAACAGACTGTTAGATAGTTACACATTAGTTCCAAACCTTGCATATGGACAGTGTGATCACAAGTATAAAAATTAACCCCAAATGACAAGAAGGTTACCATCCCCATAAGACAGTAAAATGTTAAAAGTATGCATAGAAAGACGAAAAAATGTTAACTCACCTCCAATTGTAAAATACTTTCTCGCAATAAATGAGGTCTGATCCTCCTACGAAAACCTGCATATTTTGCCCGGTGAAATCTACCTCCGCCTTCCGGCGAGCCGAGAGGATTTTTTTTAAAGGGGGTTGAATATTATGATTCTTAATGTACTTGTGGTATTTTCGGTGATCAATGGAACCGGTTAGTGCCTCTTACAAAGCTGAGCTTCTATGCCCAAGGTCGCGGGTTCAATCCCGAAGAAGTGGGATTTTTAAGAGCGTTAAAATCCCTTAGTATGCCTTTCTTTGGATGGGAAGTAATGCTGGTGGGCCCATGTTATAGATTTGTGGCATGAAAAGGAACCTTCCACTAACTACACTTATGTGAAGCCAAAATTTGTAGGTTAGAATTGATAACGCGATATTAGTCAACGTTGGCCACACGGTGCTGACTGCGATGGGATCTAGTATCCAAGTCCGTAAGCTAGGTGTCGTGGACGGTAGCATTTGGTAGCAAAAGTAGGAACTAGGCTACTTGAAATGATCATCTGCAGTCCTTACTTGAATTAAAACAGATAACCCACGCTAATACAGACATCACAATTAACACCGGTTATCAGACAGATTCTACACACACCCAAAGTACACGGGGCTACATGACCACGTTGGCAAAATATAATTTCAGCGCATTGACTTCATTGGTTTTATTATTAGCCTATTTTCAATTTTGAAAAAATAGGCTTCGAGATCACCTTTTGTCCGTGTGTGTGTGTGTGTGTGAGGAGTGTGTGCGTGTGTGTGTCCCCTAATAACGTCTAAACGGCTGGAGCGATTTCAATGAAACTCGGTAAGTTTATAGCACTATTCCGGATGACCCAGACCGTGCCCTTCAAATTTTGTTACGTCTCACCAATCCAACATGGCGGCTGTGCGAAATATTTCACCAGCATTCAATGTCTCTGAAACTATTCCCGATATCACCCTGGATTTTTTACGGTGATAAAGGGTACTACTAGTCGTTCACCTATGTGACTTTTGAAAAACTGGTAACTACAATACCAACATGGCGGCCATGCGAATTTTAAAATTTTAAATGGACCTCTCTCGCGATTTTATGTTCCAAACGCAATGCAATCTGGTACAGGAAATGTTTATACACATTGTAATGGACTGGTATCTAGTTTAGTTCAATTGTTTACATACCCTCAAGATGGCGGCTGTACGAATTTTAAAATTAAGTTTTTATTTCTTGTGTCGTAATCATGCGATCGAAGTGAAAGTATGAATAATGAACCTACGCAATAATTTTCCTTTAATAGTACATGACTCTATGGCCTATACATTTAACAATCCAACATGGCGACCATCCGAAATATTTAGACGGCTCTGAATATCTGCGAATCTATTAGTTCACCTATTAGACTTTAAATAACCTGATGATCACAAATCCAACATGGCGGCGACGCGATGTATAAATATTCACATGGACGTTTCTCGCAATTTAGCCATCCGAGTGCAGTGAAACTTGGTACAGTAAATCTTTAACGAATGTTAATCCACTGGCATCTAATTTATTTCAATTGTTTGTATAACCTCAAGATGGCAGCTGTGCGAAATTTTAAAATCTCCATGTTACTTCTTGTGTCCTAATCATGCGATTGAAGTTTGAATGCTACATGTAGCCTACACAATAATCTTCATGTAACAGTACATAACTCTAGGACCTACATATATACAATCCAACATGGCGACCATCCGTAATATTTAGTCGGTTATCAATATCTACTGAAATTTTGTATGTTGATAGTGGCAGTTAACATAAGTAGGATATATGAAAATAGGATGTGTAGTTCTTCACGGAACTACTTGTTTTTATATGTCTACATTGCTGGTGAAGTATTGAGATATTAAGTGTTCCATCATTACTGCTGGTTTCTAACATGCCTTCATGGTGTTCTCAACTGTTGCTGCCGTACTGAACCGGCACATTTGTGTTTTCATTAGCATCTACAGACCTCAGTGAGGCGTGTATTGAAAGTGTTCATGGTTCATAAGACTTTTGACATCATTTATATTTCCTTAGGCGTTAAAATTTTTTCAATCTCTCTTTATAGTGCACCATACAAGATTCAATTTTAAGGCAACTACGCCAAACAATTCTCTTGTATCGTTTTCTGTCATATCGGCTGATGAAGGGGCCAACACTATTAATTAGGCCTCGAAACATGTCCCACTAATGACCACACAGAGAGCATATTTAATAAAAGTATTGATCAGGCGGAACCTTTAACCTGTTTATACTAATTAGTTTATCAATACGGAACCAGAATGAACCTTTTACGCTCTAAAATTGATCGGGGTTTCCAACCATAGGGATTGTTTGGGAAATATCTGGATAGCAGTTGATTCTAGGGATTAAATTCTAGTTAGTGTTTCTCACCCTAAGAAGCATAAAATGGGACCATTCCTGGTCCTTGAAAGACAACTTCGATATGTTGTCTATTTTAGCCTATGCCTGAGTGGCAAAGGGCCGAAACCAGAAGAATCTCTCTGTGGTTAACAGCCCTGAGGCTGGTTGGCAGCAGCTCGCCATTCTTCCCTTCTCTCCGCCTTCCTCTTCAGTTCACAGTATGAGCCACAACTCATAACTTCCAGTATTTGACTCATGTACTCCAGTCCGAGTCTTCCTCTACAATTCTTGCCATCTACTGTTCCCTTGATTATACGTTTAAGCAGTCCATTGTGCCGCAATATGTGGCCCACGAGGAGATGCCGTCTTTTTTAAAAATATTTAAAGAAGCATCTTCTCTCTCCCACTCTTTTAAAGACTTCCTCATATGTGACCATTTTTTTTCCCAGCTGATTTTCATAATCCTTCCATAACACCACGTTTCAAATTCTAGTAGTATTTTACTATCTATCTCTCCTATTGTCGAAGATTCGCTGCCATATAGCGCGACGCTCCATACATAGGTCTTCAACATTTGTTTCCTCACATCAAGACTTACGTTCTTTGCAGTAAATAGGTTCTTCTTTTTATAGGAAGCGTTCTTGGCTTGGGCAATCCCACTTAATATCTCTCTGCTGCTTCTTCCATCATTCTTTATTTTACTTCACAGATAATTAAACTCATTCAACTCTTGTATCGTTTCATTTCTTAACTCTAGTGCTGTCTGGTTTTCGCCATTTCTACTGCAGATCAAAATTTTTGATTTGCTTGTTTTTATTCTCATATTAAATTTTTCCTCCATTATTTTACATTATTTAAATGACTCATGGTGCTTCCGTATTGATATGTTAGAATAGTTATTAACAAGAAATGAACATCTGCCTGAATCAATACTATACAGATAAAATTAATTATTTAACTTGTTTACAGTACATGTTTCGGGGATTAATTATATTTGATCCCCTTCATCTGCTGTTGAAAAAACAAAAAACAAAACGTAGCACAGTAATAAGATACGTATTTAAAACCTAATATGGTGCACCATACCCCACATACACCATATGCTTTAAACTAACCTATGATCACTTTCCATCACGTCGTGTTTCTTAAAGCCGCTTTGTTTTGAAAAGGCTATATTTGGATCTTTAAGCATACAGGCTCTTCATTGGTTATAAAGCTACACGGATTGGTGAAGTATTGGTGGTACGTATCTACCATTTCAAGTAACTACTATTTGTCATGAGCAGCTGATCACCGTCACCATCTGTTCATCTATTCTTATACCCTAAATTTTATGGTGCACCATATTAGGGTTTAAATACGTATCTTATTACTGTGCTAAGCTTTGTTTTTTCAACAGCTGATGAAGGGGATAAAATATAATTAATCCCCGAAACATGTACTGTAAACAAGTTAATTAATTAATTTTATCTGTATAGTATTGATTCAGGCAGATGTTCTTTTCTTGTTAATAACTATTCCATTATTTTGTCCTAAAGAATACTGTATATTATATTGTGAACCGGCAATAGTCCTAGATTTTTTCTACGTATAGAAACTATGTTTATGCAAACATTTAGCTTAATCGGCAGAGTAGTTCTTGCGTGAAAGAGAAAAAGACAGAACCCAGTAGGTTTTTATGTTACTTTCTTTACATTGTTATGGCAGTTGAAGGAGAGTGATTGAACTTATCTAGTTGATCTTGGTTTGTTGTCCTCCCAAATGTCTTCGTCGTCTCGCTATGGCTCTATCTGTGCTCCTCCATCCACGTTTTGTTGGTTGTAATGTTTGGGTGGTCAATTTATTTATTTATTTATTTATTTATTTATTGTATGGCTTTTAGTGCCGGGAATGTCCGAGAAAATGTTCGTCTCGCCTGAGGCTGTAGCTGCTTCAAGCGGGTAGCCATAGGGTGAGCTACAAGTTCCGTTCAATTTCAAGTAGTGGCAACTTTCGCTACCAGATGTCACTGGTACCTAGTGGTGAACGTTGGAACTTTTTATAGAGCGTTCCAACGAAATCTAACCTAGAAATTTAGCTTCACACAAGTTTAGCCTGTGAAAGGATCTTTTACATGCCATGAATCTATGACATGGGACCGCTGGCTTTACTTCCCCTCCGAAGGAAGGCATACTGAAGATTTTTAACGCTCTTAAAAATCCAACGACTTCGGCCGGGTTTGAACCCGCTATCTTCGGCACAGCAGTTCAGCATGCTACCAACAACGCCACCGAAGCCGCCGGGTGGTCAATTAATTGATGGTTGTCGACTAGTTCCCTGAATCTAGACCTGTTCATTGCGCAGTAATGTATCACTAGAGGTGCGTATCTCCTGAAGGTCTTTTTCAACATCAAACAATCAGTTGTTAGCATTCAATGAGGGAATAAGATTTAGACTTATTTTAATCAGTGTGTGACTGCCCACTCTGAGAATTGCCTATGCCCAAAACAATTCCTAAGGGCTTTCCCTAAATGTGTTCGAGATTTTATCCAAATGGTGATTAAGCTACTTGGATTCCCCTTTCATCCAGATTTCCACAGTTCAAACTGGGTAGAAATTATTCTTCAAGAATTTTCGTTCTCACTTTTGTTCACCTTTAAATATATATTATAATTAGCTTATTATTATTATCATATATATAAATTTATAACACAAAACTGGAACATCACTACGGGCTTCAAGGCACCAATGTTTAGTTACTGAAACAGCCAGTTTTAAGCTTGAAAGTAACAATCACTACCCATGAACTTCCGGACAATTCGGGTTGTTGAGAAAACTACTGCCTTCTGCATTAATTTGTACAGTATCCAGATCCAGTTCTGTTAAGAACTTGCAGCAAGGTACTTGGGATGACGCCCGTGCTTGAGACAATGATAAGTATGATCTTTACCCTTTCTACATGCCATTACATCTTGATAGGGCCGAATAACTCACTATATTTGCTGATATTTTCAATGTGAGAATAGAGATTCGTGTTGTTTGGGATCGCAACATTAATTGCTGACAACTATTAGATCCAGCGTGTTGTATGATACCAATTCTTCTTCTTCTTCTTCTTCTTCTTCTCCTTCTTCTTCTTCTTCTTCTTCTTATTATTATTAATATTATTATTATTATTGTAATAAACTACTGTATCACCGGTCTAACAACGGCAGTAGATCTGGAGAATTGTATGTGGATTATGTTTCCTCATAGACCCGTGTAAAGGTTAGGGGATAAGCACAATATATACAACTCGAGACCCTATGGAGAGATTAAAGTACGCCACAGCAGATATTCCTTAATTTCTATTGGAGTTTATTTGCATATCGTGTAATTGTGCTGGTCAACAGGGGAGTTTGCATGTCCATTAGTAGCGGGTTTAATTTATTTGCGGCACCAAGGAAGTAGGACACTTGTTGTTGACTGATCTCACCGCCTACAAGGGCGAGGCACGTGGCTCGTTTACTTTGACAAAAGGTGCTGGCTGAAATATTGATCACCAAGGAGTTCAGAATACTTGTAGACTGTGATGCGATTTATGTCAATATGTAAGAGAGAAGGGAGGCTCCAAAATGCTTCAGGGATTGCTAGAAAAATAAGCCTTTATAAGCAGCATTGTATGAAGCTAAATGCTGGCCTAATACAAAGATACATGAACAAGCCTTGCACTCAATGGGGATGCGGATTCTACGATGGTCCTTGGGAATTGCACGGCTGGATCATATTAAGAACGAAGACGTCCGCAATACTCTTGGAATTGCCCCTATTTCAGCCATAATGAGAGAGGCTCGGTTGCGTTGGTACGGGCATGTAGCCCGAGCAAATACAGAGTCCATTGTAAGAAAGTCACTTGCTCTCAAGCCTGATGGACAAAGACCTCCAGGACGACCAAAAAGGCGTTGGATGGAT
Source organism: Meconema thalassinum (assembly GCA_946902985.2). Classification (NCBI taxonomy): domain Eukaryota; kingdom Metazoa; phylum Arthropoda; class Insecta; order Orthoptera; family Tettigoniidae; genus Meconema; species Meconema thalassinum. The sequence continues at coordinate 84,878,607 of OX336392.1, read as the reverse complement.
ACCCTACACGTCGATATGCGCATCGTAGGTATTCGTCCTATAGATGCAGCAGACCGCAACAAATAGAGAGCAAGGTGCAGAGTGGTGGGCCCTAAAAATAATTGGGAGCAACGCCAGGCAGAAGAAGAATAAGAATAAGAGTAATTTTTGAAGTGAAAGAAGTCATTTTTCAGTGTTGCCAGTTTCTATTAAAGAACGTTTTCCAGTCGGTCAACACAAATTGTGCTCTACTACATTAGGAGGGAACTTAAATATTTATATACCCTAACATGAAAGAAATACGGTATTATTAAAAAATGACATCTTTTACAGGGGATGTCTCATCAGTAAGGCCCGGATAGTTATGTATTTAAATCTCTGCTAAAGTCCCATTCCAATTTTGTACCGAAAATAAGGTCCCATTAACACCAACCTACACATATGGGGAACCTACATGTTCAGCATAACCCAATGCGTACGCGAAACGCACTCACACTTTAAATGCCTCACAATTAAATAAATACCTCAAAACATGTATATTTACAATGAAATAATGAAAGAATGCAACACGGTTACCATGGTAACAGAATCTCACAGGTCCATCTATTTCTGTAAGACGCAAAGCAATTCCAATTATTACATTACTGTGAAAGTTTCCAGCCGGTTATAAGGTTATCACGGAACCAAATTAAGCTGTAAAATTCATCAATACATACAGTATAATGTGCTTAAGGGGGTCAAGGGGGGCACTCTAGATTTTATTCACGCAATTTTGACGTGTGAGTGAGGTACGAAAGTCTTTTTCACCCGACTATAAAGGGTCTCTGAAAACCACATTTAAAGGCCCTTAAATTAACAGTGTCTGTGATATCCCTGAAAACTGACTTCGCTCTAATATACCTATAAAGGAATGACAAACCCCTAACCACTGCACCAGTAGCTGAATTGATAAAGTCTGATTATTCATACCAAGGATAAATCAGTCATAGCATTCATGATTGAGATTTTGCTAAGTGTACTCTTTGCAACTAGAATATTCGCGGGCGAAGCCGCGACGGGTAATCTTAGTATTTTTTATTTAACTAAATATTTTCTATTTATTTACATATTTTTACCGTTTTTATAAATACAGTCAATACATATTCTGGCGTATTTATTCATAAGTACATATTTCCTATATTTGGTGGTATGTTTTACTTCTTGGATGACTACTGCCCACATTTTCGACCCTTAGCAATTCCAGTAAATTCCTTCTCTATCTCGTGAATGCACCCTTGTCTCTGTATTGTAGTATTATTTCAGGACAGGAATTCCACGGTCATTAATTATAGCAGGGGGTTTGAGTCAACAGTCGTATTAAGCCTCCAATAGTTCTTACCTTAACAAAAAATTTTACTTGAAAGTTCAGTGGTCTGCGAAACTTGTGAGTATTGACAAAGTGCTAAGAAAGTTTTTGAAGTGACCTTTTCTTCTTCTCTTTTTAATAAAATTCGAAAACAGCACATACATGATTTCGTATAGCGCATCTGCAGGAAGTATTGTAGGATTCACCTATTAAGCGGGAACATGTGTACTGTAGACAGGATTATGGATTATTCAATCAGCTAGATGTTTCAACTATATTTTGAGTAACTAGGGGACATAAATCTGATACAAATTTAACAACATATTTTGGAAACTTAATCACATATCATAAATAAATACATATTTCTGAAAAGTTAAGCACATAAATATCCGGGCCCTGGTTATAAGTAACGTAGTTTAAAAAAAAAATTATTTGGAACGATTTCTGACAAAAAATTAAAGTATTCATCAACGTAGAAACCATCAGAATCTATGGTCTTGAGCCATCTTCCAGCGAGGTTTCTTATACCTTGACGGTACCAGTTTCTGCGTTTTGATGCGAAGAATTCGGAGACATCCACTTCCACAGCTTCAATGTTATCGAAATTTCTTCCACGTAAGAAATGGGCCATGGATCGAAAAAGATGGTAATCTGAAGGCGCAAGATCAGGGCTGTATACTGGAAGTGGTAGCAGTTCCACTCCTCCAAATTACTGTATTTTTGCCATGGTTGTTCTGTGCAGTATGAGGTCTCTCATCGTCCTGCTGCAAGAGATCTGTATTTCGGTCAAATACTGTAATACTGGGTAACATACCCAGCATTAGTCTCAAAATTGCATGAACTCGTTTCAGTTGTTGAGAATAAAGATCCGCATTGACTGCACGACCGTTTGGAACCAACTCCCAGTCCATCACTCCTTCAAAATTATTAAATAGAATGATAGTTTTTGTTATAACATTTTCTAAAGCACCTCTGCATGTGAAATTACGTTAATGAAACAGTTTGCGAATACTCTGCATAAAGACCTAATTAAAACCTGCAGTGTTGGTCCGTCAATTGGTCAATAACTTAACGTCTTCTTGTGTATGTTAGGGTACGAGTTTAATGTTATGAAGAAGGAAAGCCAATTCTCTCTTATATAACACCAAACTTAAAAAACCGACATTACTGATGTGAAGAACTATACAGCCTATTTTCATATATTATACTTATGTTAAATGCCTCTATCAACATGCAAAATTGCTGTAATAGATTCGTAGATATTGAGAGCCGTCTAAATATTTAGAATGGTCACCATGTTGGATTTTTATATGTAGGCTTTAGAGTTATGTACTACGAGTCTCATTTTCTGTACCGGTAGTGGAGAGCGCAACTCGCATCCAGTCGGCCGTGTCTCGACTTGAGCTAATGTTGGCATGGAAACGTCCTGCCTTGCCATTCTTTCATGAGTTAATTTTATGACTTTATTAGCCTTTGCTCGAGTGCAAAAGGGCCGAAATCAGAAGAATGAGAAAGGCTATCGAAAATTCATGTAGGCAGCCGTTCCTTCTGGGTCCTAAACTATGTGTATGCACAGTTTGGTTGAGATTGGTGGAACGGTGTAGATTTGTATACGGAACAAATCCACCCGCCCACCCACCCACATACATACATACATACATACATACATACATACATACAGACCTTCACTTTTATATGTAAGATAACATGAAGATTATCGTGTAGGTGTAGTATTCAAACTTCAATCGCATAATTAGGACACAAGAAATGAAAACCAGATTTTAAAATTTTGCACAGCTGCCATCTTGTAATTATAAAAACAATTGAAATAAATTAGATGTCAGTGGATTAAAATTTGAATAAACATTTACCGTACCAAGGTTTACTGCGCTCGGATGATTAAATCGCGAGAATCGTCCATTTAAATATTTATATTTCGCGTCACTGCCATGTTGGATTCGTGCTCACCTGGTCCCATAGGTGAAGTTACGTTTATAGCCTCTATCAACATACAAAATTTCAGTTTGATTGCTATCATAGATTAATAGATATTGAGAACCGTCTAATTATTTCGGACGGTCGCCATGCTGGATTTTTATAAATTTTGGCCATAGAGTTTACTAATAGATTACGATTTTAGCGTAGGTTCATTATTCAAACGTTCACTTCGATCGCATGACTAATACACAAGATCGTAGGCTTGACGAAACCTCACAGAGGTCGCGTGACGGAAGGATTGGGATGATTCACGGCCAAATAACTATCATGTACCGATTACAAAACACCGGGTCGAGAAGCCCTGGATGCTGTCATAGCATTGATTACATACGCAGCTGGCAAGATACCTTAGTTGCGATAGTTAAGACTTGTGGTGCAGTACTGTAGCCTATCCCGTATCCCGTGAACATGATTAGGTATAGAACAAAAGAAAAACGAATTTTCCTATTGGAAACCTATCTCCTCAATAAGAATGTGTTCGTAGGTTTTCAGCACCGTGAGATATTTACTTGTGGGGGAATCTTAATAATAGGTATACAAAAACGTCCGCGTATTATGGAGGCTCTCGAGAACGAAATAACTGCACTATTACGAAATGTCAGTGAGGATGAATTGCAGTGAGTGTACCAACACATCCTACGTTGGTGCAACGTGTGTCTAGAAATTGATGGACAGCATTGACAGCTACTACTCTGGAATTCATGTAATGATAATAATAATTTTTAAAATCTTTCTTCGTTTTTTTCCAATTAATTGGGGTCGCCGGAGCCAACCAGACTCATTTTGGTTTTGGCCGGGGATTTAAGGCCGGATGCCCTTCCTGACGCAACGTGATTTTTGAGGTGAAAATTCCACTCCGATGTCACCGGGATTCGAAGCCCGGCCGTCCGGGTGAAAGACGAGCAGCTAAGCCACTGCGCCTCACGCTCCCCGATAATAATAATTATTAAATACGTTAACAAGTGTAAATGTGTTAAAGGGACTCTTACACCGCGAATGAGAGTTTTTGCGCACAGTTAAATATTAAATCCTAGCTTCACATGATTAAAGTATTGCGTGGTTTATCGATAGGACAGTATTTCTGATTTTTAAACATCAAGAATCACAAAAAATACACGATTTAACAAGAAATACCAATCTGAATGGAAATATGTTTTTCTTCATGTAAAGAAAACGCATGAATACCGAGGATGAAGCACCATTAATGTTATATTGTCGATAGTATGGTTTTAAAAAAATATTACTTTGTCTTTCAAAAATAATTTTTTGTTAAATTTTTCAATTAGGCTCTGTCTTCATTATTAGCCTATTTTCATTTATGAAAAAATAGGCTTATGAGATCACCTTTTGTCCGTGTGAATGTCTGTATGTGCGTGTGTGTGTGAGTGTGAGGGTTTTTGTGTCCCCCCCCTAATAACTTCTAAATGGCTGGAGCGATTTCAATGAAACTCTGTAAGTTCGTAGCACTATTCCGGGCGACCCCGACCGTGCCCTTCAAATTATGTTACGTCTCACCAATCCAACAAGGCGGCTGTGCGAAATATTTCACCAGCATTCAATATCTCCGAAACTATTACCGATATCACCCTGGAATTTTGTACGGTGATAAAGAAAACTTCTAGAAGCTCACCTTTTTGATTTTTGAAAACCTGGCAACTACAAAACCAACATGGCGGCCAAGCGAAGTTGCGACTTTTAAATCGACGTTTCTCGCGATTTAACCAACCAAACGCAATGAAACTTGGTACAGTATATGTTTATACACATTGTAATGCACCGACTTCTAACTTCGTTCAATTGTTTACATAACCTCAGGATGGCGGCTGTGAGAAATATTTAACTGGCATTCAATATCTCTGAAACTATTACCGGTATCACCATGAAATGTTGTATGGAGATAAAGGGCACTACTGGAAGTTTATCTATGAGACATTCAAAACCCGGTTAACTACAAAACGAACATGGCGGCCAAGCGAAGTTGAAAGTTTTAAATAGACTTTTCTCACGATTTAATTATCCAAACGCAATGAAACTTGGTACAAATGTTTATACACAGTGTAATGCACTGGTATCTAATTTAGTTCAATTGTTTACGTAACGTCAAGATGGCGGATGTGCGAATTTCATAAATTAAGTTTTTATTTCTTGTGTTCTATTCATGCGATCGAAATCAACATTTGCATAATAAATATACACAATAATCATCATCTAATAGTACATAACTCTATGGCCGACATATATTAAAATCCAATATGGCGACCATCCGAAATATTTAGACGGTTGTCAATATCTATTAATCTACTACAGACAGCAATCAAGCTGAAATTTTGTAAATGTATAGAGGCTATAAGCATAAGTTCACCTATGGGACGTTCAATAACCTGGCGAGCACAAATCCAACAAGGCGGGGACGCGAAATTTAAATATTCAAATGGGAGCTTCTTGCGTTTTAACAATCCCAGCGCAGTGAAACTTGATACGGTACATGCATATACAAATTTTAATCGACTGGCATCTAATTCATTTAAATTATATTTGTAACGACAAGATGGCGGCTGAGCAAAATTTTAAAATCGCGTTTTATTTCTTGTGTCCTAATCATGCGATTGAAGTTTGAATAAAACACCTACACAATAATCTTCATGTAATAGTACATAAATCTAAGGCCTATAATATAAGAATTCAACATGGTGACGATCCAAAATATTTAGACGGTTCTCAATATCTACGAATCTATTACAGCAATGAAACTGACAATATATGAAAATAGGCTAATTAGTTCTTCACGGAACTACTTGTTTTTTAATATAATATCATGAATGAGTTTCATCCTCCGCATATATGTGTTTCCTTTACAGGCAAAAGAATAATTCCATTCTGTCTGGTATTTTTTGTGAAATCAAGTTTTTTGTGATTCATGACGTTTAAAAATTCACAAATATTTTCCTACACATAAATAACGTAATATTGTATATACTGTTCGCCTATATACGTATATTAAATAAAAGCCCTATGTATTTTACTATAACTTTGTAACTCTCATAATTCTATGTTACATATTAGTGAAGCTATGATTTAATTGTTAACTGTGTGTGAAAATTCACCCTCACGGTGTACGAGCTCCCTTAAGCTAGTTGAGTGCTACGCTGCTCCTGCTAGCGGCAGGCTGCCACACCTCTGCGAGGTTCCGAAATGTAGATGATGATAAAGATGATGATGATGATGATGGTGATGATGATGATAATTATTTTTTAAGGAGCATAACATCTTGGATATTGGTTGTGGTTTTGAATTATCGTGAAAATGATAATGAAAAGTAAACTATAACTAAAACTATCTCCTTCGGAGGGGAAGTAAAGCCGGCGGTCCCATGTCATAGATTTATGGCATGTTAAAGAACCTTCCACTAATTACACCTGTGTGAAGCTAAATTGGATAGGTTAAGAATGTAAACAACGCTCTTAGGTTTCTACGTTCGTTGCCAAGAGCCGACTGCGGTGGCGTCTAGTAGTTAAGTTCTGAACTAGGCCTAGTAGTCGTTGACGGTGGCGTTTGGCGGCAAAAGTAGGAACTATTTGAAAACTTCTAAGTTGCAGACTGTACTAAAAATTTAAAAAAACAGATACACACACTAATACAGCCATCATAATTAACACCGGTTATCAGACAGATTGTACACACACCCAAAGTACACGGGGCTACATGACCACGTTGTCGCCGCCCCTAAACTGAGGAACAAACCAACCTAACTACTAACTTATATACTAGAAGAAGAAATGGACAACAAAAGGAGAATAAGGCAAATAAAGGACAGGAGGAAAAGAAATGCCCTCACCCCTCGTAGAATGCGTATTGAGGAACTTGGAAGGTAGGAGAGCCATAAAAGGCAGAGAGGAAAGTGAAAGAGGAGAGGGTCCGCCCCATAGGTAATGGATAAAAGGGGGAAAAACTGGACCCAGCTCAGGAATCCCTCGGGGTCGCCAACTACCGAACTCACCAGCTGTGAGCCCCTGAGGGTGTAACAATACCAAGGGTGCACCAGAAGTGGTGGGGCTACATACACCCTGCCTCCTTGAAGGCCTTGAGCAGAAGGCAGGAGATAACAGGGAAAGAAAAAGAAGGCTGACGCCTCGCAGAAGGAGGGTATCAGAAAAGATGAGACAAGGGCCAATTAAGGCGGAAAAGGAAGAGACTCCCTAGGCCTCGGATACCCTACTACCGTCGGGGTCGGAAGAGAACAAGAGTTGACCAAGTTAGGTCGACAGGAATGAAGTCGGAGAGATGCCCGGCACAAGTAAGTGGAAGCAATGCCGGACTCAGCTGGGGCCCGGGGTCGCCAACCCCTGGGGGGGCCGTAATTTAGAGAAGGACATCACTGTAATAGTCTAGTATTAGTCTATTTGTTTTCGTTATTATCAATATATTACGGGTCGATAACCTAGATGTTACGCCCCTCAAAACAATAATCGACACCACCACTCCGATATATAATAAATAACATGTCACAAACTTCGGAAATATAACAAAAGGAGTTTGATTTGTCACACGCTCGGAGCTCAAATTACAGTGATTTTTAAGCTCATTATCAAAATGGCTCAAAACAAACTCTGACACAACTGTGAATGAGGCAGACGATAATGTTATGTTTGGCAATATAGATAAGAGTGCGATATATTGGGTGTTGTCACGCTACCAGTCGATTGTGACGATAGCGGTCACTGTGTTATTGCTACTACAGATAAGGGATTGATTACTTTCAGAGTCCAAACAGAGAAATCCTAGTGTATTGTACAGTAGTTGTCTCAAATATGTGCAATTTATTTCACTTTGAAGGTTGTTTTTGCCGTTGATTCATATAGGGACTCTGCAGCATCGTGGACATGTTAAACCCCGGGTACTTGGTTGTGTGTGTGTGTGAAATCTGTCTGATAACCTGTGGCAATGTGATTGCTTCACTATTGTATCTCTGCATAATATAAAACAAAGTCCTCGATTTTTGGATGTAACGGGTAATCTCGAGAACCACTGGATGGATTTTGATGCTGTTTTCACCATTCTGCAAAGGATTTCACGAGGAAGATTTCTGTAGAAAAACATTCATTTATGATCAAAGCAAGACGAGCAGTAACGATTTCAGTAAATCGAGTCGAAGGAAAACCTGCCGTCCGACTTTTAAGCTTACGATGGATAAACCCTTAAAATATCTACAGTATATACTATGAGTGTAAGAACTGTTCAACATGAAACGTTCTACAAAAATAGGCCATCTATCTTTATAACATTGCACACTATAAGTGTGTTTACGTTTTCATTTCTTCCAACAATCTCCATTCAGAGAAAATGTAAATAAATGTAAATGTAATAAATGTAAATGTAAATAAGTGTGAAGTTAAGACATCAGAGAGGAGTATATTTGTCTGGAGTTTCGCTGTTCACCTCGGCTTTTTTGACTTGCGTCTGGCACCTGCCGTTCGTGTGCCTTTTTAGCCTACGCTGGGCAATCCGTTAAAGATACCGGGCGAAGCCGGGGAGGGTTGATATTGTATTTATAAATGGTGTAAGAATTTGGGAAGGAGTCTATCGAGGACTTAATTTCGGTACTGGTTAACCACAATGGCTGAGGTGGAAATTTAATCCTTCTCTCAGTTCTACGTCATAAGGCTGAGTGTACCACGTTCTTGCCTTCAGACCAAATGCAGTACCGGGAATCGAACATGGATCTCCATTATGAGAGCTAAGAATACTAACCACTACGCCACGTGTTGGACACTTCGAAGGTTAACATTATACTGAGGATATTATTGTGTTACATGTCTCACTAACTAGCAACACAGCAGAACGGTTTTGTTTAGGGGTGAAAGGCAGTATCCAAAGGCAAGGTATGTGACGGGAGGGGTTGCTTCAGTTATTTAATGTGAGGTGATTCAATTTCTTGTTGCTTTATTTAGGGTTTAAATGTTCTATACTTATTGAAGTTAGCCTTTGTTATTTTTAGCCTACTTTCTATTTTTGCAAGAAATGAAAGTATCGTAGACTTATAAGATCTACAAAAGTCCAAAAGTTGTGTGCCTGTCTGTCTCTGTGTGTGTGAGTGTGTGTGTACTCTGTATGTCTGTTCCTCCCTATCAATTCAAACACGACGAATCTGAATTGAACGAAATTTGGTACAGTCTCATGTTTTATATTGCCGCCATCTTTACCAAATGTTAATGGCAGCCACTCAAATGATCACAACTTTAAATTAAATTACGACCAAACTAATCATCGGATCTTTACCAAATTTGGTAAAAACATACCTTCATATGGGTCACGTCTTGTGACCAAACTACAAGGTCATCGGCCATACTATTTCACGATGGCAGCCGTGTGAATTATGCAAGCTTTATAATCCATATCTTGGGACCCACGAGTTCCGATTATCGAACCGAGAATGGTTTAAACTGTTCTAAAGGGCGTGGCCCGTTCAAAAATAAATCTGAAACCCCGTATTGACGTCAAATTGGCAGCTGGAAAGCTAAGGGAAGTAGAAGACTTCTACTACTTAGAAAGCAAAATAAGCAGCAATGGACGAAGTAAAGACGATATAAAAAATAGGTTAGCTCTGGTAGAAAAAGCATTCCTACAGAAAAGAAATCTGTTGACATCAAATATAGATTTAGGTATTAGAAAGTCATTTTTGAAAGTGTTTGTCTGGAGCGTGGCACTCATGGAAGTAGGTGCCGCAGAAAAAGAGAAATGTAGAATAGTTTGAAATGTGGTGTAACAGGAGAATGATGAAGATCAGATGGGTAGATAGAGTTACAAACGAAGGTGTATTAGACGAGAGGGAGAGGAGAGATGTTTCTGGCGACTGCTAATGAGAATAAATACGTTGTTAGGACACATACTAAGACACCCAGGAAGAGCAAACGTAGTCATGGAAGGAAGGGTTGAACACAAGAACTGTAGGGGTAGACCAAGGTTAGAATATGTTAAGCCGATTGCCTCGGATGTAAGGTGTGGTAGTAATGTAGAGATGAAACGATTAGCTACGGACAGGGAAGCATGAATAATGGCATCAAACCAGTATAAGACTGAAGACTCAAACAACAAACATCGTACTGGCCATTATCACTTTATTCCAACTGTTGCACTGTTCGTTCATCTCCATTCATTTCATTTTTCAATGTCTCCTCCCATTTGGTTGACAATAGGAAGGTCATCCGGCTGTAAAAACTAAGAAAGCCATTTCATCATATCCCTGACCCCGTATAAAAGAGGTAGACGAGCCAATACACGTTGACATCACCCACAAAGATGTATAAGCTACAACTAACGTATTGCCGATGATTGTGATGGATGATGCAACCCGTGCCTCGATCACTGCAGTCACATAGATAATGAACGAAGCTAATATTGTCCTATGATTGATGATGGCGCATAACACGATCAAGATCCCAATTGAATTTCATCTGTTGCTTATGGTCCTCAGTACAATGAAAGCATGCTCCACTATCACATAGTCGATTACTGCTGTTCCTGGTGATTCGTGATGAGAATTGAGTGTAGAACAAAAAAATCGAAGCTTGTAGTTTTACTTGGAGGACTGTTCTAACTACAGGGGGATAAAGCTGATGTCCCATACCATGAAAATCTGGGAGAAAATTATCGAGAAAAGGCTTCGAGAGGACACAACGATTGGAGAACAACAGTTTGGGTTCATCTAGGAAGGAGTACAACTGATGCCATTTTTGCGCTCCGGCAACTCATCGAAAGGCATAGAGAGAAGAATAAGGAGCTATATGTGGTCTTTATAGACTTAAAGAAAGCCTATGCTAGAATTCCACGCCAGGAAGTCTGGAGATGTCTGAGGACCAAAGCAGTCCCGGAAAAATATGTGCGACTTTACCAGGATATGTACGATGGGGCTAAAACTAGAGTCCGGAGTAGCGTCGGGTTGACTAACTGGTTACCTGTTCAAGTTGGGTTGCATCAGGGGTCAGCCCTGAGTCCATACATATTTAATCTTGTCATGGATGTCCTGTCGAAGCCTCCGTGGCTTAGGCGGCAGCACGCCGGCCTCTCACCGCTGGTTCCGTGGTTCAAATCCCGGTCACTCCAAGTGAGATCTGTGCTGGACAAAACGGAGGCAGACAGGTTTTTCTCCGGGTACTCCGGTTTTCCCTGTCAAAATTTCATTCCAGCAACACTCTCCACTATCATTTCATTTCATCTGTCATTCATTTAATCATTGCCCCAGAGGAGTGCGTCAGGCCTCGGCAGCCGGCACAGTTCATATCCTCGCCGCTAGATAGGGGCTCCATTCATTCCATTCCTGACCCGGTCGGAGACTGGAAGCAGGCTGTGGATTTTCATTTCATATGGATGTCCTGTCTGATGGCTTACGTAGTGCAGCACCATGGTGCATGCTGTTTGCCGATGACATAGGTTTGTGCGACACTAGTAGGAGAGAACTGGGAAGGCGACTGGAGAACTGGCGAGAAGCCTTGGAGACCAGAGGCCTGAAAATCAGTCGATAGAAAACCGAGTATTTGTGCCTTAGTGGTGAGGACAATGAATTAGTGCAGATGGATGGAGCATGCTTAAGGCCAGTCAGTAGCTTCAAGTATCTTGGGTCAACAATGTCTGAAGATGGCAACATAAATACTGAGATTAACCACAGGGTTCAGTCAGTCTAGGAGAACTGGAAAAAGTTTTCTGGCATTCTGTGTGACAAAAGGCTCAATATAAGGGTGAAAGGAAAGGCCTACAAGACAGCTGTGAGGCCAGCCATGATGTATGGAGCGGAAACATGGGCAATAACTAAGTCAAAATATCATAAGCTGGATGTGACTGAGATGAAGATGCTGCGCTGGATGAGTGACGTCACTAGGATTGATCACATCGCAAATGAGAAGATCAGGGGCACAGTTAAAGTAACAGAAGTCTCCAAGAAAATCCAGGAGAGAAGACTGCTGTGGTATGGGCATGTTATGCGTCGAAATAACAACTATGTAGGGAGGAGAGCGATGTCTCTGGTTGTGGATGGCACGAGGAATTGAGGCAGAAGATGGACTGATAATATCCATGAAGACCTAAAGAGAAGCAGTTACGGAACGACGAATGTGTGGTACAGAATAAAATGGAAAAGACTTGCCAGAAACCTCGACCCCACTTGAAGTGGGATAAGAAGGAGAGGAAGAAGAAGAAGACGCTTTACATGGCTGTTACTCTCCCGATCATGAGTAAGGACCGGAAGTTCATGCAAAATCATATTTATGTATATTTTGGTTATTTTGGCACAATGAATCATATTTTTAGCCTACTTTCGATTTTTGCAATGTCTGTCCCCCCCCCCCCCCCCTATCAATTCGAACACGGTGAATGAGAATTGAACGAAATTTGGTACAAAGGTAGTACTAGCAAAGGACACCTCAGTGTCATGTTTTATATCGCCGCCATCTTGACGGAAACGTAATGGCGGCCACACAAATGTTCAAAGCTTAAATCAAATTACGACTAACCTAATCATCCGATCTCTACCAAATTTTGCAACAACATACCTTTATGGGGGGAGCATCCTTTGACCAAACTAATAGGTCATCAGCGTAATAGTTTGCGGATGGCGGCCATCTTTGTGTGAAAATCGATTCCCTCTATTAATTCGAACACGGTGCAATCGAATGGAGCGAAATTTGGTACAGAGGTAGTACTAACAAAAGGCACCTCAGTGTCATGTTTTATATCGCCGCCATCTTGACGGAAACGAAATGGCGGCCACACAAATGTTCAAAGCTTAAATCAAATTACGATTAACCTAATCATCCGATCTCTACCAAATTTTGCAACAACATACCCTTATAGAGGAAGCATCCTTTGGCCAAATGAATAGGTCATTAGCCTAACAGTTTGCGGATGGCGGCCATCTTTGTGTGAAAATCAATTCCCCCTATTAATTCAAACACGGTGAAACCGAATGGAACAAAATTTGGTACTGAGGTAGCACTAGCAAAGGGCACCTCAGTACCATGTTTTATATCGCCGCCATCTTGACTGAAACGTAATGGCGGCCACACGAATGTTCAAAGCTTAAATCAAATTACGATTAACCTAATCATCCGATCTCTACCAATTTTTGCAACTACATACCTTAATGGAGGGAGCATCATTTGACCAAATGAATAGGTCATTAGCCTAACAGTTTGCGGATGGCGGCCATCTTTGTGTGAAAATCAATTCCCCCTATTAATTCAAACACGGTGAAACCGAATGGAACGAAATTTGGTACAGAGGTAGCACTAGCAAAGGGCATCTCAGTGTCATGTTTTATATCGCCGCCATATTGACAGAAACGTAATGGCGGCCACACAAATGTTCAAAGCTTAAGTTAAATTACGACTAACATAACCATCCGATCTCTACCAAACTTTGAAACAACATACCTTTATGGAGGGAGCATCCTTTGGCCAATCTAATAGATTATTAGCTTAATAGTTTGCGGATGGCGGCCTTTTTTTATGTCAAAATTGATTCCGCCTATTAATTCGAACACGGTGGAACCGAATGGAACGAAATTTGGTACAGAAGTAGCACTAGCAAAGGGCACCTCAGTGTCATGTTTTATATCGCCGCTATCTTGACTGAAACGTAATGGCGGCCACACGAATGATCAAAGCTTAAATCAAATTACGATTAACCTAATCATCCGATCTCTACCAAATTTTGCAACTACATACCTTTATGGAGGGGGCATCCTTTGACCAATCTAATAGGTCATCAGCTTAATAGTTTGCGGATAGCGGCCATCTTTGTGTGAAAATCGATTCCCCCTATTAATTCGAACACGGTGCAACCGAATGGAACGAAATTTGGTACAGAGGTAGTACTAGCAAAAGGCACCTCAGTGTCATGTTTTATATCGCCGCCATCTTGACGGAAACGTAATGGCGGCCACACAAATGTTCAAAGCTTAAATCAATTTACGACTAACCTAATTATCCGATCTCTGCCAAATTTTGCAACAACATACCTTTATGGGGGCAGCATCCTTTGACCAAACTAATAGGTCATCGGCGTAATAGTTTGCAGATGGCGGCCATCTTTGTGTGAAAATCGATCCCCCTATTAATTCAAACACGGTGCAACCGAATGGAACGAAATTTGGTACAGAGGTAGTACTAACAAAAGGCACGTCAGTGTCATGTTTTATATCGCCGCCATCTTGACGGAAATGTAATGGCGGCCACACAAATGTTCAAAGCTTAAATCATATTACGATTAACCTAATCATCCGATCTCTACCAAATTTTGCAACAACATACCCTTATAGAGGAAGAATCCTTTCACCAAATCAATAGGTCATTAGCCTAATAGTTTGCGGATGGCGGCCATCTTTGTGTAAAAATCAATTCCCCCTATTAATTCAAACACGGTGAAACCGAATGGAACGAAATTTGGTACAGAGGTAGCACTAGCAAAGGGCATCTCAGTGTCATGTTTTATATCGCCGCCATATTGACATAAACGTAATGGCGGCCACACAAATGTTCAAAGCTTAAGTTAAATTACGACTAACATAACCATCCGATCTCTACCAAACTTTGCAACAACATACCTTTATGGAGGGAGCATCCTTTGGCCAATGTAATAGGTTATTAGCCTAATAGTTTGCGGATGGCGGCCATCTTTATGTCAAAATTGATTCCCCCTATTAATTCGAACACGGTGGAACCGAATGGAACGAAATTTGGTACAGAAGTAGCACTAGCAAAGGGCACCTCAGTGTCATGTTTTATATCGCCGCCGTCTTGACGGAAACGTAATGGCGGCCACACGAATGTTCAAAGCTTAAACCAAATTACGATTAACCTAATCATCCGATCTCTACCAAATTTTGCAACTACATACCTTTATGAAGGGAGCATCCTTTGACCAAATGAATAGGTCATTAGCCTAACAGTTTTCGGATGGCGGCCATCTTTGTGTGAAAATCAATTCCCCCTATTAATTCAAACACGGTGAAACCGAATGGAACGAAATTTGGTACAGAGGTAGCACTAGTAAAGGGCATCTCAGTGTCATGATTAATATCGCCGCCATATTGACAGAAACGTAATGGCGGCCACACAAATGTTTAAAGCTTAAATCAAAATACGACAAACATAACCATCCGATCTCTACCAAACTTTGCAACAACATAACTTTACGGAGGGGGAATCCTTTGACCAATCTAATAGGTCATTAGCCTAATAGTTTGCGGATGGCGGCCATCTTTATGTCAAAATTGATTCCCCCTATTAATTCAAACACGGTGGAACCGAATGAACGAAATTTGTTACAGAGGTAGCACTAGCAAAGGGCACCTCAGTGTCATGTTTTATATCACCGATATCTTGACGGAAACGTAATCGCGGCCACCCAAATGTTAAAAGCTAAAATGTAATTACGGCCAACCTAATAATCTAGTCTCTACCAAATTTTGCAACACCATATATTTATGTGGGAAACATATTTTGAGCAAACTGCATGAACATCAGCCCAATAGTTTGCAGATGGTGGCCAAGTATGTGTGCAAATCGATTCCCCCTATCAATTCAAACACGGTGAAACCGAATTGAACGAAATTTGGTACAGAGTTAGCACTAGCAAAGGGCACCTCATATTCATGTTTAATATCCCTATAGCACGTTGTATTTCAACAAGCTACTAAAACCAACATTCAATCATACTCCTTGAAAAGGACAAAGAGTTATAACAATACCCATGCATTTAGGAGAAAGTAGGCTATATGTTCTTTACTGAACATCTTGTTTATCCTTTGCCTGTTTAAGTGCATATCTCTGCTTGAAAAGGGCGTAAATTCTAAGTTCCTACTGTTTTGAAGCGAGTTTTGTTAGTTCATGGTAATAAAGTCATATAGGCTATTTCGATTCGAACTATCACTGAATAATAATGAAATTATTTTAATACCTAGTTCCTGTCAGTTCTATAGCAAGTTAATATCAATTATTTTTATTCAGCATTCAATATGTAAAATTATAATCATTTAAAAAATAACATAATACAATAATTAAAATGGCATTTCCTAGTATTTAAACTGTTCCTAGGCGGCTTCGGTGGCGTAGTTGGTAGCATGCTGATTTTCTCTACCCAAGATAGCGGGTTCAAACCCGGCCGAAGCCGTCGGATTTTTAAGAGCGTTAAAATCCCTCAGTATGCCTTTCTTCAGAGGGGAAGTAAAGCCGGCGGTCCCATGCCATAGATTTATGGCATGTTAAAGAACCTTCCACTAATTGCACCTGTGTGAAGCTAAATTGTATAGGTTAAGAATGTAAACAACACTCTTAGGTTTCTACGTTCGTTGCCAAGAGGCGACTGCGGTGGCGTCTAGTAGCTAAGATCTGAACTTGGCCTAGTAGTCGTTGACGGTGGCGTTTGGCAGCAAAAGTAAGAACTATTTGAAAAATTCAAAGTTGCAGTCCTTACTTTAAAAAAAAAACAACAACCAGATACACACACACACTAATACAGTCATCACAATTAACACCATTTATCAGACAGTTTCTACACACTCCCAAAGTACACGGGGCTAGATGACCGCGTTGTCGCAGCCCCTAAACTGAGGAACCAACCTACCAACCATCCAACCAAACTGTTCCCTAGTTCAGATATTTTTTAAAAGGTGTAGTTATACGCCCCCCTGTTCATATTTTCTTTATATTCAAAATAGAAACGCTAAAGAGTGAGGACTGATCGTAATTGCCGTAGTAATTCCATGATGCATATTTGACCAATAATCAGTCGATTTTATTTATTCCGGGCCCTAATAATGAGCCTCGGGACCTTCCTTTTTATGTGAAATCCTAACCACAGCTGTTTACATGGCTGTGCGGATAGCGGATAATGTTTGGAGTAATTTTGCGGGTAGTTTTTAGAATACAATCTGAACTTGTTTAGTATCATAACTAAGGCCCAGATGTTCATGGCATATCATATTTTTCCATTATGTTCTGCACTATAATGAGGTTCATAATAACACTATTTTTCATTATGAAACAGTTTCTCCCACCAATCAGAGCTCAAGAAACAGTTGTTTGACCAATGAGATAATTAGATGCGCTGAGTTCCATGGCCTTCTAATTTAAATTTCACTGCCTGGCCTTGTGTCATAGTAGGGTAATCGAGGAGGCCATGGTCAAATACAAGGCATTCTCTGCGTCTCATGCGCTCTGTTCAGTACATAAAACTGGCGAAATCTCGACAGATATTTATGAATATTTATGTTCGAACATAAAATAGTTATAATAATTATCGTCGAACATATACAGTCGTATGCATCTCGCCTATAATGGTAATTAAGACACTCGTATGGAAATTATAAAACTCGCACACGCTCGTTTTATAAACATACTTGTGTCTTAATTATTGCCATCATAGGCTCGTTGCATAATGTACTATTGTGTTCGCCGATGTCAGAATGTAAATATTATATGTCAGAAAATTGGACTCTAATGAGGCTCATTATAGTACAAGTTTCCATTAAGATAGGGTTTCTCCCACCAATCAGAGCTCAAGAAACAGTTGTGTGACCAATTAGGTGTGGATAGCTTCGCACCTGCGCTCAATTCCATGGCCCCCTATTTTAAATTTCACTGCGTGTCGAGTATCATAGTGAGGTATTCCAGGATGCCATGGTCAAATACTGCTCAGGTCCAAGCTCTGTGAACTTGCGGGGTGAGGGGTAAGAGCAGGGAGGGGTCACGCGAGAAGATAAGGGCCTGTCAACAGCCCGCCGTGTTATCTGGTATTCCTTTCTATTCCAATACTGCTAACATACGGCAGTTGCTCAAACCACTGTGGTGTTACAAATGAGTGAGTGAGTCACTGACTAATGTATTTGGTTCTGTACTTTGCACGGACCGAGAAACCTCTTCACTCGTCAACACCACTTCTCATAGTCCGTGATGCACATTCCTCTCAGGTTCACGCAGCTTAGACCCAAGCAGTTCATGATATTCTCTGCGTCCCATGCGCTCTGTTCAGTACATAAAACTGGCGAAATCTCGACAGATATTTATGAATATTTTTGTTCGAACATAAAATAGTTATAATAAGTATCGTCGAACATAAACAGTCGTATGCAACTCGCCTATAATGGTAATTAAGACACTCGTATAGAAATTATAAAACGAGCGTATACTCGTGTCTTAATTATTGCCATTATAGGCTCGTTGCATAATGTACTATTTCATGACAAATGTAAGATGATGATTTACGCTAATGTCATTCAATTTATGTCATTAAGCACAATTAACACTCCGAACTGAAAAGGGTTGCAAATCTCTCTCTGTGTTACATTCATTTTAAACATAACACATAACATACATAGCCCAAGGGAACGACTTTATCCTCAAATGTCTAAATATATTGCTTTAATATTTTATCTAATTAACAAGTAGTTCCCTGAAGAGCTATACAGCCTATTTTCATATATCCTACTTATGTTAATTGCCACTATCAATATATAACATTTCAGTTTGATTGCTGTAACAGATTCGTAGATACTGAGAACCGACTAAATATTGCGTCTTAGAGTTATGTACTGTTACATGAAGATTATTGTGTGCATGTAGTATTCAAACTTCAAACGCATGATTAGAACACAAGAAGTAACAAGATGTTCAGTAAAAAACATATAGCCTACTTTCCCCTAAATCCATGGGTATTGTTATAACTCTTTGTCCTTTTCAAGGAGTATAATTGAATGTTGGTTGTAGTAGCTTGTAGAAATCTAACGTGTTATACGTATATTAAAAATGAATATGAGCTGCCCTTTGCTAGTGCTGCATCTGTACCAAATTTCATTAACATCGGTTTCACCGTGTTTAAATTGATATGGTGAATCGATTTGCACACATACATGGCCGCTATCTGCAAACTATTGGGCTAATGACCTTGTATTTCAGTCAAAACATGCTTCCCAAAAAAGGTATGTTGTTGCAAAATTTGTTAGAGATCAAATAATTAGGTTGGTCGTAATTTGATTTAAGCTTTTAACATTTGGGTGGCCGCCATTCCATTTCCGTCTAGATGGCGGCAATATAAAACATGACCCTGAGGTGCCCTTTGCTAGTGCTACATACGTACCAACTAACGTTCAATTCGGTTTTACCGTGTTTGAATTGATTGGGGGAATCGATTTGCATTCATATATGGCCACCATATGCAAACTATTGGACTGACGACATTGTAGCTTGGTCAAAGAATGCTGTTCACATAAAGGTATGTTGTTTCAAAATTTGGTAGAGATCAGATGATAAGGTTGGTCTTAATTTGATTTAAGCTATTAACATTTGGGTGGCCACTATTACATTTCCGTCAAGATGGCGGCGATATAAAACATGACAATGAGGTGCCCTTTGCTAGTGTTACATCTGTACCAAATTTTGTTCAATTCGGTTTCACCGTGTATGGATAGAAATGGGTAATCGATTTGCACACATACATGGCCGACTTCCGCAAATTATTGGGCTGATGACCTATTAGTTTGGTCAAACGGTTCTACATACATAAGGGTATAATGTTGCAATAACTGGTTAAGATCAGATGATTATGTTGGTCGTAATTTGATTTAAGCTTTTAATATTTGGGTGGCCGCCATTATGTTTTCGTCAAGATGGCCGCGATATAAAAGCTGACACTGAGGTGCCCTTTGCTAGTGCTACATCTGTACCAAATTTCGTTCCGATCGGTTGTCCCGTGTTTGAATTAATAGGGAGAATCGATTTGCACACAAACATGGCGGCCATCCGCAAACTGTTGGTCTGATTACCTTGTAGTTTGGTCACAGGATGCTCCCCACATAAAGGTATGTTGTTGCAAAATTTGGTAGAGATCGGACGATTAGGTAAGTCGTAATTTGATTTAAGCTTTGAACATTTGGGTGGCCGCCATCACGTTTCCATCAAGATGGCGGCAATCGAATACATGACACTAAGGTGCCCTTTGCTAATGCTACCTCTGTACAAAATTTGGTTCCATTCGGTTTGACTGTGTTTGAATTAATAGGGGGAATCCATCTTCACACAAACATGGCCGCCATCCGAAAACGTTTGGGCTGATGACCTTGTAATTTGGTCAGAGGATGTTCCCCACATAAAAATATGATGTTGAACAATTTGGTAGAGATCGAATGATTAGGTTAGTTGTAATTTGATTTAAGCTTTCAACATTTGGGTGGCCGCCATTACGTTTTCGTCAAGGTGGCGGTGATATAAAACATGACACTGAGGTGCCCTTTGCTTGTGCTACCTCTGTACCAAATTTCGTTCAATTCGCTTTCACCGTGTTCGAATTGATAGGGGGGGGGGGGCAGACATTCAGAGTTCACACACTCACACACACACGCACACACACACACACACACACACACACACAGACACACAATTTTTCGCCCTGTGTTGATCTCACAAGTCTACTTTCATTTTTTTTTTGCAAAAATCGAAAGTAGGCTAAAAACGAGATTTTAAATTTTCGCACAGCTACCATCTTGTGGTTTTGATTGAAATAAATTAGTTGCCAGTGGATTAACATTTGTATAAGGACTTACAGCACTCGGAAGATTAAATTGTGAGAAACGTCCATGTGAATATTTATACTTCGCGTCACCGCCATGTTGGATTTGTGATCACCAGGCTATTGAAAGTCGTATAGGTGAACTTATGTGTATAGCCCCTATGAACATTAAAAAAAATCAGTTTTATTGCTGCAATAGATTTATAGGTATTGAGAACCGTCTAAATATTTCGGATGGTCGCCGTGTTGGATTGTTGGTCTATATGTACAGGCCATAGAGTCATGTACCATGAAAGGAAAATTATTGTGTACTTTCATTATTCAAACTTTCATTTTGATCACATGATTACGACACAAGAAATAAAAACCTAATTTAAAAATTCACACGGCCGCCATCTTGAGGTTATATAAACAATTGAACTAAATTAGATATCAATGCATTATAATGTGTATACATATTTGATGTACCAAGTTTCATTGACTTTGGATCATTAAATCGCGAGAAAAGTCTATTTAAAACTTTCAAATTCGCTTGGCCGCCATGTTCGTTTTGTAGTTAACCGGTTTTGGAAAATCGTATAGATGAACTTCCAGTAGTGCCCTTTATCTCCGTTCAGAATTTCAGGGTGATACCGGTAATAGTTTCAGAGATTTAGAATAGCGGTGAAATATTTCGCACAGCCGCCATCTTGAAGTTATGTAAACAATTGATCGAAGTTAGATGTCGGTGCATTACAATATGTATAAACACATACTGTACCAAGTTTCACTGCGTTTGTTTGGTTAAATCGCGAGAAACGTTTATTTGAAAGTCGCAACTTTGCTTGGCCGCCATGTTGGTTTTGTAGTTATCAGGTTTTCAAAAGTCACATAGGTGAATTTCTAGTAGTTTCCTTTATCACCGGACAAAATTTCAGGGTGATATACGTAGTAGTTTCGGAGATATTGAATGCTGGTGAACTATTTCGCACAGCCGCCATGTTGGATTGGTGAGATGTAGCAAAATTTAAAGGACCCGGTCGGGGTCTTCCTGAATAGTGCTATGAACTTACCGAGTTTCATTGAAACCGCTGGAGCTGTTTAGAGTTTATTAGGGAGGGACACACACACGAATCACACACGCACACACACAGACAGACACAAGGACGAAGGTGATCTCATAAGCCAAATAGGCCAAAAAGATTATTGTATTACCAGTAGATATGGATAACAAACGAGCGGATGCGGGGCGGATGCGGATAACGTTTTGTTTTATCCGTGCAGGGCTCTACATATCGCCACTTACAGCCATCACAATGACAATTGGTTATCAGACAGATTCCACGTATTCCACATCACAGATACGAATCCCGAGGCCACAGAAGGTGGCTATAGTAATTCTCGGCAATGCCAGCTGCAATACAGCATAGTGTTCAGCGGAGCAGGGGAATCGCCATGATACCCCAGTAATTACTGTAGATATGGAAGTTGGAGGTACAGTATTCATTATGTCCTGTACCATGAGCAGAGACCTCTTGGATAAGTTACAAGAAGCCTAGTAATCTTTCTTCGGTAATGAAAATGAAAATCCACAAACTACTGTACTTCCAGTCAACCGACCGGGTCAGGGATGGAATGAAGCCCCCATCTAGTGGCGAGGATATCAACTGTGCCGGCTGCCGAAGCCTGTCGCACTCCCCCGGGTCAATGATTAAATGAATGACAGATGAAATAATAGTGGAGAGTGTTGCTGGTATGAAATTTTGACAGGGAAAACTGGAGTACCCGGAGAAAAACCTGTCTGCCTCTGCTTTGTCCAGCACAAATCTCACATGGAGTGGCCGGAATTTGAACCATGGAACCAAGTGGTGAGAGGCCGGCATGCTGTTGACTAAGCCACGGAGGCTTTCTTCGGTAATAACAGTGCTTTATTTATGACTAAGATGTCACTAGCCACTGCATTAAAAAAAACAGTACCCACAACGGCCTTGGGCAACTCTTACCGGAGTGAACCGAGTGAATCAGACTATTCCTTTACTCTTTATCCGCTGTGAGCTGCTTATCGTTTCCGGCAGATGTGCAGACAGACAGGAAACTGCTCTCGAGTGGATGTTTTATTACCACGTACCACTCGACAGGCGAGAGGCTACTGGACCGTAACAAATGTGATTGGTGATTGGCAGTAGGCGGCTATAAACCACAGGACTCACGTGCGTGATTCGCTTTTCTTCCTTCCTCTTTCTTTCCCTTTATCTTCATTCTTTTCTTTTATCTTCATTCTTTCTTTATTACTTTCTTCCTTTAACGGATATGTTTTAGCGCTGTAGTTCTATCTGTGATTAGTGTGAACAAATTTCTACAGCTCGTTACCATGGCAACAGGTATTCATTATCTAGGCCTCCTGTATGTTACCATGGCAACAAGTGTTCATTATCTAGGCCTCCTATATGGTTACCATGGAAACAAGTATTCATTATCTAGGCCTCCTATATGGTTACCATGGCAACAAGTGTTCATCATCTAGGCCTCCTATATGGTTACCATGGAAACAAGTATTCATTATCTAGGCCTCCTGTATGTTACCATGGCAACAAGTGTTCATTATCTAGGCCTCCTATATGGTTACCATGGAAACAAGTATTCATTATCTAGGCCTCCTGTATGTTACCATGGCAACAAGTGTTCATCATCTAGGCCTCCTATATGGTTACCATGGAAACAAGTATTCATTATCTAGGCCTCCTGTATGTTACCATGGCAACAAGTGTTCATTATCTAGGCCTCCTATATGGTTACCATGGAAACAAGTATTCATTATCTAGGCCTCCTGTATGTTACCATGGCAACAAGTGTTCATTATCTAGGCCTCCTATATGGTTACCATGGCAACAAGTGTTCATTATCTAGGCCTCCTATATGGTTACCATGGAAACAAGTATTCATTATCTAGGCCTCCTGTATGTTACCATGGCAACAAGTGTTCATTATCTAGGCCTCCTATATGGTTACCATGGAAACAAGTATTCATTATCTAGGCCTCCTGTATGTTACCATGGCAACAAGTGTTCATTATCTAGGCCTCCTATATGGTTACCATGGCAACAAGTGTTCATTATCTAGGCCTCCTATATGGTTACCATGGAAACAAGTATTCATTATCTAGGCCTCCTGTATGTTACCATGGCAACAAGTGTTCATTATCTAGGCCTCCTATATGGTTACCATGGAAACAAGTATTCATTATCTAGGCCTCCTGTATGTTACCATGGCAACAAGTGTTCATTATCTAGGCCTCCTATATGGTTACCATGGCAACAGGTATTCATCATGTAGGCCTTCTGTATGTTACCATGGCAACAAGTGTTCATTATCCAGGCCTCCTATATGGTTACCATGGCAACAGGTATTCATCATGTAGGCCTTCTGTATGTTACCATGGCAACAAGTGTTCATTATCTAGGCCTCCTATATGGTTACCATGGCAACAGGTATTCATCATGTAGGCCTTCTGTATGTTACCATGGCAACAAGTGTTCATTATCCAGGCCTCCTATATGGTTACCATGGCAACAGGTATTCATCATGTAGGCCTTCTGTATGTTACCATGGCAACAAGTGTTCATTATCTAGGCCTCCTATATGGTTACCATGGCAACAGGTATTCATCATGTAGGCCTTCTGTATGTTACCATGGCAACAAGTGTTCATTATCTAGGCCTCCTATATGGTTACCATGGCAACAGGTATTCATCATGTAGGCCTTCTGTATGTTACCATGGCAACAAGTGTTCATTATTCAGGCCTCCTATATGGTTACCATGGCAACAGGTATTCATCATGTAGGCCTTCTGTATGTTACCATGGCAACAAGTGTTCATTATCTAGGCCTCCTATATGGTTACCATGGCAACAAGTGTTCATTATCTAGGCCTCCTATATGGTTACCATGGCAACAGGTATTCATCATGTAGGCCTTCTGTATGTTACCATGGCAACAAGTGTTCATTATCTAGGCCTCCTATATGGTTACCATGGCAACAAGTGTTCATTATCTAGGCCTCCTATATGGTTACCATGGCAACAGGTATTCATCATGTAGGCCTTCTGTATGTTACCATGGCAACAAGTGTTCATTATCTAGGCCTCCTATATGGTTACCATGGAAACAAGTATTCATTATCTAGGCCTCCTGTATGTTACCATGGCAACAAGTGTTCATTATCTAGGCCTCCTATATGGTTACCATGGCAACAAGTGTTCATTATCTAGGCCTCCTATATGATTACCATGGCAACAAGTGTTCATTATCTAGGCCTCCTATATGGTTACCATGGCAACAGGTATTCATCATGTAGGGCTTCTGTATGTTACCATGGCAACAAGTGTTCATTATCTAGGCCTCCTATATGATTACCATGGCAACAAGTGTTCATTATCTAGGCCTCCTATATGGTTACCATGGCAACAAGTGTTCATTATCTAGGCCTCCCATATGGTTACCAAGGCAACAAGTGTTCATTATCTAGGCCTCCTATATGATTACCATGGCAACAAGTGTTCATTATCTAGGCCTCCTATATGGTTACCATGGCAACAGGTATTCATCATGTAGGCCTTCTGTATGTTACCATGGCAACAAGTGTTCATTATCTAGGCCTCCTATATGATTACCATGGCAACAAGTGTTCATTATCTAGGCCTCCTATATGGTTACCAAGGCAACAAGTGTTCGTGATCTAGGCCTCCTGTATGGTTACCATGGCAACAAGTGTTCATTATCTAGGCCTCCTATATGGTTACCATGGCAACAAGTGTTCATTATCTAGGCCTCCTATATGGTTACCATGGCAACAAGTGTTCATTATCTAGGCCTCCCATATGGTTACCAAGGCAACAAGTGTTCATTATCTAGGCCTCCTATATGATTACCATGGCAACAAGTGTTCATTATCTAGGCCTCCTATATGGTTACCATGGCAACAGGTATTCATCATGTAGGCCTTCTGTATGTTACCATAGCAACAAGTGCTCATTATCTAGGCCTCCTATATGGTTACCATGGCAACAAGTGCTCATTATCTAGGCCTCCTATATGGTTACCATGGCAACAAGTGTTCATTATCTAGGCCTCCTATATGGTTATCAAGGCAACAAGTGTTCATTATCTAGGCCTCCTATATGATTACCATGGCAACAAGTGTTTATTTTAAGGCCTCCTATATGATTACCATGGCAACAAGTGTTCATTATCTAGACCTCCTATATGATTACCATGGCAACAAGTGTTCATTATCTAGGCCTCCTATATGATTACCATGGCAACAAGTGTTCATTATCTAGGCCTCCTATATGATTACCATGGCAACAAGTGTTCATTATCTAGGCCTGCTATATGATTACCATGGCAACAAGTGTTCATTATCTAGGCCTCCTATATGGTTACCAAGGCAACAAGTATTCGTGATCTAGGCCTCCCATATGGTTACCAAGGCAACAAGTGTTCATTATCTAGGCCTCCTATATGGTTACCAAGGCAACAAGTATTCGTGATCTAGGCCTCCCATATGGCTACCAAGATTTATTATTCTCTCGTATACACGCCTCTTCTTACAGAAGCCGGGTAACGAACACAAACGTCATTCTACTGCAAGTTGGTGATCTTCTATCTCTCTCAGGGGCAGATGGCCTCGTAGTTCCGCCCCTTTAAACAACAATAACTATCTTCTATCACTATATATATATATATAAATGAAAGTTTGTCTGCTTTTTCTGAATTTCCACGGAAAATTTTGTTATTAACGCGTTTCAGACTGTTTTATGACAATTGCGCACGAAAACAAAACTTTTGTCTGTCTGCTTGTGTACAACTTGGTACGCTTTTAACTCTAGAACTGCTGGGTGGATCAACGTAAAGTCTGGTACAGATACTCATCCGAGGCACGAAACTATTCATTGATGTAATTCTTCTCCATACCTGTCATAAAGGAGGAGCTACATCCTTAAAATATGTGCTGAAATAGGCATAGCAGGACGAGACAAAGATCATTTTAATCCCCTTAATGTGAGAAACAAAACTCGAGGTCCTTGGTCCTGACCCCGGAAACCACTGAAACCTGAAATCAACAGTGTCTGAGATATTCATAGGAAGATAATTTCATTTAACAAACTAATGACGGAATGCAAGCCCTCATCAACTCTCACTACCATCATTCGTTCATACTTCACAACGGGATTCTGTGATAGACGGGCGAGACACACGCACAAGGAAGCCGCGAGATAGGAAAGATGTTCCACCACCTTTCACTCTAACTTGATTCGTTGCGTTATGTGCCTTTATAGGCTAGACTGAAGACACTGACAGGCAGCACAAGATGATGGCTGACAAAATACTTGTATGAAGGATATACGGGACGAACGATAAGATGAGTGAGCACGTTTTCAGTGAATGATTTTGGTGACATTATTGTGCCGTTAGGTGTGAGTTTGCTATTATTATTATTATTATTATTATTATATGGGTTTATGACCCTTTTAATTACTGTGCCATAGAGACGCCTGAGGGGCAAATTTTATCCTGAAGAAATCTTTAACCTGTCAGTAAATCTATTGACATGGGTCTCTCAATTTTATGCACCCGCAAAATGCCAACTGACACGCCGGGATACGATCCCGCAACATTGGGTACAGCAGGCGAGAGCCTTCTAACGTTGTCTTCAATATCTGAGTCAGTAGCCTACATACATGGGTTATTTGTTATCTGATACCAAAGAAGAAGTGGAAGGAATCTATTGTCTTTGCTGCTTTTCAGTAGATCAACACGATGTGCCCAATGAATTGGGCGGGTACAAAATTATAAAGGGGGCGGCGCGGCGCAGTCGGTAGAGGCGCTGAGCTTCTAACTGAAAGGGAGTGGGTTCGATCCCCACCCAGGTAGGGGATTATAGAAACAAAACTACCACTTTTGGAAACGCAAATAGCCCTGGGGTTCACTCAGCCTACACCAGAAATGAATACCAGGGTAATTCCTGGGAGCAAAGACGGCCGGGCATGGTTCTCACAACTCCATACCATCTAGAGCCGATGTCACAAAAAGTGGCAGCCTCTACCTTCCACTACTCCCAAAGCATTCATGGCCTGTACGGTTTGGCTTTGCTTCTTTGCTTTTCTTTTACAAAATTATAAATATGTAAACACACTCCTGGAAAAAAATGTATGTATTTATTCGTTATCACACTTAAATGGCCAATTTAGGATTACGCGTTTCAACCCTTAAGTGGCCATCATCAGATCATAATCACTGTGTTAAGGTTAATTTTCACTGTTGTAAATTCTCTACTGTGGTTTAATAGCACGTCGTTTGATGAATTATAGTATAATGTTCAATTCTCGGTTTGAGTCACGTTAACCTATACGTTAGGTTTGTTTTTGTTGCAAGGTTTTGTGAATTACGTGAGTACCGGTGTACAGTATATGCGCGTGTATACAATTTAGATTATCACACGTTAGTAATAATAATAATAATAATACGAATAATTTTTAGCATGCACTAAAATTACTTATTAGAATGTACTGTACACTTAACTTGTTATTGGGCCGATAACCTAGATGTTAGGCCCCTTAAAACAACAATCATCATCATCATAACTTGTTATTGCACTCCTCACAGCGATGCTCACTCTCAGAATATTATACGACTTTAACTTAACTCGTCTCGTGACGTTTCACGGTGTTTACCTTGTCGCGTGGGGTCTCGCTAGCCTACTGATGCGATGTGTGTCCGCGCTTCGTTAGGTGTGCGTGACGTAATATGCGACCTCTGTTAATGAACTTTGTAACTGATGCTTTAAATTGTTTGTTTATGCCTGACTGATAAACTGAGGTTGTAATAACTCTTTTCAAAAGGCGTATGTTACGGATTCTGGGAAACTTTCGTACTATTGTAGGCTAAGTTGCATCGTCTACTACACCTTAAGAAAAGACTCTAGTCACTCTACTGCAAGTTAACTCTTGTTCAGTACATTCTCATCGCCGACGATGACCTGTCTATAATTTAAAACGCACCAATTTCTTAGTATAAAGAAACTAAGGTGATATGATAGAATCATGTCGCTGTAAACTGGATTTCATATAGGCTTTCCAATTACTCAACGGTAATCACTTCTTTAACCCTAGAACGATAGTGTTAATGCAACGTTGTTATCGGTAGCGCTTCGCATCGGTGACGACTACGATTCTAGAAACTAATAATAAATACCACTTACGTCAACTTTTATTTCACTCTTTAGGCTAGCAGAATAGAGACTGCTTTTGAATAATTTTGTTTGATGTTCTATTTTTAGCCTATTTTCAATTTTGAAAAAATAGGCTTAAGAGATCACCTTTTGTCCGTGTGTGTGTGTGTGTGTGTGTGTGTGTGTGTGTCTGTGTGTGTGTGAGAGGTGTGTGTGTGTCCCTAATAAAATCTAAACGGCTGGAGCGATTTCAATGAAACTCGGTAAGTTCATAGCACTATTCCCGGCGACCTCGACCGTGCCCTTCAAATTTTTTTACGTCTCACCAATCCAACATGGCGGCTGTGCGAAATATTTCACTAGCATGCAATATCTCCGAAACTATTACAGATATCGCCCTGAAATTGTGTACGGTGATAAAAGGCACTACTAGAAGTTCACCTATGAGACTTTCAAAAACCTGGTGACTACAAAACCAACATGGCGGTCAAGCAAATTTGAGACTTTTAAAAAGACTTTTCTCGCGATGTAACTATCCAAACGTAATAAAATTTGGTACAGCAAATGTTTATACACATTGTAATGCACTGGGGTCTAATTTAGTTCAATTGTTTACATAACCTCAAAATGGCGGCTGTGCGAAATATTTCACTGACATTGTATATCTCCAAAACTATTACAGATATCACCCTGCAATTTTGTACAGTGATAAAGGGCACTGATACAAGTTTACCTATGTATATTTCATAAACCTGTAAAGTACAAAACGAACATGGCGACCAAGCGAATTTGAAATATTTTAATAGACTTTTCTCGTGATTTAACTCTCTGAGCGCAGTGAAATGTGGTGCAGTAAATGATTTTACAGATTGTAATGAACTGCCATCTAATTTAATTCAAATTTTTACATAACCTCAAGATGGCGGCCATGCGAAATTTTAAAATTAAGTTTTTTATTTCTTGTGTCGTTATCATGCGATCGAAGTGAAAGTTTGAATAATGAACCTAGGCAATAATTGTCCTTGAATGGTACATAACTCTAAGGCCTATACATATAACAATCCTAAAGGGCGAGCTTCCGAAATATTTAGACGGTTCTCAATATCTATGAATCTTTTACAGCAACCAAACTGAATTTTTATGTTCATTGAGACTATGAACATATGTTCACCTATAGGACTTTCAGTAACCTGGTGAGCACAAATCCAACATGGCGGCAACGCGAAGTATAACTATTTAAATGGACGTTTCTCGCGAATTAACTATCCGAGTGCCGTGAAACGTTGCACGTTAAATGCTTGTAAAAATGTTGATCCACTGGCATGTAATTTATTTCAATTGTTTGCATAATCACAAGATGCCTGCTGTGCGTAATTTTAAAATCTCGTTTTTACTTCTTGTGTTCTAATCATGCGATTGAAGTTTGAATACCACACGTACACAATAATCTTAATGTAATAGTACAAAAATAAAAATCCAACCTGGCGACCATCTGAAATATTTAGACGGTTCTCAATATCTACGAATCTGTTGCAGCAATTAAACTGAAATTTTGTATGTTGATAGAGACAATTAACATGAGTAGGATATATGAAAATAGGCTGTATAGTTCTTCACGGAACTACTTGTTTATTTTGACTTCTTTTTTTTTTATTTTTTGAACTGGTTTCCACTAATTTTGATAAACTGTGATTGTTTTCTTTTGGGATTTAGACTAATTTAGATTTTTGTATTTTTTTAGATTTTGAGTATTTTCCGTAATTCATTCGACAAATTTTGATTGTTTTTTGGGGTGTTAAGGATTTTGACTAAGTTTTTTGTGTTCTTTTTTGTGTATATGGACTAGGAGATTGGGCAAAAGAGAGAAGTGTGTGTGTGTGTGTGTGTGTGTGAGGGGGGGGGGGGAGGGCGGAGAAGGGGGCAGAAGTGAATCCAATTTCCATCGCGGAGACGAACACTACCATTCTAGGGTTAAATGACACAAGCACCCTCTTTGTTTGATTGAATCATTTAGCTACAGAGTGGAAAACGCATTTAAGTGCCGAAACTCAATAAAAGAGATGTAATGATGTAATTAAATATAAATTACGCTGGTACTAAATCCCCTTGAAAATATTTCAAATAAAAAGCTATTTTATTACAAGAGGTCTTGCAATTCAAATTACCTTTTATTTTAGAATAATTTGATTTGTAAAACACATGAATGCACACAATACATAAGGCAGAAATAAACTTGGTATTGTTATTTCAATGTGAATAAATTAGCTATGTGATTTTATAATATGTAAGGCTATACGGAGTGGTTTATGTTTTGCCAAAAATTACTTTTGCTAGTTGATGAAAGGCCTCAATGAACTGGAAGGATCAGTATTCAATAAATTAAATATTTATTGCTGCTAATAGCAAAGGAAATGCAATATAAGCAGGAAACACATTAAAGTCATTCACTGCACAGTGATGTTTTTCTCTTTTTATACATATTGGGATGGTATCGGGGACAATGTTCCTTGCACTGTTCGCATATATATTCCTCAATTGGGTAATGAAATCTTTTGGTGATGCAGAACATGCACAGCAAATCGCGTGATGGCTTGTCTCAGTTTATAATTGACCGTTTCCAGGCTTTTGTTAGTATTGCGTCTGTTGAATTGAACTCATTCCAGATGTCATTCCTTTTCTCAAGCAAAATTGTACAGGCTCTCTCATATGCCTTTGTATTCGGTAGGTGTAGTTGTAACCTCAGAGGTTGTTTTCAGAACTAAATGTCTCCACATTTATAAATTTTACGGGAGAAAAAACATCTTCAGACAGGATTATCAGAATGGAGTAATATATAGTTTGAATAATAGCTAGAAAGAGCACCATACTATTACCAAAAGTGCTCCAAACTATGTATATTACAATACATAAAAAGTTATGGATAAAAGATTGATAAACATGAATGGATATATTTAGTTTTGAAGGAACTGGTTGTTGCATTTAACTATGGAAAGCAGGATATTTCACATAATCTCAAATATTTATCCTAATTCGTGATATTTAATTTGAACATAATATTAATAGGTACAATTATTGGAAATTAAATGCCTTAATTTAAAAGAAATTATTAATTTAGTTCAATATATTATAAGTGATGGATATATTCAATTTTGAACAAACAGCATGTGTTCTTACAGACTTATCAATGGGAATTATTAACATTTGATCAAAAAATATTTTACCTTCCAAAGCAGCTGAGGCTGCTAAGGTTAGTATTGACGGACATACGTTTGAACGAGTGGAGAAATTTAAATACTTGGGCTCGATTTTATCTAGTAAAAGTGAGATTGAAAAAGAGATCCTACAGAGGACTATTAGTGCCAATAGTACCTTTTTGGTCTCAATAACTTATTTAAGTCACGCTTAATTTCACAAAACAGCAAGGTTAAGTTATACATGACACTAGTGAAACCGGTTCTGTTATATGGATGCGAGTCATGGGCGACCTCAAAAACACTGGAAGAGCGCATTTGTGCATTTGAGAGGAAAGTGCTCAGAAAGATATATGGACCTATTTACAATAGGGAAGAAGGAAGATGGGAAAGGAAGGAAAAAGAGGACTTATACCAACGTTTTGGGAAAGCTGATGTGGGTAGGATCATCAGAGGAAGACGGCTCCAGTGGATGGGACATATCGTAAGAGCTGTGGAATCTGTCCCTAACAGAGTGTTCAATGCTCAGCTGATTGGCAGACGTCCAAGAGGCCGTCCAAGGACGAGATGGAAGGATAGGGTGATAAGAACGTTGCAGCAGGTGGAACCAACATCAGTACTGGATGATGCAATGGATAGAGAAAAATAGAACGGCATTTGTGACAAATGCTTGAGATTGTGATCGGGATAATGCCTCCTGTGTGATTGATTAGGATAGTGTTTTGTAATATTGTATATTTGATGTGTTTGTTATGTTTCTTTGTTTTCTGTAATGGGCCTTAATGGCCTGATAAGTACAATAAATGATGAAAGCAGCTGAATGTTACTAAATCAACAATAAAAATAAATACATACATTTTTGGAGGTACCGGTATTCAATTTTGAAAACATGCTCCTATTTTATCTTCTATAAAGGAGCTAATTTTAAGCATAATGTACGTAAGTCAAGACAGTGCTACTATTCCTATTCCCAGTACTCTTTTCATATATCTGGCCTAAATTCAATCGAAAATCGATATCCCAGGCATTCACACAGAACATCCACTCATATGAGGAACTTCGTATGAAGAAATCGCGTCTGGAGAAGGAGTATAGCTGAGAAACATGCGGTAAATTTGCTTCTTGCGGTGAGTGGTTTCACATGGCTGCGCGAAGTTGCTTGAGAAGGGGTTGTTCGGGGTGTCGCTGAGGGGGCGTCATCTTCACTACTTTACGATCCACCCTCTTGCCTTATCGATTCTACTACCGCGGGTGGGGCGCCGCCGTAAAAGATGTAATAAGACCTTCTCAAGGGAGAAGACCAACTAGGAGAAAAAAAGACGAGTCACTGTACACTTAAAAAAGGATTTGGAAGATATGTCAAGGGAAACCACAAGAGAAAAAGAACGATAACCTCTATAGTTTCGGAAATTTAATGTAATAACAGTCTGATGTCTGAAGTGGTAACCTGTTAGTTAAGAGGTCGAAAAAAAAAGGTGAGAAATGAGGGATAGTGGCAGCTGAGTATGAAAAGAGAAAACAAAGGCCGGTGATAAAGAGACAGGAGTACGCAGTAAAATAAAGAAATAACTCGTAGAAAGAAGCAATGAAGGCGTAGAAATAAACAATGGGAGTAAATTTTTGGGAGATAAAAATTACTCTCGCCTCGGGAAATGAAGCCTTGTATTCTTTATATCTGTTCTGACATAAAAGACAGGATTGTGTGTTATTTCTGGTGTTTATGGAAAGCTCGATGAAATTCAATCTTGTCTGGCTTTAATTGCGGCAGAGGTACAGTAAGTTCAGATAACAACATACTAATACTGTACTGGTGGTACAATGACTGATAATTGATAGTGTAGCATTCAGTCGGTTAACACTAAATTATCACAACTTCTGGAATATGCGAAAAACATTACGAGCCTTACAGTAGTCGCATATCATGTGTAACATGTGACATGTTATCCCTTGTTAACAGTGAACTCTGTTGGTCATTGAAATAACTACTTGTAAAACTGCAGTGCCAAATCCTGACCGTATTTCAGCAAATATGATATAATGCATATTTTCACATCAAATAACAACAACAACTACTACTACTACTACTACTACTACTTGGAGATGATTTATTGTAGGAATATCTTTAATGGGGCCTCCAAACCTTGAACTAAACCGTATGCGATATACATTCCACATAGCCACATGGCCGACTAGGTGTCTGCCGGGAGAACAGTGAACTCTGTTGGTCATTTAAATAACTACTTGTAAAACTGCAGTGCCAAATCTTGACCGGGTTTCAGCAAATATGATATAGTGAATATTTTCACACCAAACAACGAGAACTTAAAGATGATTTATTGTAGGAAAAATATATTATGGGGCCTCCAAACCTGGACGTAATTTTGTATGCGATATAGATTCCACATAGCCACATGGCCGACAGTACATCGAGTGCTTCTATTAAATAAGAATACTGTACAGCAAAAGTATGAAGATTTAATACATCGTAATTGTTTTCAGCAAATATGATATAATGAATATTTTCCCACCAAAGAACGACAACTTGAAGATGATTTATTGTAGGAATATCTATAATGGGGCCTCCAAACCTTGATGTAAACCGTATGCGATGTTTCCTCTTACACATTTCCGTCCCATTTCCAATCTCCGCCACCGCGTGCGCTCATTGTTTCCGTTGCATTGCCGTCCCATTTCCATTTCATTTTTCAGAATCAACCCCACAAAAATGATACATCAACCAAGTGGAAAGATGTTACACATCAAAAATGAACCTGAAAAATTACATGTGTTACAATTATATATTTGTCATGGCTAGAGCTCGGATTTTTAGGTGCAAAAAATCCGGAAAATATTTATTTGTTATATATTAGAAGTAGCCTACCTGAAATGTGTGACATAAAGGTAAAAATATTTAATTATAATTTAGTTTATTAATGTGATTATATGTACAGAGAGTTTGTTTTATATGCGACGGGGACATTCGCTTGCCCGCTCGCCTGCGTTGCGCGTCTGTCTCCCGCCAGGCACTTTGTCGTTATGCGGCGCACGCACGGCACTGAGTCATTGAGTATAGGAATTTGTACTTACTAGTTCACAGCTGGTGCTGAAAATGTTTGCCATTCACTGCTACACATCGCTGGCACCTCTTCATGAAATTGTCATTTACTTTCTGAAGATCCTCAGCACCGATTGACTGTATTTCAGCTGTAATATAGCCTCTAAGCTCATTTATAGTGTGGGGTTTCTCGCATACACTCATTTTAAGCGTCCCCCACAGATAAAAGTAAGATGGGGCCACACGTTCCGACTTATAATCCTCGTACCGAAAATGCGACGCAATTCTGTCATGGATGCTTCGGCAGTGTGAGCAGTGGCAGAATCTTGTTGAAAATGAGTTGACAATCGCTCTCCGTAAGTCAGTTCATCAAAAAATTGTTCAAGGATCACATTGAAGTACAAATTTAAGTACACATTCCTATACTCAATGACTCAGTGCCGTGCGAGCGCCGTATAACGGCAAAGTGCCTGGCGGGAGACAGACACGCAACGCGGGCGAACGGGCAAGCGAGGGTTCCCGTCTCATATAAAACAAACTCTCTGAATTTACATCAAACACATATTTACCTAAACATCCGAGCCCCAGTCATGACTTACAGAAGGTTTAATATGCCATGTTTCGCTCGTCAAGCGAGCATCATTAGATCCAAATATACAATACAAAATAGCTTTACAAAACACTACAAACCCCACAATGCCACGCACAAACGGTCTCAGCGCTCCAAATATAAGAGGTACGACAAGAACTTAGAAAGTGTGGCAACTGTTTCTACATTGTATAAAACAAAGTGTCCGATTCTTGGATGTAATAGGTAATATTGAGAACCACTGGATGGATTTTGATGTGGTTTTCACCATTCTGTAAATGATTTTTCGAGGAAGGTTTCTGTCAAAAAACATTTATTTATGACCAAAGGAAGCCAAGAAATAACGATTTCAGTGAATCGAGTCGAAGAAAAACCTGCCATCCGTGCGGCTCTTAAGCTTACGCTGAGTAAACCGTTAAAATATCTATATACGGTGAGTGTAAGAATTGTTCAGCATGAAAAGCTCTACAAAATAATCCCGGGCAGCATATCTCTATCATTAATACATCGCCCACTATAAGTGCTTTTACGGCTTCATTTATTCCAACAATCTCCATTCGGCGGAATTTAAATTACTAGCTTCGGAGCCCCAGTGCCTTGCTAGACAGTGGCCCGATCGTCACGCGGTGACTGCGAGGCCCCATTCTGCAGGAAAGGCTCTCACTGTAGCCTATTGTAAGTAACATGTAGCATCCACCCATAATATACTCGTACAACTGTGACACTGAAATTGGTCAAGATACATTATAAGTTATATACTGTAGCTTGTATTTCAAAATGCTCGGAGGACTATCATCCAATTTCATGACAGCCACACACTTGTCCAACGTCCTCACAACATAATTCAAGTTGATGTTTACCACCCCTTCTGTATTCTATGCAAGCTAGAAGAAATTCACTTTCTTTATATCAACTAGAAAAGCAATTTTGAAATTTTTAAGGACTATCAGATATTTTAAAATATTTTTTCTACTAGCTTTATGGAATAAATCTTGGTTACAATTTAAAGTTGAATTTTCAACAAGCTTCATATAGGCTACGTTTCATTGATTACATTTTAACGCATCATTTTAAGAACATCTATATATTTAAAACAGTAAGGTGATTTTTGTTACCACGAGATTGAGAAAACGACAGAACCGATTTACTTCGTAGAGCACTCTAACGAAAGCTCTTGGCCTCTAGATTTGCAGAGTGTCTCTAAAATAAACAAATATATTACGGTATATTTTTAAATTAATATAGAAAATAGCAGAATTCTTGGCACTCACGCATGCGCACAATCCGCCTGGGGTCATGACAAAATGGCGGTGAGAAGTCCATTAACATATAAGTTATTTAATAAGCTTGCATGTAATTGAAAACATACATTAACCAAGTTCTGACAATAAAATATAATAACAGTATGAACGTATACGAATGTGCAACATTGATTTATTTGGATAATGAAATGGATTATTTCCTTCAGACAGCGGCTTTAAATGATAAAGAACGGCTGCGTCTGCTGCGCAACAAGAGTGCGCGAGTAGCTATATGGTTAAGGCGACAGACTCTGGTTCCAAGGTTCACCGGTTCGATCCCAGCACTCGCCGATATTTTTTTTTACCACTGAAATATTGTTTAATCAAGTAGTATTAGTAAGGTTTTATGTCTGTTAAAGATACATATTTCTACATTCCCTCTCGGTATATTTTTGAATTAATATAGAAAATAGCAGAATTCTTGACCCTCACGCATGCGCACAATTCGCCTGAGGTCATGACAAAATGGCGGTGAGAATTCCATTAAAATGTAAGTTATTTAATAAGCTTCCATGTAATTGAAAACATACATTAACCAAGTTCTGGCAATAAAATATAATAACAGTATGAACGTATACGAATGTGCAACATTGATTTATTTGGATAATGAAATTGATTATTTCCTTCAGACAGCAGCTTTTGAAGATAATGAATGGCTGCGTCTGCTGCTGAACAAGATTGCTCGAGTAGCTATGTGGTTAAGGCGACAGACTGTGGTTCCTAGGTTTGCCGGTTCGATCCCAGTCCTCGCCGATATATGTTTTTTTTTTACCATTGAAATATTGTTTAATCAAGGAGTATTAGTAAGGTTTTATGTCTGTAAAAGATACATATTTCTACATTCCCTCTCAATACGATTTATTTCCGTTTTACCATTGCATTACAGCATGTGATCAAAACAGCAAACTGTTGTCCTCAGTACGCCGTTTAAATATCTGCAATCAGTTCCTATAACTGACAACAGATGGCAGTACATCGCCCATATAGTTCCAGTAACTGACAGCAGATGGCAGCACCGCTGCATCGATATATTTAATACCCAAGACATGGCACCTTTTTACGTGATGGAGAATTATAAAGGAGGGGAATATTTAAGAAGGGAAATTTTGAGGAACATTAACCGACAGTTGAATTTGTAGGCTATGTTGTTTATGTACCATAATATTGCAATTTCTTCCCAATGCTTCGGTGGTCAAGTTATTAGCGTCCTAGACTAAAAGTTATAATTATGCATCGTCGATATACTCTTAAATTATTAAAGAAAAAAGTAGTTTTCCAGGCACTCGCGCGTGTCCACAATTGCTTTCGCCATAAGAGACACTTGGCAAACATAATTCGTTTGAAGGGCTCCGACATTGTGGTCACTCAGCCCCGTGTACTTGGGTGTGTATGTGTGAAATTTTCTCTCATAACCTGTGTTATTGTGATGGCTGCATTACTGTGTGTATTTGTAATTAAGGTGGTAAATGGCAAGGAGACGGCCAAGGCATTAAGTTAGGAACCATCCCGGTATTTGCCTTAGGTGGAAGTGGGAAACCACGGAAAACCACATCCAAGATTGTCGAGGTGGGAATTAAACCTTCCTCTTCTTAGTTATACCTCAAGAGACTGAATGAGCCCCGTTTTTGCCCTCAGACCAGAATTCAATTTCTTGGCAGAGCAGGAAATGTAACCCGGGTCTCCGGGGCGATAGACAAGAATAGGTGGGCCTCCATGTGTTAATACGATTTTTGACATGCACGGGACATATAATTCAAAAACTGCCTCCATTAGGGTGACTGCCGAAGTGAGTATTGAGTATAGGCCTATGGTCGTTCCAGTAGTTGGCGAAGTGATTCTATGTTCCCCTGCAAAATGTACTGTCATAACCTATAACAGGTGATGGAAATTGCTTATTTAGAGCAGTTTCGTACTGTTTATAACAAAATGAAGAACGTCATTCTGAGCTGCATTTTCAAGTTATCGCAAAAAAATTCGCTGGCAGGAACAATTATAAGGAATTTATTTTAAGCGATCAGTCTCATCGCATTCTCCTCACCAACCAACTTGAGTATGAAAGTCTCTGGACGGTCATGTTGAACTTCATTGTATAAGACAATTGTTTAATGATTATTTGTTTAGAGTACTGAGTCTAACTACGCAGTTGATTTCGGCAATGGAAATATTATTTGCCATGTAATATTTAGCAGCTCCGTTATTGCAGGACACTAATGTGTTATCGAATAATACGAAGCCACATTTAAAATCCAATATAAATAGGCCATTTCAGAAACAATTCCAGATATTATGCAGTACAGTGTACTGTAAGGTCTTTGACGATCAAATGTAAACATTGTTCTACATTGTACTTCTCTTGCGTAAAATCTATGCGTGGTTACTTTGGTCTTTACTGTTGTGAGGGTAAAATTGATCTGCTAGAATATAAAATATTTGCCAACCTGCAACAATGTAATGATATTAATTTAAAAGTCATTGAACTTATATCCAGTAGTTCAAACACATACATCAGCGTTAACAGATTGGATACTGAAGATGAAAGCCAGCTACTTAATTTCCCTATTATTGAATTTTTCAATTCCTTGGAATTAAGTGATTCGCCTCCACATACTCCGAACGTTTGAGCCATAGTTATGCTCCTTAGAAATCTGAACGTTTCCCAAGGACTCATATATGGTAATATATTAATTGTAAGAAATATGTAAGAAATTGCTTGGATTCGGATATAATAGGTGCAGTAATATTAGGCAGAGATCTCAAATCCTACGACTTGATTTAACACCTTCCGATAAAACACTTGCAGGTACAGTACATTTTCTTTTAATAGGCAACAATGTCCTATTCGCTCGGCCTACTTTATCACAATCAATCAAGCTCAAGGAGAAACTCTTGAACGTATTGGGCTATTTACCTCATCACGTTTTAAGTCATGACCAGCAGGATAGTGAAGGTACAAAAAAGGTCCTGTATGGGATGGTAAAGAATAAGAGGCGGAAGGTTCCTACGGATTATGTCAGAATGGTGAACAAAAGGGGACAAGGGATAGAAAATAGGGAAGAACTGAAGAAAATGTGGAAATAATATTTCGAAGAACTCCTGAACCCAAATGGAAACCACGGCGAGGAAGAAGAAATCGGGGAAGAGGTACAGTAGATGAACTGCAAACCGAAAAGGACTTAACATGGAAAGAAGTGGAAGATGCAGTGAGGAAGATGTAAGGAGGGAAGGCACCGGGTGTGGATGAGTTGAGTGTGGAGATGGTGA
The DNA here is from genome assembly GCA_946902985.2 of Meconema thalassinum. Taxonomy (NCBI): domain Eukaryota; kingdom Metazoa; phylum Arthropoda; class Insecta; order Orthoptera; family Tettigoniidae; genus Meconema; species Meconema thalassinum. The sequence continues at coordinate 84,838,125 of OX336392.1, read as the reverse complement.
GAGCAGCAGGTGAGGTGGGGATACAAAGGTTGTACCGAGTGATGAAGGCAGCATGGAAGGAAAGGAAGACCCCAGAGGACTGGAAAAAGGGAATAATTGTCCCAATCTTCAAGAAAGGTAGTAGAACAGAATGCAGAAATTATCGGGGAATAACACTGATGAGTCATTGTGCAAAGATGTTTGAGAAAGTTTTAGAAAGGAGAATTAGGACAAGGATAGAAGGAGGGATGAGGGAAGAACAACATGGCTTCAGAGCAGGAAGGTCCACAGTGGATTTGATTTTTGCTGTAACTCAGTTACAAGAACAGCACTATGAGTATGGAACAGATCTACTGATGGCCTTCCTGGACATTGAGAAAGCATATGACAGTGTATGCAGAAACAAAGTATGGAAGTCCCTGGGGGATAGAGGAGTAGAAAAATGGACTATAAGGAGGATAAAAGAGATGTACAAGGGAAGCGTGAGCTGTGTGAAAGTGGGAGGAGAGAGATCGGACTGGGTGGAACAGAGAAACGGCCTGAAACAAAGAAGTGCACTGTCACCGTTACTCTTCATTGTGGTGATGGATGACATAATGACCCGAGCGGCACAAGTAATTGGGGAAGGAAAGATGAAAGCAATGGTGTTTGCGGATGATTTGATGATTGTGGAAACAGGGAGGAGGAGGTATAGGAACAGTTGGACGTGTGGGAAGGAATAATACAAGGATATGGGATGAAATTTAGCATAAATAAGAGTGAGATGGTGATCACAACAAGGAAGAAGGAAAGAACCACAACGGGAATAACAATTGGTGGGGAACAGCTGAAGAAAGTGGAGAGTTTCAAGTATCTGGGAAGCCTGATACAAGAGAATGGAAGAAACGGTAGAGAAATAAATGAGCGGGGGAGACAGGCAGAAGCATTCCGGAGGAGTGTGAGAAGCATGTTATGGAGCAGGGATGTCCCTCAGAACAGCAAGTAGATCATATATCGTACTATGTCCCTATCCTGACGTATGCCTCGGAGACCTGGGTTATGAAAGGAAGGGAGAAGAGCAAAATACAGGCCAGTGAGATGAGGTTCTTGAGAAGCAGTATTGGAGCTACAAAGAGGGACAGAATAAGAAATGAGAGGACCAGAGAATTAATGAAGGAGGAACCATTACAGGATGGTATAGAGAAATCTAGACTTAGATGGTATGGACATGTAAAACGAATGGAGGAGAAGAGGGTACCCAGGAGGATACACGAGACGAAGTGGGAAGGAAAGAGACCAAGAGGGAGACCGAGAGACAGGTGGCTGAAGGGGGTGGAAGAAAGCGTGAAGAAGAGAGGAGAAGACTGGACAAGGGTGGAGGCTGAGAGATGGTGGGAAGACAGAAGACGTTGGAGAGGCTTGTGTTCCAAACAGACCCGGCCAGTGGCTGGAAACTGTGCAAGATGATGATGACCTCATCACGTTTTCAGTCATGACCAGCAATATGTTGCAATGCTGAGAGTGCTATCTTTTGACGCCCTTAAAGTTGCAATAGTGCTAAAAAGTAATCGTACAAAGAATGTAACTTATATAAGAAGCTTCTTCAGTAAATTTGTTTTCCATTGTCCGTCATGTTTTGACGGGTTTCATCTAGTTATTATTAATATTATTATATTATTATTATTATAGCGGCTTCGGTGGCTTAGTCGGTAGCATGCTGAACTGCTGTGCCCAAGATCGTGGGTTCAAACCCGGCAAAAGTCGTCGGATTTTTTCAGAGCGTTAAAATCTTCCAACATGCTTTCCTTCGGAGGGGAAGTAAAGCCGGCGGTCATATGTCATAGATTTATGGCTTGTAAAAGATCGTTCCACTAACTAAACTTGTGTGCAGCTAAATTTCTAGGTTAGATTTCGTTGAAACGCTCTGTCAAAGTTCCAACGTTCAGCACTAGATGTCAGTGACATCTGGTAGCGAAATTTGGAACTACTTGAAATTTAAGGGAACTTGTAGATCACCCCATGGGTGTCCGCTTGAATCAGCTACAGCCTCTGGCGAGCCGAACTTGTCCTCGGACACTCCCGGCACTAAGAGCCATACGCTAAGTAAATAAATAAAATTATTATTATTATAGTTTATTGTTTGACAACATTATCACGGCAAATACCGGCTACATTTTCTGTTACAGCCTGGTTCGGGCTTAGCAAGGAACCACCTGTACTGAGATAATTACGATTATACTGTTCAGAGACTTCACATCCATGTCGTGCCCGCAGTCTTCACGAGTCTCCTTCATTTGTAGGATGAGCTAAATTCCCATCTGGATCATAAAGCTTTGCTGAGTATTCGGTCAGGGCATTGTCACCAAGGAACTTCCTAACAATATGGCATGTGTTTAACAGAACTGCCTTCTGAAGTTCAATATATATCTGCGGGTGCTGATTCAATATTGATAGACTACTGTGGAGAGTTTCGGTATAACACCAGTACACGATACAATTATTGGGATGGTAGTCACCGAATCAAGTTTCCACATCTGCTTTATCTCAATTGCCAGCTCTGTGTACTTAGATATTTTAGTAGCAGCTGTTGTTTGGATGTTTTGAGTGTTGGGACATGCGATATCTATCAGTAATGCCTCTTTGTGTACTTTATTGATGACAATGATATCTGGCCGGTTGTTGCTGACTGCGATATCTGTCACAACTCCTCTGTCCCAATAAAGCTTGTGAGTGGCATTTTCGAGTACTGCAGATGGTGTGTATTTCCAATAGGGGACGGAGCTTTGAAGAAGTTTGTACTTCAAGGCCAGTTTCTGGTGGATAATGTTGGCAACTTGATCGTGTCGATGTTTGCAGTCAGTGTTGGCAAGGTGGGAACAACCTGATATAATGTGTTGAATGGTCTCACTACATTTGCCACAGCGGCGACACTTCTCACTCTCTGTTGTTGGATCTTTTATGATAAATTTCCGATAGCTTCGAGTAGCAACAACTTGGTCTTGGATAGCTATAACAAATCCCTCTGTTTCCGGAAAGAGGACCGAGTGGGTCAGCCATGCGTGCGACGCTAACTTGTCGATGTGAGGCTGGTCCAACTCGTGTGGAAACTTCCCATGAAGCGCCTTCTGTTTCCAATTCCCGATCTTGTATTCAGTAGTTTTCATTTCTTTTACTGGTGGATCTAAAGATGACAGATGGAGCGGTGTGTAATTATCATCAGCTGAAGATACAGTGTGATGGAGAGGGGATGTTTCTCCTTTGTTGTGGAAAAATGCACGCAGAGTTGTCACTTGTTTTGTATGAAGGTTCATGATGTCTATCAGTCCTCTACCACCTTCAGACCGAGGTAGAGTCAGGCGCTCTGTTGCTGATTTCGGATGGTGCATACGATGGCGTGATAAAAGCACCGATGTTTTACGTTGCAGATCGTGCAATTCAGTTTGAGTCCACCTTATTATACCAAAGGAGTATGTAACTACGGGCATTGCAAATGTGTTAACTGCCTTAATTATATGTTTAGCGCTAAGTTTTGAAGAGAGAACACTGAGAAGTCGTGAAGTATACTGCTCAGTTATGTTCTTCTTGATATCACCGTGTCTGAGACGGGTACTCTGGGCGAACCCAAGATATTTGTACAATGCGCCTTCCCCCAACGGCTGAATACTTCTCTGTCCCTCTCCAACAGGTATTCCTTGTGCAGAGTGCGAGCCTCTAATAACAGTCTGTGTTCTGCACTTATCAAAACCAAACTGCCTATGGATATCTGAAGAAAAGCTCTGAGTGATAGAGATGAGATATTGTAGGTGCACTTTAGTTGATGCATACAGTTTAATGTCATCCATGTAAAGAAGATGGTTCATCTTGTACGCTTCACCATGATTACCCTTAATACTAAATCCGTAGTTGCTACTGTTCAGGATTTGCGAGAGAGGATTTAATGCCAGACAAAACTAGAGTGGGCTTAGCGAGTCTCCTTGGAAAATTCCTCGGCGAATCGGTATTAATGAAGATGTTAAACGAGTGCCACCCACTGTAAGTTGGAGGGCAGTGCTCCATGAAACCATTGCGCACTTCAGGAAGTTCACTATAATAGGGTTGACCTTGTAAATCTCCAAGCTCTGTATACGCCATGTATGAGGCATGGAATCGAAAGCTTTTTGGTAATCAATAAAGCAGGTATAAAGATTTCGTGATCTACGACAGGCCTGCTCTAATGCCACGGCATCAATAGTGAGCTGTTCCTTACATCCTTGAGAATTCCTTCTGCAACCCTTTTGCTCCTCTGCGAGAATGGCGTTTTCCTCACAATGCGCACGAATTCGATTTGCAATAATGGGTGTAATGATCTTATAAAAGTTTGGCAAGCAGGTGATGGGGCGATATTTAGATGGGTTTGTGAGTTTAGAGTCCTTTGGCTTGAGATAGGTTAACCCTCTGGCTAGGAAAACTGGAAATGCAGCAGGATTTTCCAAAAAACATTGTATGTGAATAGCCAGTAAACGGTGGGTACATGTGAGCCTTTTATAGTAGTAATTATGGATTCGGTCAATTCCAGGTGCTTTCCAATTCTGTAGGCTGCTGATGACCTGGCGTAGTTCCTCAACATCAACGTCTGTATGTGCCATTTCATTTATTCGTCTGGTAGCATTCTCTATTTCCTTAAACCATGGAGCTTCATTGTTGTGTTCTTCCGGCCTAGACCATATTGATGACCAGTAGTCGGTAACACTCTCCGCGCTGGATCCTTCTGGAGAATCATTCTGAACTTGAGGTGTCTTTTTCAGGTCTTCATAGAACTTTCTCTCATTTCTCTTGAAGTCATTGTTCTGTTTCTTCCGCTCGGTAGTGTTCTGGTATCTCTTAAGACGCTTAGAGAGGGCTGCAATTTTTGTTTATAAGTATCAAGTACTTCTGTTATCACTGCGTCCTCGGGGACCTGAAATTCTTCTAGTAATGAGTCCATCATGATCCTTCGTATGCGGTTGTTCAGACGTCTACTTCTCACTCCATTCTTATACTGTTGCAGTCTGTTCACATTCTGGCGTAGTTGTTCAATGCGTTGTTTTAAACATTTTGCCCATGGTGGATCGCTGGGTTTCCTTGCAGCAGACTGTTGGTTTGGAGGGCGTGGCCTACCCCCATTAATTCGTACTGCAGCTAGTGCTGCACAATAGATAGCAGTATGAACCTCCATGAAAGATTGGTGCTCTTCTAAATAGTTGGGAAGTACGGTTTCGTTCAGTTCTTTCAACACCATGGCAAACTTGCGGGAAGACTGCTGCCTCGGAAGTATTGGACGTTGGGTAGGGTCAGTACCTGCATATTCAAGCAGAGCTGAATTAAATTCGTCTTGGATCTTGGAATGATGGCTTGTTTCCCCATTTTGAGGTTCATTTGCGTAAGTCGATTCATTCATGGAGACCTCATTATCAGTATTTATTTGGCTAGTTTCACCACTTGCAGCTGAGGGATATAGTTCATAAGATACCTCCTGTCTGATTCGATCCAGAACAGGGTCGGGAACTAAATGATTCTTTACAATTGCTCTTCTTTGATCCGCGACTCGTTGCTCAGTGATGTTAAACAGAGGATACTGCTGCTTGAAAGCCGCATGCAGTGCTTGGCGGTAGTTTGTTATATCTGTTTCAAGACGAGTTATTCGATAATATGCCCGCATGATATATTCATTCATATGAGATTCCCATTTCATGCGTTTTTTTGGGCTTACCTGCGAGAGTGGTTGTATTTATTACAAAGGCACTACCGTCAGGTGCGGTGCGAGACTCGAGATTTTGTGTACCGCCAATATCGTCTTGAGCTGCTGGAGCTTCTTCGGGTCTACTGGTGGGTGGACAGCAGCTTGTCATCCCACTGCCTCCGGTTTGCGTATTGCCACCTCTAGCGGTGGTTCTAGAGGTAACCCGCCGTATCACAGGCAGTGACATTTCTTAAAGGAAATTACTATTATTGCCTTTCCTGTGTGCTTTTTATACCTTCAGCCAGGTATTGCCTGGGTATTGCCTTTGATACTTATCGCAAGGTTTACAACACTCCTGTGAATGCTAGTGTGTTATTTTGACTGATCGACGCAGATTCTTTGTAAATATGTGATCCAACTGATGTCATTTAACTCAATACTAACCCCTGTTTCTAACGAAATAAACGACATTACACAATTATTAATATCTGTTATAGGGGCCCAATTGGACTAATTGATTAAACGGAGTAATAAACACCCAATACAGGGCATAAATTAAACTATTTTAAACGGAATATTTGTGGTAATGTTAACCTAACCTGTACCAGCAATTCCTAGGCAACCACCTAAACAAGTTTCATGCACAGACATATGATATCCAAATATCACTATAAAAACCTCGTACAATCACTATTAAACACTGTGTACTGTCAGTAAGTCACTCAAAAACATCTTCCAAACCATAAAACACTGAAGTAGACATGAAATAACTAAACAAACTATATAAATAGGAGGAGCCTCGATCCGATCAGCCTCACCAAGTCACAGCCTTCTATTATTATTATTATGATTATTCTTGTTTCGTTTCGGCCAACTAAGGACCACGTCATTTCAACTGTTTCCTTTTAGCTTTAAAATCGCCCGTATTCCTTCTTTCGTAGACGGTGTTGTTCCTTTCTCTCTTATGTCCACGTCTTTGCAGTTTTCAGCGTCGGCTTAGGTTGGAAACTCCGATATTGGAAGATTTTTCTCTTAAGCTGGTCATGCTCTTGGATATCATCATCACATGAGCTACTGTACCAATCTCGTGCAGATCTTTTTGTATCTAAGTGAACCAGCCTCCCTTTTTCTTTTTGTCTTGGTGGAAATTATCATTATTATTATTAATTTACATTGTAACAGCTCTCATAACTTCTTTTTAAACATTTCTATATTTATAAGAACATCTCAAAAATAATTTAATGATAGTAAATACTTTTTATGTAAGCTATACATTTTTTAGTCCTATAAGAATATGAATGATCACGATACCAGACAGCGACCCCCTTCATACACAATATCAACACCATACTAGGAATTATTAACCACTTGTCTCTTAATATCACTTGTCAATTGTTAATTATGCTGAAGAAACCACAATATGGCTGTAACTAGTACATTAAACAACTTCTGGTACTTAATGTATTGACTTTCAGTGATTCACTCTAAATACTATTGTGTATTTATTAGTACATTTGTCAATAAGGTCCAATATTGAATTAAATATGACTAGCATTACACGTCGCGGCTTCGCCCGCGAATATTCTAGTTGTAAAGAGTACACTTAGCAAAATCTCAATCAAGAATGCTATGACTGATTTATCCTTGGTAGGAATAATCAGACTTTATCAATTCAGCTACTGGCGCAGTGGTTAGGGGTTTGCCATTCCTTCATAGGTATATCAGAGCGAAGTTAGTTTTCAGTGAATGTCACAGACACTGTTAATTTAAGGGCCTTTACATGTGGTTTTCGTAGACCGTTTATAGTCGGGTGAAGAAAACATTTCGTACCACACTCACACATGAAAATTGCGTGAAAAATTCTCGAGTGCCCCTTGACCCCCTTAAGCGCATTATACTGTATGTATTGATGAATTTTACAGCTTAATTTGGTTCCCTGATAACCTTATAACCGTCTGGAAACTTTCACAGTAATGTAATAATCGGAATTGCATTGCGTCTTACAGAAATAGATGGACCTGTGAGACTCTGTTACGATGGTTACCGTGTTGCATTGTTCCATTATTTCACGGTAAATATACATGTTTTAAGGTATTTATTTAATTGTGAGGCATTTAAAAAGAGTAAGTGAGTGCGTTTCGCGTACGCATTGGGTTATACTGAACCTGTAGGTACCCTATATGTGTAGGTTGGTGTTAATGGGACCTTATTTTCGGTACAAAACTGGAATGGGACCTTAGCAGAATGATATAGGGAGGGATTCATTTCATATCAATACAATGTTATTGGTTTTACGTCCCTTATAACTACTGCGGCTTTTAGAGGCGCCAGTGCAGAAATTGTGCTCCGAAGGGAACATCAACGTGCCAGTAAATCTACTGACTCTGCTCCCTGGCATTTGGGCAACCGTCAATTACCAGCTGACTGCGCCAGGTATCGATCCTGAGAAGTTGGGATCAGCAGGCGAGAACGCCACGCAGCCAGTCAAAATCAATATACACACATCAAAAAAAGTTTTGCATCACCTCGGTTCCAAGAGTTCCGGAACCTTTAAATACAAAGGGAATAGAGATCAACACAAACAACATTTCAGCTCGTTTTATTGCTCATGAGACCCACACATTGCATGTTGTACCATCATACAGCTAGACTTTCAGCATTTGTGGTCCAGATTGCAGTACACACCACTACCTCTAATACCCAGTAGCACGTCCTCTTGCATTGATGCATGCCTGTATTCGTCGTGGCATACTATCCACAAGTTCATCAAGACACTGTTGGTCCAAATTGTCCCACTCCTCAACGACAATTCGGCGTAAATCTCTCAGAGTGGTTGGTGGGTCAAGACGTCCATAAACAGCCCTTTTCAACATATCCCAGGCATGTTCGATAGGGTTCATGTCTGGCGAACATGCTGGCCACTGTAGTCGAGCGATGTCGTTATCTTGAAGTAACGCATTCACAAGATGTGCACGATGAGGTCGAGAATTGTCGTCCATGAAGACAAATGCCTCTCCAATATTCTGCCGATATGGGTGCACTATGGGTCGGAGGATGTCATTCAGGTATCGTAAAGCCGTTTCGGAGCCTTCCATGACCACCAGTGGCGTACGTCGGCCCCACATAATGCCACCCCAAAACATCAGGGAACCACCACCTTGCTGCACTCGCTGGACAGTGTGTCTAAGACGTTCAGCCTGACCAGGGTGCCTCCAAACACGTCTCCGACGATTGTCTGGTTGAAGGCATATGCGACACTCATCGGTGAAGAGAACGTGATGCCAATTCTGTGGGGTCCATTCAGCATGTTGTTGGGCCCATCTGTACCGCGCTGCATGGTGTCGGGGTTGCAAAGCTGGACCTCGCCATGGACGTCGGGAGTGAAGTTGCGCATCATGCAGCCTATTGCGCACAGTTTGAGTTGAAACACGACGTCCTGTGGCTGAACGAAACGCATTATTCAACATGGTGGCATTGCTGTCAGGGTTCCTCCGAGCGGCAATCCGTAAGTAGCGGTCATCCACTACAGTAGTAGCCCTTGGGCGGCCGGAGCGAGGCCTGTCATCGACAGTTCCTGTATCTCTGTACCTCCTCCATGTCCGAACAACATCGCTTTGGTTCACTCTGAGACGCCTGGAAACTTCCCTTGTTGAGAGCCCTTCTTGACACAAAGTAACAATGCGGACGCGATCGAACTGCGGTATTGACCTTCTAGGCATGGTAGAACTACAGACAACATGAGCAGCGTACCTTCGTCCTGGTGGAATGACTGGAACTGATCGGCTGTCGTACCCCCTCCGTCTAATAGGCCCTGCTCATGCATGGTTGTTTACATCTTTGAGCAGTTTTAGTGACATCTATGAACAGTCAAAGGGACTGTATCTTTGATACAATATACACAGTCAACGTCTATATGCCGGAGATCTGGGAACCGAGGTGATGCAAAACTTTTTTTGATGTGTGTACTAACAGGCATCACTTAGATCATAATTGTCTTAACAAATTTTAATAACAATTATTAAATTAAGTTTTAAATGTATGTTCTTCTTTATTGTTCCTGTTCTCCTTGTTCTTCTCCTTCTCTTTTTCTTTCTCTTTCTGATAATAATAATAATAATAATAATAATAATAATAATAATAATAATAATAATAATAATAATGTTATTTGTCTTACGTCCCTTCAACTACAGTGGCTTTTAGAGACTCTTTTTCATTCTCCTTCTCCTTCTCTTCTTTCTCTATCTCTATCTCAATCTCTATCTCTATCTCTACCTCTACGTCTATCTCGTTTCTCTTTTCTTACCTTAAAAAAAATCTTAGTATTATTTCGTACTTATTTATTTATCTTGTGGCTTTTAGTGCCGAGAGTGTCCGAGGACATGTTCGGCTCACCTGAGTCTGTAGCTGCTTCCAGCGGACACCCTAAGGGTGAGCTACAAGTTTCGTTCAATTTCAAGTAGTTCCAACTTTCGCCACCAGATGTCAATGATACCTTGTGGTGAACGTTGGAACTTTGATAGAGCGTTCCGACGAAATCTTATCTAACAATTTAAGCCTCACACATGTTTAGTCTTTGGAAGGGTCATTTACATGCCATAAATCTATGACATGGGACCGCCGTGCCGGCATTACTTCCCCTCCGAAAGAAGGCATACTGAAGGATTTTAACGCTCTTAAAAAATCGACGACTTCGGCCGGGTTTGAACCCGCTGGGCACAGCAGTTCAGCATGCTACCGACTACGCCACCGAAGCCGCTTTTCTTGTACCAAGCCATTAGGGAATATTGTAATTAAGAATCACATTTACCTATTTCTCAGGGGAAAATGACCTCGCTGTTCCGCCCCTTGAAACTGCAATAACTAACTATCTATTGCTGGCTGCAATAAACAATTCCCCAATCTTTGAACAGAGCGTAATAATATTAATAATATCGTATGGCCTCGGGTGCTGGGTGCAAGCTTTGTCAAATTTCGTTGTTCCTTGAAGCACTATGAAAGTCTAGGAGGTTAGATATCTAAGCTCCTTGAACACTATAGCGCTTTCTAGTACAGAAATGAGGAACTTTGTGTTGACGGAAATTCCCGAGATTATTTTTTTCCATTATGAACACGGCCTACTTAATTCAAATGGGTTCTTTGACATGCCAACATCGTATGACATGCATGTCGTATTTTTGCCGCCTTTCAAAAATCACTTACCACGGCCAGGAGCGAACCTGCAACCTTGGAGTTAGTAGACCGACACGCTATCCACTCACCCACCGTGGCAATCTAGAGCGTATTGTAGTTCTAATAGTGTCCTATTTCAGTGACTGAATGTGTTGGTTTGTGTTCTAATGGCCTGTCTCTTTCCCTTGCAGGTAAGCAAGTTCACTAGCTGACATTAATAGCCGAGGAGACGTAAGTAAATCTATTTTAATGTCTTCTTACGACTTTAGATTTTCTTACTTTATTAGTTTTACTAACTTTATCACTGCAGTAGCCCATTTATAGACGTCTACTATCAGATAACAAGTATTATGAATCGTTATGAATTCCATATTGCTCTTCAAAGGTAAACAAGACAACTGACCAACTCGTGGTGTAGCGGCTAGCATTCTACTGTACTACAGTCTGGCTGCGTGGCTCAGGGGTAACGTTCTCGCTTGCTAAGCCCAAGGTTGCAGGTTCGAAACCTGGCGCAGTCAGCTGGCATTTGAGGGTGCGCAAATGCGAGGGAGCCGTGCCAGTACATTTACTGGCACGTTAAAGATCCCCTTCGGGGCAAAATTTCGGCACCCCGGCGTCTCTAAAAGCCAGTGTAGTTAAAAGGGACGTAAAACCAATAACATTATTATTATTATTATCTACTGTACTACACTACTACAGACACCACAATAACACTGGTTATCAGACAAAGTCAGATAAAAATATCTGTGAAATTAAAGAAAATTATTAGCAGTTTATGACATAAAGTAGATGCAATAGACCCCGCGACGTAGCCGCGTCGTTACATCAAACATCACGACCACCAGGGCAGCTGAAGCAAGTCCGGAGACCAGAGGTTCGAATCACAGTGGTGTCAACGGCCATCCTGAGTGCGGGTTTTCCAAACTCCCTCCAGGAAAATTCCTGGATATTACATTACTTCAGGTTCCTGGGCACCTACTCATCCCTGCCCCTAATACAGCTACATACACTACTACAGTCAACACATAAATACAGGTTATCAGACACGTTCAACACACCCAACTACACGGGGCTGATGACCAAGATGTCCCAAGCCCCTGAAATGAATTAACAACACAGGATCTCAATGGTAGGATGTTCACCCGAGTAACGTGGGGTTCGACTGCTTGTAAATCATATTTCTCTATAAAAGAGTTCAGAGGTTCAAACCCCAGTGCTTACAGTGGCCACCCTAAGAGAGGTTTTTTACACTTTCTCCAGCCAAATGCGGGGATGATACCTTATTTCAACTGCCGGGATTCAAACCCCAACCCCTGTTTTTAGTAATTACAGTTATTGTACACGCTTCGTCCAACTCCTGATATCTCGGATCCCGGATGACTTCTGATGTTATCACGCTCTTTGACGCCCGAGCACGTTTTGACGTCTCATGGTTAAAGTGGCACCAATTCACAGGCGTACTAAATGACCGGCCGATTCCTCTACATCTGTAATTGAAGATTTGTTGTGTGATCGTCCCAATAGCTCTGTTTGGGGGCGAATGCTGGCATGCAACAAAGCACAAAGTGCAGATGCTTTGTGTGATGGAGATGCAGATGCTACGCTGGTCGCTGGAAGTCACACGAATCGACCATTTTATGTGTGAAAATCTCAGGATCACCCTCGGAATTTCACCAATACCAGAAAAGATGAGGGAAGCGAGACTACGGTGGTATGAGTTGAATTGAATTTATTTTACTTGGCTACAGTAAGTTGGTTTTTTTTTTTTTTTTCAATAGCAGAATAGGTTGGTTGGTTCCTTACTGTAGGGGCTGCGACAACGCGGTCATGTAGCTCCGTGTACTTTGGGTGTGTGTAGAATTTGTCTGATACCCGGTGTTAATTGTGATGACTGAATCAGTGTGTGTTATCTGTGATTCAGCTAGAAGGACTGGACACGATTAAATTTTTCAAGTAGTTCCTACTTTTGCTACCAAATGCTACCGCCCACGACACTTAGCTGCGGACGTGGCTACTAAATGCCATCGCAGTAAGCACCTGGCAACGAACGTTTGAACTAATATAGCGTTATCAATCTAACCTACAAATTTTAGCTTCCACAAGTGTAGTTAGTGGAAAGTTCCTTTTCATGCCATAAATCTATGACATGGGACCGCCGAAGGAAGGCATGCTGAGGGATTTTTAACGCTCTTAAAAAATCCGACGACTTCGGCCGTGTTTGAACCTGCGATCTTGGGCATAGAAGCTCAGCATGCTACCAACTACGCCACCGAAGCCGCAATAGTAGATAAATACATAGCATTGATGACAATCAAAAATGCCAAATAAGAACAAACAAACAAAGAAGTCCCAGTTCCATATTACATGGCGAGGAAGAAACTTTCCTGCATATAACAAATGTGTTGATGTACCTGTGCAACAAACAGCAAGGAATTTGCTTTATATTGTTGCAAATACAGTGAATCTTGGATAATTCAAACCTCAAGGGACCAGTAAAAAAATTCGAATTATCCAAAAATTCGAATTAAGAAAGTTCTTTAAAAAGGGCAGCGAAAATATTCAAATTCAAATTTTTCGGTTCCCTCAACCTTCTTCGGCCTTTGCCACTCTCATTTTCATAACCGAGAATTTTGTCTTTTTTTTTACGTATGTTGACAACGTGTTTGGAGGAATCCCGAAAGCCTTTGCAATTTCAGATTTTTCCTTCATTCCCTTTTCCACTTCTTTAATCACCGCTATTTTCTCCGCCAAAGTCTAAGTTGTTTATGGAACCCGAGGCTTTGATAACGACATCTTAGTTCTGTACACGCACTTTAAAACACAGGCAAAACCAAACTTCTAAACAACAACCACAAGTCTAATCAGACCACTCAGCACGCACTAACAGACAGGTGTAAGGGAAGACACCGTTATGAGTTATGAGATGTGGAGCGTTGCAAAACAATGGGAGGGGGGTTGGGCATTGACCTTGGAAGGAGCGTCGCAGGCGTGTTGTTAGTCGAGTAGGCAAAACCATCGAGTAGGGGCCGCATGCCAACGATACGTCGTTTTTCAGGAATTCCTGACCCAACTGTTTGGCTTTCGGTAGGCTTTTTACACGTAAAAACATCGAATTATCCAAAATATAATTCGAATTAACCACGATTTTTTAGCATTGATTGTATATAAAATGCTAGGGACAAAGAGAAAAATTCGAATTAAAGGTGATTTCGAATTATAGAAGTTCGAATTAGCCACGTTCCACTGTATTGATATTATTGTTTGTGCAGATATTGTTTGCTATAGTGAGGTGATTTCTGAAGCAACATTCTAAAGTCATTACTAGGGCTCGGATCGATATGCTCGATAAAATCTCCAGATATGCTCCAAAACCATGTGTTTTATGCTCGATAGATATGCTCTAAAAACCCATTATATGCTCGATAGATATGCTCGAAACCCCCATTATATGCGGTTAAATATGCAGAATATGCTCTAAAAACACCGTTAAAACTATAGAAAGGAAAGTGAAACGAAAGAAACAATAACAAAGTCGCATTCAAGGTTTTCAAGCATATAGTCTATAAGAGAAGTGTTCTTATAAAAGTTACAGTTTAAAAGTTCATGTACAAAATCTTCAGAATTAGGCGAGTCAATGAAGTAGATCTGCATTGGTCTGTACAACAAGAAATTTTCTATGTTTTCAGTTTTGAATGATTTTCTTAAATCAGTCAATAAAAGTTTCAATGACGAGAACGACCTCACTAAAGGTTAAAAACCTGCGGTTCTATTATTCGCACCAGATAGGCTTTTCAATAATTATTTCTTTTTTCAAACCTTAAGAATGGTCAGGGTCCAAATTGGGGGGGGGGGATTCGAAGAAAAACAAACTATTTAGACGAATACCACAAGAATATGCATTTATATGCTTCTATACTGGAAACCGCGGTTTTATGCATTTATATGCTCGATAAATTTCAATTCTGTTGGTCCCAGAGAGGTAAAAAAACACCGAAAGGCTTCTTTCAATGTGTACTACTCAGGAAAAAAATATGCAAATATGCTCGAATCCGAGCCCTAGTCATTACATTCCATAACGGACTGGTCCTCATGACAAATGATTGAGACCATTAGTCGTTCAATATTTGGGTGTTTGCATAAGGAAGGATATGGTTCCCGATTTCTATGGTGAAGTGCAATGATAGACAGACAATGGACCGAGTCTGGGCAGGCTCAAAGACACGTGGTATCCAGACTTGCTCCTCATAAAACCTGCTGAACTCAAAGATTTTACCAACCTGGTGAAGACTGTAGATGTTCATTGTGCAACAGGAAGTGCGCCCCGTTACCACCTAATATTGTGTGGCAAGAGAACACAGACCATCAGAGATTATAGTGAAAATTAATCTGTCTATTTGACAATATATTATATGTAGGTTTAATGCTCTTTCGAGCACGTCTTGTAAAATTAATAACAGCTCCTGTAAATGTGTTGTTCCGTTGGTGGACAGAAAACATTTTATTGAAATTACTGGTGGATGTAATTTGTAGAACGAGATCTGTTGCACTTTAATAGCGGTGGAGTAGTTGGTAGCTTGCTGAACTGCTGTGCCCAAGATCTCAGGTTCAAACCCGGCCAAAGTCGTCGGATTTTTTAAGAGCGTTAAAATCCTTCAGTATGCCTTCGTTCGGAGGGGAAGTAAAGCCGGCGGTCCCATGTCATAGATTTATGGCATGTAAAAGATCCTTTCACGAACTAAACTTGCGTGAAGCTAAATTTCTAGGTTAGATTTCGTTGTAATGATCTATCAAACTTCCAACGTTCCCCACTAGGTGTCAGTGACATCTGGTAGTGAAAGTTGGAACTACATGAAATTGAACGGAACTTGTAGCTCACTCCATGGGTGGCCGCTTGAAGCAGCTACAGTTTCAGCGAGCCGAACATGTCTTCGGACACTCCCGGTACTAAAAGCCATATGCTAAATAAAATAAATAAAATAATATAGTTTTAACAAATACTGTATAATTGATAGCGCTCCTTAAGTTAAGTACAAACCGAAGACATGCATTCTGTGTCCCTTGTAATCGTATGCCCATTGAGTTTGAGATGTCACCTAGCACTGGGGAAGCAAATTCCAAATTCGGGAGAACCAAGAACTGGACAAGAATTGTCTTTATCTTAAGAAGGCTTACTGTATGGGCACGTGGTCAGAGCTGATCCGGAGTCGGCTGTTGGGAGAGCTCTAACTTGTTCTCATCCGTGATGGACGACGACACCAACTTGACTTGACTTATTTCCTTTTGCACCTAGGTGGTGCATAGGGCAGCAATAAAGGCCCTCCATCTGCATCTATGTATGGCCAACAGCTTCACTTCATTCCAGGTTTTCCCCGCTTCCAAGGCTTCCTCTTCTATAGTTCTCCTCCAAGTCTTTCTGGGGCGACCACGTCTCTTTGCACCTTGCGGGTTCCAATCCATCACCGAACTCTCAACAGCTCCGTGAGGTATTTATTCTTAATGTGTAGCCGATCCACCGCCACTTCCTCTTCTTGATTTGAATGCTTATCGGCTGCTGAATTGTTGTCTTCCATAGTTCTTCATTATAGATCACCTCTGGCCATCTCACATTTGTAATTTTCCGGAGACACCGGTTAATGAAGACTTGTAATCTATTTGTTATTAACTTTGTGGCCTTCCAAGTTTCACAGCCATACAAAAGAACTGACTTTACATTGGTATTAAACAGGCGCATTTTGGTTTTTCTTGAGATGTTCTTATTTCGCCAAACAGGATGCAATTGTACAAAGGCCCCATTTGCTTTCCAAATTCTGGTCTTAACCTCTTCGTCTGCCCCTCCATCCTTTCGAACAATACTGCCAAGGTACACAAAGGAATCTGTCTGGTCTACTTCCTTTTCATTCACCATCCGTTTTGTTCCAACTCCAGAGTTTATTCTAATTTCCTTGGTTTTTCTGACATTTATCTTTTAATCTGCTACCTCTGCTTCGACTCAAAAAACGGTGGATAGTCTACCTATGGGAGGATATACCAGCTATAGACGTTCAGCCACCCAACACAGTTGTCCAAGTGAAATGGAGGGGCCAGTTATAAAGCTGCAGATCCCGTATCTCGACATGAATAACGCCATAGCAGCACAGGCTATCCGACAAATTGAATACACAAATTTAATGACTGAGATGTACCAAGCTGCTAATATTAATTAACAACAACCTTATCACGTCTTGTTGCTCAGTTGCTCATTTTGTCTAAAATAAAAGGCACACACACCGGATGCAAAGAGGTTCTGTTAGTAAACAGAGAAGAAGTAGAGGTGAAATTCTCACCCCCTCAGAAACCCGGTCTCCGATTCCCCCCAGAACTAGTCTTTATATCAGACGCCAACCTTGTAAGGGCCTGACTTTTATTACAATGAATGAGATCGTATTGTAGTATCACCCAGATGTAATTTGCCCTTCTTCTCACTACGCAAATTCGGGAATAAAGTAATGTTGTTATCTCTTTGTTCCTTTCTTTCTTTCTTTCTTTCTTTCTTTCTTTATTCATTTATTTACTAGATACCCTAGGTGGATTCGCACGGAAGCAGTTTGCGGGATACACGCTATTCTTTGAATCCGATGTATCACGACCAAAATTTGGTTTCCTTCTCAACATGTTTGGTTATAAAAAGAGTTTTATGCTACACAGTCTACCAATTTTCAATAATTTTAACTTAAATCGCCTACAGAGTTAACACATCTACAGAACTCTACTCTGAAGTTTTCGTGTGAATGTTAAGTTATCCTGGCCTTGGTCACCTGATTGTGGGAAAATAAATAAATAAATAAATAAGTAAGTAAATAAATAAATAAATAAATAAAAAATAAATAAATAAATAAATAAATCATCAATCATGGGTAAAGGAAAAAGAACTACTGTAGTTCTTTCTTGAGTCGGCAACTCAAATCGGAACTAGCTTAGTTTTGGATAGAGGAAAAGCAAGTAGTTCCTTTTTTGGATGGTGTTACTTTAGTGAAAATAGTTTATTTTCGAATAGAAGAAACTAACTAGTTCCTTTTTGAATGAGAACGCAAACTAATGGTAGTTAATACTTTGTTAGAGAAAAGTAACTAGTTGGTTAGTGCAACGTTATCTGGAACTAGTTTTGTTAGGGCGTAGGAAAAGAAACTGGCACTTTTTTGAGTTTGTTTCCTGATTGGGCAACTTGAATTGTAAATAGTACCTTCCAAACTCTTCTCCTTTTGGTCCACACCGTGTAACACACACTTGAAAGTGTGAGTCGCACATTAATAACTACCAACCACAGTTGATAGTAGTCCTGTTACTGTTGCAGCCTAATCGCTCTGCTATTACAATACCCGTGAGGCGATCAAATATTAATCTCTTGATAGCAAACCAGCTCCACGCACTCCCAACTAATGGTGCCTGGAGTTACCTAAGTGGCAAGCTCTGATTGAGAGACCTCGGCCTCAGGGCTCAGTGTTGCCAATATCATTTTTGTAAATGTCCTTACAAAACATTTAAGATGTCGAATGGATCCACGTAAATGTCATACAGAGGCCAGTTACCACATTGTTATCTATGTTGTTGTTTGAGTCTTCTGTCTTTTGACTGATTTGATGCAGTTCTCCATGCTTTCCTGTCCTGAACTAATCGTTACAACTCTACATAGCTACCACACCCTACATCCGAGGCAAACTGTTTTACATATTCTAACCTTGATCTACTCCTACAGTTCTTGTGCTCGACCCTTCTATCCATAACTGAGCTTGCTTTCCTGGGTGTTTTAGTATGTGTCCTACCAACCTATCTCTTCTCTTCATTAGCAGTCGCCAGAAACATCTCTCTCCTCCCACTCCCCTTAATACCTTTTCGTTTGTAACCCTATCTAACCATCTGACCTTCATCATTCTCCTGTAACACCACATTTCAAACACTTCAATTATCCTCTTTTCTGCTGCTTCAACAGTCCAAGTTTCACTTTAATAGAGTGCTACGCTCCAGACAAAGGCTTTCGAAAATGACTTCCTATATAAATCTATATTCGATGTCAACAGATTCCTTTTGTGTAGAAATGCTTTCCTTACCTCAGCCAACCTACTTTTATATCCTCTTTGCTTCGTCCATCACTGGTTATTTTGCTTCCTAAGTAACATAAGTCTCCTACTTCCTTTAGTTTTTCACTTGCCAATTTGATGTCCGTAGGGGTTTATGATTTATTTCTGTTGCATTCCAATATTTTTGTTTTACATTTATTAATTTTCACCATGAATTCTTTCCTCAAGACTGAGTCCATAGCATTCAAAAACTCATTCAAATCCTCAAGCGTTTCTGCCAAGATGATGATGTCAGCAGCAAATCTGAGTTGAAATTATTTCTCCTTGAATCTCCACTCGCAGTTAAAATTTTTATCTAATTTCCTTCATTGCTTGTTAAATATAAATATTGAAAAGTATGGGTGATAAGTTATCTATAACATCCATATGAATTGAGTTTCATGTATCTTCTTTTTTATGAAGAAGCACCTTAAACGTTCTTCTCCAAACATTATTTTGGAGAACAGTATTTGTAATAAGCTTTCAGAAAAATCGGTATAAATAAGGTGTGTGACTGGCTGACCTCGGTTTGAAATGTTTCTGGAATATTTATGTCCCTACATTCTAGGTAAATATCCCTACACCTATGAAACATTGTATAATAAAGAAACATCATCCTTGAAGGGAAACTTGAAGGACGGAGTTCTGTTGGGAGACGTAGGGATTCCTAACTCAAAGACTCGCACCGATGGTATAGACCAGGGCCATCCAGACAGCGCTCCCCAAGCGCTAGCACTCCGGCCGCACTCTAAGGCAGTGCGTAGTTATCTATGGTGAAGTCGGATTACAATTGGTGCGTTGGTTTTTATAGAAGGGGTCATGGAACATTTTCGATAATATATCACAAGTAAATTTAGAACACCAACACCTGAGTATAAAATAGAAGTAGAGTTCGTGTATTTGTTGTTTATTTTATGGGCTTTCAGACATGGAGATAATGTAGGCCAGTGTTCGTGGGTGTGTGTAGATGTTGCCTGATAACCTGTGCCTCAGTGATGTCTGTACTAGTATGTGTGTAATTGTAATTGAGGTAGGATTTGGATATGAAGTGGCTGTGGACTTACATTAGGTACCCTTCCGGCATTTGCCTAGAGCAGGGCCATCCAGACAGCGCTCCGGCCGCGGTCTAAGCCAGTGCTCCGAGCGCTTTGGTGGAAGGTAGTTTCAGAAGTGGTGGGAGGAGCTTGGCTGGCTGAACACGCTGAAGTTTGCAGCTGATCCATCAGTCGCTAGTCCAATGCTCTTTGTTGACAGCGTGAAAGTAAATCAGTTTCGCAGTGGTCATGACTGAACAGCATACAAGAAAAGGAGTGGTGAAGCTGCAGTCTTTAAAGTAGAATGGGAAATTTCATTTTTCTGTACAGCTCATAAAGGGCAACACAGATGTAATGTGTTTAAAAGGACACAATTTGTTGTTGAATTTTCCTCTCTAATATGTTCACATTTCAGTTTGGAATGAATCACAATATTCTTTGCTTAACACTTGTGTTCGTTTCCTGCACATTCCATACATCGGAGTACCATTCGATTTGTATATGCGGTATATTTGTTATGGCAAAACAGCCCTATTCTTATGTCAACAATCTCACAAGAGCCGTCGGCCGCACGACTGTACATACGTATCTAGTCAGCGTGGTCCGAACATCGTCCGTCTCCTCGCTACCACAGTGTAGTGGTGGTAGGGGAAGGAGCGCTAGTCTGACTGCCCAGTGCTCCCCGAGCGCGGCCGCGCTCCCAGAGCGCAATGACAGGATGGCCCTGGTATAGACGAACATCTATTGACATATGTGAAGCAGCTGCCTCGCGCATAAACATAATCAATTGGATCGCCAACCATTGGGAGGAGACGGCGCGACGTTCTAAGCATAAGAATAAGAATTCGCCTACTTCCTTCAGCTTTTCACCTGCTAATTTGACGTAAATTGGAGTGTCTGACTTCTTCAGGCTGCGTTCCATTATTTTTGTTTGACCTCTTTCATCATGAATTATTTCCTAAAGACGGAGTCAATACAATTTGAAAACTCATTCAGATCTCCTTCTTCATTTCTCCTTGAATCATTACTCCTACTTCATATGTTTCTCTATTTTCCTTCATTGCTTCTTCGATAAAAAATCCACAGCCTGCTTCCAGTCTCCGACCGGGTCAGGGATAGAAGGAATGAAGGCCCCTATCTAGCGGTGAGGATATGAACTGTGCCAGCTGCCGACGCCTGTCGCACTCCTCTGAGGCAATGATTAAATGAATGACAGTTGAAATGAAATGATAGTGGAGAGTGTTGCTGGAATGAAAGTTATGACTGGGAAAACCTGAGTACCCGGAAAAAAACCTGTCTGCCTCCGCTTTGTCCAGCACAAATCTCACATGGAGTTGCGGGATTTGAACCACGGACCCAGCGGTGAGCGGCCGGCGTGCTGCCGCCTGAGCCACGGAGGCTTTGCTTCTTCGATATACAGATTGAAAAGTGTAGTTGATAGGTCTAAGTTGCAGACTTGAGTTACACCTTTCTGAATACCAGCTTCTCTGCCATGTACTTTGGCTCGAATAACTACCGTCTGGTTTCTGTATAGATTAGAGATATCCCTCCCATCCCTGTACTTTATTCTGATCGTTTCAAAAATGACAAATAATTTACTCTAATCAAAGTTATCCAAAGCCTTTTCTATGTCTACAAATGCCATGAACGTTCTCTTAGTCTTCCTTATTCTACCTTTCAACATCAACCTAAGACTTAGTACAACTTCCCTGGTTCCTACATTTCTCATGAAACGTACAAATCTCATGAACCTTCTATTAGTTTTCCCTTATTCTACCTGCCAAGATCAACCTATGATTTAGTAAAACTTCCCTCGATCTCACGTTTTTCCTGGAAACAAATTGGACCTTACCCAACTTGGTTTCTATGTGTCATTCTATCCTCTTGTAAATTATTCTAGCCAGGATCTTGGAAGCAAGAGTGATGAAGCTCATTGTACGGTAATCCTCACATATGTCAGCTCCTGCTCTTCGGTTTAGGGATGATAACATTCTTCTTGAAATCAAAGCCATATACAAGGCATAAAACATAAAAGTAGGCTATTTGTTTTCTTTAATAACTGGCTGTGTCTGAGGGATGGAATGACTTAATTAGGACCCTTGCAAGACACCATAAAACAGGGGAAACAGTACGATATGGCGTTCATATGCCCAATGACGTGATAAAATCCCCAAAGTGAAGTACTTACCGCCAGATAAGCGGACAGACACAAATCACGTCTACTTTTCATTAGTCATAATCTAGGTTAAATCCTTCCTCTCCAGTCTGTGAGATGATGACAGCTGCTGAGAATCGATTCTCTCTGACATCGAGTAATATCGACTACGTTCCCCGCTATTCATTCTGCCAATAAATTGTAAATAAAGGATGGAGCATCGTAATTGGAGAAGCACTAAACCATACTTAGTTTAAGTCCAATAAACAGTGGATTTCTCTCACTCTTTAATACAACGTGTTAACGCTTTGAGCCATCCACCGGGAGGGCTTTATGCAGAATAATATTGGTTGTGTATGAAATGACAGTTGTTTGAAAAGCGAAGAATAACTTTAAAATATATAATATACTGTATATATAATATTTATTCCCTGGAGTCACACTCAGAAGTTTAAGGACCAACCTCTATCTGTGTTTCTCCTCCACTCTCCTTCCCCTGCTTGGAACTTTCCTTGTATACATTTGTGGGGGAGAAGTTGCATCCTGGGACTTGAATGATAGATATCAACGCCTGGAATATCCATTATCTTGTTGTAAAATACTTTTGAGCGAAACTTCTTCTGGCAAGTCTCCTCTAATAAGAGCCAAGGGATTATAGAGAGGGTACCGGGAAAGAAAAGACAAGGCCCAGTTAATGAACGATAATGAAAGGCATCGGAAAAATCGGAATACCATCGGGGTCGGAAGAGAACAAGAGTTGGCCAAAAGATGTCGACAAAGAATATGAATGCGATTAGTCCGGCACAAGTAGGTGGAAGAAATGCCGCGTTCAGCCGGGGTCCCATGGTCACCAACCCACATTTTAGCAGTTGTGTATCTCGGAATGGGGAGGGATTTACTTAGACTAAGTCACCCTGGTGGAACTCTCTCTACAGCTAGATATACCGAATGGAGACCACAAGGAACGCGACCCTCCGTCATATTTTTCTTTCTATCAAATACTGAGGAATTTAATTTAGCTCTTTCGTTATTTCTCATATCCGATGCTCCGTCTCCTTCCATGAGAGGCACTCTTAAGGCACCGGGATCATGCACAGGGTGCTTTAGCAGGATATTCCACATTTGAGATCGTTACAACTTGGTGGGTCCATGTCAATATAACAAGTCCATTAACATTTTAAAAGGACGCTGGCAGATAGTAATGTACAGTAGATACCTCCAAGGTGATGCACGATTTTAGGCTACAAACTGTCGGCCAAGGTCCGGGTTCAATTCCCAGCTCTGACAAGAAATTCAATTCTGGTATGAGGGCTGGAACGGGGTATTTGATTTGGTCTGAATAAACTAACAAGTAGTTCCGTGAAGAACTAAATAGCCTATTTTCATATATCCTACTAATATTAATTGTCTCTATCAACATACAAATTGTCAGTTTGATTGCTGTAATAGATTATAGATATTGAGAACGGTCTAAATATTTTGGATGGACGCCATGTTGGATTATTATATTATAGGCCTTAGATTTATGTACTATTACATGAAGATTATTGTGTAGGTGTTTTATTCAAACTTCAATCGCATGATTAGGACACAAGAAATAAAAGCGGGATTTTAGAATTTCGCTCAGCCGCCATCTTGTGGTTATGAAAATAATTTAAATGAATTAGATGCCAGTCGATTACAATTTGTACACACATATACCGTACCAAGTTTAACTGCGCTCGGATGGTTAAAATGCAAGAAACGTCCATTTGAATATTTAAATTTCGCGTCGCCGCCATGTTGGATTTGGGCTCGCCAGGTTATTGAACGTCCCAAAGGTGAACGTATGCTTATAGCCTCTATACACTTACAAAACATCAGTTTGATTGCTGTAGTAGATTAATAGATATTGAGAACCGTCTAAATATTTCGGATGGTCGCCATGTTGGATTTTAATATATGTAGGCCATAGAGTTATGTACTATTAGATGATGATTATTGTGTACGGTCATTATGCAAATGTTGATTTCGATCGCAAGTTTAGAACACAAGAAATAAAAACTTAATTTTCAAAAATCGCACAGCCGCCATCTTGAGGTTACGTAAACAATTGAACTAAATTAGATACCTATGGATTACAATGTATATAAACATTCTCTGTACGAAGTTTCATTGCGTTTGGATCATAAAATCGCGAGAAAAGTCTATTTAAAACTTTCAACTTCGCTTGGCCGCCATGTTCGTTTTATAGTTAACCGGTAATTGAAAGTCTCATAGATGAACTTCCAGTAATGCCCTTTATCTTCGTACAAAATTTCATGGTGATACCGGTAATAGTTACAGAGATATAGAATATCTGTGAAATTTTTTGCACAGCCGCCATCTTGAGGTTATGTAAACAATTGAACGAAGTTAGATGTGGGTGCATTACAATGTGTATAAACATATACTGTACCACGTTTCATTGCGTTTGGTTGGTTAAATCGCGAGAAACGTCTATTTAAATGCCGCAACTTCGCTTGGCTGCCATGTTGGTTTTGTAGTTACCAGGTTTTCAAAAGTCAAAAAGGTGAACTTCTAGTAGTTTCCTTTATCACCGTACAAAATTACAGGGTAATATCGGTAATAGTTTCTAAGATATTGAATGCTGGTGAAATATTTCGCACAGCCGCCATGTTGGATTTTTGAGACGTAACAAAATTTGAAGGGCACGGTCTGAGTCGCCCAGAATAGTGCTATGAACTTACTGAGTTTCATTGAATTCACTCCAGCTCTTTAGAAGTTACTAGGGGGGACACAAAAATCCTCACACACACACACACGTACAACACAGACAGACACACGGACAACAGGTGATCTCATAAGCCTATTTTTTTTCATAAATGAAAATAGGCTAAAAATCACCAACCCGTTGGTTTTGAAACTTGAAGAAGGAAGGGAGGAAAGAAGGTTGGAAGGGTGGACGGAAGGGAAGTGGGAGGAAGGTAGGAAGGTCAGAAAGGAAGAGGCGGGAAGGGAAAGGAAGTGGGACGGAGTAAGGAAGGAACGAAGTAAGGTAGGAAGGGAAGGGTAGAAGGAAGGTAGGAAGGGAAGGGAAGTGGGAAGAAAGATGGTAGGAAGAAAGGAAGAAAGGAAAGGGAAGTGGGAGGTAGGAAGGGAAGAGGAAAGGAGAAAGGAAGGGAAGTGGGAGGGAGGAAGGAAGGTAGGAAGGGAAGGGAAGTAGAAGGAAGGGAAGGGAAGGGAAGTGGGTGGAAGGAAGGGAAGGAAAGGGAAGAATATGCAAGAGGAGAGGAGGAAGGAAGGGAAGTGGGAGGGAGGATCGAAGGTGGGAAGGGAAGGGAAGGGAACTAGAAGGAATGGAAAGGAAGGGACGTGGGTGGTAGGAAGGGAAGGAAAGGAAAGTATGGGGAAGAGGAGAGGAGGAAGGAAGGGACGTGGGAGGGAGGAAGGAAGGGAAGAGGGAGGGAGGATGGAAGGTAGGAAGGGAAGGGGAGGGAAGGGAAGGGAAGAGAAGGGAAGCGTAGGGAAGGGACGGGAAGTAGGAGGAACGAAAAGGAAGGGAAGTGGGAGGTATGGAGGGAAGGAAAGGGAAGGAAAGGAAAGGATAGGGAAGAGGGAAGGAGGAAGGAAGGGAAGTGGGTGGAGGAAGGAAGGTAGGAAGGGAAGTAGGAGGAACGAAAAGGAAGGGAATTGGGAAGTAGGAAGGGAAGGAGAGGGAAGTAAGAATAGGAAGAGG
Organism: Meconema thalassinum; assembly: GCA_946902985.2. NCBI lineage: Eukaryota > Metazoa > Arthropoda > Insecta > Orthoptera > Tettigoniidae > Meconema > Meconema thalassinum. The sequence goes on along the minus strand of OX336392.1, from coordinate 84,812,300 downwards.
AGAGGAGGAAGGAAGGGAAGTGGGAGGGAGGAAGGAAGGCAGGAAGGGAAGGGAAGGAAGGGATAGGGAAGAGAAGGGAAGGGTAGGGAAGGGAAGGATAAGGAAGGGAAGGGAAGAGAAGGGAAGGGAAGAGAAAGGAAGAGAAGAGAAGGGTAGGGAATGGAAGGATAAGGAAGGGAAGGGAAGAGAAGGGAAGGGTAGGATAAGGAAGGGAAGGGAAGGGAAGGAAAGGAAAGAATAGGGAAGAGGAAAGGAGGAATGAAGAGAAGAGGGGTGGAAGGAAGGGAAATTAGATCGTATAATTAAACTAATATTCAGTGTCAGTCTATAAGGGTAAACATATAATCGAGCCGACCAACACGTCAGTCATTGAATTTCCGAGTAACGCAGTATACCTGGATATTACTAGTAAGTGTTTCTGAAGCAAGTGCCTTGCGGGACGGGGAAGGGATCACAACGGTAACACAGTAGGCCCATAGTGCCCAGCACTTTTAAATGTAACAAGAGCATATGCTATCAACGATTACTGGGGCTACTGAAGCTCAGTCATATCCCATCTGCGCAACTGTACCTGTCAACAGTGGAAGCTGACAGCGTGTCACACGTAAACGAAGGATAGTTAACAACTTTGCCGCCGGCACTCGAATCTTAAATGGTTATTATTAGGGCTCGGATCGATATCCTGGATAAAATCTCCAGATATGCTTTATGCTCGATAGATATGCTCGAAAAAAACCATTATATGCTCGATAGATATGCTCGAAAAAACATTATATGCGGTTAAATATGCAGAATATGCTCGAAAAACACCGTTAAAAACTATAGAAAGGAAAATAAAACGAAAAAACACACAATAACATACCTTTATATATGGGCTTTATTTTCTAATTGTATGTATGATACACTGCAATATACTCGCATTCAAGTTTTACAAGTATACATAAGAGAAGTTTTCTTAAAAAAGTTACAGTTTAAAAGTTAATTTACAAAATGTTCAGAATTAGGCGAGTCAATGAAGAAGATCTGCATTCGTCTGTACAACAAGAATTTTTTCTATGGTTTCAGTTTTGAATGATTTTCTTAAATCAGTCAATAAAAGTTTCAATGACGAGAACGACCTCACTAAAGGTTAAAAACCTGCGGCTCTATTATTCGCACCAAATAGGCTTTTCAATAATTATTTTTGATTTCGAACCTTAAGGATGGTCAGGACCCGAATTCGGGGGGGGGGAATTCGAAGAAAAACGAACTATTTAGACGAAAACCACAAGATTATGCATTGATATGCTTCTATTCTGGAAACCGCGGTTTTATGCATTTATATGCACGATAAATTTCAATTCTGTTGGTCCCAAAGAGGTGAAAATGCCACCGAAAGGCTTCTTTCAATGTGTACTATTCAGGAAAAAAATATGCAAATATGCTCGAATCCGAGCCCTAGTTATTATATTTAACTAACAGAGTTGTAATTGATTCAGAGGCTTTGCAACATGGAGGTCGTGTAGTTCCGTGTACTTGGATGTGTGTGACATTTGTCTGATAACCTGTTTTATTGTGATGGCTGTACTAGTGTGTGCATTTGTAATTTATTCAGATGAGGATTGGGGAAGGAGGCGACCATGGCCGTATGTTAGGAACCATTTGCCGGAGTAGAAATGGGAAACCAGGGAAAACCACTTCCAAGATGGCCAAGGTTTGCCTCACGAGGCTGAGTGTACCTCCTTGCAGCCCTCAGACCTGAACTAAAGTTTCTTGGCAGAGCCGGGAATCGACAGCCAAGAATGCTAGCCGCTACACCACGAGGTGGTCGAACTAACAGAACACATGCAATCCGACTTGGCCTGCTGTCAATTGAAAGTCGATACGAACCATTTCACCGCGACCTTGGAGCATTACGGAAGGGGTTACTGACTCGTCAATCCATGGTTGGTAGTGGAAGAGTTCACTCGTGAAGAAGCCACGCCGTTTACACAGAGCAGGCCTCTTTGTAACGACAGCCATCTCGACTGGAGTCGTTCCTTTTGAACTCATGTGCGCGTCGTTGTGGCGACGGGACGTCGGGTCGGCTCGTCTGTTTTTAGCTTTAATGGCCTTGGAATCAATTTCCACGCTGGGGAAGCCGAGGGTACGAGCTAGTAAAAGAAGAACATAAGTAGGGATATGATTTTGATGACTTTGCATCCTTTTATTGGCAAGCATAATGAGTTGTAGACCTATATAAATGTGGTTCAGAGTGTGAAGTGTTCATCTAAGCGTATTTGTTAGCGCGGTATTTTTTGAAATTTTCTTTAATTTCGTGGGATGGGGCAGTTCTTGCCACGGTGGGTGAGTGGTTGTCATGACGGACTATCAACCCCAAGCTTGTAGGTTCGCTCCTGACCGTGGTAAGTGATTTTTGAACAGCGAAAAAATCACGACACGCATGTCATACGTTGTTGGCATGTTAAAGAACCCGTGTTCATAATGGCAAAATTAATCTCGGGTTTTTCCACCAACACAAAAAACGTTCCTTCTTTATCTACTAGAAAGCGCTATAGTGTCAAGAGCTTAGATATTGTACAGGCCCGGGGGGGCTGTACCCCCGAAAGCCACCCCCCATCGTTCACTAAAAACACCCTAACTGGCAACATCATAAGACCAGAACATTACCTTTACACAGCAAGAGGCGGCCACCCAGCTTGGGAGGTTAGCCAACTACTTGCGACACATACATAAACATCTACACAACAACTAACTGGGGCAGCTACGTCGGCGGAATGCTGACCACGCAACGCCGAGAACTATAAGAAGTGGAGTCCTAATTGGAGCCATTATCTGTTATACAGTGTGCGTCGCCGAAGGCCCTAGCCGACATCTGCTCCAGTTGCATCATCAGGTGAGACTCAGCAAGTGCTCAGAATCTTTTACTTTGTGAAACACCCACTCATAATTTTGTACACTCTACTTGTATAATTACCTACATTCCCCCAAGAGGGACTTACAAATTCACACTCACTGACCAATAAACACATGGTCAGTAAACCACACTTGTATTGTCAATTACACGCCTCTTTACATCCTCATACCCTTCCTGACCTTCGTCACGATTGACCGTGACCACAGTAGCCAGTAACTGCTTTGTCAGACTGCATTGTGTTTCCCGCACGCGACCCGACTACGTAACGTCGAGCCGCTGACATCAGCACGCCTATTGTATTACCCACGCCGTCCAGCTGGCAGGCCGGCACAGTAGCCTGCGTTTGGAGGTCCATCCCCTAATCAACACTTGCATCTTTGCAGGAACACCCCCTAGCGTTTAAGTACCAAACAACACATTACACAGGTAAGCTCTCCCAGCTACGGGAAGCTACTAACTCCCAGGAACTATCTTCCAAATCATCACAGTAACACAAGTGTTTTATCCCTAACTACCCCCCCCCCCAACTAAGGGATCTAAAGCATATTGGTGGAGGCGCTGCTACCACGCACAATAAGGGAAGGACTGATACAACGAGCCCTCGTGGTAGAAACGACCCGTACCGCACACAGCCAAGCGAGACTAATTTTTTTTTCTCCCACATTACGTCCCACAATTTTTCTTTATCACACGGGGATTTGTATTACTACACCCACCCCCACCCGCCCCATAGTGCAAGATCGGTGGAAATTAAATGACCACGTTTAGAACCACACTAAGAGACTTTGCGCACCATTTGTCGGCTAGTACAACTCCACTCCTGCCGAAATTAAAAATTATGAACAGTGACTTGATAACTGACCAGACTGCAGTACAACTTCTTAGGGAACTCGAATTCAAGGCATCAGAGATCCGCGCTCAACACCCTGCAGCGGCAGCACAAGTCACACATTTTACACGATCCCAGGCCAGTGAACACAGACAAGAGTCACCAATATCCAGCGCTAGTGAAGTAGATTGCCTGCCAACGCTCCACCCCCTATTGTTGCAGCAACTACAAATCACAGAGCAGAAAACTGATAATCTGCTCGAGCGCATCACACAGTTACTAGATACAAACACTGTTAAATCAGACAATCACACGACAGAGGCAGGCCTAGACATACACACTATTTTGGAAACGGTGAAACAGGATTTAGACACGACTGTAGACGTAGTCAAATCCACACAGTACGACAACACACCATCAATCAGTACCGATATATCAGGTGACGAGCCACCTGGCAACGTAACACAAGTGTCGTACACGGGGAGTGAGGCTAATTCCCCTCAAAACAACACAAACACCTTGTCACGCGATAGCGTAAACAGTTTAGAACCTTTACACGGCCAACGAGTGACAGACGAACAAGAAATGAACAGACACGCAGAATATCCCATGATCCACCCCACAATGTTCACGGGGGAAGGCCAGGATCCCGAGGAATACCTCAAAGCCTTCAATAGAACGGCTCGGTTCAATGGCTGGAGCGATGAAGTCAGAAAACGGCTCCTCCCAGCATACCTCACAAAGGCGGCCATGACATGGTATGAGCTCCATGAGGACACCCTAGAAGATGCCACATGGGAGGAAATCACTTTATTGTTGATAAGTGAATTCCAGCTCATACCAGATGATGAGGACCTGTATGGCCAAATTCGACAGAGGTCACAGGGACCTAAAGAAAGCGCCCAGTCGTACGTCAACGCAAAGTTGCTAATGTGCGATGAATATAACGCAGCTATGACAAATACGCAGAAAGTTAAGCTGCTAATGCAGGGCCTCAGACCATCCATCGTGGACAAGTTGTGCATTATGAACAACCCCACGGTCCAACACATGCTGAATAACATAAAGATAATAGAGGCAGGAAAAAAGATCACGGAAAAAGCTGCGGAGAAAGCCGTGAATCAGCACTTTCATCCACAAAAGGACGACACTAGTCAAAAAATGGATGAATTAGTGGACAGGATGGAAAAATTAACGATAGCTGCCATCCAAGCAGGCGGCAGACCGCCTAGGGATGAACAAACAGACACAGAAGAGCGCTATTATCCTGAAAGGGACAGGGGGTACACGGAGAGGAGACACTACGGGAGGGAGGAAATTTACTACCCTCCACAGCGGCCAACAACACCACACACACAGGACAGGCCACACTACCCTCCGCGATACTCACCGGTATCATACGCGGACGTAGAACCAACATACCCCTCACGGCGACCACCATCCCCGTACACACCGGAATACTACCCCGAAGAGTACGAACACACCATTCCCCGGCGAAGCAGCCCGCCACCAAGCAGACAGGGCTATGCCGCCCCGCAATACAGGGCAGATAGGGAGTATCGGGGAAACTCACCCCCAAGCAGGCAAGGCTATGCAGTCCCGCAATATAGGGGAAACGGGGAATATCGGGAGAACCCGACCCCGCGCAGGCAAGGCTATGCAGCCCCGCAATATAGGGGAAATGGGGACTATCGGGAGAACTCGCCCCCACGCAGGCAAGTGTATGCATCCCCACAACACAGGGGAAACGGGGAATACCGGGAGAACCCACCCCCAGGCAGACAGGGGTATGCACCCTCCCAGTACAGGGAAAAGGGGAATCGCCGGGAAAACCCGCCCCCGCAGCAGCAAACATACACCCCACCCTGGCGGAGACAGGAAAACGAACCACAGGGCAATAACCGCCAGACAAAAAAACACATAAAAAGACGGGAAACTAGAAACACACCTACAAAGGGCCCGGAACACTATCCCCTCCCCGACGAACACCCGAGGGAGTTTAGGGATGAGGCACCCCGCCGGGCAGACAGGGGGGCAATACTCCCCACACCTAGCAACACACCGCAAGCGGGGAGTTGGCGCAGCCACCCCGAGGGGGGCGTACTTACAGTACAGGGAGACGAACGCCCACGTTTCCAAAAAACGCTTAGACGGGGAGGTTCGGCCAGCTGATAAAGCGGCTGAGGTTCCTCCCCTAACACAACACCAGAGACGCCCTTCCCCTAAACAAACTCGCAAGAGCAAGGGGAAGAAACAGCCAGCTAAAGCCAAGGCTGACGATCCGCCCCCGGGCCGTTTCCAGACACACCCCGTACAAGGAGACGGCAACTGCCTGTTTAGAGCCATTAGCTTTTTAGTCCGGCATACCGAGGACCATCATAGAGAATACAGGCAGAAAACGGTCCAACATATCCTGGCCAACTGGAAAGAGTACCGGGATTTTGTATCGGACGAGCGGGAAAACCCATTCCAGACCGGGGCGGACTACCAAAAATATATGGGTAAGGACGGTACCTATGCCAGCGCCGTAGAGGTGACCGCTCTCGGCAAGGTGCTTAGAGTAAACCTACATGTATACACTGATGTGCACTCGCCCCCGCTATTCACAACTGCGGGATTTGACAGGGACCTACACATACTGTTTACAGGGAACCCTAGGACTGGACACTATACGCCCCTCACAATCACGCACAAACAAGACGGAGGAAAACCCACACCCTCCAAACAGGAAACCATACCCCCTACACCACCACACGGGGCGGGAAGTGACCCCACACAGGCGCAGGGCGCGAGCTCACTCGGCATAGGGAAGCCAGCAACAGGAGTCGAACTCGCGACCGCCTGGAACAAAAAACGGGGTAACAAATGCAAACGTAGAGTCACATTTGCAGACACACCTTCCCAGGAGGGAGAAAACAGCAACACACCCACACAAAAGCTGGGAACGGTCAATACATTAAACGTTCGCCAGAAGCCCTCTATTTTCACAGCGCGGGCAGTTAAGAGAGCAGGCAATGAACTCAGTGGGCGCACTTCGCTGACCGAGGCAAAGTACTCGAGACAGGAAGTAAGCCGAGAGGTCAAGCGTGCCAGGTACGATAAGCGGCCAGCTCCATGCCTTCCCAGCACAGACATTACGCTAGCAATAACAACAACACATACCCTATATAACACATCTTTGCAGGGCAAGGGACTCCAGGTATCCGCCCTCACGATACACGCCAGCATAAATGGCCACAGGGTGCAGGCCCTAATTGACACTGGGGCAGCGGTAAGTTGTGTGAACAGAAAACACGTTACCGAAGGGCAAATACACGGTGTCACGGGTGACATCCGGCTGGTAGCGGCCAATGCTCAGACGCTAGAAAACACGGGGGGGGGGGGGGGGGGCAAACATACATCTCAGGCTAGACCATTTTGCCACAACACACCCCATGTTCGTTATGGAACATCTTTCTGCGTCAGCCATAATTGGCATGGATTTCCTCGCTAAGTATGAAGCTAGCATAAATTTTGCTAGCGGTAAGATGCTTTTAAAGCATGACCAGAGGCTCACCACACATCCCATGATATACACCAGAAACACAGATGGGATTCGAGCGGAGCGAGAAATTCACGAGCACCAGGCCTCTACACTGCACACAATCAGCCAACACACACACAGATAAGGCGGCCAATCAGAATCACAGACAGGACCTAACACCGGCGCAAAATAAAAGGCTCACGGAGCTCCTGGAGGCCAACAGGGATATCTTTGCCCATTCGATGAAGGATCTCGCAGTGACAGACCATATCGAACACCACGTCACACTCACCAGTGACCGGCCAGTACACCAGCCTCCCTTCAGGGAGAGTCAGAAGGAGAGACACGCAATCGACACTCAGATCACAGAGATGCTCGAGGCGGGAGTCATCGTCCCGGTAATTTCAAATTACAGTGCTCCGGTCTTGCTGACCAAGAAACGGGACGGTTCCCACAGGTTCTGTACTGATTACCGTAGGCTCAATAAGTTAGTCGAAAATGACAGTTATCCACTACCAAGGGCCGACACCTACTTGGATGCCCTCGGCGGGGCTAGCTGGTTCAGTTCGATGGATTGTTATAGTGGATTCTATTCAATCCCCGTCTATGAACCGGATAGGCACAAGCTGGCGTTCGTTACAGAGAACGGTCTATATACCTATACAAGGTTACCAATGGGCCTCCGTAACGCCAGCCAGACCTTCCAAAAGCTAGTGGATAAAACATTTTCAGGGCTAAAATGGCGTTTCGTATTGGTCTACGTGGACGACATAACGGTCTTCTCCAACACCTTTGACGAGCATCTCGTACATTTGGAGGAGGCTTTCGCAAGGATTAGAGAGGCCAAATTAAGGCTTAAACCTGCGAAATGTTAATTTGCCAGACAGCAGATTAATATATTGGGCCATATTGTAAACAGAGAGGGCATTATTCCCGACCCAGCGAAGACTGACGCAATAACGGGCATCCCAATGCCCACAAATTTGAAGCAATTGCGCAGTTTCATTGGACTGGCCTCATATTACAGAAAATATATCCACAGGTTTGCGCACATCGCCCACCCCCTAACCAAACTCACACGTGAAAAAACGCCCTTCAGCATTAAACAGGAACACATAGATGCCTTCAACACACTGAAGCAACTATTGACCTCACCACCATTACTGCAACACTTCCATAGTGATAGGCCCACCTTTTTACACGTGGATGCCAGCCAGTACGGGCTGGGGGCAGCCCTATTGCAGGAAGATGCAGAAGGGCGCATACGACCCATAGCTTATGCTAGCAGGAAACTAACGGCCGTCGAGACTAGATACTCTGCCACAGAGCGGGAAATGCTGGCATTTTCAAGAGGAGTGAACTATTTTCGGGTATACCTCTATGGTATCCAGTTCACGGTAGTGACTGACCACGCGAGCCTGCTTTTTTGGGACAAATTCAAAAACCAAATTCGCGGCTCAATAGGTTTATATTCCGCATGTATGAATATAACTTCGTGGTCAAGCACAAGAAAGGCGCTACACACCTAGACGCAGATGGGTTATCTAGGCTGCCAGCAGCCGACCCCCTAGATGACAGCAAGGACCACGAATGGGACAACATGCCCACTTTTGCCCTGACGGTGGTTAACATCAAACAGGAGCAAGAATGTGATCCATACTTGAAACAGATTCTATTGGCACTAAAAAACTTGGACAAGGTAGATTCCAAGACGGCACGGCTGTCTAGGCGATTTTTCCCAGACAAAGACGGGGTACGGAAATTTAAGCCCACAGCCATGCACGATAATGCACCTATAGCGGTTCCGGAGTCATTGAAAGAAAATATCATGATCGGACACCACAATAGCCCAATGGCAGGGGCACATTTGGGTACGCATAAAACATACCATAGAATCCGGGACAAGTATTACTGGGTAAACATGAAGGCTGACATAGACACCTTCGTAAAGACATGTCACACTTGCCAGCGATTTAAAACAAGGCCTGGCAAGCCTCATGGATTACTCAACCCTATTCCCGTAGGAGAGCTATTTCATAGAGTCGGGATAGATGTTAAAGGCCCCATTACGACATCTGAAAAAGGCAATAAATATATACTGGTAGCCACAGAGTATCTCACCCGGTATATGATCACAAAGGCTGTCCCCAAAGCAGACATGAACAGTATAGTCGAATTCCTATTCGACATAGTCACACGATACGGCCTATTCCAGACCCTACTATCCGATAGAGGTACTATTTTCACCTCGAGAGTGCTCCAACAGTTTTTGGAGATACTCAGGATAAGGGCATACACGACCACGAGTTTTTTCCCACAAACAAATGGGCTCACAGAGAGTATGAACAAAATAATTGGAATAGCCCTAGCTAAATTCACGGGGGATGATTATCTGCAGCCCATTACATTTAGCTACAACACCTCCACATCCACGGCCACAAAACACTCTCCACACTTCCTGTTGCACGGATATACACCCAGAAGTCCCATAGACAACATATGTATCCCACAGGACACTCTCCCGGACAATGCAGCCCGGCTAGAGCACTTGCAGATTGCTCGCATGGACGCTAGAAAAAACATAGCCGAGGCACAGAGAAAACAAAAAGAACGGTACGATCGGCAAAGAAAGACCGTGGAATACACACCCGGGCAATTGGTTATGATTTCCAATTCCGCCCGTAAGAAAAATGTGTCCGAGTTCCTCCTGCCACGTTGGTCAGGTTCCTTCAAAGTTTGCAGGAAGGTATCTGACCTAAATTACATAGTCAGCGTGCGCCATGGACGAAAACTCATTAAGGACACTATACACGCCCGCCGTGTGAAGGCATATCACACCCGCAAAACGACACCTACACGTAAAGGCGGGAACACTGTCAAAAAGAAGGGAAATGATTCCACTGGCAGACGTGGAAAGAAGGCCAAGAAATAGCCTTCGGACCGCGATGACCTCACCGGGATACGAACCTAACACTTGGCAGAACTGTCCCAGAGACACAGGCCTAAAAAGCACCAGGAATATTTACCCTGGACAAAGACGGTCTCGAACCCGCAACCTTCTGAATACCAGGAATGCAAGGTCGGGTAACTATCCAGTTGAAGGATAGGGCAATATGGGACAGTCACACTGACAGACATTCATACGCACAAAATAATAAAATCACCTCCGACACCTAGTCACCAAACACGCAACTAGCGGCCCGATGACACACATACATAATGACATCTAGTTGCCACTAACAGGAATATATTCCCCCCACGCATACAACAAATTTGGGGGACACAATATATATATAAATAGCAGAAGGTTCTTTTCCATGACTGAAAGCCATGCTCACAATAAGAGAGCGAGCAACCAAGCCCACACACACGTGCTGGACACATGCACATCGCTAGACAAGTAACAGGTAATGCCCACGTCAATGAAATTAGACACTATCGCAGTCAGCGATAACACACTCGTGAGCAGGCGACTTTTACCAGCCGCAGACAACCCAACAGTGTTTCAGTCCTGGCTGTAACATACACAGTCATTTACGCCAGTTTTAAAACCCTATAACTCCCAAAATTAGAGTACGAGGGTCGTCCAGAATAGCAGCAAACACTCACACTAACGCATATTTTCATGCGCGTGTCGCAAAAATACAATACACGTGCCATGGTACATACAGTACAAAAAATTGTAACACCGGGACCTTAAACCAAGGCGGGTGCGAGCGCACGATAACACCATACATCGTGCCAAAAAGAAACTAACCAATGGTATTTTTTGGCGCGAAAACACACTCAGAAACCACACTAGGGACGCTCAAATCCCAACAGACAACGCAGACATGAAACACAGAGTATTACACGGGATCCCGGGTCCGAACACCCAATAATGGCGGACACCGTGGAAAACAATAAATGTCGACCAACGAAAGATCACTTACATACAAAACACGGGTTTTTTCATCATGATTGGCCAGAAAACTCAGCCAGCACGACTAGACACCGAATAGACCCATTTACAGGGGAAAATTCACTCCCACTCAGACGGAAATGGGACCGTATACACGTACATAAGCGGTTGAGCCACACGATTTTAATGACAGGGAAGTTCTTTACCATACATACAGGAACATAGATTCGTTCCAAGATACTCGTCACCACAGCCTACTTAGGGCATTAGCGACCACAAAATACTTTCCTCTGAACCATAGCGCCCAACACCTAGATACAGGTAACACCACATGTCGTCCGGCAAAAAGCCATGCAAAAATTTCGATTACCCCAAACATAGGAAATATACTTCCTAAACACAAGTTATAAAAATTACACAAGACAAAGGTCTTGCAGGATAGATGTCTACACAACATATGTAAGCAAAAACGGGACAGATTAGCACACTGGCCCTCCCGGAATGCACAACAATATCAATACACAAACATTGGCAAAAGTCACGTTCCGGCAGCCGCCATTCGTAACATCAAAGACTTCCCGTATACAAGGACATGAAAACAAAACACGACAAAACACTGAGTTGCGAATTCTAGAGTATTGCAACACTGCTGTCGGCAGACACTCTTGTTATAACGGAAGTGATAATGAAATGCAGACATGACCACAAAGAAAAAAAACAATAACAATAGCATTACAGTGACACAGGATTCAGCGCTATCATAATAGGCCTGGCATTTGGCAATGTACAGATACTACAGGCCGGATTTATCTTAGGGCCACAGGGGCATGTTTACAAAGATGTTGACAAGCCACACGTGCCACCTGACATTCAGCCACGCGACACACGATAGGACTTAGCCGATATCAGCCCGCCTGCCAGCACGCTGCAGTGGAACGCAACCACAGTCACGCAAGCCTCAGTAACCACAGCCACGGGCACCTCCTGCCCACACCCGACCACTAATCAGGAGCGAATACAGACAGATTCCCTCAAGGAACAACCCCCCCCCAATAACTACTTCTCTTCTTGTTTTTTTAAATCTTAAAACCATCATAGACGATCAGGACATGACCAGTTACACTACGATCACTTGCTACCTTAACACTGTAAATTAGAGACCAGATTAGGCCATGACGTCACAGCGTCACAGCACTTCGCCATCCCAAGGAGCGGATAGAAAGCGGATAGTGACCAAGAAGGATGACAGGAGCAGAGATGGATAATGCCAGCAGAATGGCCTGGACACCACCTACGGGCTACCATTATACCACCCTTCTCCTTCCATAACATTATCACTCACAACACGAGCCAACACAAACACATGGACACACAAAAACAGCTAAACTACATGCAAAAATATACATCGGGGTTGATAGACTTCATGCGTCTAAAGAGAGGGTCCATTACGCCCTGGTTCTCAATGCTTACACCCAAGTATTAGGGGTGAGTCGGAAAACGACATTTAAGCGTAATGCACATCTCTATGTAAAGAGATGAGGCCGCACTCAAAATAACAACTTTTTTAAAAATAATCCCGCATGCAAGAAACATAGGATTATTATACCTCGGCCGACACCTATCCACAAATGAGAGCGGATACGCCTCATATCCAGCCACATGCATGGAATATCCTACCCACATACCAGGGATATTATTATTACCATACCTGCATGGAATTTTTAAAATTTTTGCAAACCTGGGAGGTACCTACCCAGTCCACTCACTGTAAAAAACATCCTAGTAGCATCACCGGCTCCCGGCCACCATTAACATGGAGCCCAACGATGCGCAACCCTATCCTACCATGCTTTAAGCCCACTCAGCAAATAACACCCAACGCCATAAAAACCCACTAACGCCTCCAGGAAAATTACCAAGGCATTACCGCTGGAAGTCCGACGTAGCAACAGAAGGCCTAATGTAGTCCATGCATTTAGAAGATTCTACAACCCCAGAACACTTAAAAATTTACATAACTACACAGTAAATTACTTACAAATCACACTATTAAAAAAAAAAAGGAATCTGATGTCACGCTGAATGATGATGAGAGCGGGAACAGAGGGGCAGGGACGGGGCAAAACGCTAACAGATCCTGACCCAGACCAAAAAGACGGAATTACGTAAGGTCGAAGCGCCGATGACCTAGCACGGGCAGACTTCGGAAGCCCGGGAGTACCTAGCCTGTCCCCGGGACAAAGAAACGTCACACCCACTATGTGCTACGGGCATCGAAGCCAGACCTGCTGGGGAGACTTTTGACAAACGGGGGGAGAATTAGCCAACTCCACACCGGACTCAGGAGAGGAACCAAGGGACGACCAAATTAGGACTAGACTCCTAGTTAAGTATGTAAGTAAGTAGAGCTTCTATGGCGGGAAGTTAGTCTTCTACTCGCAGAAGTGAAGCAGAATCTCAGGATTCAGCGGGACCAATCTTAGATTCGCCAAGTCCTTGCCCCGCGTGGCCAAGGTGAAGACAACCAAACAAATGAATAATGAATAAACAAATAATGAATAATATGAAATATGAATAATGTGGAATGAACGCGATCATTCGGTCCCGTGTCCACATAAATGGCTGACAGAGGGTCACCAGAGCGTAAATGGTGACGCAGCGAGCGGCCAGAGATATTAAATAGGCATGCAGCGAGCTGCCAAGAGGGGTTCGAGTGGGCAAACCCAGCAATGCCAATATAGGCGAAGAGGATGCCCGGACGCTAAAATTCCCGGATGATATTATTCTATCGGACGATGTCCAGTGCCCACATAAATGGTAACGCAGCGAGCGGCCAGAGCGTAAATGGTAACGCAGCGGGCGGCCAGAGATATTAAATAGGCATGCAGCGGGCTGCCAAGAGGGGTTCCGTGGGCAAACCCAGCAATGATGAATACATCAATGAATGACACAGGGAGAAGGATGACAACACAGGCAAGTATAACGGCGATGCGTTTGCCCTCCAGCAGCGCAGGCGTCCAGAAATTTAGTAATTATTAGTATTAATCACTAATATAAATGTCGACAACTAGTATTAAGGGAGCGGAATCCGGTGGTTTAAGAGACAACCGGTGTTTCTAGAATACACGCGGGTGGTGATCTGGGGAGGTAAAACTGCCCCGGGCGATCGCTCCGGTCGAAATTTTAGCATATAAGACAGTTGCATTCGGAACGCAACTTAGAATTAAGCAAATTTAATAACCCCTGTTGCTAAATAATAGCACAGCACATTTCGGCACTAGATTAAGATAAAACCATTCGACTTGTAAATACCAAATATTTTTTTATCTATCATAATTTAGACTAAGCACCTTAAGACTAAGGCAAAACATTTCGGCACCTGGTTACCAAAAACCGGTACCAGGGTAAGCCCGATAACACAATACATTAAGATAACAATACATTAGGATAAGTAAGATTAAGATAACAACATTAGGCTAAGATAGAAATCTAGCCGGCATAGAATAAGAATAGAGTAAGGCGCCAAGGGCGACTAGAAGGCATATACATGTATGAATGACAACAATGCATTGTCCAGTATAACCTTACCCATGCGTTCTCTTTCAGGATTGCAGAAAGAAAACATGGACAGCAGCACACCCACTAACAAAATATTTATGTATCACAGGTCAAGATCATTGCACTGTACATACACCCTGTAAATACATATCCCGAAGCACACACAAATGTAAAACACTGATGTCACACAAACACATACACTTTGCTACATTTTCAAGTCGCGCCGATAAGGTGATGGCGACGCGATCAGCAACGTGAAGTGATCGTGGGACACTGAACGCCACTGACGCAACTCTTAGAAAGCGCTTAAATAATGAGCGACCTACGGCAGCCAGGGACAGCGCAAGGGTTGTAAGCGCCCACCTTTGCTTCCAAGGTGCAATTTTCTCACCCACGGGGGAAAATGCACGACAGGTGTGAATTAGCGGCACAGCCACTAAAACACAGTAAAATGGCTGGGTAGAAAATGGCCATGGACGAAAAGGTAGGACCAAGGCCAGATGAGAGCGCTATGAAGTGATCACATAATGAGAAAGAGGTACCAAGCTCACGGTCAAAGCGTATTATTATTACTCTTATTATTAGTATTAGTATAGCTGTTACCATGTCATCATTGTAAAAAGGAAATGTAAATGCAAGAAGTAATATGAAAATAATGAATTGCAGTATAACCTACACATCAGGAACACAATTCTGTTACATCTATGCATATAACCTTATGGTCACACCATTTAACCCTGCCACACTATGTATACACTTTTGTTTCTTTCATTTTTCTGTCTACTAACGCCCAAATTTGTGAAGGTGTCCCGTTTCATCCCAAGAACAATAAACCATTACGATATATCCCTCTAACTTATACCCGGGGACACCTGTTTTTCTATTCTCTTCCATCTTTTAAACTATATATCACAGGGAGCAATTTTTTCCTCCACACAGCGCCGGACGGTACAACCACCCGTCCAGCCATAGGTTTTTTCCTCCCTGGACAATACCAACAAGTATACTTAATGTCATGACCACGTTTTTTTTTTGTACCTTTATTATTAATGCTTCAAATGTCAACTTCCAAAAATTAACTATTTCAAATGTATAACATGTACAACCCAAAACCTACCCCTCTGAGCACAAGCTGAACTCACATCACCACGTCATCGACACGCCTACATCAACACGGAAGAAAAGAAGAAGAAGTACAAGAGGAAATCAAAAACGACCCATCACATCGACACCCCCACTCTACGTTCCGTTCCCGTTCGCGGGGACGCGAACTAATCGAAGAAGAGGACTTGTACAGGCCCGGGGGGCTGTACCCCTGAAAGCCCCCCCCCCCATCTTTCACTAAAAACACCCTAACTGGCAACATCATAAGACCAGAACATTACCTTTACACAGCAAGAGGCGGCCACCCAGCTTGGGAGGTTAGCCAACTACTTGCGACACATACATAAACATCTACACAACAACTAACTGGGGCAGCTACGTCGGCGGAATGCTGACCACGCAACGCCGAGAACTATAAGAAGTGGAGTCCTAATTGGAGCCATTATCTGTTATACAGTGTGCGTCGCCGAAGGCCCTAGCCGACATCTGCTCCAGTTGCATCATCAGGTGAGACTCAGCAAGTGCTCAAAATCCTTTACTTTGTGAAACACCCACTCATAATTTTGTACACTCTACTTGTATAATTACCTACATTCCCCCAAGAGGGACTTACAAATTCACACTCACTGACCAATAAACACATGGTCAGTAAACCACACTTGTATTGTCAATTACACGCCTCTTTACATCCTCATACCCTTCCTGACCTTCGTCACGATTGACCGTGACCACATTAGCCAGTATCTGCTTTGTCAGACTGCATTGTGTTTCCCGCACGCGACCCGACTACGTAACGTCGAGCCGCTGACATCAGCACGCCTATTGTATTACCCACGCCGTCCAGATGGCAGACCGGCACAGTAGCCTGCGTTTGGAGGTCCATCCCCTAATCAACACTTGCATCTTTGCAGGAACACCCCCTAGCGTTTAAGTACCAAACAACACATTACACAGGTAAGCTCTCCCAGCTACGGGAAGCTACTAACTCCCAGGAACTATCTTCCAAATCATCACAGTAACACAAGTGTTTTATCCCTAACTACCCCCCCCCCCCTCCCCAACTAAGGGATCTAAAACAATATCTAACCTCCTTGACTTTCAAAGTGCTCAAAAGAGCGATAAAATTCGATATGAAAGCTGCCCTCTGGGCGTCAATTAACAAAGCTTGCACCCGGCATCCAAGACCATACGATATTATTATTATTATTATTATTATTATTATTATTATTATTATTATTATTATTATTATTATTATTATTATTATTATTATTATTAGTTCTTTTAATTGCATTTTTATGCATTTAACAAATCTTACCGGGGTTTCTTCCAGTTTATATTCATTTGAAGTATTTCTTGGATGTATTTTACCTTCTTGGATTACTACCTGGTGCTATAACTTAGAAAGATCTGGAGTTAAGTTAGTGGAGCACAGAAACTTGGTGAAAAAAGTCGTGAGTGGCTTAGAAAATGAAAAAGGCAAGGTGGGGAGGGATGAAGCGAAGAAATTGATGCTGCTTTTGAACAAAAATAAAGGTTTTGATACGTTGTCGGGTGAGAAATTTTCTCTTGGAGTACTGCCAGGAAAGTTAGAAGCAAGTGACATAGTTTACTTTAAGCATGCTCCTCTAGCATCTGTACAAATGGAAAGGAGCAACCACGGGACCCCAGCTGAGTTCGGCATTACTTCTACTTACTTGTGCCGGGTTCCTCTCTGTCATCTTTCCTATCGACCACCCTTGGTCAACTTTTGTTCTTTTCCGACCCCGACGGTATTAGGGTATCCAAGGCCTAGAGAGTCTTTCACTTTCCCGCCTTAATTGGCCCTTGTTTCACCTTTTCTGATACCTCATTCTTCGAGGCTTCAGACTTCTTTTTCATTTCATGATATCTCCTGGTTTCTGCTCAAGGCCCTTAAGGCAAGGAGTATGTAGCCCCACCACTTCTGGTGCACCCTGGATAGTACTACACCCTCAAGGGCTCATGGCTGGTGAGTTTGGGAGTTGGCGACTCCGAGGGATACCTGAGCTGGATCGGTTTTGTCCCCATTTTCCTCTGACCTTGGAGCGGGCCTTCTCCTATTTCCCCTTTCCTATCTGCGTTTCATGGCTCTCCTTCCTTCCAAATCACTCAATCCTCATTCCTCAAGGTTTGAGGGCATTTTTTTTCTTCCGGTCCTTTATTTACCTTATCCTTTATTTGTTTACTATTTCTTCTTCTAGTATGTAAGTTTGTAGTTAGTATTAGTTAAGGTATTCATTCTCATTTCATCTTTCACTATCACCCAAACCATTAGGGGCTGATAACCTATATGTTAGGCCCCTTAAAACAACAATTATCATCATCATCAAACTGTACTATTTTATTCTATGAGATTTTGAATTTATATTCATAAACCTAATATTAGAGTAAAATATTTGCAATTTTAAGGGCATATTATGAATTTTATAGGGCATTCTTTGAAGATTTTTAGGTCATAACTGCATTTTAAAGAGCATTTTTCAATGTTTTATAGGGCATGAAAACCCTAGCCCTAAATATAAGTATTGTTTTAAAGCGTAAGAGTTGAAAATGAGACTGCCGTCCATACTATGCCTCGAATCCCTTGCATTGCGGATAGAGACACAAACCACCTTTAATCAAGAATGGCCCACAGGTTGTCAATCCTGGGGTGTAACTGAAGCTACCCGCCTTACGATCACTGATGAAAACTTCAGTGTCTTAGCGTGGCGGTAATAATAATAGACTATTAATAATAATAATAATAATAATAATAATAATAATAATAATAATAATAATCAACCCGGGAGGAGTCAGTGTGACTCTGGGCAAACGAGAGTGAAATGCGCAATATATTGGATTCAAGAAGAGAAACCAACGCTAGCCTCTTTCACTCTAACTCCAACACGTAACCTACAAGAGGTGCCCCTGTTAAGCCGAGCAACCCAGTGGAAGGTTTGGTATCCAATCCCAGCGGGAAGGTGGGTCGGCGAGCCGATCAGTGTTGGGGGCTCCAAGGCTCACAACCTTGGCAGTATATTGGCCGGTGTGAAATATCACCGACCCCAGATTACAGTTTTTCAACTGTCTGTACAAAGTATGGAGGAAAATTCAGCAAATGCTACTACCCCAGGTGGTAACCAACCCACCATCGCTTCGAGCGATGCATGCGGGTCTTCGGATTCTGGGGAGCCTGCACCAACATGCTTGGAGGTATCGGAGACTCCAGGAAAGATCAAACACAAACATCTCAATTTCATTGCTACCTTCAATGTGAATTCCCTTTTAAAGACGGGTAAACTGAAACATCTACTTGACACCCTTTCCAAGCATCAGATCTTGATCACGGCAATTCAAGAAACGAGGTTTACAGATGAACATGCTTTTGAGTCCCAAGGTTACAGAATTTTTAAAGGTAAAGTAGGTAAACGTGTCATAAAAAATTTCCCTCACCTTGGCACTGGATTTATTGTTAGCAGAAAAATTCTGGATTCAATCACAAATTTCACCTCTCCTAACAGCCGAGTCTCGACCCTTTCTTTCCGAAGTACAAACAAGGTCTATACAATGGTTAACGTTCATGCGCCGATTAATCAGGCAAACAAGAAAGATCCAGAAGGGACGGATACATTTTGGGAAGAACTAGAGGAGATACTCTCTGAGATCCCTGCCAAGCACTCGGTTATCTTGCTTGGAGATTTCAATGCCCAACTCGGCAGAGAAAGAAAATTCCAAAACATAATTGGAGATTACCCAGCTCACCGCAGAACCAATCGGAATGGAGAGAGACTTGTGGAACTGTGTAAGGCATTCAACCTTGTTATGAAATCCACAGCTTTCAAACATCTGCCAAGGAAACAGAAAACATGGACATCCCCAAATTCCAACCTTGGTGAGTTCCAGTTCGATCACGTCACTATTTCACGTAAAGCCCATCGAGAGATCCAGAATGTGAGGGTTCTTAGAAGTGCCAACCTAGATTCAGATCATTACCTCTCTAAAATCAAAGTTATACTCATTCCGAGAAATACTAGAAAGGTCCAGCGACGAAAGATGAATAGGTTTGACTTGCAAATGCTACAGTCTAATGATGAGTTCACTCAGAAGCTTGAAACACTGGATCCATAAAACTGGGAACAACTACGAGATGCCATAGTATCAGCAGCTAAGGAAACAGTCCCATTAATAAAACGCAGAAAGCATGCCTGGTGGACCAGTGAATGTGAGGTGGCAATAAGGCTCAGACAACTTGCATGGCAGAGATGGAACTCACAGGAGAGTGAAGACAACTGGGAAAGTTTCTTATGTATGAGAAAACAGGCTGCAAAAACTATTCGAGGTGTAAAACGTGCTTTTGACAAGAACAAGCTGGCACAAATTGAGCTAGACTTCAAGAAGAATAACAGCCGGGATTTTTATAGAACTTTTAAACAGAATCTCAGTAAATATGCTCCACCTAGCCTACACTTCAGGGACCTAAATGGAAAAGTTGCTTATAATGACAAGGAAAACTGCCAAATATTGGCAAATTACTTCGAGTCTCTCCTCAACTGCGAGGCTCCAGAATCAACATTTCAGTTCGAAGACAATCCGTACGTACACCCAGATTCCACCCCACCCACAAAAGAAGAAATTAATCAGATCATCCAGTCACTCAAAAACAACAAAGCACCAGGTGAGGAGGACTCCATAGTTGCTGAATTATGGAAGCATGCTGGCGACAAGGCTGTCGATAAGTTAACTGAGATTATTCATGAGATTTGGGAAACTGAGGAACTCCCTAGCAAATGGACCTCAGCTCTACTTCACCCTCTTCATAAGAAGGGTGACCGAATGGATGTGAACAACTACCGTGGAATCTCTCTCCTTACAATAACATACAAGATCCTCTCAAAAGTCCTTCAAAATAGGGCAGAACAACAACTAGATTCCCAATTGGGAGAATATCAAGGAGGGTTCAGGAAAGGACGATCATGTGCTGAACAGATCATGAATCTTAAGTCTATTGTTTCATATCTAAAGCTTAGATCTAAAGATTTTGTGGTGACCTTCGTTGATTTCAAGAAGGCATACGACTCCATTGATCGATTCTCCCTATTTCAAATCCTGAAGGAACTGGGATTGGACAATAAAACAAGAAAAATCATTGAGAAGACCTTGACTAACACCACCTCCAGAGTGAAATTTAGGGGAGAAATTTCAGAAGCTTTTGAAATCAGAACCGGGGTAAGGCAGGGAGACGGATTATCACCTCCGCTTTTCAACTGCGCACTGGAGAAGGTCATCCGAGAATGGCGCAAAGAATTGAACAACAATGGGTTCGTAAATGGAGTCAGATTGGGCTACAAAAATCTGAATCTGACGGTTGATTGCCTAGCCTTCGCAGATGACCTTGCAATTTTTTCAGATTCCCTTGGCACGGCAGCAGTGCAGATCAAGCAACTCAGCACTCAAGCTGCAAAAGCAGGCCTTAAGATCTCCTTTGAGAAAACCTTGTTTATTAAACATTAAACAAGCACCCAAGGAGCTAGACATAGGAGAGGGACGCATTAAGCAAACTCAATCATTCAAATATCTAGGCGAGTGGATAGAACCCAACACATCCGAGAAGGCTGCTTTCGAATCGCGCATCAGAAAAATGGAAATGGCATATCATCTAACAAAGGGTATTTACAACAAGAAATCAATATCCCTAAATGCCAAGCTAAGACACTATCAAACTGTCATCCGCCCAGAGGCTCTATATGCTGCAGAATGCCTTGAAATGCATAGGAAAGGACTTATGGAGAAACTAGAAGCTAAAGAAAGAAAGATTCTCAGGAAAATCTTGGGCCCTGTAAAAGAAAACGATGAATACAGGAGACGGCACAACCACGAGCTCTACACATGTGTAGAAAAAATAACTGATGTGATGAGAAAAAGAAGAATTTCATTTTATGGCCACATTTCACGAATGAGCTCTGTAAGGTTGACAAACAGGATCTTTACATACTTTCTAGAGAAGAAAACAGAGGGGGCATGGTTCACTGAAGTTGACAGAGATTTGAAAGAAATTGGGATTACAAGTGATGATGTACTGGAACGTGTAAAATTTAAGGTGAAACTTACAACTCACCGGAGTTTCCTAGAGAAACCTAAGCTCAAAACAGGCAAGAAGTGGACAGAAGAAAGGAAGCAACAACATGGAGAATTCATGCGGCAGTACTGGGCGAATGGTAAAGCTCAAAGCAGAAACCAGTTGAAATAACGTGGTCCTTAGTTGGCCGTAACGCAAGAAGAAGAATAATGATAATATCGTATGGCCTCGGTTGCCGGGTGCAAGCTTTGTCGAATTTCGTTGTTCCTTAAAGCACTATGAAAGTCAAGGAAGTTAGATATCTAAGCTCCTTGAACATTATAGTGCTTTCTAGTACAGAAATGAGGAACTTTGTGTTGGCGGAAACTCCCGAGATTAATTTTGCCACTATGAACACGGCCTACTGAATTCAAATGGATTCTTTGACATACCAACATCGTATGACATGCATGTCGTATTTTTGCCGCCTTTCAAAAATCCCATACTAAGGCCAGGAGTGAACCTGCAAGCTTGGGGTTAGTAGATCGACACGTTAACCACTCAGCCATCGTGGCAAGCTAACGTGGCGGTAATCGTACATTCTTGTAGTTATTGTCTTACCAGATATTGGGGTAGCGCGCTAGGCTTCAGCTCGAATGGTCCATGGTCGTCTTTCGGCCTCGTCATCGGTGATTTTAATCTCCTGGGTGTATGTGTATGTCTTAATCATCACTTCATCCTTATTAGGATGCGAAGGCCACCCACGGGCGTCAACTAGAATGACCTGCACTCGACCTCTTAGGAGGCCACACGACATTATTATGCCATTCTTCTCCTAGGCATAAAAGTATGTTCATTTTACGAGACGATATATTCTGAAGTGATTTCTATAAACAACGGGTACTGTGGTCGAGGCAGCTAATGCTCTAGCTCATGGGTTTTAATCCCACATCGGCCGTCCTGAAAATGATTTCTTTTGGTTTCGCCACCAGGCAAATGCCAGGACGGTTCCATTTAACAGGCCCACGGTCGCATCTCTTGTAAAACCCCTTCACTGATCTTTCCGTAATTAGACCCAAATTAGCGGTCGCCTGGGTGATGGCATGCCATCATACCCAGTTGTATCTGCTAATGTGTGTGTTCAGTTCCAAGACACCACTCTTGTGACGGTAGAGGAATGATCCCTCGCAAAATCGGTGTGTGAAGTCAAGCTGGGAGGATAAGCTATTAAAATGAATTCTATAAACATACCTTATTGTCAAAAATAACTGAAATGTCAGAAATGTCTTAGCACATTATCTGGCTTGCAAGCGATGTTGCCGAATATGAAGTATTTTCCTCCTAAATAGATGGTATATTGGCATTCACGGCCAAGGAATTAAAACTCAGCAATTTCTCTAGGATTATGCCGTGTCGTGTGGGGTTTCATCTAGGAACACCAAGCTGGATCATCAGTGGGCTCTTGGTGTCCGTACCCGGACCCCCACTGGAGTAGCGAACTGTGCACTACCGCCCTTCTTATGAAGCGCACGTGCGCTTCTTTACTGCTTGAGCTAAGAGCTCAAGCAGCCTTTCACCTCCCTACCTAAAAAGGCTCAAAAAAGATTGTATATTGGCTTAAATTGCAAATGAAAAACAAATCACTTCGTCAGTTATGTAGCCTATATTTTTAAAAGAAATTATGTGAAAATGAAAATCCACAGCCTGCTTCCTGTCGACCGACCGGGTCAGGGAATGGAATGAATGAAGCCCCCATCTAGCGGCGAGGATATGAACTGTGCCGGCTGCCGAAGCCTGACGTACTCTCCAGGGGAATGATTAAATGGATGACAGATCAAATGAAATGAATGTGGAGAATGTTGCTGGAATGAATTTGTGACAGGGCAAACTGGAGTACCCGGAGAAAAACCTGTCTGCCTCCGCTTTGTCCAGCACAAATCTCACATGGAGTGACCGGGATTTGAACCACAGACCCAGCGGTGAGAGGCCAGCGAGCTGCCGCCTAAGCCACGGAGGCGCAAACAAATTATGTAACTTCATTACATAAACTTCATCTTTACTAAACTGTACTATTCTATTCTAAGTGATTTTGAATTTATATTCATAAACCAGATATCAGAGTAAAATATATGCAATTTTAAGGGCATATTATACATTTTATAGGCATTTTTTGTTTCCTCCTATACCACGCACATGACCGCATGTACTCGTAGAATACAATACTCGGAAGGAAGACTTGATAGACACTGAAACTCCGAGCCCCTCTTTGTAATCATTGCTTGTTTACTTGGAGCGCTATACGCACTGTCTCCATCTCAGGTGGAATGTCTGACTCTAATATTTTTAGCTTCCTTGACTCAGGAGCCGGCCGGCGAGGTGGGTTTATTTGTTTTGTTTTTATTTTCTCGGCTGAAGACTGAAGTATGTCAAGTTCTTGTTGTGATACAGAAATAGCAGAAGGAACACCGCTCTTATTTACGGTAAGCAGTATCTCTATTTCCTTTGTCCACCGGTGTTTGTTGAAGGCTTGGTGAGATGAGTAGTTTGAAATAGTACATTATGCAACGAGCCTATAACTTAATGGCAATAATTAAGACACGAGTATGTTTATGAAACAAGCGAAGCAAGTTTTATGATTTCCATACGAGTGTCTTAATTACCATTACAGGCGAGTTGCATACGACTGTTTATGTTCGGTGATAATTACTGTATAACTTTGTTATATGTTCTAACACACATATTCATAAATATCTGTCACCATTCTCTCGGTTGACTTCTTCTTCTTCTTCTTCTTCTTCTACTTGGGAATTGTGTGGGCTCAGTATTTGATCTCTACCTAATAACGAATTTCAAAGCTTTGAAACATTGTTCATCCTGAAGTAGCACCAACAGATCATTTCGATCATTTTGTTATTTTGGTCAAATAACGCAAAATAGACTCTTACAAACGCTTTAAAATTAAAATGTATCTTATTATCAACTGGTATTCGCCATCTCTTGATGAATACAGTACTTTTGCATTTGTCAGTTGGCACAGGCTAGAGTAAAAGGTGGCTTTTCACCGATGTCTCAGTCTTACTCATGGCTGTGATTTTATGGAAGCTACTGAGGTATGGGTGGTGCTTAGTAATGGCATTCGGGGCACAGTAAGTGCCTGTGAATGCTGTGAAAGGTTCAACTCATAGGGTTAGGACTACTGTTCTGACTCAGTGAGGAAAGCAATGGCAAACTACCTCACTCCTCTTCTTGCCTAGAACGCCTCAAAATAGCGCTGCCTTGGGTTTTGTGGGTATCTACTCACATAACGTAACGGCAGTACTTTTTGAGGATCCAACCAGCCTTCGGGCTGACTACCTAACAGAACATTGTTCAAATTCGATTCATATAGAATGTCAACGGAAGGCAAATCAATTGAGTCCCAAAGAACAGATATGACATCTGGTGGAAAAGTTTCACATAATAAATCCATTTGCTGAACAGAGAGGTGGATTATAATTTCCGTGGAACTAATGTCATATGACTGCCTCCTCCATGACGTTCTGGTGTGTTTATGTCAACAACAGCATTCACTAAAATTGTCGGTGAAATCTTACGAATGTAATGGCCTGTGTAGAAATTGGAGTTGCGAATATTATTATTAGTGCTATTTCTTTTGCAATATTGCCCAGTTTGTTTATGCAAACATTAGGAACGGTGCACACTTTCCAGGTCGGTAATGGCTAGAAGGATGTTGTTGCAGACCTCTGGACCTCTGGACGTAGATTCCTAAATTTCTTGCATATGTCATAGTATTTTCCTGTTACCGTAAAGGTTCGTGCTGATTGTAACTACAATGGTTGATCCAATATAGGCTACATTGTCAACTTTCAAATCATGTAATTCATGTCCGACATGCTTGCGACGGTACGTGAGTGGTTATCGTGTCGGACTACCAACCTCAAGCTTGTAGGTTCGCTTCTGGCTGTTGTAAGTGATTGTTGAAAGGCGACAAAAATCACGGCATGCCATACGTTGTTGGCATGTTAAAGAAACCATTTGAATTCAGTAGGCCGTGTTCATAATGGCAAAATTAATCTCGGGATTTTCCGCCAGCACAAAGTTCCTCATTTCTCTACCAGAATGCGCTGTAGTGTCAAGGAGCTTAGATATCTAACCTCCTTGACTTTCATAGCGTTTCAAGGAACGAAACAATTCGACATGCAAGCTGCCCTCAGGGGCGTCAAATAACAAAGCTTGCACCCTGCACCCGAGGCCATACGATATTATTATTATTATTATTATTATTATTATTATTATGTCCGACATGTTGAAATTTGAGTGCATGAGCCAAGCTATTCTTACCTAATTGGTCAATGAATGAAAATATTGAGTTCTGATTGGTTGAAGGAGCTGTATCATAATGAAAAGTACTACTAAAATGACCCCCATTATGATACAGATTTCTGACATATAATATTAACATTTCGACATCGTCGAACATAAAGTGACTTAAATACGTAGTGATATGAACTTCATCATTTTAAAAGTTTTCTTGTTGACGTTACAGAAATACCAATGTGTATTTAAAAATTTTATTTTATCTTTTATTCCAACCAATTCAATTCTCGAAAAAGATGAAAATCAATCACGACCGCATTGTGCCAACTTTTGCAAACAATTTAAGTGTGAAGTTTTGGACCAACTGCCGTTTAGTCCAAACGATACGACAACATATGTTTCAATCGTTGTGGCGATTATGTTGAGACATAAGAATAAAACAAGCAAACCTTTAGTTGTAAAATCAGTTTGGTATACCAATCTGTTATATTTATACAGCACACCGCAGCTTAAAAAAGAACCAGCCCTGGTAAACAGAGATTCTAATTAGATTAATGCTGAAGAAGACACCATTGAAAGGTCGAAGCAAGTACAAGAGTTGAATAGATATTTTATCAATTGTATTGATAGGCGTTCTAGAGTTATCAAAATTCATAGCCAAGGGAGATTAAGTAGTTGACTGAACACAACTGGTGAGATGAACGTGTCTCTTGCACTGGGGTATCTCTGCAGAAAGGATATATTTACGGTACGGCGGAATTTTATAGACCTTCCCGCTTCTATCCTCGATAGTCCTTTATTTTGAGTTGTCTGATTTCTTCCGTTTTCTTCTTGTTTGTTACCAGAACCTTAAAACAAAAATCACCACCGATGAAAGTAGAACCTTTAGAACAGCAATCTCAATCAGGGGCGTATATAAGGGGGGAGTAGTGGGGTTCCAGCCCCCCAAACCCCTCCCCCTCTCCCCCTCCCCCCCTAAAACGCCAATTAAAATTAAGAAAGTGTTGCTTTGTTAAAAGCATGAAATAATTGTAAATTTGGTTTTGATTGTACACGAATCTTAACTTATAGGCTAAGTTATGAACAATATTAAGATTGAAATTAGACTACCTCGTGGTGTACTGGCTAGCATTCTTAGCTGCCGCCCCGGAGGTCCGAATTCGATTCCAAGCTCTACCACGAAATTTTAATTCCGGTCTGAGGGCTGGAACGGGGTACACTCAGCCTTGTGAGGCAAAACTGAGAATTCCACAGTACAGTACTTTTGAGAATTACATTCTCAATTTGTAATAATAATAATAATAATAATAATAAATCAGAAAACGCCGAGTACAGTTTTATACACACATATACAGGATGGAAAATTTCAGATCACCGAAGAAATTGCTCAACGTTATAACACGGAGTAAGTGTGGAACGGAGTGGCTGACAGAGGTTCAGAGGGACCTACAACAGGTCAACATTGAAAATTTTGAGGACCGCACCGAGTGCAGGAATAAAATCAAAAATGTTAAGTTTGATCATAGACCATCACGACAGCCTGGAAGAAAGTGGACAGCTGAGCGGAAGAAGGAGCACTCTGAGAGGATGAAGAGGTTTTGGGAACAGAAGCAGGAAAATGCCAGAAGATGAAATCATGTATTCAAGTTCAATCGCTCTCCTAAAGGGGAACAATCGATTAAATAAATAAATAATAATAATAATAATAATAATAAACTCTTTACCTTTCTCTTTAGTAAATTGATAAATATTTAGATATTTGCCATTCATACTCCATAGGCCATAATAGAAAATTCAATAAGCATAAAATTTTATTTGTGTTTTGTGTTGCCACTAATTTTAGTCTATATATACTTACAATTTTACAATTAACTCTTAACTAAAATAATTACGCAAAGTTATATGCTCTAAGATATTGGTTGATATTTCTGGGTATTTTGCGGTGACAATACCCTGAGAATACTCAAAAATTTCCTAGAATTGTCAGCCCCCCACATCCTCTCCCCCCAAAAAAATATTGATTACACGCCCCTGGTCTCAATACATATATTCCACTAATACGATAGATCTGCGCGGTAGGCACATTATATCTTTGCGAACAGGAAATTTAGTTTGGAATTATCGTGAATCAAGGGATTAGGATGGTAATTTTATGGTCTTGAATCTGACTGTGAAGATGAACCTGGAAATCTTCTTGAAGTCTCTGTGATCCAGTAATTCCTTATGGTTCCCTTATGAGCTACTTCTCAACAAATTCTGCAACGTTTGACTCCCTCACCACATGCATAGAAATGGCCCTTTATTTCCGATGATGGATGTTCAATACGCGGGACTCTGAGAACACGGGAGCTGAATTTATCGAGAATTACCCCTGCAAACTTCGGCTAAGAATGGAGATACCGTGATATATGAATACCATCAAAGTTTTAGGAGATTCATGGAGTTGCGGTACTCGTGTCTCATAAACATTATTTTGTTTTCAAATACGGGGAGTTTTAGTTTACGACAAGAGTAAGGAATTTAATAACCAGGTACATGACACAATCCGCTCCTCAAAACTAATCATAATATGCACTTTAAATTCAATAGACTCCAGAGCCTAACACAGACGTTGCTGGGAATTAATCTTCTTGTTTTTTTTTACAGCAAAACTACGCTCGATTGTTTAAAGATTCATTCTGCGTTATGTGAGATAGGAATGATTCCTTTTATATTTCACATAATTAATTTGATACGTTTGCCAATTTAACCTTAGAATGGTAGCGTTCATCTCCGCGACGAGAATGGGATACACTTCTGCTTCCCGCACTTCTCTCCCTTGTCCAATCCCCATCAGTGTTTGGCAGTCCTAAAATACAACCTGCATTGGTCAAAATAAAAGAACAAAAGAATCAAAAGTAGACAAAACCTATAAAACTCAAAAAACAATTACAATTAGCCAAAATTTGTCAAGCTCAAAGTAAACAAGAAGTTCCGTGACGAACTAAAGAGCCTACTTTTCTTAAAATTTAAGATTCATGCCAATGATTAATCGATATGGATCTATCTAGAATAATGACGAAATTAAGTTGGTAATATCGAAATTTCTAATTACTTCGAAATACTGTATACCTGGCATAATGTAGCCTAATAGAGCACTACAGTTGGCAGCCCTGGTGACTGAATATATTCTTAGTTCCATCTCTTAAGGTACAGAATACGAAATTTGGTTGGAGTCCAATGAATAGCATGGGCGTTACATGCAGTTAAACATTGGATCTAACAGCGCGCGTAAAATCATGTTGGCAACAGTGTCATGCATGTATTGGTCAGAAATAATCTGAAATAATATGATCTATTGTTGTGCCAATTTTGAATGAAATCCATTAGTTAGTATAGAAGTTAAATGTATTTTAAAATTGGACCTATCAGCAGGCTTAGAATCATGTTGGCAGCACTGACGTATATTAGTTACTCCAAAGTAATCTAGAATGTCATGTACTATACGTGTGCATAGTTTAAAGCTGTCGGCTTGCATACTTTCTCATATATATTGGTATTTGGATAAAAGAAATTAAGAGTATTTTTTAACAGTTGGCAGCACTGGTGGTACATAAGAATTCGTTCAGTCATATCTGGTTATGTACACATACAACATACGAAATTTGGTTGAATTCCAATTGGTAGTGTAGAAGTTATATGCATTTAAATATTGGACCTATCATTAGGCTTATTATCATTTTGGCAACACTGCCATGTATGGCCTTCTGGAAATTAAACTACAATATTATTATCTATGTGTGTGCCGATTTTGAAATAGCTCCCATTCATACCTTCCAAGATATCCAACATGGAGTTCAAATTTCAAATGTGATTTTTCAGCAGTTGGTAGCACTGACATCATTTTCAAATATGGCCGTGAGATATTCAGGTATAGATCTTTACTCCTACCAAATTTAATTTCGATTGCTCCAGCTGTTTAGGAGTTGATAGGGGGGGGGGGGACACACAGCCAGACAGACAGACAGAAGGACAGACAGACAGACAGACAAACAGACAGACACACATTTTCCCGGATCGATCTCATAAGACTACTTTCTCCTCATTTTTGCAAAATGTGAAAAGTAGGCTAAAAAAGCGAAAATACTTTACATCTAAAAAAACAACAAAACTAAAAATTAGTCAAAATACAAAAATCGCAATCAAATTAGCCAAAAAGTAATAAAAGAACAAATAAAAATTACTCATCGGTCCGTAGCGTAGCGGTCAGCATAGTTAGCTGCCGCCCCGGAGTTCCTGGGTTCGATTCCCGGCTCTGCCACGAAATTTGAAATGGAATGGGGTCTACTCAGCCTCGGGTGGCCCAAATGAGTAGAGGACGTTCAATTCCGCCCTCAGCCATCCTCGGAGTGGTTTTCCATGGTTTCCCCCTTCGTCTTCGGGCAAATGCCGGGATGGTACCTACATTAAGGCCACGGCTGCCTCCTTCCCGCATCCTTGCCTATCCATCGCAATCTTCCCCTCCCTTCCCATCCCACATGAGGTCCCTGTTCGCTTTGCTGGTGGGCCGCCTGGGCGAAGTGCTGATCATACCTCCCAAGTTGTATTCACTCCGACCAAGTGTTCCCAGCTCTAGGACACTGCCCGTAGAGGCGGTAGTGGTGAGTTCCCACGTTGAGTCCGCGGGAAAAAACAACCTGGAGGGTAAAATCAATAAAAAAGAAAGAATAAAGAAAAAGGAAACAATCACAATTAGTCAAAATTAGTGAAAAACCAGCTCAAAAATTCCAATAAATAAATAAAATATTTGTAAAAAAAAAACCAACACAAAAATCAACAAGATTATTCAAAAACAGACTCCATTCTGCTAGCCGAGGGAGTGAAATAAAAGTTGACGTAAGTGGTATTTATTATGAGTTTCTAGAATCGTAGTCATCGCTGGTCCGATGCGCTACCGATAACAACGTTGCAATTGACGCTACTGTTCTACTGTAGGGTTAAAAAATTGGCTATGTAGCTAGTTAAGTAGCAGTAATCTTCTATTTCCTTTAGCTTTTTACCTGCCAATTTGCCGTCAATAGGGGTTTCTGATTTATTTCGGCTGTTTTCTAAAATTTCTGTTTAATATTTATTGATTTTCTTCATGAATTCAACCATTACAGGCAGAATACCAAGGCATATTAACTGGAATTTTCCGTAACTTCACTTGGCTAGCAATACATATGTAAGATGAATTAAACTGGGCTGGAAACAGTTTCTACAGTAGCTCTACTGAATAAACAAGCTTAGGCGCCATTACAGCAGCAATTTGCTCGAGTATTCGAGAGAACGACCTCGCAGAGCAGCTGGAACAACAGAATGTACGAGTCTTCAGGTCATTATGGACTGGGGAATATCCGCGGAATTTCAACTTCTAGTGTCCTCTCCGGTGATTCTGAAACCAACACATCCACCCGTTATCATTCGCTCACTGTTTGTGGAAGTCACTTCTGCCAGAGTTCCGTAATAACAACAACGGACTAGCGAAGGAGTCTGGCACGATAGCACTTTCTGTTGCTTAGGGCCGTTTTCACCAACTCTTTACTAACGATTAGTTAGTTAATTCCTATTTAACCATGCATTAACTCTCGTATTTAAGTTAAAGGCGATGCATTTCACGAGACCATTCGAGTTCGTAATTACTTGTTTCAAGGCACTCACGCTTGCGTAGATTCCTTTTCTCCCTGGAGAAATATGGCCGACAGATCAAGAAGCGCGTAGCACTGATCATTGTTTACGATGCTTCCTTAAGATTTTCTGGAACATAATTATAAAGGAAGAGAAATTTAAGTGACCTTATTCATGGTAAAAGCTTAGAATGATAGGAACAAAGTTTTTAAAAGAACTGCCAGTTGTGTGTATGTTATAGCCTACATTGTTTACTTGGCTATATACGACTCGCTCACCTCCCTGTCTTCGTAGCGTAAATGATTGCGTTGCTGACTCGGAATTCATTATGAAGAGCTGGAAGGAGTTCGAATTCGTATTTCCGTATTCTTCTTTCTTGGTATTAGTAACAGGTACGATTTTTGTAGGCCTATTCATATTCATATGGATGAAAGTTTGTGTGAAACTCGGAAATCAATCCTTCCGGCATTGCAAGATGCGCGAGGTGGAGTTCAGCTGATTCAATCGACTTTAACGATGCTTTAGAGATTTGAGTTGTCAGATTTGGCCATTTAACGTAATTGTTTGACAGTGCTAAGTTATCGAGCGTTTCTGTTTAATGTAATGCCAGTGCAAAGTTAAATAACCTTTAATGATGAGTTAAGAGTTAATTGAGGTTAGTAGAAACGACCTTTATCCCCCAAACGTTTGCATAGGCTACATCTAGTTCAACAAGGAACTGACTAGATAATAACTACATATCATCTAAAATTCTTCAACCTTTCGGCACCAAAATATTTGTTTTAAAACAGTACCTGTTTCAGTCAATCTGTTGTCCTTCCTCAGCCACAAAGAATCATAAATATACAGAAAAAACACTAGAAAGATCAATTATCACGTTTAAACATTGCTAATTTTGTTATTAACAATAATTATCACAATCAAATAGTTGCTAACAAAATTATCAGCGGTTTGAATGTCAAGAGATGAGCATTCTCGTGGTGATGTGTTATTACCGAGGAAGGACTACATACCATCCGAACGTATAGGTCTACAAAAACAACAACAACAACAAAAATCAAACAGACAAACAAACAAACCGTCTCACCAATGCCCATGAAATGCCTTGGCCTACCAAGCGACAGCTGCTCAGTCATTTGGCCTACAAATTTTGGGGTGACGCATGGTCAGCGCTTCGGATACCCCCGGCCAACAATCTTGTTTTTTTGACCGGGGCGTGGCCTCACACACAGACAGCTACTCACTGTCCTCACGAGGCGGAGTGAACCCCGTAAGATGTAACGCAAGTAGTAGTCTGCACTTACTTTTATACCATGAGGTACAGTATGCACCAAGATTATGCCTTCATAATCATAACACACAATAATCATCAGTTTCTAAGGATCCTACAATGCTCGACACCTTTTTGGGCGTGGTGATTCTGTATGTCACCATTTGCTTGACTGTCGTATAAGGTGAAGGCTATTCGAACGTACCCATGTCTCATCCAGTGTGATAATGTGACGAAGAAAGGCCTCACCTCTATGTTCATATCGCTCCAAATGCATTCTTGCTGTCTCCATTCGCTGCCACTTTCCAATTTTGGTTTGAGTGTGCGGAACACAATGGGTACAAACTTTTCGCATCTTCAGCTTTCTTCTTAAAATGTGATGGGCAGACGATGCAGCAATACTAAGTTCCTTCGAAATCTCCACACATGTCCAGTGCCTGTCTTTTTCCAAACCCCTAAAGCCTGAACATGGAGATCGTCAGTTGCAGCAACGGCTCTACCAGCACGCGCTCTGTGTTGACACGCCTCTCTTCCTTGACGGAAGATCTCCACCCATCTAGCAATTGGTAGAACGTCTCTCCCGCAAGCCTCTAGCAATGCTCTAAAGCACAGAGTTGCACTGTTTCCTCTTATAACTTGGATTTTTATGAAGCACCTTTGTTCATATCAACTGAACATCTATTTAGGGTGGCATTACTTACTGAATGAGAGAAACAGTTAATGTATTCACAAATGTCAGCTATTTCGCGACTTTCAATATTGCAGATTTTATACAACAGATACTGTTCAACAATATACTACAAGAATAAAACGGCCACCCACTAGGATTGCTGTTTGACAACGGTGTTACCATAACTTATCGAATGTCGTAGTATATTCGGATAGCTTTTTAATAGTATCTCCTCATTCTTCAATTATTTCCCAATTTTCATTGGGATAACGTTTTAAATCACTGCAGTGTTCTGATAAATTAGACCGTAGAAAAATAGGAAAATGCAACCACTTTTTTTCCATCCTTGACAGGGCATTTGGCAGAACTTACCTCTGATGTAAAGGCTGGTGACAACAAGTGTGGAAGCTGCCCTATTTCCCTTTCCCTTAGCAAGTTTGTCTTACGTAATTTATCACGGCTATGGAGGCAGGTGGGGTCAGAAGTCATACTGCTCGCCCACATTCAGGGGCACCACACACACACACACATCTGCCGCCACTAACACAATTTCCGTTCTGCTGCTCCCTAGGCGAATTAAAATTCTTGACGGGCGAGAGTATAATTACCGCTGGGCAACCCACATTACTCAGGCGTACGAGTGGTTGCAGGGCACCCAGGGGAACCACTCAGCAGTCACCCAGCTCTTGATCGGACCTGCGTGGATTTATGAGATCCTCCCGTCAAAACGATCCACCACATTCACTCGACTCGTATTGCAAAGTGGGTGGTATTAACATCTAGCGCGCCCACCCGACCTGTAATCTGCTGTGATGAGCACACTTTGCTTGCAGGTAACCCGCCCAAGACGGATCGAACCTTCGCTCCACCCGAATGCAAATGGAGACTACAGTACTTCCTTAACTCAAACTGTTCATGGCAAGTCCCTCAGTTCTTGATCTTGATCTTAATCTGTTAATAGGGAACGCAACGAGATGTACAGTAAAGTAGGTAGAATCTGCACATTGGCGTACTGTAATTCATTAAAGAATGGAGGCTTGTAGTTTTACAAGACAGTTAATCTCCCGGTCATGAGCAACGGAACCTCCATTTAACGCAAAATTCAAACCACAGAACATGTTAATTCACTTCGAAAATCTCATCTACATTGTCCAGGAATCGAACCTGGTCCGTATTGTTGGTAGGAAAACACCTTGATATCAATCTCTTCGGCAAATCAATCTGTTTTCAATATACACAGATGAGTCATTGTTTGCCCTCAATAGCTGTATGCCAATGATGCCATTTCACTGTCCCAAAATTGCCCTGGGTTGTTTTATTGATTGATTGATTTATAGATTATTTATGCAACCCCATCTTATTCTTTTCATGATATCTCCTGCCTTTTGTTCAAGGCCCTCAAGGAATCCGGGTGTGTGTAGCGCCACTACTTATGGTGCACCCTGGATAGTGCTACACCTTCAAAGACTCAAGGCTGGTGAGTTCGGGAGTTGGTGACCCCCCGATGGATTCCTGAGCTGGGTCCGATTTCTACCCTTTTACCCTTTTTACCAATAAGCGAAGGGTTAGTTAGTTATTGAGGTTTCAAAGGGCGGAACAGCGAGGTCAACTTCCCCTATATGCAGAGGGTAATTATTGGCCACATGAGTCTAGGGAGAGCAGGTACATAGAGTGTGGATTATGGTTTAAAAAGGGTGGAATTAGCCGTCCCGGTGTCATATTCACCAGCAAAAATCCATTCTTAGAAAGGTAATCCACATTATAGACGCGCTAGTAAGGTCTTAGAAATACTCCAGTGAATAAAGTAAGAATTTATAAGACACAAGAAACCACGGAATACTTAGACAAGTGAACAGAAGGCCAAGCCAGCCTACGTATAAGAGAAGTAGGATATTTGTAATGAACCTGTATCTGTACAAAATCTTCAACATCGCAACAAACCCAGGACTTCTGATTGGAGCAGTGT
This sequence comes from Meconema thalassinum, assembly GCA_946902985.2. Lineage (NCBI taxonomy): Eukaryota > Metazoa > Arthropoda > Insecta > Orthoptera > Tettigoniidae > Meconema > Meconema thalassinum. The sequence goes on along the minus strand of OX336392.1, from coordinate 84,776,568 downwards.
CCAAAACACGCTAGCTCACTCTTCAGTTAACACTAATCTCTCGGCGATATCAGCATCTTCCTGAGCAGACGACATCACCATCGAGATTTTACCAACTAAGCCACAACGCTCACAGGATCTCTAACTCACCTCTGAGGTCCCTGTTTGATTCCCGGCTTTGTCAAGTAATATAATTCTTGTCATACTGTAGGTCTGGAACGGGGTACTCTCAGCTTCCGGAGGCAGAAGAGGTGGATTAGTTTTCCACCCCAGTCATTCTTGAAGTGGTTATCTGTGGTTTTTCTTATGTACCCTGATTTAAGGCCACAGCCGCCTCCTAACCTGTATTACAGATACACACACTGATACAGCAAACACAATGGCGTAGCTTAGAGACAGATTTTACACACATACCCGAATACATGAGGCTATTGTTATGATGCCGTACTCCCCAAAGTGAATCAACAACAACAACAACAACAATAGGGGGAAAAGTAACATGTCTCCGATTGTATAAGTCGATGCGAACATTCATGTATTATGACAGAATTTAATTCGGTTATATATATATATATATATATTTATATATATTTTTACTACTTATCCTCCCAGCTCGTCTCACCCCCAGACTCTGCGAGGGATCATTCCTCTACCGTCACAACGACAGTGTCTTGGGGCTGGACACATTTTGTCAGCAGATACAACTGGGGAAGGTGACAGGCCGATCGTCCAGGTGACCGCTAATTTGGGTCTAAGTAGGGAAGGGTCAGGGAAGGGAGTGGAACCTTCCCGGCATTTGCCTGGTGGTGAAAATGGGAAACCACTGAAAACAACTTTCAAGACGGCACTCGAACCCACACCCTTCCGATACCAGCGAGGCACGAGGTAGCTCAGCCACCGCGGTTGGTTTCGGTTATAATTAATTTCCTAATCAGTATTAAGCGAACGAGAAAATTGTATTATATTTTATGTGCATTAAATTTAAAATACATTAGTTCTAATCCTATAATAGCGGTATTTATGTTTTGCAATTGCGTAATATATTCTTGTGTATCAGGGAACGAGTTAACGAACACATCGAAATTAATTATATGCTTCAAAATATTGTTCATTTAAATTGATAATAAACAGTTAAGTCCATATTAGCACATGCGTGCACGGTAGATAATTCCACTCTAGTCCAACGCTAGTTTTATATTACAAACATTCACTGGTGGGAAATGAGAAATTTAGGCTACACTGAAAAGGAGGGCGTAAAAAGCTATTATTATAAAATACTTGCTGGGGACACTTCCCATTGAAGCCAGGGAAATCCGTGTAGTAGCTAGAGCTTATAGGGTCAGTACACTGCTCTCGGATGGTTAAATCATGAAAAACGTCCATATGAATATTTAAATTTTGCGTCGCCACCATGTTGAGTTTGTGCTCACCAGGTTATTGAACTTATGTTTATAGCCTCTATACACATACAAAATATTAAGTTTGATTGCTGTCATAGATTAATAGATATTGAGAACCGTGTAAATATTTCGGATGGTCGCCATGGATTTTAATATATGTAGGTCATACAGTTATGTACTATTAGATGAGGATTTTTTGTACGTTCATTATTCAAACGTTGATTTCGATCGCATGATAAGAACACAAGAAATAACAACTTAGTTTTAAAATGTCTCACAGACGCCATCTAGAGGTTAAGTACCGTAGACAATTGAAGTAAATTATATGTCAATGCATTGAAATTTCTAAAGTCATTTGCTGTACCAAGTTTCACTGCGTTCGGATGGTTAAATCGCGAGAAAAGTCTATTTAAATGTTTCAACTTAGCTTGGCTGCCATGTTCGTTTTATAGTTAACAGGTTTTTGAAAGTCACATAGGTGAACGTCTAGTATTGCCCTTTATCACAGTACAAAATTTCAGGGTGATATGATTAACAGTTTCGGAGATATGGAATGCCGGTGAAATATTTCGCTCAGCTGCCATGTTGGATTGGTGAGACGTAATAAAGGTTGAAGGGCACAGTCTGGTTTGACCGAAATGATGCTATGACTTTACCGATTTTCATTGAAATTGCTCCATCCGTTTAGAAGGTATTAGGGGGGGGAACACCCACACACACGAACGAGCATACAAACACACACACATACACATACACACAAAAGGTGATCTCATCAGCCTATTTTTCATAAATGAAAATAGGCTAAATATGGTTTCCAACACGATAGATAGGCTTATCTAGATAGAAATGGCTCTAAATATGCAGTTGATACATTTGGGCAAAGAAAGGAATATACATTGTACAATAGAAAATATTTACAAAAGGACATTGAACTCTATACTTAAGTAAAAGGAAAAGCCGACTTTTGAGATATGCTATTGTCGTATTTAATAACCACAGCTTATTACTAGAGATGTGCACATGGGATGATCAAAAGGGCAATGCTGATGGTAAAGTAGGAACTGAATACTAGTTGCGGAAACACCAATCTTACACAAGCAGCTGTTAACGTTTCCTGTGGAATGGTCTTGTGTACCAAACTAGTGGTGAGTATGATTAAAATACCAGTGATGGCGTGTATGGTGCTAGTCTGTACAGTTTACTATATTTGAACGAAATCAATTTGTTTTACCAGTAGGAGGTCCGTTTGTTAATCCCGGAATCACGCAACATTAGGGCAGGAGGTATCCAATGTGTATCAACGTTATTGCCGTTGTGTTGAGCAAGGTGAACATGTTCATCACCTAGAGTCTGGATGGCAATAGTGTGTGGTTCTACGTCTGGACTGTCACAGCGTACCAGTGGCTATCACGTATCGCACGGCGACCACAGCACAGGTTATGACCAGTGTGTTATAGGACCATCCGCAGCCTTTCATTTCTTGACACCCTCATTATTCGAAGGGTCAGAGCTTGACAATTTCCAGCTTCCCTTGGGGGTGGGGTTTCGTATCAATATAATTTACAGAACAGTTAGACGTAATAAATGAAAAGATTGAGCATTGAGGATTGAAGATATATGTGGAGAAGAGTAAAACAGTGGTGATGAGTTGAGATAAGAAAGAAGGAAAAGGAGTAATCAAAGTAGGAGATAAGGAATTGGAAGTAGTGAAACACTTCAAATACTTGGGAAGTGAACTGACTGAAGATGGAAGACTAGATTTGGAAATAAGCAGAATACTACTCGGGAGTGCTTTCTACCAACAGGTACGGGGACTAGAATGGAACAAAGATATACCAATTAAGGCTAAAGAAGTTATGTACAAAGCATATCATGTTCCTATAATGACATATGCAGCAGAAACTTCGACAGTGACAAAGAGGGATGAGAGCAGAGTACAAGCAGCTGAGATGAGATTCCTGAGAAGTATGGTCCAGAAAACGAGGAGGGACAGAGTGAGAAATGAAGATATATGGAAAGAACTGGGAGTAAAGAAACTAAATGACAAACTGAAGCAAAACAGATGAAGATGGTTTGGTCCTGTCAAACGAATGAATGAAGTAAGGCTACCAAGACGAGCAATGGAACGATGGATGACAGGGAAGAGAGGACGAGGAAGACCAAGAATGCGTTGGATGGACTCGGTGTAGAATAGTATTAGAAAACGGAACCTGGATTGGAACACTGTGTCGGAAGAGGAATGGTGGAACGACAGAACAAAGTGGAGAGGAACCATATTTTCCCCCACCCAGTGTCAACTGGAAAAGGGGAAATGAAGATGATGATGATAATTTCCAGGATATCCTTAAGAGCTGACTAAACAATGGGGTCTCCACTACGTATGAATATGACGAGCTTTTCATCCTTAATGGTTTACGGCTGTTGAGTTCAGGAAGTAATTGGCTGTCTCAAGTGTAACTTTCAGTCGCCCAAAATAAAATAATTCCAATGACTGGAATGTGTGAAAAAATAACCTTAAACAAATGGCATGTGATTAAGATATTAAATAAGGTGGACTATTGCAAAAGAAGAAAACTACAGTAAGGGATGACATGTTTCGCTCGTCAAGCAACCATCATCAGATTCAAATTTACAAGACAAATGGTTCTACAAAATACTACCAAACCTACGGCGACACCCATAGGTAGCCTCTGCCCTACAAAAACAAAAAGTAAATAAAATAAATAAGAAATGGTATATCCTGCCTACACCCAGTGCTATGTCCACATAATGCACTAATCTTGTAGCCAGGATAGGGCCTACGTGTCAAGAGTTTGTATCCGAAAATTAGAAGGGTTATACCACGATAGGAGACCTTTCTTGTGGACCGGCACAATTATCCCTATCTCCCAGTCTTGTGGTATCTTCTCTTCTTGCCATATTTTACAGATTCAGGCATTCATGAAGTAAGCTGACACCTTTCTTCACCATTTCTGCGCGTTATCTGATCCTCGCCAGGTGCTTTATAGTTCTTCATGCTCTTCATTGTATTTGGGGTGGACTATCACCGCCTTTCCTATATGTCTTTTATGGCTCTACTTGTTTCCAAGTCCTTTAGTCCTGATTTTACGAGGGTTGAGGCCATTTCTTCTCTCTGTCGTTTATTGCCTTTACCTCTTATTCCTATTGTTGTCCTTTTCTTCTTCTAGTAAGTTAGTTGTTAAGTCAGTAGTGGCTTGCCATTGTGAGTGAGTGGTTATCGTGTCGAACTACCAACCCAAGTTTGCAGGTTCGTTCCTGGCCGTGGTAAGTGATTTTTGAAAGGCGGCAAAAGTCACCATACGCATGTCATACGATGTTGGCATGTTATAGAACCCATTTGAATTCAGAAGGCCGTGTTCATAATGGCAAAATTAATCTGGGGATTTTCCGCCAACACAAAGTTCCTCATTTCTCTACTAGAAAGCGCTATAGTGTCAAGGAGCTTAGATATATAATCTCCTTGAATTTCATAGCGATTCGACATGCAAGTTGCCCTCCGGGCGTCAATTAACAAAGCTTGCACCTGGCATCCGAGGCCATACGATATTATTATTAGTCAGTAGTCAGTTTCAGTTGTAGGTTTCATGTCATCTTTCATTTTCACTATTACACAAACCATTGTGGGCCAATAACCTAGATGTTAGGCTCCTTAAAACAATAATTATCATCATCATCATCATCATCGTCTTTTCTTTATTATTATAGAACGTTTTGTGGCTCGTGATATAAGTCTTTGTGTAAATTAGGTGTCTTGTATGTCCATGTGTGCTACGAATTTATTAAAAAATGACACTTTGAAATAACGGAAGTTAGATTACGGTGTTGAGCGTGATTGTTGTTTTAAGGCGTTGAATATCAAACTTATCTGGAATTCCTTTTCTTCCCTTCTCGTGCATATTACTTTCTTAATGCACATTCATTTACAAAGACAGTTACACGCACGCATCATTGAATGCGATTTTCCTCCTCAAACTAATGTTCACTGCAGTCTCACTAGAATTTATACAATACGTTTCCAAAAGCAGTGTTGGTACACTTCTGCTGTACGAGCTTCCAGCGTTCTAACCGTAGGTGATCCAGGAAACCAGACAGGGTGGTCACCAGGGTTGTTCGGTAGCCAGTAAGGTTGTAGTGAATGGCTCCATCTGCTAGAAATATGATGGCATATTTTTCCGGCTCAAAAAGTACATCCAGTATTTCGAAGTTCTAGATCTCGTCCTACCTGTTGCGTGTAGATGCTATCCCGTTTGTGTTGTGAATAGCATTCATCGTCCCATCGACAAACGACGTTCGCTCTCCCGCATGTAGTGATGCGGTGGACGAGGGTGTGAGTCATGTTGCACCCTGTTACTTGTTCGTGCCGCTTCATTTTGTCACCAGCGGGGATGATTTCATTGATGAAGGCATATACAGACAGTCGCTAGTCCAAGCGAAGCCATTTGTTAGGCACCTTCGCAAGTCACGGAATATACATGAATTCTCAACGTTTGAGTCGTAGGGCACAGTGTATTATGTATACTTGAAGTATTGCCTTCTGTATTGTTTCTGAATTCCAGATTCCTCTTCCTCGGCTCTCTTGCTCGCCAAGCTTTCCCTGCAGCTGAATGTGTAGGCATACCTTCTTGCACTATACCTGTTTCCCCTTCACCTGCTCTGATAGGCAAACCTTCTTACTTTAAAATGCAGCGGTAAACATACTTGAATGTACGTCGGGGGTTCTGCTTCTTGAACGAACCCGGGGCATAGATCACAGTGGGTAAGGTAAGCAGTTTTGATAATTCCTATACCATATTTACTGTAGCTTAAAGCTGTGATGGGTCAAATTCTCACCTCAGCTGCCCTAAGAGGGATTTTTGCGCTCTTCCACTTCTATTGGAAGAAAATTTCGGGCGGGAGATTGGTTAACATGTCGGACTTCCAACCCCAAGCTTGCAGGTTCGCTGCTGGCCGTGGTAAGTAAGTTTTGAAAGGCGACAGAAAAACACGACACGCGTGACATACGTTGTTGGCATGTTAAGGAACCCATTTGAACTCAGTAGGCCGTGTTCATGTAATAATTAATCCCGGGATTTTCCACCAACACAAAGTTCCTCCATTCTTTTGTAGAAAGCGCTGTAGTGTCAATGAACTTAGATATCTAACCTCCTTGACTTTCATAGCGTTCCAAGGAGCGACGAAATCGACATGAAAGCAGCCCTCTGGGTGTCAAATAACAAAGCTTGAACGCAGCACCCGGGGCCATTATTATTATTGTCGGGTTGATTCCTAACTTACAGCCACGGACGCACCTTTCTAATTTTATCTTCAATTGCAAATTCACAAACTACTAGAATACACAGGACGTCAAACAGATTACACATACACACACCCAAGTACACGGGATGACATTATCATGATGTCGAAAAGCCATTAAATGAATCATCAACAACAACCCAGTTGTAAAATAGTTATACTAATTCTATCTCATTGTATTTCAACTACTTCAATGATCTCAACAATTATAAAGTTCAATGAATATTATAACTTTCAGTCGGTCAACGAAAAATAGTTCCAATTAATCGAATGTGTGAAAAATAATCAGAAATGAATTACATGTGGTTGAGGTTGATAATAATTATGCAGGAATCTATATCTCAATCAAATACAATTTATTCACATATTCCAGTTGTTGTTTGAGTCTTGAGTCCATGGACTGGTTTGTTGCATCCCTCCATGCTTCCCTGTCCTGAGCTAATCGTTTCATCTCTACATCTCTACCACACTCTTCATCAGATGCAATTTGATTGCCAACCTATCTCTTCTCTTCATTAGCAGTCGCCAGAAACATCTCTCCTCTCCCAATCGTCTTAATATCTCTTTATTTGTAAACCTCTCTACCCATCTGATCTTCATCCTTCCTCTGTAACACCACATTTCAAACGCTTCAATTCTCCTCTTTTCTGCTGCTCCAACAGTCCACGTTTTACTTCCATAGAGTGCCACGCTCCAGACAAAGGCTTTCAAAAACGATTTCCTAATAGCTAAATCTATATTCGATGTCAACAGATTCCTTTCCTGGAGGAATGTTTCCCTTGCCTCTGCTAAACTACTTTTTATATCCTGTTTGCTTCGTCCATCACTGGTTATATTGCTTCCTAAGTAACAGAAGTCTCCTACTACCTTTAGCTTTTCACCTGCCAATTCGCCGTCCATGAGGGTTTCTGATTTTTTTTCGACTGCATTCCAATATTTTTGTTTTACATTTATTAATTTTATCATTATAAATGATTATGTCGACTTCGCTGGGTCTGGCGTTACGTTACGGTGACGGGACGAAATGTACCGAGAATGCACTGAGATATGTGACGTCATAGTACTGCTTGAGCTTCTTCCTTTCCCCGCGCACTCCGGTGAGCGTGACGTCATCCAGCCCGCTACCTCCTTTGACCTTGGTTTGTACTTTTTTTTTGCTAACGGACTTTGAGTTCACGCAGCATTTGTAGCATTTAAAATGATATAAAGCCTAGTCTTTCAGACTGACTATCAGTGTTTTTCCATCATGAATTCTTTCCCCAAGACAGAATCCATACCATTTAAAAACTCATTCAAATCCTTTGGTGTGTCGGCTAAGATGACGATGTCATCAGCAATTCTCAGAGTTGAAATTATTTCCCCTTCTTTGAATTTGTCTCCAATTTCTTTCATAGCTTGTTCAATGTATAGATTGAAAAGTATGGGTGATAAGTTGCAACCTTACCTTACACCTTTCTGAATACCAGCTCCTCTCTCATTCCTGTAATTGGAGTTATCCTGGGTGTTGATCGACTGAAGGTTAGTTAGCTAGTTAGCTATTGTTGTTTAAAGGGGAGGAATTACCAGGTCATCTGCCCCTGGACTGAAAGTTTTTAATAAGGCAACACTGTCAATTGGATTCAAAGCTATCTTTAATATAAAGTTTGTAACATTACTAAACGGAGGAATATCAGCGTTGGGTTCCTCAGGTATAAAAAGAATCCAACGACTTCGACCGGGTTTGAACCCGCGATCTTGGGCGTAGAGGTTCAGCATACTACTAACTACTCCACCGAAGCCACTTCCCACAGGAACAGATGGTAAACGGAATAATTATGATCTCGTGCAGTGGCGTTGTCATGGCAACCTCTGATGGCTCTTCCCTCATCAATTTAGTGGCGTTGTCATGGCAACCTCTGATGGCTCTTCCCTCATCAACTTGGCATTTTCTTATAATTCGGAAAAAGTGATTGCCGTAGTTGTCGTGTCCACAAGAAAGTGATAAATATGCATACATAAATTATATACAAAGTTTTTAACTGACGATGGTTTTGGGGGTCTGGGGGATGTGAAGCGCGAAGATATGTCGAAATTTTTCAGAAGTCAAAGCATGGTACCCATTGAAATAGTTAGCCTATCTAATGAAATCTACCTAAAAAGAATAGATGCTGATTTATACACATCGGCCCGTACATCAGTACTTTCGGTGATATCCATTGTTGAATATCCTGTAACGTCACACGCTGTCGGTTATCATAATGCAAATGCTTAAAATGCCCACCCCCTTGCCGTATATCATACCTCTGTTACACCACGAGCACGATTCCAGAATGCCTGGAATCGTACGCATGGTTTGAACAATGTGGGCAGGAATCTGTTAACACCCGTAGCTGGACTGCAGTACGAATCACATTAGCTTGACATGGGCACAGCATGTGGATACATTTCCCACGATCAGTGCAGCCACAATTAATTTCATTACAATGCCTGTTACTTATGTTGAACCATTCACATGCACCAGTTAACATCGCAGATTACAGTGAGAGCATGATATATCTGTGCCCATGTATTTGAGCGTGCAGGGTGAAGCAGACATGAGGCGGAAGGAGATTTAGGTTGGATGGCTGACTCCTCAGTTTAGGGGCTGCGACAACGTGGTCATGTTGCCCCGTGTACTTTGGTTGTGTGTAGAATCTGTCTGATAACCAGTGTTAATTGCGATGGCTGTATTAGTGTGTGTTATCTGTAATTTAAGGTAAGGTATGCAGACGATTAATTTCAAGTAGTTCCTACTTTTGTTACTCAATGCTACCGTCAACGACACCCAACTGTGAACTTGACTATTAGATGCCACCGCAACCGGCATCTGGCGTTGAACGTTGGAACTTAGAGTGTTAATAAAATCTAACCTACAAATTTAGCTTCACACAAATGTAGTTAGTGGAAGGTTCTTTTACATGTCATAAATCTATGACATGGGCTCGCCGTCTTTACTTCCCCTACGAAGGAATGCATACTGAGGGATTTTTAACGCTCTTACAAAATCCGACGACTTGGGCCGGGTTTAAAGCAGCAATCTAGGGCATAGAAGCTCAGCATGCAACCAACTAGCCTACACCACCGAAGGCGCCAATTATTATTATTATTATTAGTAGTAGTAGTAGTAGTATTATTATTATTATTATTATTATTATTATTATTATTATCAGGGGCGTGGTGGCGCAGCGGTCAAACTGTTGGCCTCTCACCAAGGTGGACCGGGTTCGATTCCCGGTCAATGCCTGTGAGATTTTCGAAGTGAAATGGCATGTCCTGTGGTTCGGATTCCACGTAAAAAGGAGGCCCCGTGGCTCATGATCGCATGATTCACGGTCCCGTAAAACTAAAATCTTCCTTTAATTATTATTATTATTATTATTATTATTATTATTATTATTATATTAGATTTAATGGTGCTGGGGTACTTGGTATGGCACAAGAGGCTCATAGACTCAAGAACGTTGAGAACGCCTGTCCTAGAGCCATTTCACTGTTTCGGATTTTGCATTGTTGCTTGAAAGAGTTACTCTGTGATATTCTTAAGTTCAGCATTTGGAAATCATCCGTGTATAAATACTGAGGTTGTACACAGAATTTTACATAATATATTGTCATTAATAATTCATTTTTTGTCCCCTGTACATCTGTCAATAAGCTTTCACAATCTCTGACAATGACATGACACTGTGCATATTTATCGCTCCTATAGCCTAGTGTTCGTTAAAATGTGTCAACTAGTCACTCGCGATACTTGATTGATAAATTATGTGTTGGAGTGCGCGGTAATTTTTCAGCCTCAAACCAATGTGCCGATGCTTCTGTAAGGCATTGAATTAATTTGATGTCTGTTGTCTCACTGATTGACGAGGAACTTCTCATTTTGCGATCGGGTTTACAAGCAAGTACTAATGTTTAACACATACAGGGTCATTATATTTGCTTGGCAAGGACATTTTCTCTCACGCGCTCCGCCAGTGACGGCTCAGTTGCCGGCTGCCGCGCGCGCGTATGTTCGGCAGAACACGGTGCTTAAAATCAGTATCATGCATTTTTACCCACCATGCTTACGGTAGATACTGAAAATGTTCCTGATCCGATGCCAAACATAATGAGTATCTACTTATGAAGTTTCCGGTTAATTAAGCTTCACTAAGGAAATAACGACATTAACGTCTATTTTTATTGTTTACTGAACCTGTACGTTTGAATCTCAAATTAGCCAGTTGTTTTATTGTCCGATTTATAGGAATGGGCCTCCCTGGAAATTTCACTCGAAACTTTTGTCTTGTTCTAGCGCACGATTCCCTGCACTTTGTGTACGTATTGTGCAGATATACACGTTCACTTAACGAATATTTCACCTGAGTCATTATAGCACTATACACAATTACAATAAAACAACTGGCTAAGAGATTCAAACTTACAGGTTCAGTAAACGTTAAAAATGGACATAAAGGTCGTTATTTCCTTAGTGAAGCTAAATTAACCGGAATAACCGGAAATTTCATAAGTAGATGCCCATTATGTTGGGCAGCGGATGGGAAACATTTTCAGCATCTACTGTAAGCATAGTGAGTAAAAATGCATGATACTGATTTTAAGCAACGTATTCTGCCGTACATACGCGCGCGCGGCAGCCGGCAACTGAGCCGTCACTGTTGGAGCGCGTGAGCGAGAATGTCCTCGACAAGCAAGTATAAAGATCCTGTACAAAGAAGGAAATAAGAAATTTAAATACACAGTTGTTAAATGCACTCGCAAGTAAATGGTTGGTTCGTTCCTCAGTTTAGGGGCTGCGACAACGCGGTCATTTAGCCCCGTGTACTTCGGGTGGGTGTTGAATCTGTCTGATAACAGGTGTTAATATTGTGATGGCTGTATTAGTGTGTGTTATTTGTATTTCAGGTAAGGACTGCAGACGATCAATTTCAAGTAGTACCTACTTTTGCTACCAAATGCTGCTGTCAACGACACCCAGCTGCTAATTGGGTTACTAGATGCCACCGTAACTGGCACCTGTTGATGAACGTTGGAACTTAATAGAGCATTAATCAAATCTAACCCACACGTTATCGCTGAGCCTCGCAGCCGGACACCGACCTCCAAGAAGACGGATCAAATCAATGAATCGCTTCCTGCAAACAACAGAAATGCTCACTGATAAACCTGAAGTAGTTAGGACCTTTGACTGGCTGCGTGGTTCAGTGATAACGTTCTCGCTTGCTGAGGCCAAGGTTGCAGGATCGAATTCTGGCGCAGTCAGGCGGCATTTGAGGGTGCGCAAATGCGAGGGAGCAGTGTCAGTAGATTTACTGGCACGTTAATGATCCCTTTCGGGGGAAAATTACGGCTCCCCAGCGTCTCTAAAAGCCGTAGATGTTGAAAGGGACGTAAAACAAATTTTATTATTATTATTATTATTAGTTAGGACCCAGCTATGGCAATCCACTACACCACTAGAGTGGCAGAAGGCTAAAGAGAGCCTTCCAGCTGGCCACGACACTAACTGGGAAACTTGTCACTCAATAGACTTCAGAGTGATGTTGTTATTTGCAGAGTTAATCTACACAAAAGGGGATATCTACAGGGATTGGAACTCTGCGATTGTGGTGAAAGACAGACAATGTTACAAGTGTGTTCCTGTGAACTGTGCCCATACTCTTGCACGACACAAGAGTTAATGGATGGTTGTGATAGCGTACATTTCTGGACGGAGATCATCTAACCCAAGACATTTGTGTTTTTTATTTTATGTTTTATTAGTGTAGACTACTGTATAAATGTAATTTTTTCTGACTCGAATAAATAAATAAATAAATATAGATTGGATAATCTTATGCCGATTTGAGGCAGATGACCCCTTAGTTCCTCCCCTTAAAACAACTATAACTAACTTCCGCCGATCACGCAGAATAATACGTAGTAGATAGAAATGCAAAACAAAATTAATGGAAGTGAACCGAAAGAAATCAGAATGACGTCATGTCGGCAGGTGAAAAGCTAAAGAAGTAGGAGACTTCCGTTACTTAGGAAGCAAAATAACCAGTGATGGATGAAGCAAAGAGGATCTAAAATGTAGGTTGTCTCAGGCAAGGAAAGCAATCACCTGCCAATTGACGTCAATGCGGGTTTCTGATTTAAGCACCCTCAAATGCAAACTTACTGCACCGGTATTCAATCCCGGTATCGTGGGTTCAGCAGGCGAGAACGTTAACGCTGAGCCATGTATTCAGTCACACACCAAAGTACACTGTGTAAATGACCATATTGTCCCAGAGTTCCTCATCATCATTTACTAAAGGCAAAGCTTTGTCACTGCAGCCACATTTGGTGGTTTTCTGCTGGCCTCTTCATGCTGCCATAAGAACCACAAGCCAGAACGTCAATGGAGTTCTTGATGTACGACATCCTTGGACGTCCCATAGGTTTCTTTCTCTGTAATTTGCTCTCGATAATGGTTTGGAGAAGAGTGTTGTGCCTTATACAAGTCCAATGAACTTTGTTCTCCTCTTCTTTATTGCTTTATTCTTTATTTATACGGACTCAACGAGGGATCCCACCTTTACCACCTCTACGGGCAGTGTCCTGGAGCTTGACATCGAGACGGGGGATACAACTGGGGAGGCGGGACTAGCGCCTCGCCCAGGCGGCCTCACCTGCAAATCAAACAGGAGGCCTCATGAGGAATGGGTCGGGATGGAAGAATGGGAGGGATAGACAAGGATGAGGGAAGGAGGCGGCCGTGGCCTGACAGTATGTACCATCCCGGCATTTGCCCGGAGACCAAGTGGGAAACCACGGAAACCACTTTGAGGATGGCTGAGGTGGGAATCGAACCGCCTCTACTTATTTGGACCACCCGAGGCTGAGTAGACCTCGTTCCAGTCTTTATACCACTTTTCCAATTTCGTGGCATAGCCGGGAATTGAACCTCGGACATCCGGGGTGGCAGCTAAGCACGCTGACTACTACACCATGAAGGCAACTAGAGGTTATCATTCTACCCAAGTATGGGAATTTTGTGATTTGTTCATTGTTCAAGATTTCCTAAATGGATCAAAATCAACAGCTTGCCTGGCAAAGATTAGAATGACCATACGCCACTTGTAATATCACTGTAAATACATCGACGAGCTTGTTTTACAATGGCAATGTTGGAGGAGTAAAAACCGTCCGACAGGCTCTTTCTCTCTCTACAAACACACACTTTTTCCCCAGCACCAGCTGCGCGTCTCTAATTTACAACACAACGTTGTTGGCAGTAGCCCCCTTCCATTCAACATTATATGATCGGACATTTGTACGTTTTTTCCCCTTAAAGTCTCTTCAGAACATGTGCGAACATTTTACTGAATTTTGAAACTTCAATATGTATCACACTATCTAATAGCTTAATGCAGGCATTATCAACCTGGTCGGTTGGTTCCTCAGTTCAGGGGCTGCGACAACGTGGTCATGCAGCCCCGAGTTCTTTGGGTGTGTGTAGAATCTGTCTGATAACCGGTGTTAATTGTGATGGCTGTATTAGTGTGTGTTATCTGTAATTCAGGTAAGGACTGCAGACGATTAATTTCAAGTAGTTCCTACTTTCTCTACCAAATGCTACCGTCAACGACACCTAGCTGTGAACTTGACTTCTAGATGCCACTGCAACCAGCAACTGGCAGCAAACGTTGGAACTATAATAAAGCGTTTATCAAATCTAACCAGCAAATTTAGCTTCACAGAATTGTAGTTAGTGGAAGGTTCTTTTACATGATATATATATCTATGATTTATCCCGCCGGCTTTACTTCCTCTCCAAAGGAAGGTATACTAAGGGATTTTAACGCTCTTAAATAGTCCAACGTCTTTGAACCGGCGATCTTAAGCATACAAGCACAGCATGTTACCTACTACCTACTACGCCCCCTATGCTGCCAAAATGTGAGATAAGAAACTATAGTACGGAAACGATCGAGTCACAAGTTATAAGTAAAATGCTACTCATTTAATACAGTTTACGTGCACTCGTTTCACAAGCTGCTGCATTTACATTCATAATGGCGTCCCCCTGCGTCAATGCATGCTTAGCATCGTCGCACAAAGTGTGTCATACCCGTTCGAAAATCCCACGTTTCGTTTTAACAGCATCGCAGGTGACGAGACTTTTCCCATGGCCCCACAAGAAACAAGAAGTTCCGTGAAGAACTATACAGCCTACTTTTCATGCCAATGATTATTCTACAGTATATGAACCTATCTAGAATAATGACGAAATTAAGTTGGTAATATCGAAATATCTAATTAGTTCAAAATATACCTGGTATAATGTAGCCTAATAGAGCACTACAGTTGGCAGCCCTGGTGACTGAATATATTCTTAGTTCCATCTCTTAAGGTACAGAATACAAAATTTGGTTGAAGTCCAATGGACGTTACATGCAGTTAGACACTGGATCTATCAGCACGCGTAAAAGCATGTTGCCAACAATACCATGCGTGTGCTGGTCAGAAATAATCTGAAATATTATGATATCTGTTGTGCCAATTTTGGATGAAATCCGTTTGTTAGTATAGAAGTTACATGTATTTTAAAATTGGACATATCAGCGGGCATAGAATCATGTTGACAGCACTGCCTTGTATTAATTACTCCAAATTAATCTAGAATGTCAGGTGCTATACGTGTGCAAAGTATAGAGCTGTTGGATTGCATACTTTCTGATGTATTGATATTAGTGTAAAAAAAATATAGACAGCATTTATTCAGAGTTGGCAGCCCTGATTGATCTTAACAATACTTATTGTCATATCTGTTATGCCACACATAGCACATACGAAATTTGGTTGAACTCCAACTGATAGTATAGAAGTTACATGTATTTAAATATTGGTACTATCAGCAGGCTTATAATCATGTTGGTAGAACTGACGTATATAAGTTACTCCAAATTAATCTAAAATGTCAGAATATACGTGTGCATAGTTTAAAGCTGTTGGCTTGCATACATTCTTATATATAGATATTTGGATAAAAAAGAGAGAGACATTATTAACAGTTGGCAGCCCTGGTGGCTCTTAAGAATACGCTCAGTCATATCTGTTTATGTACAGATATTACATACAAAATTTGGTTGAAATCCAATTGATAGTGTAGAAGTTATATGCATTTAAACATTGGACCTATCAGAAGGCTTAAAATTATTTTGGCAACACTGACATAGTTGGCCTCCTGGAAATTAAACTGAAATAGTATTATCTACATGTGTGCCAATTTTGAAATAGCTCCCATGCATACCTTGCAAGATATCCAACATGGAGCTGAAATTTCTAGTGCGTTTTTTCAGCAGTTGGTAGCACTGACATCATTATCAAATATGGACGTGAGATATTCCGGTACACATCTTTGGTTTTGATTGCTGCAGCCATTTAGGAGTTGATAGGGGGGGGGGACACACACAGCCAGCCAGACAGACAGACAGACAGAAGGACAGACAGACAGACACACACACATTTTCCCGGATCGATCTCATAAGTCTACTTATTCCTCATTTTTGCAAATTGTGAAAAGTAGGCTAAAAATCCAGTGGGGTGAAATCAGGTGAACGAGCTGGCCACGAAGTGGATATAGCGTTGGTCTACTAATCCTAAGTTAGCAGGATCATACGTCACTGCAGTCAGTGTCTCTTCTGAGATCCATTCTTCAATTCAAATTCTGTTGCTTGAACTGGAATAATAGTGTTTACATTACACGTTTTGGCAGTCAGAAATTGTGTCATTTTGTGAAACAGTATTTTTAGACTACAGTGAAAAGAATTAGACATCTCTGTTTTATGAGTACACAAGAACCTCATTTATCCATCCCTCATTAAACCGGATCTCCGGTTTATCCGGATCGAAAATAATGAAAAACAATTTCTTTTACGCGGACGACCCCTACTTGAATGTCTTATCCTCCAAGGATAGTTAAGGATAGTAATTGGAAGTAATTCGGCCACGGTCTATCAAAGGTACTGTCCCGTCATTCGCCTGGAATTGAGAACTGATGTTAGTGAAACGTCTTCGTGATCATGCTGCGCGCAAACGCCATAAAAATGTAAAACAGAAAAAAAACTCACACTTTATTTTACTGCATAAAACAGTCGTAAATGAAAGAAAGGTGTTTTTTTATGTTTTGTACAATTGAAAAAGGTATCACAACTTATGTTAATAGATTATATAACATGTAATTGTTTTTCAGTTTTTTTTACGTACTATCCGGATTTTCGATAATCCGGATCAGTTCCGGTCCCACTTAATATGTATAATCGAGGTTCCTGTGTAACACTAAATATGCTGATTTGACTCGACTGTCCATACGTAGCCTAAATGTATCTTATCTCCATGAGTCATGCAAGCAGTTGTATCATGCCTGGTGAACAGTGAATCGCCAGCTATTTCAGCACTTCTGAGGAAGAGAGAATTAGGAAAAGGAAAGGGCGAAGCATGCTTGTTGAATTATTGTTATAATAATACTTATTATTATTATTATTATTATTATTGCTGCTTGCATGACTCATGCAGATAAGATACTTTTACGTGTGGACAGTCGAGTGGAATCAGCATCTTTCGTGTTATTCATAAACCAGAGATGTCCAATTATTTTTACTGTAGATAAATAAAAACTGTTACACAAAATGATAACACTTCAGTCAAAACTTGTAATGAAAACATTATCGTAAACAAATTTGAAGTAAATTATGGATCTCAGTTGATCTTGTGCTCACAAGCACGTTTTAGCTCGTATGACGAGAGACAGTCGACTCCGTAGCTTAGCGGTCAGCATGGTTAGCTGCCGCCCCGGAGGTCCTGGATTCGATTCCCGGCTCTGCCACGAAATTTGAAAAGTGGTACGAGGACTGGAACGGGGTCTACTCAGCCTCGGGTGGCCCAAATGAGTAGAGGGGGTTCGATTCCCCCTCAGCCATCCTCGAAGTGGTTTTCCGTGGTTTCCCACTTCGTCTTCGGGCAAATGCCGGGATGGTACCTTCTTCAAGGCCACGGCCGCCTCCTTCCCTCTTCCTTGTCTATCCATCCTAACCATCCCTTACCTTCCCTCATGAGGCCCCTGTTCGCTTTGCAGTTGAGGCTGCATGGGCGAGGTGCCAATCCCACCTCACCAGTTGTATCCCTTCCGATTCGATGTTCCCAGCTCTAGGACACTGCCCGTAGAGGCGGTAGTGGTGAGTTCCCTCGCTGAGTCCGTGGGTTCCACCAACCTGGAGGGTAAACGACTAAAAAAAAAAAAAAAAAAACATGACGAGAGACGTGATGTGGGCGCTTGAGAGTCCAAATAATCCTGCGAGCTATGTCGGCGGCAGCGCAAGCATGTCGGACAGGTCACATATGTTGGACCAGACTAAGGGCCAGTTGTACGAACTCGGGTTATACCTCGGCTAAAGTTATCTCCGTAGTTAGCACTGAATTGAGTTGTACGACATTGGTATAAGAGATAATCCGGGTATAAACGACGGCATAGCTAACCGGGCATGGAATGGCGAGCTATCTGCTTATACCGAGTATATATATGGCGGACGGGAGACACCGCTACAACATCCGAAGTTAAATCAACCTTTCATAAATGTACATGAGAACGTATAATTTTAATAGCAGCACAATAATTACATACACATTTCTACAGACAAAATACCAAAGCAGGCCAGCGACATTACAAATGTGAGTATCATATGCATTGTCTTCAGCACAGAACGCCATGTCGCAGTAGGCCAATGATTAGCGCGCTGGACTCACGACGAAAGGACGTAAATTTTGTGGATCGAACCCCACCGTTCCAACTTTTTTTTGCTTATTAGTTTTTGTTTCTAGGTTATGTTTGGTGCCGGCCCCGTGGTGTTGGGGTAGCGTGCCTGCCTCTCACCCGGAGGTCCCGGGTTCGATCCCCGGCTCCGTCAGGGATTTTAAAACTGGCGTGAGGGTTGGAACGGGGTGCACTCAGCCTCGTGAGGACAATTGAGTAGCTGTCTGACAGTGAGACAGCGCCCCGATCACGAATACCAAGATTAACGGCCGAGGGGACCCGACGCGCTGATCACGCGTCACCCCAATACCTGCAGGCCAAATGGCTGGGCAGCGGTCGCTTGGTCGGCCTTAGCCCGTCATGGGCTGGATAGTGCCAGGGGTTGACTTTTTAGCCTACTTTCGATTTTTGCAAAAAATGAAAGTAGACTTATGAGATCAACACAGGGCGAAAAAAAAGTGTGTCTGTCTGTGTGTGTGTATGTGTGTGTGTGAGTCTGTGTGTGTGTGTGTGAGTGTGTGTACTCTGAATGTCTGTCCCCCCCCTGTCAATTCGAACACGGTGAATGCGAATTGAACGAAATTTGGTACAAAGGTAGCACTAGCAAAGGACACCTCAGTGTCATGTTTTATATCGCCGCCATCTTTACTAAAACTGAATGGCGGCCACTCAAACGTTCAAAACGTAAAATCAAATAACGACTAACCAAATCATCCAATCTCTACCAAATTTGGTAACAACATACCTTCGTATAGGATGCGTCTTGTGACCAAACTACAAGGTCGTCCGCCATACCATTTCAGGATGGCGGCCGTGCGAATTATGCAAACTTTATAATCCATATCATGGGACCCACCAGTTCCGATTATCGAGCCGAGAATCGTTTTAACTGTTCTAAAGGAAGAGGCACGTTCGAAATTAAAAGTTTATTTTGTAATACTATAGTGCAGACGTGATTTTAAAAAGCTCAGCTGATTCATTAATAAGACAAGATGGCAGCGGATATCTTGTGCCTGACTTATATTTCACTAATTTGAGTATTGAATGCAATATAGCGTACTGATAAAAAATAAATAAACTTTGTATGAAATGCTTTATATATAAATAATATACTCCAGTGATGAAATCGTTTAGTATAAATCATTATTTGCTAACAAGTTCTATGTAAGTCATTTTAAATAGAACAATATTCGTTGTCACAATTAGCTCAGTGGTAGAGCGATAGCCTGTCGCTCAGATTCCTATGGTTCGAACCCGATCAGAGCTAGTTTTTTTGCTTGAAATGTTATATGTTTATTGTTTTGTAATGACTCAGATGTTTTAAAATTAAGCGTTATATTGTGCAAATTATGGTGTAAAATATATATTTAATTAAAACATAATTCGCCAGCAGATTTACTCGAGACATCTAGCTGCCAAAAAGGTAACTTCCAGATTTTATTGAAAAGTTTCTTCTTCTGGCCGCTAGAATGCACTCGCTCTGTTAGGATTATATTGTTCGATATTTCACCACTAGATGTCCCGACTAGTCTACGTGGGGATCCATTGATTACTATACCATTATCATTCTATGCGCATCGAATTTGAAGAATGACAAGTTGATACTACGATACATTTTAACTTTTTATTTTAAAGGGTTTGTAACAGCCTATTTTGCGTTACTTGAAAATGTTATTAAGCGTTATATTGTCCACATTATGGTGTAAAATATATATTTAATTAAAACATAATTCGCCAGCAGATTTACTCGAGACATCTAGCTGCCAAAAAGGTAACTTCCAGATTTTATTGAAAAGTTTCTTATTCTGGCCGCTAGAATGCACTCGCTCTGTTAGGATTATATTATCGAAAATATCCACATAGTTTGTATACACACGTCTCTGTAGGGTCATGGAAAGATTTGTTAATTCAATTAGGGTTGTGAAAGCCATGCACAACCAGACGTGTAAAGACATGCCTCAACTCAAAGTTGGATGTTGCCCACGGCAGGTCGTAATAATAATAATAATGTTATTGGTTTTACATCCCTTTTAACTACTGCTGCTTTTAGAGACACCGGGGTGCCGGAATTTTGGCCCGAAGGGGATCTTTAACGTGCCAGTAAATGTACTGACACGGCTCCCTCGCATTTGTGCACCCTCAAATGCCAGCTGACTGCGCCAGGATACGAACCTGCAACCTAGGGCCCACCAAGCGAGAACGTTACCGCTGAGCCACGCCGCCAGTCCGGTCGATTATGTCTCCAGATCCATAACATTCTTGATATACTTCTTATCTTTCTTTCTTTCTTTCTTTCTTCAATGAAGGTAGCAGTTTTTATCTAGGTCGTGGCGTTTGGTAGAGGTAAATCGTTTCTAAGGTCTTCAACAAAGAATAGTTCTATTATACTCTTTGATAATAACAACGAGTTATAACTATACTCATACATTTAGGAGAAAGTAGGCTATATGTTCTTTACTGAACATCTTGTTCATTATATGAATAATATTTTGTGATCTACAGTGATGTCTCTTCGTTTTGTAATAGGCTATTAGCCTACTTTCGATTTTTGCAAAAAATGAAAGTAGACTTATGAGATCAACACAGGGCGAAAAAAGTGTGTATGTCTGTGTGTGTGTATGTCTGTGTGTGTGAGTCTCTGTGTGTGTGTGTGTATGTGTGTGTGTGAGTCTGTGTGTGTGTGTGTGTGTGTGAGTGTGTGTACTCTGAATGTCTGTCCCCCCCTATCAATTCGAACACGGTGAAACCGAATTGAACGAAATTTGGTACAGAGGTAGCACTAGTAAAGGACACCTCAGTGTCATACTTTATATCGCCGCCATCTTTACCAAAACAGAATGGCGGCCACTCAAATGTTCAAAACGTAAAATCAAATTACGGCTACACTAATCATCCGATCTCTACCAAATTCGGTGACAACATACTGAACCCTTGGGCCATCGGGTCCATGACGGTCGAACCAATGTCCTTAAGGAAGAAATGAAAGAAACGTATAGTTTCTTAAAGGAACGGAGAGAGATTTTAAGCCAGGAATATAGCTTAACATTGTGCAAGCGACTAGGGACAGATGCTCCTTAGATGAGATCACCCCACTCGACATGCCAGAGAGGGCTGGTCACGAGTATTAATAACTGAGTGGAATCTTCCACCGTGATAGAAAGAGAAGCCTGAATCGGAATTCAAGCTGACGTGGCTGGAAATTGACAACGTCGCATATGCACCAGAAGAGGAATAATTAAAATTAACACGTTTACGAGCATAATAATGAGTAAACAAGCACAGCACAGTGAATCATTTTGAATGAGAGATTTTTCAGTATAAAGAAACCATGTAATAATTGTGCAGAAATAAACTGCCGACGTAAGACGACGTCATCGGTGAATTACCTAAGCCTCTGTGGAGGGGAGAGAACAAAAAGAATGCAACTCCCACACAATTGAGGACGAGAAATTAATTAATATCTCCAAATTGCACGATCGATTCTTAGGTGCAATAAGATCATTTGACATTGAGAAGACGAGCTTTCGGAAGGTATAATTTTTATATTTGTGGCACCATTATTTTATAAGTTGACCACAGAAAAGGCTAGAGTCTTATTTTTTTGTAGTAAAACAGTATAAAGCTTCGGGCGTTTCCAAGCCAATCATGCAGTTCACGACAGACTCCTTGAGGGGAGGTGCTGTATCACATCACTGTGTCACGATCATCATTGAATGCAGTTACAACGAGCACTCCGTGAACGGAGGTGCTGCATCAAAGTCTTCAAACGTATGAACCTCAGGGGAGGTCATACTGCGCAACAAGTATAAGCACCGAATGCAGTATTCGAACGGCCCGAGGGGTATCGCCACGCATCACGCATCACGAATCCGTCCAGGAGGACGTGAAGTTATATCAGCACATGCAGTTATTCTGAGAGCCCGTGAGGGACGTAACTCTGCGTTACATCGATAACAGCTACCAGTACTCCTTGAGGGGAGAAACGCTGTTTAACACCGCCGAAGCAAGATCCGATAGCCACAGGCGTCACAGTAGTAACGACTTGCTTGCTTCCATAAGGGGTGGTCAAGACGAAATCTTAAAGTATCGCCGCAGTGAAGTATTAGGAAAATCCTGATTATAGGATTTAGGCCCGACTGTATACAAGTTAAAGTGAAAATTCGCAAGATATAGTCAGTGCAGGCTGCGAACGTCGGACTTAAAGGCGATAGGTCGTTATATGTTCGAACGAACAGATCATAACGTACGGAAGTATCGTACCAGACAGATAAACTGTTATTTAAATTGAAGCAACCTAAAAAGGAAGAACAGAATAAGGTTCGAACGTAGGAGCGTTAAAACAGTTCCAATAAACAGAATAGGAGACTATAAACATTAGCTCCAGATATCAGGCGAACAATTCTAATAGTACTAGAATCAAGAAGTGCTAGCTGTTAGAAACTAAATCTATAGGTCTTAGAGGAGACCTCGATCCATATAGACTTTCGTTAGGATCAATAGACAGATCGACAGAGAAGCCGTTCAAGCTAGACAATAGCCAGTTATCCAGGATAGGAATAGCAGAATTGAACTCCAGGGAACAGTAGATGTTTCAGGACTTTCGCATTTCTTCAGAATAGGAAGCCGACATCAGATAAATCTCACCCTTGGAGACGGGAATTAAAGAAGATCACGTGTGATAGGCTCAGAAGTACGGCCTAGTGATCGGGTAATTGTGAAGTGTAAAATAATCAAGATTGTGTGTTAAATAATATTTTTAGTGTTATTATGTGTTCAAAAGGGACACACCAGTATATAAAAATGTCGTCAATATTAAGTGTTCTAGATATAGGTCAAAAAGTGTTTTTACGTAAGATGAATACCTTCAATATGGTGTAAAAAGTTCAAAGTGGGCCCCAAAAATGAAACGCCACACCAGATTTAAGATCATGGGATGATCTGAAAATATGTAAGTACAAAATTCATTTTTATTTTGGTGTCAGAAATTGATTGTGTGCAACTCACCGGAGTTTTGAGTGAAAGGGATGTGTTTTAATGAATAAATACTGAATAATCAAGAATACGGTCTGAACAATAATAAAATAAATAGAGAAATTATGAATAATTATGTAAAGAATAAATCCCGTAGAGGTAATAGGTGAATAAAGGGTTAAAGTATTTAACAAATGTCATAAGAGCAAGCGAAATATCAGTTAAATATCATGAAAGACATTGAAATAAAGTAAAGTTGAGATATGAAAGAAATAGCTTTTGAGCTTATATAAAGAATAAAGAATAATAATAATAATTAAATATGGAAATGTTAAATAAAAATCAAATAAATTGATATGAACATAAGAACGTTAAGCCTTAACGTATGTGTAAGAAATGAGGTTCAATGGAATATTTTAAAACAGGGAACGATTTATCGACCATGGAAAGATTAATATGTGAATTAAAATAATATTGAATTGTTACTAAAGAGATTTTATCAGTTCTTGGGAAGACATTTTCGGCTTAAAATAATGCATAGCGCATAATGAGCGCAAATATAATATTAAAGTGTCACGCTCGGAACGCGTAGTAGTTAAATACTTGGTACATTACTTATGGAGGGTAGTTGATTGCAGTGAATGATAATTGTATAAGTCCTCTATTTGTGACATTAGTATCACGAGGCATTGTGTATGTATTTAAAAAGGGAGCTAATATATGGTATTATTGAGCGTATGTCATATGGGCCACGGCCGACTCTAAATCGCATTTTGTATAAGCCCTCTGTATGGGATTAGTTCCCGAGGCACCTGAAGAGATTCGAATGCAGGATCTTCTTATGATAAAAGCCCCTGAAATTCTCCGTCGTCGTATGTGTATTTAATCTTCCCAATCAATGAGGACCCTCTCATAATTAATAAATGCCAAGGATATGAAAATGGTCTGTGAACCAAAGAATAGTTGTTTGAATGTTACGGTACAATAAAGCCTGGTCTCCTCAGAACTGGATAGAATGGAAAGGTTTGTTTTGAAAGCCTTGAAAATAAGCTACTAAAATGTTGGGTCAAACGGGAAGTCTCCACCACCCTAACAGGTCATAAATCGCACCCCAGTAGTAGAGACTAGCTCTTTTAAAGCGAGATGGAACAGAGACCGTCTCGTAAGCTGTTGTAAAGAGAGACGAATACACCAGGAGTGTTTAGAGTTGTAAACGACCCGGGCATTGAACCGAGGCCCTTAAAGATGGATATTTCGTTTGCCGGTTCAGATCGTAGTTTCTTATATGATAATGGTCTATTAAGACATAAGAGATAAATAACAATCCCTATTGTAAGAATGTAAGGACGTGGGATTCCACGAGTTGATTGAAGGCAACTGAGTTCGGGAGTAACTATAGTTTTTTGACTGTGTCAAGTACCTTCACGCTCTGGAGTACACAATTGATTTTCTGATTACCTTAATATGTTTGTGAAGTAAAGAGAGATGATAACAACTGAAGGTGTGGACATGCCCAAAAACATTGAATTAGATAATTAACATAGATTTTAAATATAATTATATATTTGTTTTTGAGAAATAAGAAAATATAAAAGCTAGTGTTTGAGGTGTACAAGAATGACACCGTAATAATGAAAATGCATGGAGCCAACGAGCTCGGAGTTATGTAAACTTAATGTTAGTGCTTTATGGAAGTGAGACTAAGTAAGAATTGATGGTTTATGTGGAAACCACAGGTTTTGAATACAATATTTGTTTATTTTATTTTGTGATCCCTTGTTCATTTGGAACAAGCAGTTGATATTTGGGTCAGTAATTAAATTGTTTAAATGTTTGTAGCGCCATTAATTTTATTAATTAAATAGGTTTAAATAGGAGTTGATTTTGTTGTTATTTTTGCAAGTGTATCCTCTAATTAATCCAAAATATGTGAGTCACAGAGTGGGGGAACTTACCACTGCCCCGAAATCCCGAATTGAGCTACGCTGGTATACTGTGATTGGCATATTTCATGCTAAATGGGCACAGGGGGATATATAAATACTGTGCTGGATTAATAACTAGAGGAACACTTAAGTCGGTCATATCATGTAAAATTAAAGTAATGATAGGAAAAGCTACAACGTAAAATATTAACTGACCGCATGGGTCCCTGGAAACTCATACCGAGCAGCCCTGAATATATGAATATATATTAATATATTATCACCCCCTAGCAAATCATCTTATGATTTTGGCGCCCAGTACGCAGGGATGAGTTTTCCTAGGGAAAACCCGAGTTTTCTCGAAAAATCAAAATTTTCATTTTTGAAAAAAAAAATGGTTTTTCGAAATTTTGAATTTTAAACACTTCCATAAAGGTTTATGAAATTGAATAAAAGTAGTAAAAGGGTACGTTGTAAGTGAATACCCGTACCAAAGGAATATTTTAAAAGAAATTGGGACACACGAATTCAGAGTATCATCTCTCAAACATGTACTAGTGTGGTGGCATTAGAGGCCCACTGTATTTTAATATGATGTTGTTAAGTGAAGAGAGGCGGAGGCTCTCTGAGAATGTAAGGGCCGAGAGCCCAGGGAAAGGTAAAACTACAGGTGAGAAAGAGTACCCAACCAAAGAAATGATAAATGTTTCTGTAGAAAGCATGCGTGCACCTGGAGACATAGTTACACGAAGAGATGGTAACATGTCTGCAGACAAAAGGGTAATAAATGTTGAGCCTATAGAGCTCGGAAAGGAAAAGGAAAGTTGTAAACCAATTCCAAGGGAAAATGTAATTGATAATGATAAGAATAAGGATAATACAAAATCTCACATAGTAATGTCGGTCCAGGTAGGCTCAGAAAACGAAGGGGAAAAGAGCGATAGTACTGACGTTCAGGATCAGGAAAAGGTAGAAATGGCGGAATGGAAGGAAGTAGAAACATTCTTGGATAAAATTGATGAAATACGAGACGAACATTATCAAATGAGGAGTGAACTTTGGAAATTTAGAGATGTAGACTCAAAGGAGAAAGAGAAAATTAAGGAGCAAAGGGAAGGTATCTCCGAGGAAATAAAGAAGATATCTGAGCTCCGTGAAAGGGCCTGTAAAAATTGGTATAAGATATCTAAACAGGAATTAGAGGAATTGTGCAAAGAAATTCCTAATGTTAAATGGTCCTTAAGAGAAACGAAGAGGGAATTTGCGAAACGTATGGAGAAGGAAGGAAAAATAAAATTAGCTCCGTGGGAACAGATAGTTACATTTGTTGATGAAGTAAGTGAAATAGGGGAGAAATTATGGAAAATGAGAGATGCATGGGAGGAGATATGGTGGAAGATCCCTTGCAAAGAGCGCGACCGAAAAAAGTATGTTGAGGAACAGAAAGATTATATGGCAGAGGAAAAGAGTAAGATGTACTGGTTCGGTTTGGGTATGTATGATGAACGAGGGATAATCAGCGTTCAAGAGTTAGCTGAAGTAAGACAGGTCAAAATTCCAGAATATCAAGAAATATTAGAGGCTGCTCAGAAAAGATATGAGGAATACATGTTGGAGAAAAATCGTCAGGCAAATGAAATAGTTGCCCAAGCTGAAGGTGAAGAAGAAAAGGAAATCACGGTACCAGAACAGCCCAAAGTTGAGATTAAAGAAGAAAAACCAGAAATAGAGAGCATCATGACTCCCGTGGAAATGGAAGAAAACTTGGAGATCCTTCCAGAGAAACCAATGGAAATCCAGGAAGAAATCGTAACTCCAGAACAGGAGGATAGCCAAAATGAAAATGAGCTCCAAATTGAAGAGACTCATTTTTATGAAAAGGTCGAGCTGGAAAAACAAGAAGTAATCTCGGAACAGGAGATACTAAAGGAATTGATAGTTGAAGAAACGGAAATGATAATTCCAGAAGAAGTAGAGAAATTAAAGGAAATAAATATAGAAAATATCAATGAAGCACCGATGGAAACAGAGGTTCAAGATTTCACAGAAAGGGAAAAGGAAAACTTCGAAGAAATGCAGGACCAGGAAAATAAAAGGGCATTAAAGGAAGAAGAGGAAAAATTGAAAGCCCAGATCCTCGAATTAATGATTAAATGTGTTGATTGCCAAAGAAAGACTAGAGAAATGGAGGAAGGTGCTAATAAGAGCCAAGAGACCCTAAAAGAAAAAGATGAGATTGTTGGGAGCAATGAAAAAATGAGAGGAGACGTCTCTGAAGAAGAGCCAAAAGGAGGAAAACCGCCATTGATAATTGGTGTACCAGGAAATGAATACCCCATGGAAACAAGGAAAGGAGGTGAAATAACCAACGATGTCTTGGAGAAAGAGGATGCCCAGGCATATGTCAGCTGGAAACTCCGTAGGAAGAAGGGAGATAAAAGAAGAGCACGTTTATGGACAAGGATGAAGGGAAGACGGAGATGGTTTATAAAGCAAAAGAGATACAGAGTGTGGAAAAAAAGGAATAAAACTTATATAGAAATAAGGAAACGAGAGAATATGGAATGTAAGGAAAGAAGAGTAAGGGATGAAGAGAGTCAGGAAGATGCTGAGGTCATAAAGAAAATAGAGCATTATATTAGAGCTATAGAAAGATGTGAAGGGAATGAAGAAAGAACGATGCATTGTTTAAAACAATTGTATAACTTACCAATAAACGTTCAACATCTGGAGAAGACTGGAATTGGCAAGGTTGTAAATGGTATGAGAAAAAGAAACGGTTTGGTAGGAGATGTATCCCGAGCCTTGATAAAACTTTGGAAGGAAATGGTAATGGAAGACCAAAGTGATGAAGAAGAAGGCGAAAGTGAAGAAACGGAAAGAAATACTATGGAAATAGAAGAGAATGAAATTGACGAAGAATTCGAAGGTGAAGAGAAAGAAGTCGATGAAATAGAAATCGATGAGAATGAGAGTGAAGAAGAAGAAGAAGAACAAGAAATGATAGGATACGAAAGTATGGAATTGACAAACTCCATCATCTACTATCAGAAAGCCATTGAAAGGTGTATGGGAAATGAAAATGTTTTGTTGCATTGTTTAAGCATATTAAAACATTTACCCATAACTGTTCGCCAGTTGATAGAAACGAAGGTGGTAGAAACGGTTGAAAGTATTCACGAACAAGGAGGGGACGTGAATATACGAGCGCAAGAATTGCTGATAAAATGGGAAAATGAAATGATAGAAGATTTAAGAGCAGGAGGGGAAGAAGTTATGGAAATGGAAGATATGCTCGAGGAAGACCCTGAAGAAGAAGAAGAAGAAGAGGATGAGGAAGAAGAACAAGGAGAAATGATAATAACGGGAGACGTAAGATGGAGACATAAAGGATAGGAAGAGAATTATCCCATAGGAACAAACGGGTAAAGATATCTGCAACCATCAAAGAATATGAGAAATAAGTATAATATGTGCTGAAATACCATCTCAAAGAGAGATGAGGAATAGGGAAGAGAACCAGAAAGAGTCAGGTGAAGTCAGACTGAGCTCTTAAAATTTTAATTGAAGTGTAACAGACTTGAAGTCTGATAACTGTAATGAAGTAAATTACGGGTAAAGCTAATTGCACCCGCAAGAAAATTAACATAAAGTCATTAAGTTGAAGAAATATAATGAATAAAGAACAGACCGATTTGAAGTCTGACCTGGGAAAAGAAGAAAGGAAACCAACTGTTGACTCGAGTTTGGAGGCGCGCGCCAGACGAGGGTAGAGAGTTGTAAACACTGGACGTGACAAGAGATTTATGGCCTGAGTGAAGTCGACCACTAGGGAATAAATGAATGAATGGGAACTCTTGAAGACCCAACCTAAACATAGACCAGAAAGGAAAGGAACTTTAAAGAAGTAATTGATTTTATTGAAAAGGAAAATTTAAATGTACTAAAGGAAAAAAAGGTAAAGATTGAGCACACCCAACCTACACAATTAGTGGAAGGAACCTTAAGAAAATAAAATAACAGTAAATACGGATGACGTTATGATTGATTCGACGGAAAGGAAATACAAATTAAATTGAAATAAATTTCCTCAAAATTTTCGAAAATTTATTTACCTAAGGAGAGGAGAGATGAACCCTTGGGCCATCGGGTCCATGACGGTCGAACCAATGTCCTTAAGGAAGAAATGAAAGAAACGTATAGTTTCTTAAAGGAACGGAGAGAGATTTTAAGCCAGGAATATAGCTTAACATTGTGCAAGCGACTAGGGACAGATGCTCCTTAGATGAGATCACCCCACTCGACATGCCAGAGAGGGCTGGTCACGAGTATTAATAACTGAGTGGAATCTTCCACCGTGATAGAAAGAGAAGCCTGAATCGGAATTCAAGCTGACGTGGCTGGAAATTGACAACGTCGCATATGCACCAGAAGAGGAATAATTAAAATTAACACGTTTACGAGCATAATAATGAGTAAACAAGCACAGCACAGTGAATCATTTTGAATGAGAGATTTTTCAGTATAAAGAAACCATGTAATAATTGTGCAGAAATAAACTGCCGACGTAAGACGACGTCATCGGTGAATTACCTAAGCCTCTGTGGAGGGGAGAGAACAAAAAGAATGCAACTCCCACACAATTGAGGACGAGAAATTAATTAATATCTCCAAATTGCACGATCGATTCTTAGGTGCAATAAGATCATTTGACATTGAGAAGACGAGCTTTCGGAAGGTATAATTTTTATATTTGTGGCACCATTATTTTATAAGTTGACCACAGAAAAGGCTAGAGTCTTATTTTTTTGTAGTAAAACAGTATAAAGCTTCGGGCGTTTCCAAGCCAATCATGCAGTTCACGACAGACTCCTTGAGGGGAGGTGCTGTATCACATCACTGTGTCACGATCATCATTGAATGCAGTTACAACGAGCACTCCGTGAACGGAGGTGCTGCATCAAAGTCTTCAAACGTATGAACCTCAGGGGAGGTCATACTGCGCAACAAGTATAAGCACCGAATGCAGTATTCGAACGGCCCGAGGGGTATCGCCACGCATCACGCATCACGAATCCGTCCAGGAGGACGTGAAGTTATATCAGCACATGCAGTTATTCTGAGAGCCCGTGAGGGACGTAACTCTGCGTTACATCGATAACAGCTACCAGTACTCCTTGAGGGGAGAAACGCTGTTTAACACCGCCGAAGCAAGATCCGATAGCCACAGGCGTCACAGTAGTAACGACTTGCTTGCTTCCATAAGGGGTGGTCAAGACGAAATCTTAAAGTATCGCCGCAGTGAAGTATTAGGAAAATCCTGATTATAGGATTTAGGCCCGACTGTATACAAGTTAAAGTGAAAATTCGCAAGATATAGTCAGTGCAGGCTGCGAACGTCGGACTTAAAGGCGATAGGTCGTTATATGTTCGAACGAACAGATCATAACGTACGGAAGTATCGTACCAGACAGATAAACTGTTATTTAAATTGAAGCAACCTAAAAAGGAAGAACAGAATAAGGTTCGAACGTAGGAGCGTTAAAACAGTTCCAATAAACAGAATAGGAGACTATAAACATTAGCTCCAGATATCAGGCGAACAATTCTAATAGTACTAGAATCAAGAAGTGCTAGCTGTTAGAAACTAAATCTATAGGTCTTAGAGGAGACCTCGATCCATATAGACTTTCGTTAGGATCAATAGACAGATCGACAGAGAAGCCGTTCAAGCTAGACAATAGCCAGTTATCCAGGATAGGAATAGCAGAATTGAACTCCAGGGAACAGTAGATGTTTCAGGACTTTCGCATTTCTTCAGAATAGGAAGCCGACATCAGATAAATCTCACCCTTGGAGACGGGAATTAAAGAAGATCACGTGTGATAGGCTCAGAAGTACGGCCTAGTGATCGGGTAATTGTGAAGTGTAAAATAATCAAGATTGTGTGTTAAATAATATTTTTAGTGTTATTATGTGTTCAAAAGGGACACACCAGTATATAAAAATGTCGTCAATATTAAGTGTTCTAGATATAGGTCAAAAAGTGTTTTTACGTAAGATGAATACCTTCAATATGGTGTAAAAAGTTCAAAGTGGGCCCCAAAAATGAAACGCCACACCAGATTTAAGATCATGGGATGATCTGAAAATATGTAAGTACAAAATTCATTTTTATTTTGGTGTCAGAAATTGATTGTGTGCAACTCACCGGAGTTTTGAGTGAAAGGGATGTGTTTTAATGAATAAATACTGAATAATCAAGAATACGGTCTGAACAATAATAAAATAAATAGAGAAATTATGAATAATTATGTAAAGAATAAATCCCGTAGAGGTAATAGGTGAATAAAGGGTTAAAGTATTTAACAAATGTCATAAGAGCAAGCGAAATATCAGTTAAATATCATGAAAGACATTGAAATAAAGTAAAGTTGAGATATGAAAGAAATAGCTTTTGAGCTTATATAAAGAATAAAGAATAATAATAATAATTAAATATGGAAATGTTAAATAAAAATCAAATAAATTGATATGAACATAAGAACGTTAAGCCTTAACGTATGTGTAAGAAATGAGGTTCAATGGAATATTTTAAAACAGGGAACGATTTATCGACCATGGAAAGATTAATATGTGAATTAAAATAATATTGAATTGTTACTAAAGAGATTTTATCAGTTCTTGGGAAGACATTTTCGGCTTAAAATAATGCATAGCGCATAATGAGCGCAAATATAATATTAAAGTGTCACGCTCGGAACGCGTAGTAGTTAAATACTTGGTACATTACTTATGGAGGGTAGTTGATTGCAGTGAATGATAATTGTATAAGTCCTCTATTTGTGACATTAGTATCACGAGGCATTGTGTATGTATTTAAAAAGGGAGCTAATATATGGTATTATTGAGCGTATGTCATATGGGCCACGGCCGACTCTAAATCGCATTTTGTATAAGCCCTCTGTATGGGATTAGTTCCCGAGGCACCTGAAGAGATTCGAATGCAGGATCTTCTTATGATAAAAGCCCCTGAAATTCTCCGTCGTCGTATGTGTATTTAATCTTCCCAATCAATGAGGACCCTCTCATAATTAATAAATGCCAAGGATATGAAAATGGTCTGTGAACCAAAGAATAGTTGTTTGAATGTTACGGTACAATAAAGCCTGGTCTCCTCAGAACTGGATAGAATGGAAAGGTTTGTTTTGAAAGCCTTGAAAATAAGCTACTAAAATGTTGGGTCAAACGGGAAGTCTCCACCACCCTAACAGGTCATAAATCGCACCCCAGTAGTAGAGACTAGCTCTTTTAAAGCGAGATGGAACAGAGACCGTCTCGTAAGCTGTTGTAAAGAGAGACGAATACACCAGGAGTGTTTAGAGTTGTAAACGACCCGGGCATTGAACTGAGGCCCTTAAAGATGGATATTTCGTTTGCCGGTTCAGATCGTAGTTTCTTATATGATAATGGTCTATTAAGACATAAGAGATAAATAACAATCCCTATTGTAAGAATGTAAGGACGTGGGATTCCACGAGTTGATTGAAGGCAACTGAGTTCGGGAGTAACTATAGTTTTTTGACTGTGTCAAGTACCTTCACGCTCTGGAGTACACAATTGATTTTCTGATTACCTTAATATGTTTGTGAAGTAAAGAGAGATGATAACAACTGAAGGTGTGGACATGCCCAAAAACATTGAATTAGATAATTAACATAGATTTTAAATATAATTATATATTTGTTTTTGAGAAATAAGAAAATATAAAAGCTAGTGTTTGAGGTGTACAAGAATGACACCGTAATAATGAAAATGCATGGAGCCAACGAGCTCGGAGTTATGTAAACTTAATGTTAGTGCTTTATGGAAGTGAGACTAAGTAAGAATTGATGGTTTATGTGGAAACCACAGGTTTTGAATACAATATTTGTTTATTTTATTTTGTGATCCCTTGTTCATTTGGAACAAGCAGTTGATATTTGGGTCAGTAATTAAATTGTTTAAATGTTTGTAGCGCCATTAATTTTATTAATTAAATAGGTTTAAATAGGAGTTGATTTTGTTGTTATTTTTGCAAGTGTATCCTCTAATTAATCCAAAATATGTGAGTCACAGAGTGGGGGAACTTACCACTGCCCCGAAATCCCGAATTGAGCTACGCTGGTATACTGTGATTGGCATATTTCATGCTAAATGGGCACAATACCTTTATATAGGTCGCGTCTGTCACCCAAAATTCAAGGTCATCGGCCATGCCATTTCAGGATAGCGGCCGTGTGAATTATGCAACCATTTTAATAAATAGCTTAAGACCCACCAATTCCGATTATCGAGCCTAGGGGGGTTTAAGCTATCCTGAAGGTCGTGATCCGTTATTTATTATAATTTAATATTATAATATTATACAGTATGAGTGGCTTAAAAGAGCTGAGCCGTTTGTGTCACACGACAAGATGGCAGCTGTCCTCATGTGCCTGTCTTATATTTCAGTAGTTTTAGTATGTTGTATGTGATATACCGTACTGATACAATAATATAAACTTTGTATGAAATGATCTTTAATGAAGATGTACTGCAGTGAAGAAATCGTTTATTTAAAGTCATTATTTGCCAACAGTTTGTATCTAATATGTCAGTTAAGAACACCTGACGTCATGGATACGGTTAGCTCTGGGCTAGCATGTTAGTCTGACACGCAGTAGACTGGGGATTGAGTACTGCTACAGTTAGGTTTTATTTTTCTTAAATTCTTTTACAAATGATGTGCACGAGCTTTTTCCACAGATACTGAATAAAATGTCATTTAGCTCAAAGGAGAGGATAAAGTATACACTCGTATATTAATAAAATCACAGTCCCAGCATCGCACATAAACAGAAGCCATTAGGAAAAGGAGAATAGAAGAACTAGATACCCGTTGTCATTAACCACAGCCTTCTTAATGCCTCTGTACGGTGCTGTCCTCTTGTGGGTTATGTGGGTAATATTGTACCAAACATAACGCTGTGTAAATGCCTGAGCTGGCCTCCTGAAGTATGGCAATTTTGTAATACTGGTAGTTCAACTATTAGCCACGATCGCGCTCCGAATACCTTTAAACACTGCCAGCTGGATCGCCTCCCTCTTGGCTACTTTAAACTGCCTACTCATTCAACACCCATAGAACACTGCCATCGTAGTACATTACGATGGCAGTGCATAGGCGTACAAGATAAAGATTAATTCACTGATAGGTCGCAGCACCACCTACTGTGATTGGGGCGGAAGATTCTTAATTTTGCAGGCTGGCTTAATATAGAGATTAACGGACGTGAATGCATTACAATAAGTTAGTAGTTTTGTTATTCAATCATCATAAAGTATATAATATTGATTTTGACACTTACTGGCTTATTATCAATATAAAAGAAAACAAACAATACATTGTGGTAGGGGTGATTGTGTTAGGGATGAGGACAAAGAGTCATAAAGATACCCATACATTTAGGAGAAAGTAGGCTATATGTTCTTTGCTGAACATCTTGTTTTTTTTTTACTTTGTTATGTTTGGTGTTTCTGCATTATCATTTATATGTAGCCTACCAGTAATCACTTGGGGTGATCCTAGGTTCAACAGGGTAATTAATAATAACTCCGCGTCAGTCGAGAGCATCAAGCTGGAGATGCCAGGAATTAATGTAGAAAGTGATGCAGAGGCTCACTTATTAGAAGGAAAAAAAACGAAGTTAAATCATCGCAAACCCTTAATTCGAGTGAACTATTCTTATATGTACATGAAAATGTATAATTAATACATATTATTACAGAAAATAACGAAAGCAGGTCACTGACATTACGTACGTAAGCATCATATGCGCAGTCTTCAGGAAATTTCGTTAGGTAGCGGTGGTCCAGCGGATATCATGCTATTCTCGCGAGTATGAATTTACATTTTTGGCGGATCGAATCTTCCCAGATCCAACATTTTTTGCTTATTATTTTTTGATGTTTTTATGATATGTTTGGTGTCTCTGTATTATCTTATATAAATATGTACCGGTAATAATTTGGGGTGATCCTTGGTTCAACAGGGTATTAATAATAACTTTGCGTCAGCCAATAGCCTAGGATACCGTACTCATAATTATTCCAGAGAGCATTCATGCTGATGCGGAGGATCCATTAATATAAATAATATTTCTGCAAAGGAGAAAAGCAAAGAAGATCAGACAGAGGCCGGCTCATTTTCTGAACTGTGATGAAAATTAATTCTTTATACGGTGCAGACAGGAAAAGTACACAGTTTTGAGCTTATTAGATCAAATTATCGATGGACTGGAACATATGACTGACAGGTAAAATGTATGATAATAACATGTAGTAGCCTATCCTGCACCTACCGGTACTTAATTCTTGGATATGCTATATTAGTTTGCATTATATTTATGTATAGCCTGCGATTTATACCATTATTTGTAACCAATGCATGGATTTATTACGGTATGTTTGTCCACGGCCGTGGTTTGTTATTCTCACGGCCTCTCATGGAGTATCGCAGTGGTCAATTCGATATTCATCTGTTTCCAAAGAAGTTCAAATTTCGTGTCAATATGTCCACAAAGTTAGCTCCGTTTGTTACCAACTTAGCTAGTCTCTCAGACAAACATGGAATAGCGAGCCCCGGAATAAAATCTTGTCGTACAACCCACCCTTGGAGATATACCAAGGAAGACGCTAGCCCAGGTATAGCTATTCCGATGGATAACCCGAGTTCGTACAACTGGGCCTTGAGGGATAGCCTGGTCCTCCAAGTTGGGGGTTGGACGTAAGGTTAACAACCCTACCCTGTAAAAAAATTAAACGTTAAGGATACCTTACAAATGCCTCGGAATACTGATCACCCGATGACGAACCGGCAAAGGAAAAGGTTAATGAGAAGGAAAGCGGATATTATGTTAGCGACATGGAATATGACGTGGAAGACGACCTTAGGAGTCTGGGAATCAGTAAAGCCCTGCGCGGATAAACAAAACGTTATCCGCATCCGCCTCGCATCCGCACGACTGTTATGCACATCCATTTAGACATTGGAGGAGAAATTCGTTCCCATAGGCTAAGTGTGCATCGCAAGACAATGAGTGTTGTCCCTCTAGAGTAACGGCAAGTGAAACAGCAAGTGGCTAATTAATATAACACTTAGGCCTACTTAGTCGTCGGATATACACAGGCATGGTAGCGCAGGTATAATATAAAGGACCTTTTTGGGGGGATAAGTCAAAAATAATTGAAAGTATTTCCATGACTGGCTTCTCTCACTTCTCTGTTGCAAACCAAGAGAAAGCAAATAGGGAAATAACAAGAAACGAGAAAGACGCAGATCCTTGCAAAAACTAAAATTATTAAAAAAAAATCCAGTTCAACATTGTATTCGAAAACACTATCCGCAAATTTACTCCAAACATTATCCACAGCTTATCCATTATCCGCACAGCCATGCGAACTATATCCGCGTGGCGAAAAATTTTGCGGATATCCGCGCAAGGCTTTAGGAATCAGGAACTGGAGAAGGTAGGCGGAAGATAGAGATGAAAGGAGACAGATGATAATGGAGGCCAAGGTTCTTCAGGGACTGTAGCGCCGACCAGTAAGTAAGTAGGTAAGTAGGTAAGTAAGTAGGTAAGTAAGTAAGAAAGAAAGGAATTAAGTAAGTAAGTAAGAAAGTAAGTAAGTAAGTAAGTAAGTAGGTAGGTAGGTAGGTAGGTAAGTAAGTAAGTAAGTAGGTAGGTAAGTATGTAAGTAAGTAAGTAAGTAAGTAAGTAAGTAAGTAAGTAAGTAGGTAAGTAGGTAAGTAAGTAAGTAAGTAAGTAAATAGGTAAGTAGGTAAGTAAGTAAGTAAGTAAGTAAGTAAGTAAGTAAGTAAGTAAGTAAGTAAGTAAGTAGGTAAGGAAGTAAGTAAGTAAGTAAGTAAGTAGGTAAGTAGGTAAGTAAGCAAGTAAGTAAGTAAGTAAGTAAGTAAGTAGGTAAGTAAGTAAGTAAGTAAGTAAATAGGTAAGTAGGTAAGTAAGTAAGTAAGTAAGTAGGTAAGTAAGTAAGTAAGTAAGTAAGTAAGTAGGTAAGTAGGTAAGTAAGTAAGTAAGTAGGTAAGTAAGTAAGTAGGTAAGTAGGTAAGTAAGTAGGTAAGTAAGTAAGTAAGTAAGTAAGTAGGTAAGGAAGTAAGTAAGTAAGTCGGTAAGTAAGTAGGTAAGTAAGTAAGTAAGTAGGTAAGTAGGTAAGTAAGTAAGTAAGTAAGGAAGTAAGTAAGTAAGTAAGTAGGTAAGTAAGTAAGTAAGTAAGT
Organism: Meconema thalassinum; assembly: GCA_946902985.2. Classification (NCBI taxonomy): domain Eukaryota; kingdom Metazoa; phylum Arthropoda; class Insecta; order Orthoptera; family Tettigoniidae; genus Meconema; species Meconema thalassinum. The sequence continues at coordinate 84,738,867 of OX336392.1, read as the reverse complement.
ATGCAAGTAAGTAAGTAAGTAGGTAAGTAAGTAAGTAGGTAAGGAAGTAAGTAAGTAAGTAAGTAGGTAAGTAAGTAAGTAAGTAAGTAAGTAGGTAAGTAAGTAAGTAAGTAAGTGGGTAAGTAAGTAGGTAAGTAAGTAAGTAAGTAAGTAGGTAAGTAGGTAAGTAAGTAAGTAAGTAAGTAGGTAACTAAGGAAGTAAGTAAGTAAGTAGGTAAGTAAGTAAGTAAGTAAGTTGGTAAGTAAGTATGACGAGAGCATCAAATTTCATTTAAAGAATCCCTTGGTGAGGTTGAAAACGCCTGGTCTAGAAAATGGTTCATCGTCGTGTTGTGAGACCTCTGCATCTTTACAATCACACTTGACATCAATGCTTATTTAATGATTGAATCATTGATTCTATGGTTTCGTTCTCAAGTAGAACTTGGTGTATCAGGGGAATCACCATAGACCGCTGCTGAGTGCTCTGCACGAATAAGACATTTTGCTACGAGAAAATGAAGTAAGGTATATCCATTTCTTATCACTTTCTCCACAATCCTACGAAGTAATATTACAGTACTTTCATTTAACGACATGGTTATGCCATTCCGCTATCGCAGTCATCACTTTCTTTGGGTCGTATAAAGTTTAACTGACCTAGGAAGGCTATGCAGTGTACCTCTGTGGATATATATTCCTGGGGTTATTTTATAATAACAAAGCAATGGCACACTAGACGACTGAGAAGCCTGAAAGGTCTTATTCCTCTGAATTCAAATTTCAATCGGCGTGTAATAAATATATGATTTTCTCTACTAGATATATATTTTGTTGTTCTTGTTATTGCTGTTGTCAAGTATTTAGGGGCTTGCAGCATTGAAACCCCCAGGGGCTCATGTCTAGTTGGACGTGGATTGGCGACCACGGGATCCCAGCTGAGCCGGGCATTTCTCCACTTACGTGAGCCGGGCTTCTCTCTGTAATATTTCCTGTCGACCTCTCTTGGTCTACTCTTGCTGTTCTACGTCCCCGATGGTATTAGGTTATAAATTATTTATATATATTTTTTTGGCGGGGGGGGGGGGGGCGTGGAGGCACAGCGGTCAAGCTGTTTGATTCCCACCAAGGTGGATCGGGTTCGATTCCCAGTCAATTCATGTGAGATTTTTGAATTGAAATGCTATGTCCTGTGGTTTGGATTCCACGTAAAAGGAAGGTCCCATTGCTCATGATCACGAAATTAACGGTCAAATAAAACTGCAATCCCCCTTCCTTTGATAATTATTTTGCTTAAACTTGTTTCTGAACTGTACAGGTTATCTCTGAACTCGAAATGCGAGTGTGTTTGAACCCAATCAACAGCATCCCATGAAATTAGTTTCTGGAGTTTTCAACTTTCGTTCTTTCATTTGAGGGGCTTGGACATTGAGATAATTTACTCCATGTATTTGTGTGTGTGTGAGAGAGAGAGAGAGAGAGAGAAAAAAGAGAGAGAGAAGTATGATAACCTGTGCTATTGTGGTATCGGTATTAGTAGTAATAATAGTATCAGTGTGTGTGTATTTGCAATTTAGTGGAGGATTGGCCTTATGTTTGGAACCATCCTGGCATTTGCCTGGAGTAGAAGCGGGAAACCACGGAAAACCACTTCCAGATTGTCTGAGGTGGGAATCGAACCCTCCACTTCTCAGTTCACCCTAAACGAGGCTGAGTGTACTCTCTTCCAGGTCTCAGTTCAAAATTAAATGTTTTGGCAGAGCCGGAAATCGAACCCAGATCTCCAGGGCATCAGCCAAGTATGCTAGCCACTGCACCATAAGATTGCCTTTTAGATTTTCATCTCCAACGAAGTTCTTGAACAATACCATCGAACAGACCACGGGCACTTTCTTTTGACTCCTCACCGAGTTTCTACTCATCCTCATTTGTTTCATGTTAAATCAACTTCATAGACGTTCTGAAAAGAACGTCAGGAAGGGAATCCGACTGTAAAATCCTAACACCACATAGGAAACTCCTTTCATATGATCTCCAACACTTAGGAAACCGATCCAACTCGTAGCGTATTGGCTAGCGTTCTTGGTTGTACTGTAAAGGTTCGAGTTCAATTCCCGTCTCTGGCAACAAATTTAATTACATCTGAAGGTTGGAACAGGGCACACTGCCTTGTGAGGCAGAACTGAGAAGAAATGGAATCGAACCCCAGGGAAATGCTGGGATGATACCTAAATTAAGGCCACGATCACCTATTTCCCAATCCTCGTCTCTATTACAAATTCACAGATTTTTTACAGACAACGCAACGATACTGGTTATCAGACAGATTCTACTCACACACCCTAGTACTCTGGAATACATGACCACGATGTTGCAAAGGCCCTAAATGAATCAACAACAACAACTTTAGAAATGGGTGTAAAGGCCTAGAAATACATTCCACAACTTGTTATTGTACTGCAGAATCTCTTGAAGATTGAACCACAGCGGACCGGGTCTGAATCCCGGTCGATGCATGCGAGATTTTCAAATAAAAGTGCTATGTCATGTGGTTCGGATTCCATGTAAAAAGGAGGTCCCGTGGCTCATAATCGCGAGATAAACGGTCACGTAGAACTTCAAACTTCTACTTTTCTTGAGGATTACCTTGCCCCACCGAGGAGAGAAACACATTTGTAGTCTTTGGAGTAATTAGTAGCATGCTGAGTTTCTATGCCCAAGGTCGCGGGTTCAAAACCAGCCGAAGTCATCCGATTTTTTAGAGCGTTGAAAAATCCCTGAGTATGCCTTACTTCGGAGGGAAAGTAAAGCCGGCGGTCTCATTTCGTTGATTTATGGCATGATAAAGAACCTTCCACTAATTATACTTGTGTAAAGCTAACTTATAGGTTATATTTGACTAACGCTCTTAGGTTCCAACGTTCATCGCCAGGAGCCGACTGTGGTGGCATCTGGTAAAAAATCTCAGAACTAATTGGTCGTTGACGGTGGCGTTTGGTAGCAAAAGTTGGAACTACTTGAAAATCGAATGTCTGCAGTCCTTACTTGAATTAAAAACAGATAACACATACTAATACAGCCATCACAATTAACACCGGTTATCAGACAGATTCTACACACACCCAAAGTACACGGGGCTACATGACCGCGTTGCCTCAGCCCCTAAACTGAGGAACCAACCAACCAACCAACCAACCAACCAACCAACCAACCAACGGAGTAATTAGTGAGAATGCTGACGACCTTCCAGTTTCAAGTTCCCTGAACAAAGTGAAAGCTAATCCATGAAACATGTTGGCGATGTGACGTCATATTAGCGTCTGTTTCTTTGTGAATCACGCGACTATTTTTACCGAGTTTGATCGTTTTTCCGCACCAGACCACAGCTTCTGCTTGTATTGCGCGCTACCTAACTTGACAGGGTTTCCTTGTATCTAAACGCCCGAAATGATTACAGTACTGTTCAGGGGCCTGTTCCACGAATGAACTTAGCAACTTTTCACTTTTCACGTTTCAATTCTTGTAAAGTGCAAAGTCTTTCCGTTCCACCATGATCTATGTATTACTTTTCAATTTCTTTGCAAAGTGAAAAGTCTTTGAGTAGGAATGATCCGATCATGTTTATTCCATGAACAAACTGTATAATTTTCCATGATTTAATGCTTTATTTTTCGTGGTGAACTTGAGGACTTTAGTAACAGTTCTGTAAATAGTTGATTATGATGTCCCATGCATTGCTGCTATACTGTGCTGGGCACCATTTCCTAACCAATGTAAGCGTATAATAATTTGTTCTTTTTCGGAAAGAGATCGACTTCTTTTTGTTGCAGGTTTAAATAAACGGCCAATTAGGCCTACTTCAGGAATATAGCCAGCTTGTATTGGGTTAATACGAAAACACTCACGAAATTCCGTCGAAGTGAGGTTATGAAAATTAATCCTAACTTTGTACGTCCCCTTGTTGGATTCATCATCAATATCCTCACTTGATGATAGCAAAATCTCTCGTCGTAACATATTTATAACACTAAACCAAATTCTGCGTCGAGAAACTAGTGTAGAGACTTGTTCATTAACAGCTGAAAAGGGAATCGTCTCTTTGCAAAGATTTCTGGAAACTTTTCCCTTCATTCCTTTGCACTTTGCATTTCTGCACCAATGGAGGAACATAACAGTCTTCTAAAGTGAAAAGATTCCTAACTTTTCACTTATCACTTTTCACTTTGCAAGACAAATCTGAAAAGTGATGGTGGAACAAAATCTGAACTTAAAAGTGCAAAGTGCAAGGTAAAAAGTTGCAAAGTTAATTCGTGGAACAGGTCCCTGATGTCCACATAATTCTTTGCAAGCTGTTATATTATTGGACAGCTTTCCAGATTAGTTACGCAAAATTGATTGTTTTATCTGTGATGTGTTCTCGTAAACAAATCACTCCACAGTTTGGAAATATTGAAGAATGGGACATTCAATTGGATTTGTGCTGTTGATTTGTGTCCGCAAACATGGCAATACTACAATTTATTATTATGAGCAAATGTTGGCTTGTGGATTCCGATTTGTCATGTCCTAATGTGGGAAATGCATTACAAATCTGACTCTTAACACCCATTTCGTTGTCTCCATAAGACTGATGAGAGTAGACACATTGTTCCCAGTAATGTACCTAGGGAATATGGAGGTGTTTCATGCTTGTAATTAATTTATGACATCATAAGTTTACCGCCAAAGTTATCAAATGCAAGTTACCTAAATATTACACCCCCCAGAATACGTGGAGGCAAAAAAATTGAAAATGACTTTTATTGACAAAGTTTGAGAGGTAGATGAATGAGAAGATACCTTAAGTAATTATCGTGTTGGAGGCCATTTTTAGCCTACATTCGATTTTAGCAAAAATATGAAAGTAGACTTATGAGATCAACACAGGACCAAACATTTGTGTGTCTGTCTGGGTGTGTGTGCGTATGTCTGTCCCCCACTATCCATTAAAACACGATGAAACCGAATTGAACGAAATTTGGTACAGAGGTAGCACTAACAAAGGGCACCTCAGCGTCATGTTTTATATTGCCGCCATCTTTACCAAACCTTAATGGTGGCCACTCAAATGGTCCAAACTTAACATTAAATTACGACCACACGAATCATCGGATCTTTACGGAATTTGGCAAAAACATACCTTCGTATGTAACACTTAAAGATGGTGGCCGTGTGAATTACGCAAACATTATAATCAATAACTTTGGACCCATCAATTTCAATTATCGAGCCAAGGGTGGTTTAAGCTATCCTAAAGGACGTGACCCGATATTTAGTATAATTTTACATTATAATATTACACTTAATCAGTGACTTAAAAAAGCTAAGCCGTCTCCTTCACATGACAAGATGGCAGCTGACCTCTCGGGCCTGTCCTATATTTCAGTAGCTTGAGTATGTTGCATGCAATATAGTTTACTGATGGAAATAATATAAACTCTGTATGAAATGATGTATAATTAAGATGTACTGCACTGAATAAATCGTTTATTTCAAGACATTATTTGCTAATACGTTGTATCTAAGTCGGTTAATAACACTGAGATGTTATGGACATGTTTGGCTCTGTGCTAGCGCATTAGTTTCTCACGCGGGCCACTGGGGTTCGAAACCTACTAGAGTAAACTTTCCTTTTACTTGAATTCTTTTACAAATGATGTGGACGAGCTCTTTCCACAGATACATAAAGAGAATACATTAGAACAAGGAGAAGAGAAGAACAAGATACACGTCATCTACCACATCCTTCTCAATGCCTCTGTACGGCTGCCCTCTTGTGGGTTACGTGGGTAATTTTTCCAAACATTCCGCTTTGTAAATCCCTGGCCTCCTGAAGTATTGCAAGTTAGTAATAGTTCAACTTCTAGCCATGACCATGCTCCGATTACCTTTAAGCACTGCCAACTGGATCGCCTCTCTCCTGGTTGCTTTAAAGTGCCTGCCCATTCAACACTCCGAGGCGTACAAGATATATATTAATTCACTGCTCGGTTGCAGCACCAACCTTCTGTGATCGCCGTGGATTCTTCAAGGGGAAGATACCTGGTGCGTGGCGCTCTATGGAAGTGAAACTTGCACTATTGGTGCAGCAGAAAAGAGGAGAATTGAAGCATTTGAAATGTGGTGTTACAGGAGAATGATGAAGATCAGATGGGTAGATAGGGTTACAAACAAAGAGGTATTAAGACGAGTGGGAGAGGAGAGATGTTTCTGGCGACTGCTAATGAAGAGAAGAGATAGGTTGGTAGGACTCATACTAAGACACCCAGGAATAGCAAGCTTAGTTATGGAAGGAAGGGTCGAGGACAAAAACTGTAGGGGTAGACCAAGGTTAGAATATGTTAAACAGATTGCCTCGGATGTAGGGTGTCGGAGCTATGTAGAGATGAAACGATTAGCTCAGGACAGGGAGGAATGGCGAGCTGCATCAAACCAGTCAAAAGACTGAAGACTCAAACAACAACCTGAAACGAAGGATTCTTAAGTTTGGAGGCTTAATATCGAGATTAACGGACGTGAATGCATTTCAATAGGTCAGTATTTTTGTTATACAATTATCATAAATTATTTAATATTCATTTAGGCACTTGCTTACTGGCTAATTATCAATATAAAAGAAAGCAAGAAATTCATGGTAGTGGAGGTGATTGTTTTAGGGGTGAGGACAATGAGTTATAAGTATACCCATACATTTAGGGGAAAGTAGGCTATATGTTTGCTGAACTTCTTGTTCAGTGTTGCCTTTGTAATGCTTTTCAGTCGGTTATCACGATTGTACCCAATTATAATGGGTGGTTCCCTAATCCAGAAAAATATTACATGACATTAATAAATACGCTTGGATGACCAGTTTCGATCGTCAAGCGATCACCATCAGATCCTTTACACTTAGGCTATTAAATCTATGTGTGCAAGTATGGATTATGATATTTACAGTATATACACTAATTTAGTTGTAGTACAGTGAGTCTCACTCACGACTCGGCCGGCCGGCGTGCCCAGCTTATCTGCCTCCTGTTGACTCATCACTCCCCGCTCGGCATAGCTTAGCAATAAGAACAGAACAGCACTAGGCTCACTTTATCCGTGCATGACATGAGATACCAATTAAAATTTAGAAAGTAAGAATTAGTAAACTAAGGTCGTACCTTATGACAAGAGATGTTGGAAATGTTCTCCTCCTACATCCACACATTTCTGGCATCGTCTTAGGAAACTCCGATTCACACGCATAAGTTCGTCTTCCGTAATTGAGGCTATTTCTCTCCGGATATGTTCTGCGAGTTCATTTACTTTTTCCTCGTTAAGTACACGTTTGTTAACACTTCGCTTCTTATCGAGTAGAAAACCAGTTCCCCTCAATTTGTTTACGAGCTTCCGCACGGTCTCTCCATGTGGAGGACGCACACCTGGAAAAAGTGTTATGAAACGTTTAACGACTTCCCTGCAAGACTCTGTTTTCACATAATTCTCGTACATAAATACCCTTTCCTCTACCGTTTACACTCGACCGAGTGACTCCCGGGATAAGGAGTTCCCCTCCATTATATCAACGGCTTCCTTGGAAGGTGGATGAGTATGTGGAGGTTAGGGCACTCTCATGCCCTTGAGGTGGGAAACTACCTCTAAAGGCGGATGAACCAAAATGGTCAACGGCATAGAATAAGTCCTCAACGGCGGACCAGGCGTACGGGCGTCTAGTACAGCCCCAACGGCTGGGAAGGCGGATGAAGGCTGCAGCAGGTTCGGAACCTCTAGTCGTCGCAGTTACTATGCCACTAGTTAAAGGCTCTGTATCTGTCAAGGATCGTGTGATTGTTGATGTGCAGCAGCATACCCAAGTAAAAAGATATCACGCACAGGCGTCTTCTGAAGGAAATAACATCTCTTCTTGCACGATTGCAAGCCCTGCGGCGATCGGGGAGTTGTGACGGGAGCAGGATTGTGTTATCTGGGAGCTTCTAGTGACAAACCGGCACGTAGGCGGCAGATGTGTGATCTTCGCTTTGCTCGAGGATGGGCTGTAGAGCAATTCGTATGCTGCATTCGTGACTAAGCAGGCCTATTTAGGATCCGCTCTGCTTACCCCGAATGGGGAGGGAGCTATAAAAGGTGCTCTAAACATAGCCAGCCTAAATACTACCTGACTGGATAGCCGCGTCCAGAGGGTACACCATATGCGGTCGAAACAAAATAAATATGAATTTTGCCACCTCGAACATCCGCACTCTAATGGACACTAACACAGAAAACCGACCACAAAGACGAACAGCAATTGTTGCTCGTGAACTGAGGAGGTTTAGCATTGATATAGCTGCACTCAGTGAAACGAGACTCGTAAATGAAGGACAATTGAAGGAACTTGGAGGAGTCTACACCTTCTTTTGGAAGGGGAAAGAGGCTAATGAACCACGTATTCATGGAGTTGGTTTTGCCATTAAGAATGAACTCATTGATCATCTTGATGAGCTTCCATTTGGTGTAAATGAAAGGCTTATGACCCTACGCCTCAAGCTCAGTAATTATCAAAGAGCAACTATAATAAGCGCATATGCTCCAACTCTCACCTCTGAAGAGGACCAAAAGGAAGAATTCTACTCCCAACTAGATGAGCTTCTGAAAAATATACCACTGTCTGATAAGATCATTCTCCTCGGGGATTTCAATGCCCATGTTGGTAGGGACTCAACACTGTGGACAGGTGTAATTGGGAAGGAAGGTGTTGGTAACAGCAATCATAATGGGACTCTTCTTCTAACTAAATGTTCTGAATATAACCTCGTCATTACAAATACACTCTTCCGACAGAAGGACAAATTTAAGACATCATGGCAACATCCAAGATCAAAACATTGGCACCTAATTGATTATGTGATAGTGCGTGCTGGAGATCAGCGTGATGTACTCATCACAAGAGCTCTGACAAGTGCTGATGACTGTTGGACTGATCACAGACTGATCCGATCTGTTATGGCTCTGCGAATTCCCCCGAAATGTAGAAAGAAGGGAAAGCTCGTAAGACGTAAGGTCAATACCGAACTTCTTAAAGATGATAATGTTAAATCAAAGTTACATAAACTACTTGGTGAAAGGCTGCCTGATGATTATCCAGAAAATATAGAAGAACACTGGAAAATGTTCAAGTCAGCAGTACTCTAGCCTGCGAAGAGTCAGCTGGTTTTGCTAAAAAAAAGCATCAAGACTGGTTTGATGAGAATGACCAAGAAATTCAATTTCTTATAGATGAGAAGAGGAAAGCGCTCAACGCATGGAAAAATAACCCTAAATCTGCATCCAAAAAACAACTTTATCAAGATGCCAAGGCTGAAGTCCAAAAGAGAACTCGTGCCATGAAAAACCTTTGGTGTGTATCTAAATCACATGAAATGGAGTATCTAGCTGAGACCAACAATACACATGCTTTCTTCAGTGCAACAAAAGTAGTCTATGGACCATCCCGTCACACCGTAAATCCTCTAAAATCAAAAGATGATACTGAACTTCTCCGAGACAAGTAACAATGTAGACTTTCACGACCGGCGTTGAAATAGGAATCTCCGTTTCGCGGGCTTATAGGTCGTGTTCCAAGGACATTTTGTCGTCCTGACGTTTCGCTGAATACTGCGTTCAGCATGTTCACAGGTTACATAAAGCGAGGTAATACAAGTAAACAGAAGATATATAAATAGTCAACAACCCACACATAGAGGCTACCATAGCAACGGCGTACCACATAAAAGTAATGCATCAAGGACAGGGCTGCTCGTCTGTTGCATCTTCTCGTCTACGACGGTCAATAAGGGCAGGCTTGAGGGGATTAAGGACTGGAAGCCAAGCTCTGTTCACACGTTCTGCTTCCTCCTTAAGATTGAAGCTGTTAGTATGCTTCAGGATTTCAATGGCCTCCCTTTGTAGCCTGGCATGATAAGACACCGTGGTGGACAGAACTTCGGTGTCTCCATATCTTATATCGTGACCTGCAAGTAGCGAGTGTGCTGCTACAGTGGATTTATCTGTTTGTCCCAGCCGGCTGTGTCGTTCGTGCTCCTTGAGGCGAGTGGCAATACTTCTTTTCGTTGTTCCAATATATACTTGGCCACAATCACACGGGATTTTATAAACCCCTGCCGCGGTATGAGGATGTCGCTTATCTTTAGCGGACCTAAACATGTCCTTAATTTTTCGTGTAGGCCTGTATATGGTCTTTATATCATGGGACTCGAGTAGCCTCCCTATTCTGTCCGTGACCTTTTTTATATATGGAAGGAAAGCTCTAGCCAGGGGCTGCTTGTCTCCAATTACCCTTGTAGTTGGACGTCTCGGATGGAGTGCTCGCTGGATATCTTTCTGGCTGTACCCATTCGCGCATAAGGCCTCGTTGAGGTGTTCAATTTCTTGTTTTAGGCACTGCTTATCACAAATTCTTTTAGCGCGGTCAGCCAGTGTTTTTATAACTCCGTATTTCTGTCGTGGGTGGTGGTTGGACGTCTTATGTAGATATCGGTCAGTATGGGTCGGCTTACGTTAAACTGTATGTCCCAAAGTTAGATCAGCGGTCTTCGTTACCATAACGTCGAGAAACGCGATTTTCTGTTCATTTTCTAACTCCATGGTAAACTGAATGTTCGAGTTCTGGCTGTTAAGATGTTGTAAAAACAGATTTAATTGATCTTTACCATGGCCCCATATTACAAAGGTATCGTCCACGTATCGTAGCCACACTTTAGGTTTCAAAGGTGCGGTCTCTAGTGCTATTTGTTCAAATTGTTCCATGAAGAAATTCGCGATCACCGGACTAAGGGGACTGCCCATGGCGACGCCATCAATTTGTTCATAGAAATCACCCTTCCACAGGAAATAGCTAGCGGTGAGGCAGTGGCGGAATAAGGCGGTGATATCATCAGGAAAAATCCGTGCGATGTACTCCAGGGCTACCTTTATAGGTACTTTCGTGAAAAGAGAGACCACGTCAAAACTTACTAGTAAGTCACCAGCTTCTAGTTGAATAGTTTTCAATTTTTCAATGAAATGGCCGGAATTTTTGACGAACGACTGTGTACCGCCGATATGTGGTTGAAGTAAGGTAGCTAAATGTTTGGCAATGCTATAAGTTGGTGATCCAATAGCACTCACGATAGGACGAAGAGGAACATTATCTTTGTGTATTTTAGGTAAACCATAAAGTCTTGGTGGTAAAGCTTCACTTCTGGTGGTTACCTTCTTTACGTTTTCAGGTAGCGAAGATACCTTGATCAGGCCGTTTGTTTCACGAAGAATCCGGTTGGTAGGATCTCTCAGTAGTTTGCGGTAGGTACCCGGGTCTAAAAGTTCCAAAACCTTGGCAGTGTAGTCGTCCATGTCCAAGATAACCGTTGCGTTCCCTTTGTCTGCAGGAAGAATGATTATGCTCTCGTCCATGTTGAGAGTCTTTATAGCCTTTCTCTCCTGAGGTGTGAGGTTACTCTGCGGTGCCGGTGCCTTCTTGATTATACGTGAGGCTTCATGACGAATTTCATCTGCTTGTTCAGATGGTAGCTCACGGATTGCCGCTTCAATATTGGCGACAATGTCTTCCACGGGAATCGAAGGAGGGGTCACTGCGTAATTTCCTCCTTTCGCTAGTATAGAGATTTCCCACTCTGACAGGTGGCGATTGGTCAGGTTAACAATTGTCCGTGAGATGTCCAGCGTAGGCGCAGGTACCGGCGCGGGTTGGTCTCTCTGTAACCGCTCAAACTTTTTCTTCTGCCGGATGCTAGACTGTTCAAATGTTGAACGCATAGAGTAGAAGGTGATGCGATCTACATTTTCCCAGTCCTGATATGAGAGTGTGCTGCTGATGCGGTAGTGCAGCTGTAAGAGTGCCTGATCTGTAGTAGCGAGCCCCTTACGTGCAAAGCTTATGCGTTCACGTAATAGCGAACGTTCAGTTCGATCATATATTCTATGGGCTCTAGCTGAGGTTAGTGGTCTCTTCATTTTAATAAACTTGGGAATCATACCTGTGTCTCGGCATCGAAGAAGAAACGCGAGTGATGACAGAAGTTGCGACTTTTTCTTCCTTAACCTCTCAAAGCGACGAACTAAGTGTGATATTTCCTCCCCGTAGAGGCGAATTAAGTAAAAATGTAGACTTTCACGACCGGCGTTGAAATAGGAATCTCCGTTTCGCGGGCTTATAGGTCGTGTTCCAAGGACATTTTGTCGTCCTGACGTTTCGCTGAATACTGCGTTCAGCATGTTCACAGGTTACATAAAGCGAGGTAAAACAAGTAAACAGAAGATATATAAATAGTCAACAACCCACACATAGAGGCTACCATAGCAACGGCGTACCACATAAAAGTAATGCATCAAGGACAGGGCTGCTCGTCTGTTGCATCTTCTCGTCTACGACGGTCAATAAGGGCAGGCTTGAGGGGATTAAGGACTGGAAGCCAAGCTCTGTTCACACGTTCTGCTTCCTCCTTAAGATTGAAGCTGTTAGTATGCTTCAGGATTTCAATGGCCTCCCTTTGTAGCCTAGCATGATAAGACACCGTGGTGGACAGAACTTCGGTGTCTCCATATATTATATCGTGACCTGCAAGTAGCGAGTGTGCTGCTACAGTGGATTTATCTGTTTGTCCCAGCCGGCTGTGTCGTTCGTGCTCCTTGAGGCGAGTGGCAATACTTCTTTTCGTTGTTCCAATATATACTTGGCCACAATCACACGGGATTTTATAAACCCCTGCCGCGGTATGAGGATATCGCTTATCTTTAGCGGACCTAAACATGTCCTTAATTTTTCGTGTAGGCCTGTATATGGTCTTTATATCATGGGACTCGAGTAGCCTCCCTATTCTGTCCGTGACCTTTTTTATATATGGAAGGAAAGCTCTAGCCAGGGGCTGCTTGTCTCCAATTACCCTTATATATTGGAACAACGAAAAGAAGTATTGCCACTCGCCTCAAGGAGCACGAAAGACACAGCCGGCTGGGACAAACAGATAAATCCACTGTAGCAGCACACTCGCTACTTGCAGGTCACGATATAAGATATGGAGACACCGAAGTTCTGTCCACCACGGTGTCTTATCATGCCAGGCTACAAAGGGAGGCCATTGAAATCCTGAAGCATACTAACAGCTTCAATCTTAAGGAGGAAGCAGAACGTGTGAACAGAGCTTGGCTTCCAGTCCTTAATCCCCTCAAGCCTGCCCTTATTGACCATCGTAGACGAGAAGATGCAACAGACGAGCAGCCCTGTCCTTGATGCATTACTTTTATGTGGTACGCCGTTGCTATGGTAGCCTCTATGTGTGGGTTGTTGACTATTTATATATCTTCTGTTTACTTGTTTTACCTCGCTTTATGTAACCTGTGAACATGCTGAACGCAGTATTCAGCGAAACGTCAGGACGACAAAATGTCCTTGGAACACGACCTATAAGCCCGCGAAACGGAGATTCCTATTTCAACGCCGGTCGTGAAAGTCTACATTTTTACTTAATTCGCCTCTACGGGGAGGAAATATCACACTTAGTTCGTCGCTTTGAGAGGTTAAGGAAGAAAAAGTCGCAACTTCTGTCATCACTCGCGTTTCTTCTTCGATGCCGAGACACAGGTATGATTCCCAAGTTTATTAAAATGAAGAGACCACTAACCTCAGCTAGAGCCCATAGAATATATGATCGAACTGAACGTTCGCTATTACGTGAACGCATAAGCTTTGCACGTAAGGGGCTCGCTACTACAGATCAGGCACTCTTACAGCTGCACTACCGCATCAGCAGCACACTCTCATATCAGGACTGGGAAAATGTAGATCGCATCACCTTCTACTCTATGCGTTCAACATTTGAACAGTCTAGCATCCGGCAGAAGAAAAAGTTTGAGCGGTTACAGAGAGACCAACCCGCGCCGGTACCTGCGCCTACGCTGGACATCTCACGGACAATTGTTAACCTGACCAATCGCCACCTGTCAGAGTGGGAAATCTCTATACTAGCGAAAGGAGGAAATTACGCAGTGACCCCTCCTTCGATTCCCGTGGAAGACATTGTCGCCAATATTGAAGCGGCAATCCGTGAGCTACCATCTGAACAAGCAGATGAAATTCGTCATGAAGCCTCACGTATAATCAAGAAGGCACCGGCACCGCAGAGTAACCTCACACCTCAGGAGAGAAAGGCTATAAAGACTCTCAACATGGACGAGAGCATAATCATTCTTCCTGCAGACAAAGGGAACGCAACGGTTATCTTGGACATGGACGACTACACTGCCAAGGTTTTGGAACTTTTAGACCCGGGTACCTACCGCAAACTACTGAGAGATCCTACCAACCGGATTCTTCGTGAAACAAACGGCCTGATCAAGGTATCTTCGCTACCTGAAAACGTAAAGAAGGTAACCACCAGAAGTGAAGCTTTACCACCAAGACTTAATGGTTTACCTAAAATACACAAAGATAATGTTCCTCTTCGTCCTATCGTGAGTGCTATTGGATCACCAACTTATAGCATTGCCAAACATTTAGCTACCTTACTTCAACCACATATCGGCGGTACACAGTCGTTCGTCAAAAATTCCGGCCATTTCATTGAAAAATTGAAAACTATTCAACTAGAAGCTGGTGACTTACTAGTAAGTTTTGACGTGGTCTCTCTTTTCACGAAAGTACCTATAAAGGTAGCCCTGGAGTACATCGCACGGATTTTTCCTGATGATATCACCGCCTTATTCCGCCACTGCCTCACCGCTAGCTATTTCCTGTGGAAGGGTGATTTCTATGAACAAATTGATGGCGTCGCCATGGGCAGTCCCCTTAGTCCGGTGATCGCGAATTTCTTCATGGAACAATTTGAACAAATAGCACTAGAGACCGCACCTTTGAAACCTAAAGTGTGGCTACGATACGTGGACGATACCTTTGTAATATGGGGCCATGGTAAAGATCAATTAAATCTGTTTTTACAACATCTTAACAGCCAGAACTCGAACATTCAGTTTACCATGGAGTTAGAAAATGAACAGAAAATCGCGTTTCTCGACGTTATGGTAACGAAGACCGCTGATCTAACTTTGGGACATACAGTTTACCGTAAGCCGACCCATACTGACCGATATCTACATAAGACGTCCAACCACCACCCACGACAGAAATACGGAGTTATAAAAACACTGGCTGACCGCGCTAAAAGAATTTGTGATAAGCAGTGCCTAAAACAAGAAATTGAACACCTCAACGAGGCCTTATGCGCGAATGGGTACAGCCAGAAAGATATCCAGCGAGCACTCCATCCGAGACGTCCAACTACAAGGGTAATTGGAGACAAGCAGCCCCTGGCTAGAGCTTTCCTTCCATATATAAAAAAGGTCACGGACAGAATAGGGAGGCTACTCGAGTCCCATGATATAAAGACCATATACAGGCCTACACGAAAAATTAAGGACATGTTTAGGTCCGCTAAAGATAAGCGACATCCTCATACCGCGGCAGGGGTTTATAAAATCCCGTGTGATTGTGGCCAAGTATATATTGGAACAACGAAAAGAAGTATTGCCACTCGCCTCAAGGAGCACGAACGACACAGCCGGCTGGGACAAACAGATAAATCCACTGTAGCAGCACACTCGCTACTTGCAGGTCACGATATAAGATATGGAGACACCGAAGTTCTGTCCACCACGGTGTCTTATCATGCTAGGCTACAAAGGGAGGCCATTGAAATCCTGAAGCATACTAACAGCTTCAATCTTAAGGAGGAAGCAGAACGTGTGAACAGAGCTTGGCTTCCAGTCCTTAATCCCCTCAAGCCTGCCCTTATTGACCGTCGTAGACGAGAAGATGAAACAGACGAGCAGCCCTGTCCTTGATGCATTACTTTTATGTGGTACGCCGTTGCTATGGTAGCCTCTATGTGTGGGTTGTTGACTATTTATATATCTTCTGTTTACTTGTTTTACCTCGCTTTATGTAACCTGTGAACATGCTGAACGCAGTGTTCAGCGAAACGTCAGGACGACAAAATGTCCTTGGAACACGACCTATAAGCCCGCGAAACGGAGATTCCTATTTCAACGCCGGTCGTGAAAGTCTACATTTTTACTTAATTCGCCTCTACGGGGAGGAAATATCACACTTAGTTCGTCGCTTTGAGAGGTTAAGGAAGAAAAAGTCGCAACTTCTGTCATCACTCGCGTTTCTTCTTCGATGCCGAGACACAGGTATGATTCCCAAGTTTATTAAAATGAAGAGACCACTAACCTCAGCTAGAGCCCATAGAATATATGATCGAACTGAACGTTCGCTATTACGTGAACGCATAAGCTTTGCACGTAAGGGGCTCGCTACTACAGATCAGGCACTCTTACAGCTGCACTACCGCATCAGCAGCACACTCTCATATCAGGACTGGGAAAATGTAGATCGCATCACCTTCTACTCTATGCGTTCAACATTTGAACAGTCTAGCATCCGGCAGAAGAAAAAGTTTGAGCGGTTACAGAGAGACCAACCCGCGCCGGTACCTGCGCCTACGCTGGACATCTCACGGACAATTGTTAACCTGACCAATCGCCACCTGTCAGAGTGGGAAATCTCTATACTAGCGAAAGGAGGAAATTACGCAGTGACCCCTCCTTCGATTCCCGTGGAAGACATTGTCGCCAATACCGAAGCGGCAATCCGTGAGCTACCATCTGAACAAGCAGATGAAATTCGTCATGAAGCCTCACGTATAATCAAGAAGGCACCGGCACCGCAGAGTAACCTCACACCTCAGGAGAGAAAGGCTATAAAGACTCTCAACATGGACGAGAGCATAATCATTCTTCCTGCAGACAAAGGGAACGCAACGGTTATCTTGGACATGGACGACTACACTGCCAAGGTTTTGGAACTTTTAGACCCGGGTACCTACCGCAAACTACTGAGAGATCCTACCAACCGGATTCTTCGTGAAACAAACGGCCTGATCAAGGTATCTTCGCTACCTGAAAACGTAAAGAAGGTAACCACCAGAAGTGAAGCTTTACCACCAAGACTTTATGGTTTACCTAAAATACACAAAGATAATGTTCCTCTTCGTCCTATCGTGAGTGCTATTTGGATCACCAACTTATAGCATTGCCAAACATTTAGCTACCTTACTTCAACCACATATCGGCGGTACACAGTCGTTCGTCAAAAATTCCGGCCATTTCATTGAAAAATTGAAAACTATTCAACTAGAAGCTGGTGACTTACTAGTAAGTTTTGACGTGGTCTCTCTTTTCACGAAAGTACCTATAAAGGTAGCCCTGGAGTACATCGCACGGATTTTTCCTGATGATATCACCGCCTTATTCCGCCACTGCCTCACCGCTAGCTATTTCCTGTGGAAGGGTGATTTCTATGAACAAATTGATGGCGTCGCCATGGGCAGTCCCCTCAGTCCGGTGATCGCGAATTTCTTCATGGAACAATTTGAACAAATAGCACTAGAGACCGCACCTTTGAAACCTAAAGTGTGGCTACGATACGTGGACGATACCTTTGTAATATGGGACCATGGTAAAGATCAATTAAATCTGTTTTTACAACATCTTAACAGCCAGAACTCGAACATTCAGTTTACCATGGAGTTAGAAAATGAACAGAAAATCGCGTTTCTCGACGTTATGGTAACGAAGACCGCTGATCTAACTTTGGGACATACAGTTTAACGTAAGCCGACCCATACTGACCGATATCTACATAAGACGTCCAACCACCACCCACGACAGAAATACGGAGTTATAAAAACACTGGCTGACCGCGCTAAAAGAATTTGTGATAAGCAGTGCCTAAAACAAGAAATTGAACACCTCAACGAGGCCTTATGCGCGAATGGGTACAGCCAGAAAGATATCCAGCGAGCACTCCATCCGAGACGTCCAACTACAAGGGTAATTGGAGACAAGCAGCCCCTGGCTAGAGCTTTCCTTCCATATATAAAAAAGGTCACGGACAGAATAGGGAGGCTACTCGAGTCCCATGATATAAAGACCATATACAGGCCTACACGAAAAATTAAGGACATGTTTAGGTCCGCTAAAGATAAGCGACATCCTCATACCGCGGCAGGGGTTTATAAAATCCCGTGTGATTGTGGCCAAGTATATATTGGAACAACGAAAAGAAGTATTGCCACTCGCCTCAAGGAGCACGAACGACACAGCCGGCTGGGACAAACAGATAAATCCACTGTAGCAGCACACTCGCTACTTGCAGGTCACGATATAAGATATGGAGACACCGAAGTTCTGTCCACCACGGTGTCTTATCATGCCAGGCTACAAAGGGAGGCCATTGAAATCCTGAAGCATACTAACAGCTTCAATCTTAAGGAGGAAGCAGAACGTGTGAACAGAGCTTGGCTTCCAGTCCTTAATCCCCTCAAGCCTGCCCTTATTGACCGTCGTAGACGAGAAGATGCAACAGACGAGCAGCCCTGTCCTTGATGCATTACTTTTATGTGGTACGCCGTTGCTATGGTAGCCTCTATGTGTGGGTTGTTGACTATTTATATATCTTCTGTTTACTTGTTTTACCTCGCTTTATGTAACCTGTGAACATGCTGAACGCAGTATTCAGCGAAACGTCAGGACGACAAAATGTCCTTGGAACACGACCTATAAGCCCGCGAAACGGAGATTCCTATTTCTCCGAGACACTTGCTCAATCAACTCCCGCTGGAGGGAACATTTTGACGAACTACTGAACAGGGATACCCACGTCAATGATAACATTTTAAGCAAAATTCCTCAGAGACCAGTACAAACTCAGCTTGATGAAGGTCCCTCCCTACTAGAAGTTGAAATTGCTATTAATCAACTCAAGAATAATAAGGCATAAGGCATAGATGGGATTCCAGCTGAACTATTTAAAGATGGGGGCACTGTACTAGTTCACCACACTCACAAGCTCGTTGACAAGATATGGAAAACAGAAACGATCCCAGATGATCTCAGGGATGCCTTGATAGTAGTAATCTTTAAAAAGGGTGACAGAGCTCAATGTGGCAACGATCGTGGAATATCCCTGCTTTCTGTAGCTGGAAAAATTCTTGCCAGAATCCTGTCCAATCGTCTTAAACCTTTGGCTGAAGAATCACTACCTGAAACCCAATGTGGATTTAGACCCAATCGAGGAACAACTGATGTGTTCTTCTGTGCTAGACAGATGCAAGAAAAATGTAGGGAACAAGATCGCCCTCTTTATATGGTCTTCATTGATATCGTCAAGGCTTTCGATTCAGTCAATAGAGAAGCTCTTTTGAAAATCCTAGCTCGAATTGGATGTCCTCCAAAATTCATTCAGATCATTAGAATACTCCATGATAATATGAAGGGCTCAGTTCTTAACAGCAATGGGCCCGGAGAACCCTTTAAGATCACAACAGGTGTCAAGCTAGGATGTTTGATCGCCCCAACATTAATCTCAATTTTTGTTGGCGCTATGCTTCACCTGATCAAAGAAAAAGTTCCGCATGGTGTAGATATTGAATACAGGACTGACGGAGGATTATTCAATCTTAGCAGACTGCGAGCAAAGACAAAGGTATCGACAGGTTCCGTTCTCGAACTCCAATATGCTGACGACAATGTTATATTGGCAAACTCGCTAGACGATCTTGAGGCTGCTCTGAATGCTTTTAATGACGCGTATAAGTGCATAGGTCTGGAAATAAACACCAGTAAAACGCAAATTATCCATCAACCTGCTACGTCCAACTGTAATGCTGCTGGTTTTCCCATTATGATCAACGGGGACAACTTAAAATACATTGAACACTTCCCTTACCTGGGCAGTCATCTCTCAGCAAATGCTAACATTGATGCTGAAATCCAATATCGCCTTAAATGTGCCAGTGCAGCGTTTGGGCGTCTACGAAAAAGGGTGTTTGACAGCCATGACATCAGTACTCCAACCAAATTGCATGTGTACCAAGCTGTTGTAATACCTTCTCTGCTCTATGGTTGCGAAACCTGAACTACCTACAGAAGGCACTTAAAGGGTTTGGAAAAGTACCATCAGCGTTGCATCAGGAGAATTCTTGGAGTTAAGTGGCAGGACCGACGCACCAACATCAGTGTCCTGGAGGAAGCGAATACTACCAGCATTGAGGCTATGATATTAAAGCATCAGCTTCGATGGGCAGGACATGTTGTTCGCATGCCTGAACGTCGTCTTCCAAAACAAATCATGTACTGCCAGTTGCGGATTGGACAGAGAAAGCAAGGAGGGCAACGGAAACGCTTCAAAGACGTCCTAAAATACAATTTAAACAAATGCCAAATCAACACGGATAAATGGGAGACTACAGCATCAAATCGTCAGGTATGGCGTCGCTTCGTCCACCAAGGTCCACTATGTTTCGAACAACATCGACGAAGCCGTGAGACTGAGAAGTACAATGCGAGGAAAGAGCGTGAGGTTTATAGGAGGATCAACCCACAAGAGCCAGTGGTTGCTCCGAACAACGTGTGTCGCTACTGTGGGCGAGTTTGTGTTTCCAGGATTGGACTATATAGTCATCTAAGAACTCACCTTTAGAAGACAATCTTACTCGAGAACGAGTGATAGCCTATTATTATTACACACGTGGAGGCATTAAGAGAATTATACCCAAATGTAACACTTCAGAACTCGAGAATAGTTAGAGCGACAGATGAACACTAAATACACGTTATAAGCGTGGACCAGAACTGCGAAGTGCGCGCTGTGTAACAGGAAGTGATCAGTCAACGGGAGGCAGATAAGCTTGGTGCGCTGGCCGGCCGAGTCGTGAGAGAGACTCACTGTAGTTAAACTAACAAAACTAGTCAAGATATGTGGTTTATTGTTGGTACTGATAGTGGTGTTTAAACTTCAAGTTTGGTTGCTTAGTGTGCTTTTTATTAACTTGTCAGGATCTTGTGGATTATGCACTTAGCTATTTGAGCGATGTGTGGTCCGTTCCCGTGCGTTTATCAAACTTCTTGCCGAGTTTCATTAATCTCCACTCGTTTTTATCTCTCAGTAACACCCCTGATGAGCTAAGTGTCGGGAGGGTATTCGGCCGAAAAAACCATCCACTAACACACGATTTGTCTCTTTTCTCCCGCCAACCCCATAGAAATAGGAATATTAAGCGAGAGAATGACAGTTCTGAATTCACATAATACCAACTGCTACCGAGAAAATTAATATTAAATAGTGAAGGTCCACATACACCCTCTGTCTGAAAAGTTCGGTGAATGGGTCTATATTACGAATGGATTGTTGGCTTACCTGAAACAGCCGTTACTGTCCTTCGAAGTAATCTCCGTGGATGGTTATGCACTTCTGAAAAATTTTCCATTTTTTCTAAATTCAAGGGATATTAATATTTGTATGTGAGAAACACCCATTAATAATAGGTTGAAGAGACAATAATCTATTTAATGATGTACATGATTCAACTCACATTGGAGCCATCTTCAGCATGTAGGTTGAATTTATGTTCGACCCTCACTATTATGTGTCAGAAAACTGTATCATAATGATGGTCATTATAACACTGTTTTTCATTGCGATACAGTTTCTCCAGCCAATCAGAGCTCGTTCATTGACCAATCAGGTAACGATACCTTCGCGCATGCGCTCAAAATCCAACATGTCGGACATAAACACAACATCGAACTATAATAAATTACCGACATGAAATACGCACCGTCCATATGTTCGCGTAAATAAACTGGCGAATATGAGACAAGAAATAGCACTGTACCTTAATATCACCAACCCTAATTTCTACACAGCGCATTGCCTTCAAACGACTCCGGTGACAATATTACTGAGGGACGGCAGATGTAAACATATGGCCTGCATAATATGGCATTACAAGCACACAGAGCGCATGCGTTGGTCCAGGACCTTCTATACTACCGGACCTGACACTGCAATCCAAGATGGCCGCCGTAGTTGGTGGTCGGACATCAAACGCATGACGTGGGTCAGAATCCAACACAACACAAAATAACATCATGACGTGATTTTGTGTGCTGTTAATCCATTTTATGGGCTTGGGACATCTTGGTCATCAGCCCCGTGCAGTTGGGTTTGGGTTGAATTCCTTCAATTACGTGATTATTGTAGTAGTGTGTGTAGCTGTGTAAGGGACAGGCATGGGGAGGTGCCCCGGGAGTTAAAATAAGGTACTACCGGAGTTCCATCAGGAAAGGAATAAAATAAAATAATGTTGAGGCCCACAGGAGAGATCTGTAGAATATCTTGGCTGAGTGAACAGGGAAAGTTGTAAACAATGATGTTCATGATAATTGTTGTCTTAAGGGGCCTAACATTTAGGTTATCGTCCCTTAATGGTTTGGGTGATGGTGAAGCTGATAATGAAATGGAAACTATAACTAAAACTAACTACTAACTTATATACTGTACTAGAAGAAGAAAATGGAAAACAAAAGGAGAACAAGGCAAATAAAGGACAGGAGGAAAAGAAATGCCCTCGACCCTCAAGGAATGCGGATTGAGGGACTTGGAAGGAAGGAGAGCCATAAAAGGCAGATAGGAAAGTGAAAGAGAGAGAGAGAGTCCGCCCCACAGGTAATGGATAAAAGAGGGAAAACCGGACCCGGCTCAGAAATCCCTCGGGGTCGCCAACTCTCGAACTCACCAGCCGTGATCCCCTGAGGGTGTAGCAATATCTAGGGTGCACCAGAAGTGGTGGGGCTACATACACCCTACCTCCTTGAGGGCCTTGAGCAGAAGGCAGGAGATAACAGGAAAAGAAAAAGAAGGCTGACTCTCACAGAAGGAGGGTATCAGAAAAGATGAGATAAGGGCCATTTAAGGCGGAAAGGAAGAGACTCCCTAGGCCTCGGATACCCTAATACCGTCGGGGTCGGGAGAGAGCAAGAGTTGACCAAGTGAAGTCGACAGGAAAGAAGACGGAGAGGAGCCCGGCAAAAGTAAGTGGAAGCAATGCCGGACTCAGCTGGGGCCCCGTGGTCGCCAACCCACGTCCCACTAGATGTGAGCCCCTGGGGGGAGTTGTATATGTTCCTGTAGGAATTTCAATCTCTTTTTAGTAAGTTACCTATTATTCTGGGCCTGTTTGCCATCTCTTGATGAATGCAGTACATTTGCATTTTTCTGTTGGCACAGGCTAGAGTAAAATGAGGCTTTTCACCGATGTCTCAGTCTCACACTTGACTGTGATTACATGGAAACTACTGAGGTATGGGTGGTGCTTAGTAATGACATTCAGGGTACAGTCAGTGTGTGTTGGCACAGGCTAGAGTATCACCGATGTCTCAGTCTCACTCTTGGCTGTGATTATATGGAAGCTACTGAAGTATGGGTGGTGCTTAGTAATGACATTCAGGGCACAGTCAGTGTGTGTTGGCACAGGCTAGAGTATCACCGATGTCTCAGTCTCACTATTGGCTGTGATTATATGGAAGCTACTGAGATATGGGTGGTGGTTAGTAATGACATTCAGGGCACAGTCAGTGTGTGTTGGCACAGGCTAGAGTATCACCGATGTCTCAGTCTCACTCTTGGCTGTGATTGTATGGAAGCTACTGAGGTATGGGTGGTGCTTAGTAATGACATTCAGGGCACAGTCAGAGTGTGTTGGCACAGGCTAGAGTATCACCGATGTCTCAGTCTCACTCTTGGCTGTGATTGTATGGAAGCTACTGAGATATGGGTGGTGCTTAGTAATGACTTTCAGGGCACAGTCAGTGTGTGTTGGCACAGGCTAGAGTATCACCGATGTCTCAGTCTCACTCATGGCTGTGATTGTATGGAAGCTACTGAGATATGGGTGGTGCTTAGTAATGACATTCAGGGCACAGTCAGTGTCTGTTGGCACAGGCTAGAGTATCACCGATGTCTCAGTCTCACTCTTGGCTGTGATTATATGGAAGCTACTGAGGTATGGGTGGTGCTTAGTAATGACATTCAGGGCACAGTCAGTGTGTGTTGGCACAGGCTAGAGTATCACCGATGTCTCAGTCTCACTCTTGACTGTGATTGTATGGAAGCTACTCAGATATGGGTGGTGCTTAGTAATGACATTCAGGGCACAGTCAGTGTCTGTTGGCACAGGCTAGAGTATCACCGATGTCTCAGTCTCACTCATGGCTGTGATTATATGGAAACTACTGAGATATGGGTGGTGCTTAGTAATGACTTTCAGGGCACAGTCAGTGTGTGTTGGCACAGGCTAGAGTATCACCGATGTCTCAGTCTCACTCTTGGCTGTGATTATATGGAAGCTACTGAGATATGGGTGGTGCTTAGTAATGACATTCAGGGCACAGTAAGTGCCTGTGGATGCTGTGAAAGGTTCTACTCATAGGGTTAGTACTGCTATACTGACTCAATGAGGAAAGCAATGATAATCTACCTCACTCCTCTTCTTGCTTAGTACGCCTCAATATAGCTCTGCCTTGGGTTTTTGTGGGTATCTACCCACATAACCTAATGGCAGTGCCTTTTGAGGATCCAACCAGCCTTCGGGCTGACTACCTAACAGACAGACATATTATCCTTAAAAATAAATGTGACCAACCAGGTGGTGTAGTTCTTGGTTATCACTTCTGGGGTCCAAGTTTGATTCCTGACTGTCAAAAAATCTTAATTCTAGTCTAAGGGTAAGAACGGGGTACACACAGCCTTTGAGGTAAACCGGTAAATGTTGGGTTCGATTCTCCGCATAGCCACCCAGCAAGTGGTTTACCAAGGGGTCCCACACATACTGAAGATAAATGCCTGGGTAATTTCTATCATAAGGTCACGACTGCCTTCTGAAAATCCGTCAACAAGTAGGCTAGTCGTATTCATTCATTCCTATTCATGAGATTAAATAGCACTCTGTCAAACGCATGACGTGTGTCAGAATCCAACCCAACATAAAAAATAACATCATGACGTGATTTTGTCTGCTGTTAATTCATTTTATGGGCTTGTGACTTCTTGGTCATCAGCTCCGTGAAGTTGGGTGTGGGTTGAATTTCCCTGATATGAAATTAGAAAATAGGCACCAATGGCTTATCTTTATAATAATTGGATTTGCATCCAGTCACACAACAGTTTCAAGGCATATCACCACAATTTTAGCATAACCTATGCATGAGTAAGCCTACTGGTAGTTTATTAAAACGGGATCCACACCAAGTGCGTGATAAGATTGATATCCTTGAACTAGCAGGCGTATAATTGGATGAGAGAACACTGCAGACAATTTAATAATAATAATGTTATTGGTGTTACGTCCCTTTTAACTACCCTGGCTTTTAGAGACGCCGGGGTGCCGGAATTTTGCCCCGAAGGGGATCTTTAACGTGCCAGTAAATCTACGGACACGGCTCAGACAATTTAAAAAGTAGGTTATGTTCATACGTACGGTAATCAATTTTCAGATCTTCTTAGGCCCTAATTGGAATGCGTTAATTATTACTATGCTTGCTCATAATGAATTACCATAACTAATAATTTTTAAACCCTAAACAGATTAATATATAGGCCAAACTTACCCTCTGATTGGCACTAGAATTGATGGAATCACAAGCGTAACAGAAGTCACCGGTATCTCGTATTTATGAAGCACTAATGCAGACATTTACTTCCACGAACGTGTAATATCATTAAGCAATAATCAATAAGCACAGATAATCAAAGGAGACGATTGCTAACCGAAATTCACACCCCTATCACATCGTAAACAAAACGACTCAACTTATAAACAAAGCATGTAATCACCAACAGCGACAGCCATCTTTCATCTGTCCCGCCGCTAGTGTCAGGTCCGGTATTATAGAAGGTCCTGGTTGGTCGTTCAGAGATCTTGAAAGACAGAGATAACACACCCAGCGCTCGCTCTCCGATCACAAAATTCAAGTGGCTGACTCTCAACAGATATTTATGAATATTTATGTTAAAACATATAATAAAGTTATAATTATCGTCGAACATAAACAGTCGTATGCAACTCGCCTATAATGGTAATTAAGACACTCGTATGGAAATCGCATACGCTCGTTTTATAAATATACTCGTGTCTTAATTATTTTCATTTCATAGGCTCGGTGCATAATGTACCATACTATAATTAAAAGATTCTTAAAGTAGCATAATATAATTTTAATCTTAAGAACTATTTTAACTTATGAACGGTAGTCAAAAAGTTTCCGTTTGAGGGTGTAGCTGCAGCGACACCCCGGGCGTTGAATGCTGAACAATAAGCACACCGGGTGGCTGTTGGCCTGGAGCATCTGATGTGTTTCAATGTTGGAGCCAACACGTTTCTGGAGCGCTTTGTTTCAGGTGACGAAAGCTGGTGCCAGCATTGGGAACAGGAATCGAAAGCGCCGACGATGCAGTGTTATCATTAGGGCTCGGATTCGAGCATATTTGCATATTTTTTTCCTGAATAGTACACATTGATATAAGCCCTTCGGTGGTATTTTCACCTCTCTGGGACCAACAGAATTGAAATTTATCGAGCATATAAATGCATAAAACCGCGGTTTTCTGAATAGAAGCATATACATGCATATTCTTGTGGTTTTCGTCTAAATAGTTAGTTTTTATTCGAATTCTCCCCCGAATTCGGGCACTGACCATCCTTAAGGTTCGAAAACAGAAATAATTATTGAAAAGCCGATCTGGTGCGAATAATAGAACCGCAGGTTTTTAACCTTTAGTGAGGTCGTTCTTGTCATTGAAACTTTTATTGACTGATTTAAGAAAATCATTCAAAACTGAAAACATAGAAAATTTCTTGTTGTACAGACCAATGCAGATCTACTTCATTGACTCGTCTAATTCTGAACATTTTGTAAATGAACTTTTAAACTGTATCTTTTATAAGATCACTTCTCTTATATATACTTGTAAAACTTGAATGCGAGTGTATTGCAGTGTATCATACATACAATTAGAAATTAAAGCTCGTATTTAAAGGTATGTTATTGGTTTTTTCGTTTCACTTTCCTTTCTATAGTTTTTCACGGTGTTTTTCGAGCATATTCTGCATATTTAACCGCATATAATGGGGGTTTCGAGCATATCTATCGAGCATATAATGGGTTTATAACGGTTTTTTTCGAGCATATCTATCGAGCATAAAACACATGGTTTTCGAGCATATCTGGAGATTTTATCGAGCATATCGATCCGAGCCCTAGTTATCATTAATCGTCCCCTCGTTCAAGAGCCAAGCATCCGCTGGAAATGTGATGCTCACCCTGTTCATTGATTACTGGGGCCCACAGCTTATTGATTTCAAGGAACCTGGTGCCTCCATCACTGGAGAATGATACTGCGCAACACTGGAGAAAGTACAGCGTGAAACTAAGGCGAAACGTCCGGAAAAACTGTGACAAGGGTTGCTGCTTCATGATAACGCACGTCCTCCACACCGCAAAAATTGTAACGCAGAAGGTACGCTAACAAAAGTGGGAAACACTCGAGCATCCACCCTATAGGCCTGATCTCACCCCATGCGATTATCGCGCCTTCGGTCCTTTGAAAAAGGCCTTGAAGGGTCTACTATTCCTGTCAGACGAGGATGTGCAGCAGGAGGTTACGGACCTCTTCACGAAGCAGGACATGGTGTTTTATCATACGGGGATCTTTAACCTGGTGCGTCGGCGGGATGGTTGCTTAAATTTTGCCTGATTGGCTTACGGCTGTTCGGCGGTCAAACGGAAACTTTTTGATCACGCCTTATAAATTATCTATACAGATTAATATATGTGAATGGATATCCTTCCAAGATCAAAATTTATACTGAAAATTGAATTGCAAGGTAGGTATCATTCTTAAAAATACATTTCAAAAAGCAAGAAAACTTTCAAAAATGACGATGCCTTCTTCTTTCTTCGTTTAGGCCAGCTATGGACCACGTCATTTCAACTGCTTCCGTCTTTGGACCTTGATCTTAGCCCAGTGTTCATGCTTTCGCTGTCTGTGAAACTCCCTTCTTTCATCAGACCACTTCTTGCCGGTTCTTAATTTCGGTCTTTCTTGGAATTGGTGGTGTGCTCCAAGCTCTTGCTTCAAAAGATCACGTTCTATAATTTCTGCGTGGGTGATCCCTACTTCTTGCAATTCCTTGTCTACCTCACAAAACAAGGGGCCCTTGGGTTGCTTGTTAAGAAAATAGGTAAATATCCGATTGGCGATTCTCTCGGGTTTCATACGAGTTAAATGGCCATAGAAAGATATTTTTTCTTCCGAATTATTTGAGATATCCTTTCTACATGATGGTACAGCTCCTTGTTATGCCGTCTCCTGTATTCACCATCGTCTCTCAACGGCCCTAAGATCTTCCTCAGGATCTTCCTTTCCTTGGCTTCCAATTTCTCAACCAGACCCTTCCTATTCATTGCCAGGCATTCTGCTACGTACACTGTACGCCGTACAGTGCCTCAGATGCTTTATTATAATTACAATTTTAAAAGTTTTCCTGCTAGCCCACTAAGTTGATCGAGTAGGTTTAGAAGCTGTCGAGGCCCCTAGGCTCGGCAATGATCTGTTAATAGCGACTGCCACGGAGATGTTTACATGCTTACACTAAACACCTCATGTGAAGGTTCCTTGTCCTCTCACTTCCGGACAACGAACTGAAACTCTGTTTGTGCCAACATTAGCACATGATGCTCTCCAGACCTCCACAGTTGAGGTAATTAGCCTAGATCATGCCACAAGCATAGTTCCAGTAGTGAATGTCATATTTCGTGATATAATAATCTCACATATGAATTTTTAGCCTACTTTTCGCATTTTGTAAAAATTAGTAAAAAGTAGACTTATGAGATCAATCCGGGAAAAAGTGTGTGTCTGTCTGTCTCTCTGTCAGTCTGTCTGGCTGGCTGGCTGGCTGTGTGTGTGCGCCCCCCCCCCCCTACCAACTCCTAAACGGCTGTAGAAATCAAACCCAAATTTGGTATGAGTAAAGATCTCTATCTGAATATCTCAATGCCGTATTTGAAAATGATGTCAGTGCTACCAACTGCTGAAAAATCGCAATTGAAATTTCAGCTCCTGTTGTATATTTTGGAAGGTATGCATGGGAGCTGTACCAAAATAGGCACGCATATAGATAATAATATTTCAGTTTTATTTCCAGGAGGCCATACATGACAGTGTTGCCAAAATGATTCTAAGCCTGCTGATAGTTCCAATGTTTAAATGCATATAACTTCTACACTATCAATTGTATTTCAACCAAATTTCGTATGTGCTATGTGTACTATAACAGATATGACTATGCGTATTCTTAAGAGCAACCATGGCTGCCAACTGTTAATAAATGCTGTCTCCATTTTTTTTTTACCCTAATATCAATATACCAGAAAGTATTCAAGACAACAGCTCTAAACTTTGCACACGTATAGCACCTTACATTCAAGATTAATTTGGAGTAACTAATATACGTCAGTTCTTCCAACATGATTCTAAGCCTGCCGATTGGTCCAATTTTAAATTGCATGTAACTTCTATACAAATAAATGGATTTCATCCAAAATTGCCACAACAATAGATCATAATAGTTCAGATTATTTCTGATCAACACATGCATGGCATTGTTGCCAACATGATTTTACGCGCACTGATAGGTCCAATGTCTAGCTACCATGCTATCTATTGGACTTCAACCAAATTTTGTATTCTGTACCTTAAGAGTTGGAACTAAGAGTGTATTCAGTCACCAGGGCTGCCAATTGTAGTGCTCTATTAGGCTGCATTATGCCAGTTATATTTCGAAATAATTCGAAATTTCGATATTACCAACTCAATTTCGTCATTATTTTAATTAGGTCCATATAGATTAATCATTGGAATGAATCTTACATTTCGAGAAAAGTAGGCTCTTTAGTTCGTCACGGAACTTCTTGTTAAAGTCGCAATGTGAAACGAGATGATTCTGATGTTGTAAGGCGTATATCATACACGAGAAGATTTGGATTTTTCAAGTATTCCTAGGTCACTCCAGTGTTGTCAATATTATTTGTAGTTCCCTAAATAAATAAATAAATACGGAAATGAATATAACATAAACTAAAATTAATAAATAATTATGAAATAAAATAATATAAGATAAAATAATCAAAAATAAACTGAAATAATCTAAAATAAATAGATGGATAAATAAATAAATAAATAAATAGATCAATAAAAATAAATAAAAAATTACATAAAATACAAAAATATAGTCGACTCCTTAGCGTAGTGGTCAGCATGGTTAGCTGCCGCCCCGAAGGTCCTGGGTTCGATTCCCGGCTCTGCCACGAAATTTGAAAAGTGGTACGAGGACTGGAACGGGGTCTACTCAGCCTCGGGTGGCCCAAATGAGTAGAGGGGGTTCGATTCCCCCTCAGCCATCCTCGAAATGGTTTTCCGTGGTTTCCCACTTCGTCTTCGGGCAAATGCCGGGATGGTACCTTCTTCAAGGCCACGGCCGCCTCCTTCCCTCTTCCTTGTCTATCCATCCTAACCACCCCTTACCTTCCCTCATGAGGCCCCTGTTCGCTTTGCAGGTGAGGCCGCCTGGGCGAGGTACTAATCCCACCTCACCAGTTGTATCCCTTCCGATTCGATGTTCCCAGCTCTAGGACACTGCCCGTAGAGGCGGTAGTGGTGAGTTCCCTCGCTGAGTCCGTGGGTTCCACCAACCTGGAGGGTAAACGACTAATATATATATATATATATAATAAAATAAAATTGAACGGTTAAATGAATCTGACTTTCTAAGCCAGGAGGTAGTTAGTCTACATTTGACCCACCAAGAATGCTGGTCTGAGAATTGCCAGTCAAGATGAGTCTCATTGATTTCGTGGTTATGGTCTCGATGTGCCATCGCTGACCGTAGAACACAAGCTTGATTATCTACCTCATTGTGTTCAAAATACTAAGAGCCTCCGTGGCTTAGGCGGCAGCACGCCGGCCTCTCACCACTGGGTCTGTGGTTCATATCCCGGTCACTCCATGTGGGATTTGTGCTGGACAAAGCGGAGACAGACAGGTTTTTCTCCGGGTACTCCGGTTTTTCCTGTCACAAATTTAATTTCAGCAATACTCTCCTCTATCATTTCATTTCATCTGTATTTCATTTCATCATTGCCCCAGGGGAGTGCGACAGGCTTCGGCAGCCAGCACAGTTCATATCCTCGCCACTAGATGGGGGCTTCATTCAATAAAATACTACTGCATGTTCGTTTGCCCATTACTATTGCCATGGGATTGAAAATTGACAGGTGTGAAACCAAGTCGGTACCATCTGAACTACAGCGATGAACTGAAAGGCTCGCCAACACTAAGTACACAGCTACTACTCGGCTGCTGCCCTACACTTAACTCGTATGTAGGGCTCATTGCAGGAGACGGTGTTATTGTTTCAGTCGTGTTTCAACCAAATGCTCCCTACGTTTTTTTCTCAAATACTGAGAACAAATAATTTAAGAATGTTAACCCTTAATAATTTCCATAAGATATTAGAAAGTTGAGGAAGAACCAGGAATTATAAGAGGTCCACATACCATTCAAAACTAAATATTAAAAAATAAAAACCTTGGTTCGTATATTTTCTCTAAGTGTATTGTAGTATAGTAAAATATGTATAAGCTAACATTCTTAAGTTATCTATTCTCAGTATTTGATAACATTTGGAGATCATTTGGATGAAAAACAGCTGGCAAGGGAAGTATCAGGTAAGACACGTCGAAACCTATCTTGAAACTTTGTGGATGTAATCGTTGTACTATACGAGGACAACGTGCGGAAAATCAGCTGCCAGATTGAACTGAAAGGCTCCGAAATCATGTGGCGAATCTCTCATATAAATCAATGGGAGGTAGCGAGTGCCACAGGGATGTCCAGCTCCGCCAGACGTCATGCCTGCGTACCAGGATGTCAGGTACGATTTTGGAGCCTTGCAGTTCAATCTGACGGCTGATCTTCCGTCCTCTTATAGTACAACGATTGCGTTTACAAAGTTTCAAACCTTGACTTTATATTATAGTGTAAGTTGTAAATCAAAACAGTAATGTTAATTCTTTCCATGTTAACACTATCAAGTGGGCAAGATGATTGTAGTAATAAAAGGTAACATAAACTGGTCTTACTTGTGTTGGCATTAGCCGAACGTAAAACATCACAACAAGTTGGTTAAAAAAGTGATGCCAGATAGCCTTAACAACCATCAGTTTGCACCGAATTATACAGAAGTTCCCGTAGGGGAGCCCCGGACCCCTTTTCTTGCAGCCTCTTCCATACCCCCTAACACCCGGTTGGGTGTACGCCCCTGGTAACACAGGTTAACAAACAAATTCCACACACATCCAAGTACATGACGGTACATGATCACGATGTCGCAAAGCCCCTAAGTAACCACTACACCTTAAAGGGATCTTAATATATGTAAGTATGTAGTTTCATTTCACTACCAACTGATACTTCTTACTGCCACAGGACGAGCTGCACCCTAGAGTCAATTCAAGAAATATGAAATGAAGGCTGCTCATAAAAGTTAAGCCTTTCTTTGTGCTCACTTCTCATCATTCATCCAGGTCGCTTCTGTTTGCCCGCAAAACAGTGCCACAACCGCGTCGATAAATCCCAACCAGAGGCAAATGAAGGCAAACTTCAGAGATACATCTTCAAGAAATATGACCCGTGTGCCGAGCCTCAATGTCGAAGAACAACTTAGGGGGTTGCGACATCGAGAACATTTAGAGCTGTGTAATTGGTCGTGTGTAGTACGGTATTTGTCAGATAATCTGTGTTATTGTGTTGGCTGTATTATTGTGAGTATTTCTAATTGAGTCTAAGATTGGTATGAAGGCGGTCGTGGATTTATGTTAGCCACCATCCCGGCATTTACCTGGAGTAAAAGTAGGAAACTACGGAAAACCACTTCTAAATTGGCTGAGATAGCAATCGAACCTACCTCTTTCCTGTTCTGCCCTACGAGGTTGAGTGAACCCCACTCCAGCCTTCAGACCAGAATAAAATTTCTTGGCAGAGATAGGAATTGAACATAGACCTCCGCGGTGACACCCAAGAATAGTAGTCACTGTGTTCCCCCAGGGGCTCACATCTGGTGGGACGTGGGTTGGCGACCATGTGACCCCAGCTGAGTCCGGCATTGCTTCCACTTACTTGTGTCGGGCTCCTCTCCGTCTTCTTTCCTATCGACCCCTCTTGGCCAACTCTTGTTTTCTTCCGAGCCCGACGGTATTAGGGTATCCGAGGCCTAGGGAGTCTTTCACTTTCCCGCCTTAATTGGCCCTTGTCTCATCTTTCCTGATCCCTCATTCTTCTAGGGATCAACGTTCTTTTGATTTTCATTTTGTAAGTATTTTGAACCTCAATTGCCTTTTGTACGTATTTTCAATCTCATTTGCCTTTTGAATTTCAATTGCATTTTGCAAGTATTTCGACTCTACATTTCATTTTGTGCGTATTTTTCGATCTATTCCTTTTGTATTTTCCTTCTAAATTCATTTTTGTAAGTATTACCACTCTCCATTTTGAAAATATTTTCAGTCTCACTTAATTTTCGTTCTGGTTACCATTTCATTGTCATTTTCGTTATCACCCAGAGCATTAGGGGCCGATAACCTAGATGTTATGCCCCTTAATACAACAATTATCATCATCATCATAGTCACTTGAGCCTCCATGGCTTAGGCGGCAGCACGCCGGACTCTCACCGCTGGGTCCGTGGTTCAAATCCCGGTCACTCCATGTGAGATCTCTGCAAAACGGAGGCAGACAGGTTTTTCTCTGGGTACTCCGGTTTTCCCTGTCAAAATTTCATTCCAGCAACACTCTCCACTATCATTTCATTTCATCTGTCATTCATTTAATTATTGCCCCAGAGGAATGCGTCAGGCCTCGGCAGTCGGCACAGTTCATATCCTCGCCGCTAGATGGGGGATTCATTCATTCCATTCCTGACCCGGTCGGAGACTGGAAGCAGACTGTGGATTTTCATTCATCATAGTCACTGTGTCAAGGGGTGGATTTGGAGAGCAAGAATACCTGTCACTAAGGCATAATAAAAAAGGGTCCTTTATCCATTTGGACAGAGCGAGAATCACAATATTCGAAGTATGCTGAAGATGACGCTG
The DNA here is from genome assembly GCA_946902985.2 of Meconema thalassinum. Classification (NCBI taxonomy): domain Eukaryota; kingdom Metazoa; phylum Arthropoda; class Insecta; order Orthoptera; family Tettigoniidae; genus Meconema; species Meconema thalassinum. Next base: position 84,704,715 of record OX336392.1, on the reverse strand, counting down.
GATGTTAATTTTCCATGAAATGGCATTGTTGTACAAGATATCGTAAAATCGCCCCCTGTGAGAGGGGGATAGAACACCCATGAGGAATTCTCTGCTTGTCCTAAAAGGCGACTAAGAGGTTAAAGTGTGGTTAACTCACGACGCATGATACACTTCGGGTAACGTTGAGTGACCAACGTTCTCAGGGGCATACGGGAAATGGCACTGGGTGAGTTAGCCGTGGTCGTTACGGCTTGACTGCTGGCAGTCGCTCACATCCGGAAGGCGAGGAGGTTCGAATCCCCCCGCCGGCAACCTTGAAGATGGTATTCTGTGGTTTCCCATCTTCCTTCCAGGTAAATGCCGGGGTTGGTCCCTATCTATAGGCCACAGCCGCTACCTTCCAACTCCTTTTCCTTACATTCAAAATTTTCCTCCCCAGACAACACTCCACACGCGACGGTACTTGAAGCTCACCCATTGGGTGTCCGCCTCGAAGCAGCTACTAAAACTGGCGAGCCGAATATGAACTCGGACACTCCCGGCACTAAAGGCCATACGCTAAGAAAAACGAAAAAGAAAAAAACGGGAATTAGCAACCCTGAAGAGCCCCTGCGTTGGGTTAATTTTTCCCTTACTCTCTTGGCTTTTATGGCTCTATAATTACTGTTAGTAAATTGACCCATTTTTACACACATCACAAAAAAAAAAAAAGTTTGCATATTTCTTGTAGTCCCAAACCCATGCGTGCGTGTATATCGCCTGTGACAATGAGTATAGATCTGTGCGACCCGGTGAACGTATGCACGACCAATACATCCGGGACCGATACCAACAGTGGGGAGTTGGTGCAATGTTTTGGGGTGGCATCATGTATGGTCACCGAACCCCTCTTGTGTACATCCCAGGGCGTATGAAAGGCATACGTTACAGGGATACTATCCTGGCACATGTATTGAAAGGTTATGCTGACAACTTCGGTCGAAATTTCACTTTCATGGACGATAACGCTCGCCCCCACTGTCAATGAATTTCTTCAGGAGAATGGTATTCACAGCATGGAATGCCCTGCCTATTCTCCCGATCTCAATTGTGTATAGCAGGCGTGGACACTGCTTAAAAATAAGTCCGTCCGCACTTTCATCCTTGGCAATATGCAAAAACTTTTTGATGTTAGTGCCCCTTGCAGATTGAGCCATTTCTACAGTCGAAGGTGAACAAAATATTTATTTTTATGTTCGACCCTGACTATTATATGTCAGAAAACTGTATCATAATGATGGTCATTATACCACCATTTTTCATTATGAAACAGTTTCTCCCACCAATCACAGCTCAAGAAACAGTTGTTTGACCAATTAGATAAGGATAACATCGCACCTGCACTGTGTTCCAAGGCCTTCTAATTTAAATTTCACTGCGTTGGCTAGTGCCATAGTGGGGTAATTGAGGAGGCCATGGTCAAATACAAGGCATTCTCTGCGTCACATGCGCTCTGTTCAGTACATAAAACTGGCGAAATCTCGACAGATATTTAGGAATATTTAAGTTCGAACATAAAATAGTTATAATAATTATCGTCGAACATAAACAGTCGTATGCAACTCGCCTATAATGGTAATTAAGGCACTTGTATGGAAATTATTAAACTCGCATACGCACGTTTTATAAACATAGGCCTACTCGCGTCTTAATTATTGCCATTATAGGCCAGTTGCATAATGTACTATTATGTTCGACCCTCACTATTATGTGTTTGAAAACTGTATCATAATGATGGTCATTATAACACCGTTTTTCATTACGATACAGTTTCTCCAGCCAATCAGAGCTCGGTCATTGACCAATTAGGTAACGATAATTTCGCGCATGCGCTCAAAATCCAACATGTCGGACATAAACACAACATCGAACTATAATAAATTACCGACATGGAATACCCACCGTCCATATGTTCGCGTAAATAAACTGGCGAATATGAGACAAGAAATAGCACAGTACCTTAAAATCACTAACACTAATTTCTACACAGCGCATTGTCTTCAAATGACTGCGGTGACAATATTACTGAGGGACGGCTGATGTAAACATATGGCTGCATATGGCATTGCAAACCCACAGAGCGCATGCGTCGGCCGTTCAAAGCTCTTGAAAGACGAAGGTATAACACCCAACGCTCGCTCTGCGATCACAAAATTCCAGTAGCTGACTCTCAACAGATATTTATGAATATTTATGTTAAAACATATAATAAAGTTATAATTATCGTCGAACATAAACAGTCGTATGCAACTCGCCTATAATGGTAATTAAGACACTCGTATGGAAATTATAAAACTCGCATACGCTCGTTTTATAAAAAATACTCGTGTCTTAATTATAGCCATTATAGGCTCGTTGCATAATGTACTATATTGTTATTATTATTATTATTATTATTATTATTATTATTATTATACCGACAGTAGTGGCTACGCTGGCTAAAGCGCGGCGTTAGGTCATGGGGCCAAGCTCTCTGCTGACTCGGTGGACGCGTGGGTTCGAGCCCCACCGTCGGCTGTCCTTGAAATGGTTTTCCGTGGTTTCCCATTTTCAACACCAGGCAAATGCTGGGACAGTACCTTCTGACAGGCCACGGCCGCTTCCTTCCCCGTTCTTGCCCACTTTCATCCATTCTTCTCTTCTCTCATCCCGACGCGCAGGTCGCCCACGGGCGTCGACTAGAAAGACCTGCGCTCGGCCTCTCAGGAGGCTACACGAAAAAAAAATATTATTTTAACTCGCATTTAACTCTTTTATTAATCTACCTCGTGAGGCGGTGACTTGCTTTCTTTGCTCTCCTCCGCGGAGGTTTAGTTTTGTTTCCGGACTCGGCCAATGAATTCAATTCTGATCTGAGTGCTGGAACGGGGGTAAGCTCAGTGTTGTGAGGCAGAAGATGTATTCCATTATTCCGCAGACAGATGTCTGGACGGTACGTCACTTAAGACCACGGGCACCTCCTGTTTTTGTTTTGAGTCTTCAGTCTTTTGACCGGTTTGATGCAGCTCTCCTTGTTTTCCTGTCCTGAGCTAATCGTTTCATCTCTGCATAGCTACCACACCTTACACCCGAAAAAATCTGTTTAACATATTCTAACCTTCGTCTATCCCAACAGTTCTTATCCTTGACCTTTCCTTCCATAACTAACCTTGCTATTCCTGGGTGTCTTAGATTGTGTCCTACCAACCTATCTCTTCTTTTAATTAGCAGTTGCCGCAAACACCTCTCCTCTCTCAATCGTCTTAATACCTCTTTTTTCGTAACCTATCTGTTCTTCATCAGTCTCCTGTAACACCACATTTCAAACGCTTCTATTCTCCTCTTTTCTGCTGCACCAATATTTCAAGCCAAACCTCATACCGCTGTGCTGTCATCACTCTACTAATGTATCCAGTAACCGCGGACCAATCAGAGTTCTGAAAATAATGATGATGATATTTGTTGTTTTAAGGGGCCTGTCATATAAGTTATCTTCTCTGATAAAACAAGTATTTCCGTGAAGAACTAAACAGCCTATTTTCATAATCCTACTTATGTTAATTGCCTCTATCAACATACAAAATTTCAGTTTGATTGCTGTAATAGATTCGTAGATATTGAGATCCATTTAAATATTTCGGATAGTCGCCATGTTGGAATGTTATATGTTGTACCCTTCAATGGTTCCTAGGATGCCGACTCTAGCTCGGGGTAATGGTCTGTCCGGTGTGGCTCTAACTTAATTTAAACACCCTAGGGATATCGTCAAGGATCACAGGAGGCTTAACTTAAAATCAGTATGTCAGAGAACTCCTAATATAAAATAATTTATTCACAAAACATCATCTCCCATTTGCTCCCATCCACAGACAATAAAACAACAAAATATACTCCCTTAAATTATTCTGAACACAAAATCAAATTGAAAAAGGTAAATTATAATCACACTGGCTGAAACCAGGAAAAGAAAATAATCTAATTCACTGCAGTCCACTGCTTCAAGATCAAAAATAAAACGTCCACAGACTTAATTCATCAAAACTATGGTCTGAATAACCCAGCCATTCTGTCAAAAAAATGCGCACTCATGTTTATAATTGCAAAATTGGTTTTTGGGATTCGGACAGGCTTTCTCGTACAATCATCATTCTTCCTCACAAGAGTCAAATGTTGAAGGCAATAGACTTATTCTAGGCCACAGGCATGTGTGCATGTTCTAGCTTAAAAACAATTAACTCACTCAGAGCTATGACTCTGCTAATTTCGGTAATCCAAAACAAGTCAAATACATGAAGCATCAAATAAATACACTTCGGTGGCCGATGCCCCGTTACTTTTAATAAACAAACAACTATAATGAATGCACTCAAAATGATATCACAAGACATGACTTCGCTTCCTGAAGCGGTACAACAAAAAAGAAACAAACCCTGGGAAGCTAGACTACCTTCCCTCTCAAAGAAAACAATACCATCCAACGTGGTCTCCCGACCTTGTGACAGACACTCTCACACCATAATAAACCAGCTGGGCGAGCAACGACCTTCGCTGCTCCTTTCAGAATTCAGACGGCTGACCACAATCTTTATACCTGCTTCCTATGACTGCCTTGAGCTCGAGCTGTACAGTTACCTTTCCGACGGAGCTATACTGCACTCTCATCAGACAATTAATTCAATCATTTCACTTACCAATTATAACATCGTAGACTCGCGGGAATTTCGCCTCCGCTATTTATTCACTTACCCGTTATATCATCGTAGATTCGCGGGAATTTCGCCTCCGCTATTAAACTCACTTACCATTTTATATCATCGTAGAACACGGGAATACCACTTCCGTTTTTAATTTCAGCTCAACCAAGGATCAACTCTCAACCTTTTCTGAATATTATATTATCATCCAGCCATTCCATCTTACCTTACTTTACCTTGGTGTGGTCTTCAATACCTTACTTACCGTTCACCTAATTTCAGTGTCACTACTGGTCTTTGTCACAATGTCAAGCTATCTCCCCCATACTAGCTTTTACGTTATGGTCGTGCGTAAGCAATATCAACCCAATTATTCCCTTAAATGTGCATTAAGCAAAGTTACTGACACCCTCAAACAAAACACAATTAAACAAGATTTGATGCTCATATACGAATCTTACATTATAAAACACACAAAAAAATCATAAATGACAAATATACACTAATTTACACAAAACATGCCTGCTGTGCCCAAAATATCTATTTTATCATAATTGCTTATGATCGAGATAAACTTATCCGATTCCCATGATGGGATACGCTATGGCAAACATGCCCCATGCAATATCTACTTATCTCCTATACATCATGATGGTGATGATATGGTCCTTGATATCAGTCTTCTGGATCAATTGGTTCTTCTTGCAAGGAGGAGAATTTTACACACGGTTTCCAAAAGAATTCACCAAAGCAAAGGTCCACTGTGAATTATTATTATTATTATTATTATTATTACAATGCACGGTCCTCGCGTATGTATCCCCTACTTCCTAGAGCTATCATCAACCTACTCAATTCAGCTGATAGTTCATAGCTTCCTATCTCATAGATGTGTGATCGGTCGTCTTGCTTAGGGTTGTGGCTGTAGAGCAATTCGGCCGCTGCAACTACGACTGAGCAGTCCTATTTAGGGTCCACTCTGCTCACCCCACATGGGGAAGGGGCTAGAAAAGGTGCCCTAAACATAGTCAGCCACTTATACTACCGATTGGATAGCCGCGTCCAAAGGTGTCACACCCATGCGGTCGAAAATGTATAAGTAACAAATTTTATTTTGCGACCTGGAATGTAAGAGCACTCACTGATGACCCCGCAAATGAGAGACCTGATAGGAGAACAGCTATTGTGGGTAGAGAGCTACGGAGATATGACATTGACATAGCAGCACTTCGGGAGACCCGTGTTGCTGAGGAAGGTCAGTTGAATGAGCAAGGTGCAGGGTACAGCTTCTTTTGGAAGGGGAAACGTGAGGACGAACACAGAATACCTGGAGTTGGCTTTGCCATTAAGAGCAAGCTTCTCAAGGATCTGTCAGAGCTTCCAACTGGGTATAATGAACGCCTCATGACACTAAGACTTCGGTTATATAACAACCAGCATGCCACGGTGATCAGCGCATACGCCCCCACACTAGATGCTGATGATGACATTAAGGAAAGGTTCAATTCAGATATGGATACCGTCCTATCAAACATCAACCGTGAAGATAGGATCATCTTACTCGGAGATTTTAACGCTAGAGTGGGCAGGGACTACAATGTTTGGAATGGTGTCATTTGTAAGGAGGGAGTTGGGAGCGAAAACTCCAATGATATCAGACTGCTCTCCAAATGCACTGAACATGAATTGGTAATCACCAATACTATCTTTCGCCAAAAGAATCGCTTTAAAACATCATGGCAGCACCCTAGATCGAAGCACTGGCATCTTATTGACTATGTGATTGTACGCAAGAAAGATTTACGAGATGTTCTTATCACCAAAGCAATGACAGGAGCCGATGACTGTTGGACAGATCACCGGCTTATCAGATCAGTTATGCGTATACTATTATCCACACAGAAGAGGAAGCAACAGATGAGCTGTAGGCATATTTTTGATACCGAGAAGTTTGGTAAGACAGAGCATATCTCCCAATATAAAGAGTTGCATAGCCAGACACTGCCACAGGAATACCATCCAGATGTAACACTGCACTGGGAGAGTCTGAAGACCGCTATTCAGAATGCTTTCAAGGAAACGCTGGGATATAAGACCAGGAAACATCAAGACTGGTTTGATGAAAATGATGATGAAATTGAAGCATTAATCTCAGAAAAGAGAAACGCCTTGCAAACTTGGAGAAAAGATATGAACTCCCGTACTAAGAAAGAAGCATTTTGTCTTGCGAAGGCAAATGTCCTAAGAGGAACTCGTGCGCTCAAAAATGCATGGTGGACATCCAAAGCTAAAGAGCTGCAATATCTAGCAGACAAAGATTCGCGACAGTTCTTCCAAGCCACAAAAGCGATTTATGGCCCCTCCACGTTTGGTAGAAATCCACTATGGTCCAGTGACAAAAGTACACTTCTAAAAGATCAATACTCCATCATGAATAGGTGGAAGGAGCATTTTGAAGACCTCTTGAACCAGGACCCAGTTATTGATGAGCAGTTGTATGATATATTAGAACAAGCACCCATCAAGGAAGAACTCGGTACCCTGCCAACACTAGATGAGGTTCAGTGTGCTATTAATCAAGCAAAGCGACACTAAGCCACTGGATGTGATGGAATACCCGTGGAAGCTCTCAAAGAAGGAGGTGAGGAACTCATAAGCCACATACATGATCTTATCATTAAAATTTGGAGAACTGAAAAAATGCCTGCTGATTTCAGAGATAGTCTGATAGTTCCCATATTTAAGAAAGGTGATCGTGCAGACTGCAACAACTATCGTGGCATATCTTTGTTATAATGCCTTGGAAAGCTTATTGCTCGTATTTTGGCGAATCGTATTCTATCCCTGGTGGAGAAAATACTCCCAGAGAGCCAATATGGTTTCAGGCCTTCTAGAGGAACTGCAGATATGATATTCACTGTTCGTCAGCTTCAGGAGAAATGTAGAGAGCAAAATAAACTTCTTTATATTGCCTTTATAGACCTCAGTAAGGCATTTGACTCGGTAAACCGTGAATCCTTGTGGAAGATTTTAGCATTGTATGGTTTTCCACTGAAATTTATTACCATCTTAAGACTACTCCACACTGATATGAAGGCAAATGTCATTGGTAACGACTCTATTGGAGAACCATTTCATATAAATACCGGCGTTAAACAAGGCTGTGTGATTGCCCCTACACTGTTTTCTCTGTACGTTGCCACTGTCATGCAGTTAGTCAAAGATGATCTTCCTACAGGCATACAGATAACTTACAGGATGGATGAGAAGATCTTTAATTTGAGCCGTTTAAAGGCAAGGACTCGAACATCTCCTGCTGCATTGGTTGAGTTACAGTACGCTGATGATAATGCAGTAGTAGCTCAATCAGAGGACGAACTTAGGAAAATCCTGAATGCTTTTTCTTCAACATACAAAAAGATTGGGCTGAAACTCAACACCAGTAAAACCCAAGTCCTCTACCAACCAGCCCCTGGACAAGGACAAAGAAACATCAATGTCACCATCGACGGAGCGAAGCTTCAAGAAGTTAACACCTTTTCTTATCTTGGCAGCACCCTGTCATCAAGTGCAAATATAGATTCCGAAATCTAACACAGGATTAACCGTGCTGGGGCATCCTTTGCAAGATTGAGGTCTAGAGTTTTTGACAACCATGATATCAATGCTGTAACGAAGATCCTTGTGTACAACTCGGTTGTAGTTCCCACCTTACTTTACGGATCTGAGTCCTGGACATGCTACAGACGTCATTTTAAAAAGCTGGAGCAATATCACCAGCGTTGTTTGAGGAGATATCTTCGTGTCACATGGCAAGACAAACGCACAAACACCAGCATTCTCGAAGAAGCACAGACTACCAGTGTTGAAGCCATGCTTTTAAAACGTCAGCTGCGATGGACAGGACACGTAATCCGCATGCCCAATAATCGCATTCCCAAGCAAGTGTTTTGCTCTGAACTAACTGAGGGCAAGCGCTGTGTGGGAGGTCCGAGGAAGCGATTCAAAGACGTACTAAAGGCTAATATGCAAATGTGCCATATTGATATCAACAACTGGGAGACCTTAGCTCTTGATCGCTCATCTTGGAGATCAATTGTTCATCGTGGTGCGATACTTTTTGAAGAAACCCGCCGACGTATGACAGAAGATCGGAGGCAACGCAGAAAGAACAAAGTGTTCATTAGAAGACAGGGAATGAATGCGGATGTCTCACCTGGACCTGATACTACCTGTCATCACTGTGGGAAACGGTATCTCTCCCGCATTGGGCTTTTTAGTCACCTCCGGACTCATCGATGAAGAGTCATTCAGCATTGGAAGGCCAACCTACTCGAGACGAGTGTTTGCTATCATCGTCATCATCATCCTATCTCACTGACTTTGCTGCTAATAGCACGTGTGGCTATCTCTACCATATACTGTTTCGTACTGTCACGGTATGCACACTCGCGATACTGTTCTGATTCGCACTCGCGAATACTTAGCGGTATTCAAAATGTCCCAAGATAGAACTGCTCATCCTTATACATTTTCTTAATTTCAGAACGCGGCGATCATAGGCTCGCGTCTCTGCGATGCTCAAAGTAGAACTTGTAAAATTTCTGTTAATGTTCTAACGCAATGGTCGTGGGCTTGCGCCTCAGCAGTGCCCCAAATAGAAACTTGTAAAATTTTTAATATTTCAGACCGCCACGAGCGTGGGCTTGCGCCTCTGCAGCGCCCCAAGAGAAAACTTGTATTCGCTGCGTCTCCAGCTATTATTTATATGATTTGTCGTAGAAGTACTCGGAGTTGGGAGCTTTAAAATTTATTTCTATAATAACACTCGCATGAATATGCAAATTAGCTCCTTCGAACGTCCTCATTTTCAATGTCTCATGGCTTCTTTTAATCCAAAATCCGATCGCTGGATCATTAGATAATGAGCTCCGTAATTCCATTCATTGTTCCTTAATTTCGGCGGGATTTGGTCGCGTCTCGCGTTCCTCGCTGCTATTGGTAGTTTCAAATCCACCCCCTAATTTCGTCATATTTCTGGCAAAAATCACAGAATGACTCAATTTAAATTTTGAAGATACTTATGAGAGGCTGGGATTGTCCCCTATACGATGGTGTAATTCCTGTTTCTGCATTTTAATTACTGCTCCAATTTCTCTCAAATGGGCGGGGTTTATCTAGTAAGTGATCGTTGAAATTTTCGTATTTACCCGCTTGGTTGAATGACCGTTTCGCGTTGTCTAAGCCCATGTGGTTACCAGATGATGGCCTTCTCCTGCTCTCTCCATTGTCCGCGCTCGGTGAAAGTTGTACAAAAAGCACGTACGGGTCATCCTTTGTTGTCCTCTGGTCTAAAGTCAACGTCTTTCTTACATCAGCTTTGAAACATGAATAAAATCTTGTTGAAATAAATATGTAGAATTTATGCAATCACAGATGCATAAAGGTTACAATGTATAGGCCATAGAGTCGTGTACCATTAATGGAAAATGATTGCGTAGGTTCATTATTCAAACTATCACTTCGATCGCATGATGACGACACAAGAAATAAAAACTTATTTTTAAAATTCGCACAGCCGCCATCTTGAGGTTATGTAAACCATTGAACTGAATTAGATACCAATACATTACAATGTATACAAACATTTCCTGTACCAAGTTTCATTGCGTTTGGATCATTAAATCGCGAAAAAGGTCTATTTAAAATTTTCAACTTCGCTTGGCCGCCATATTCGTTTTGTAGTTAACCGGTTTATGACAGTCTTTTAAATGAACTTCCAGTAGTGTCCTTTATCTCCATAGACAATTTCAGGGTGATACCGCTAATAGTTTCAGAGATATAGAATGCCGGTGAAATATTTCGCACAGCCGCCATGTTGAGGTTATGTAAACAATTGAACTAAGTTAGATGTCGGTGCATTAAAATGTGTATAAACGTATAATGTACCAAGTTTTATTGCGTTTGGTTGTTTAAGTCGCGAGAAACGTCAATTTAAAAGTCTCAACTTCGCTTGGCCGCCATGTTGGTTTTGTAGTTACCAGGTTTTCAATGGTCACATGGGTGAACTTCTAGTAGTTACCTTTATTACCGTAAAATATTCCAGGGTGGTATCGGTAATAGTTTCAGAGATATTGAATGCTGGCGAAATATTTCGCACAGCCGCCATGTTGGATTGGTGTGACATAACAACATTTGAAGGACACTTTCGGGGTCGTCCAGAATAGTGCTATTAACTTACCGAGTTTCATTGAAATCGCTCCAGCCGTTTAGAAGTTATTAGGGGGAACACACACCATCACACACACCAACACACACACAGACACACGCGCACACAGACAGACACACGGACAAAAGGTGATCTCATCAGCCAATTTTTTTTCATAAATAAAAATAGCCTAAAAAGAAAGGATAGATGTGGGTGGACTGATCGAACCGGCGGGTTCAACTCTGGATGGGTTTTGTAAATACGCGTCCTGTTACGAGAAAACGGTGAGAAAGTTAGCCTGCTCTAAATCGCTATATTTGTTGTGCTGGAGTACAACGGTTATATTTCATCCTTTATAATTTTTTTGATAATATTATATATGAATCGCAGCCAATGGCCATAAGCTGGGCACTTTTAATTGAACGACCGAAGGCTCCCAACAAGTTCAATTTCACTAGTTCCAACTTTGACTACCAGATGCTACTGTCACTAACACTAGCGACGAAAGTTGGAACTTGATAGAGCGTTTCCTAATCAGCCAAATATAACCCACGAATTTTGCTACACCACCAATTGCAGAAGTAGGTTCTTTTACATGACATAAATCTATGATATGGGCCTGCCGGCTTTACTTACCCTGTCAAGAAAGGGCATACTGAAGGATTTTAACGCCCTTAAAAATATTGACGACTACTGACGTGTTTCAATCCGGCATTTAGGGCATAGTATTTCAGTAGCAATAAATACATTCAACATAAGAATGATATAAATCTCCGATTTACCAAACTGTGTCGTGATTGGATATTGCCACTTATTGGATTAGTTGTTGAACAACTTGAACCTGCTGTGTTTGCTATTCCTATACGTAGTTATGATGTATGCGGATAATTTCCCTCGTAACGATTTTTGTTTGTTATTTTTGTGGGTAGCACTGCAGTGCATACTGATGTGGGCAGGAGATGTGAAAGGTCATATGTTCTGATTGCATTAGTGAGTTTGCTGTTCTGTGCAGTCGTCCACTCCTCCTACGCAGTCGGTATTAAATTCAGTCGCTGCAGTACTTCCACTTTGTGCTGGCTCGCAATACATTCTTGTAACTCAGTTACCACAGCAAAACAGATCTCCTCCTCCTCTTTATGTCCAGGGAGTTCATGCTTCTAGCTCACACACACCGTACATTGGCAATTTAATTGTAGACTTGTTTTATTTTTGTTACTGTAATTAAGAACAGTAAATTTGTAGGTTTATGGGAACCATAATAGGACAAGTTAGTCAGAAGTGCATTCAATCAAATGAGAAATTTATTATGCAATAGAGACCTTAGTTTAAAGTCAAAACTCATGTTGCTAAAATGTTATGTGTTCTCGGTACTCTTCTACAGTGTGGAAGCTTGGACACTCAAAGAAGATATGATTAACAGACTAAAGACGTTTGAGATGTGGACATATCGAAGGATCTTACGCGAAAGCTGGATGGATAGAATAAAACATTTGAGATATTGCGTAGGATAGGTAAAGATAAGGAGATAATTAATTACCTGTTTCAAAATTAGGAAGTTACAATACTTGGGGTCGCCTCCGTAGCGTAGCGGTCAGCATGGTTAGCTGCCGCTCCGGAGGTCCTGGGTTCGATTCCCGGCTCTGCCACGAAATTTGAAGAGTGGTACGAGGACTGGAACGGGGTCTACTCAGCCTCGGGTGGCCTAAATGAGTAGAGGGGGTTCGATTCCCCCTCAGCCATCCTCGAAGTGGTTTTCCGTGGTTTCCCACTTCGTCTTCGGGCAAATGCCGGGATGGTACCTTCTTCAAAGCCACGGCCGCCTCCTTCCCTCTTCCTTGCCTATCCATCCCTTACCTTCCCTCATGAGGCCCCTGTTCGCTATGCAGGTGCGGCCGCCTGGGCGAGGTGCCAATCCCACCTCACCAGTTGTATCCCTTCCGATTCGATGTTCCCAGCTCTAGGACACTGCCCGTAGAGGCGGTAGTGGTGAGTTCCCTCGCTGAGTCCGTGGGTTCCACCAACCTGGAGGGTAAAAAAAAAACAATACTTGGGTCGATTACATGACAGTTCCCCACACTGACACTTCCACACACTGCCTAAAATACTGACCCTTACCCAGAGCCCTTGGACGCGGCAACCTGTTTAATGACTCAGAAATAATCTCGACTGACAGTTCTACACACATCCCCCCCCTAAGGCTGTGTGTTCACCAATAATATTAACCTACTTCAGCGATCATCGTTACAGCCGCACCAGTGACAATGCACCTTAACATAATACTCATTTGGAGTGAAGAAAAGCGCTTGGTCTATGTACTTCATTACTAACACGGTCTCGAAAATATCATTGTGATGCAGTGTAATTTCCATCAAAATAAAATAAATGCAGAGTCTGATTTCCATCACACTTTAACCGGGCTGTGGACTGGCAAAATAATAACAAGACCGATCATTTTGGTGTTGTTATCATTTTGGCGTGTTTAAAATCAGCTTTCTAAGCTTCGTCAGTTGTTTTGTATATTTTTTTGTCATATTTGTTCAACAATAATATTAACCTACTCCATTTTCTGTGAATACGCAACTCATTTTTAATCTACTAGTACTTGTACTTGTACTCATAATAGCTGAAGAGTATTAAAAATGTTTGCCTCAAACCTTATACAGTAGATCAGTAGTTAAAGAATATAATATGTGATTCCAGATATATAAAAAGTTCTAATCAACAGTAGGCCAAATTTCAACTTGATCGTTTTCATAGTAGCCTTGGGGGAGGGGGGTGGGGGTGGGGTGAGATATGTGTGGAAATGTTAGTCGAGATTATTTCTGAGTCATTAAACAGGTAGCACGTCCAAGGGCTGTCAGTATTTTTATAGTGTGTGGAAGTGTCCGGACACCACTTGGGTCATATAATGAGAAGCGTCAGGTATCGTCTTCTACAAGAAATTACTCAAGGGAAGGTAGAGAGCAGAATGAGTCAAGGAAGAATAAAGATCTCTTGGTTGGACAATTTTAAAAAATGGTTCAAGTGTAGTTCCAGTGAACTTTCAAGTGCTGCTAGATCCAAAAATCTGATTGCTGTGATGATCGCCAACCTTCTTAGAAGAGACGGCACATGAAGGAGAAGGGGGGGGGGGGGTTATTGCAATTATAGTATAATTTAAGGACTGGGGCATTGTGCTCATCAACCCAATGTTCTTAGGTAACAATAATATGACCGAAGTCGTCGGATTTTTTTAAAGCGTTAAAAATCCCTCAGCATGTCTTCCTTCGGAGTGGAAGTAAAGCTGGCGCCGCGGTCCGATGTCACAGATTTATGAATGAAAATGAACCTTCCACTAACTACACTTGTGGAAACTAAAATTTGTAGGTTAGAATATTGATAACGCTCTATTAGTTCCAACGTTTGCCACCAGGTGCTGACTGCGATGCCATCTAGTAGGCAAGTCCGCAAGCTAGGTAGCGTGGACGGTAGCATTTGGTAGCAAAAGTAGGAACTCCTGGAAATTATTGTCTGCAGTCCTTACTTGAATTAAAAACAGATAAAACATACACTAATACAGCTACCACAACTAACACCGGTTATCAGACAGATTCGACACACACCCATAGTACACGGGGCTACATGACCGCGTAGTCGCAGCCCCTAAACAGAGGAACCAACCAACCAATAATATGGCAAGGCCTCAGTGAACATTTCCGCCTTTACATTCCTACTATTGAAAGTGTATTTACACCTGTGCTTACGAGCTAGTTTGACCTGGATTACAAACTACTGCATCCCGACGGCGAGGCGGACCAATTACTCGGCTCCCCAAGCCGAGATTAAATGAAACCACTAGTGGAGTAATTTGAAACAATAAACCTGTTCTACTGTCTGTGAGGGAAAAGTTATTTATAATAATATGCAAGTTTATGACCTAAAGGCCTGGCATTAGAATGAATTACTGAATGCCAGTGGCATTACAAGATAGTTAGTCATTGTTGTTTTCAGGGGAGGAACTACGAGGTCATCTGCACCTCTTAACACAGATTAAAGAATTCAAAATGGAGAGCGGAATACTTACAAAAGAGAATTTAGGACGAAAATACTCACAAAAGGAATAGATTGAAAAAATTCGCACAAAATGTAGGTTAGGTTCATAATACGTACAAAATGCAATGTAGAATCGAAAAACCTACAAATGCAATTGATATTCAAAATACTTACAAAATGCAAATGAGATTGGAAATACGTACAAACTGCAATTGAGGTTCAAAATACTTACAAAATGCAATTGAAATTGAAAATACACAATGAAATTCAGTTTGAAAAAACTCCCTTTTCAGATCCAAAATACTCACAAAGTGCAATTGAAATTCAAATATAATGAAAAGAAAAAGAAGGCTGACCCCTCGAAAAATGAGTTTATGAGGAAAGATGAGACAAGCGACAACTAAGGCGGGAAAGTGAAAGACTCCCTAGGCCTTGGATACCCTAATACCGACGGGGTCGGAAAAGAACAAGAGTTGACCAAGGGAGGCCGACAGGAAAGAAGACGGAGAGGAGCCCGACACAAGTAAGTGGAAGAAATGCTGGTCTCAGCTGGGATCCCGTGGTCGCTAACCCACGTCCCACTAGATGTAAGCCCGGGGGGGAGGAGGGGATTACAGGATAGGCTAACTATTCAAAATAATTTACGTAGAGCTTTCAGGTGTGGTAAGTTCTCGACATCGTGCTCATGTTGTCCCGTATACTTGGATATGTGTGAAAACTGTCTGAAAACTTGGCTGTTGACCCCCTCGTTGTGTAGTGCTTTCGGAAAAAAGCCTCCTGTATGGCGCTCTCAGGTCGCACCAGATGGTCAGTGGTGGACCTATGAGAGCGAAATCCACACTGGTACTCAGACAGGAGACCTCTCTCTTTCAAGAACCACACCAGTCGACGGTTCACCATCTTCTCCAGCAGCTTACCTAGACCATTTGTCAGACAAATGGGATCCTTTCCAGCTTTGGGAATCGGTATCACGATCCCCTCTCGCCATTGAGATGGAAACTCCCCTTCAATCCACATACGATTGAAGAGGATCAACAGTTGTTTTATACTGGATTATTGCCATTGCTTTCCCCCTACACCCCAGCAATATGCTATCAAACCATCCACGTCAAGCAAATCCCATCTCACCTAGGCGCCATTCAACGCCACATCCCTCCACGCCCACCAAGCAGCAAGCAATAATTAATTATTCCTAAAATAATTAATTAATCAGTTAGCCAGATCGCTCATTGTCACCGCCCCAACCGTTTCAACTGGGAACCTTGGGCGACAGGTAATTCTCTTCGGCGAGGCCACAACTAAAAGTCTGCTACGGCATTTGACTTCACACACACTTACAAATACTCACATACACACACAACTAATCAAACGCCAACATGGACACGCCCATGCCCTGGAGGTCCGGGATCGCTTCGCGGCTCTGCCAATACATTTTAATTGTGGCATGAGGGCTGGAACGGGGTACACTCAGCCTCGTGAGGCATAATTGAGAAGAGGAGGCTTCGAGGATATCAGATCAACCATTGTATTTACAATCCCAAGCACAAAGACAAAATCAGCACGAACCTTTACGATAACAGGAAAATAATATGCGATATGCAACACATTTATGAATCTACGTCCAGAAGTTTGCAACACTCCATCCTTCTTTATAAATTACCGACATGGAAAGTGCCCCGTACAAAATGTTACCATAAATAAGCTGGGGGATATGGGAAAAGAAATAGCACTGATCCTTAATCTCCCCAACTTTAATTTGTACAAAAGACAATGCTTTCGTAGGAGTTCGGCGACAATTTTAGTGAATCGTGGTGGTGATATAGCGACACTAAAACATCATGGAGGTCGGAATGACATTGTCAAGGTCTTTGATCCAAGGAGAATCAATAACCTGGCACATGCGCTCTGTTCAGTAAAGGCAACTGGCTGAATATCGACAGATATTTATGAATAGTTATGTTCAAATATAAAATAAAGTTATAATTATCGTCGAACATAAACAGTCGTATGCAACTCACCTATAATGGTAATTAAGACACTCGTATGGAAATTATAAACATAGGCCTACTGGTGTCCTAATTATTGCCATTATAAGCTTGTTGCATAATGTACTATTTTCACATTGTGCGCAATTATACTTTCATTCATAAGTTCATTGGTAGGATTCTTTGAAGACTATGAACGCATGTTCCCAATTCTTACTCCGATTGCACTCTGAACGGGGTACAGATTAAGCAACATATCTAACATGTCTATCACATATGAAGACTCCACGGAAAGAACAGGGTAAGTCCATTTTTTTCGGAAATGAGTTTATGGCGCATTCTGGTGGCCAGATCAGTTGAAATTACCTCAATGTTTTCATTTTTAGTGGAAACGGAAAGAACGTTCATACCTCACTTTTTCATAATTTAACTTTAGTTGTTATTTGTTTAACATGCACTTCCTTTATAACAAATAAATTTGGCAAGAAAACGTATATATTTTCCCTCAATTGGGGTGTTTTAAATAGGCTATTTATTTTTGGTGATGAAAGATTAAATTCGCTCTCCTGAAAAATGTAGAGAATGTGACTTACCATTTTTACCCGTGGAGTTTTCAGATACACTAACAATTACGATCGATAATTGGATCAGGTGTACCAAGTCAGGGGTTCCCAACCAGGGGGGCGTGAAGTGATTTCCGAATTTAGTTTTTTTTAACTCGAATATTACAATTTTGTAAAATAAACATTTTCGAATCTCTCCAAGTGATTGTCGCACCAAGTCAATCGTTCAAAAGCACTGGTAAATTACCAACTGTCGGCACAAACCTCTGCGGAGCTGCCAGGTTGGAGATGAAATAAGGAATTTGCTGTGTTGTAAGGAGCAAAATTATGCCAATTTTATCGTCTCGTTGGCATATCTTTGTGATTTCTTTGAAGCTTTGAACAGTTTGAAATTACATTTTCAAAGACATATTTATGCGATATATAATTTTCAAAAGAAAATATATGTATTGTCCGTTGAGCCATTACGTATTTAAAAACAAATTGTGCTAAATGTTCCGGCATAACTCAACAAAATGACAGCGTTTCGTCGACAGTGTCATGGTGAGGTGAGCTTTAACCAACTGAAGAGCCCGATAGCACACCGGGGCGAAACGCTGTCATTTTGTTGAGTTATGCCGGAACATTTAGCACAATTTGTGTTTAAATATTTATGCGAGTCAGGATTTTCAACGCTGAGTGTCATAGAAACAAAGCAGCGTTGTCGGCTTGATGTTGCAAGTGATCTCCGCTGTGCTCTGTCAAATATTAAACCAAACATACCGAATCTTACCAAGAGAAAACAGTGTCAACCCTCTCACTGACATTTGTTGACTAATTTAAGGATTTGTTGTAAAAGTGTGTTGAGTTAAAATGAAGTTAGTATGTAATAGATAGGTCTATTCCACAATATGTACTGTAGTGTTATTAGGTTAGGTCTATATCCTCCTCGTCAATCGAAGAGGTTATAGAAGCGACGAGTGGTGGGGAGGGGGGAGAGGGGAGACAGGTGGTGGAGGAGGGGGGGGGGGGGGCGCAATGAACTCCCGTATCTGAAAAGGGGAGCGTCAGCTGACAAAGGTTGGGAACCACTGCTCTAGATGAACAAAAGAGAGTCGTTGTTTCTCTTTTTTCTATGTGTTTTTTTCAGATTATATGCTCATAAGCCAGACATATTGTAAAATATCTGTATTTTTTTCCTTCCAGGTGAGTTCCCATTGGATCTTCTACTTACTACTGAAGCCACATATAGGGTACGTATTGTTACGTGCCACCCCCCTAGTGGCACTTTTGTAAACTGGATTACGGTGGGTTGAAGCACAACACAGATTGTTTCTTTAAAGAAATAATTAACTTTATTGCGGCCAGAAAATTACACTACTCATCAGCAAATACAAGCAATTGGAACCTTACTCCAGTTTCCTCAAGTCTCTTCCTTGAGCGCTCTTGGCCCTTTCACTAGTCAACAGACCACATAAGTTAATCCGTCCTAATGAGTACGGTGGCCTTGACAGAAACTACCTGCTCCTCTCCCTTATGTACACCGACTACAGTTACTTACGATCACTTGCTGCAGGCTGTTCACAAGCTGGGAGAAACAATGTCACTGGATTTCGTAACTCGCACGGCACTTCGTCGCCACACTTCTGTCGCTCAGGAAAACACGCACTAGCTCAGAAACACACACCCACAGAAAGCTCGGTCCCCTCACTGTTGAAGCCGCTTATATGGCAGGCTGGTGACTCACTGAATTCTAGAATCGTCCAGGACACACGGCTTCTAGAGATTTCCTTCACTGGCTGGGTCACGAATATTCTGGACCATCCCTTTCACTTCGCAGCCCGTTGCGTAACGCGCTCGTAACACACTGAGGCAGAGCACACACAGCCTGGGGGCAGCTGTGACTCAACGCGGCGAGGCGACAAAACAAACTCACAGCCGTAACAGTATGTTCAATGGATAACACTCTCAACTGAATATAAAGTGGTGCTTGAAGGTCAAACGTCCAATTCATGGTCAAGGTTGTTTTCATTCAGCTCTTCAGGGCAGAGAGACCATCAGCAATAATGTTTGCATCTATATAAAGCTATCAACGTATTTATTCTAGTAGATCAATTTCGCGTTTTGGGTTGGTCCAGTGTTGACAGACTGACTTGAGAAAATTGAACTTCAAAATCTAGATAAGCAAATGAGAATTCTTACTTAAATAGGCCTACATCGTTTAGGTTATGCTAATTTATCACCCACGTTTTACTGTTTTGGTGTTGAATGGGCGTGGTATTTTTGCACATTGGTGCAGGATTGCTGGAACTATCAAGCTTTCCTAATCGCAAACTTGAAAGAATATTCGATGATTCTTTTAGAGGCTGTAACGAATTACATACACTGCCATTTATTGTATGGCTTTTAGTGCCGGGTGTGTCCGAGGACATGTTGGCTCGCCAGAGGCTGTAGCTGCTTCAAGCGGACACCCATAGGGTGAGCTACAAGTTCCGTTAAATTTGAAGTAATTCCAACCTTCGCTATCAGATATCACTGATACCTAGTGGTGAACGTTGGAACTTTGATAGAGCGTTCCAACGAAATCTAACCTAGAAATTTACCTTCACACAGGTTTAGTCTGTGGAAGGATCTTTTGCATGCCATAAATCTATGACATGGGACCGCAGGCTTTACTTCCCCTCCAAAGGAAGACATACTGATGGATTTTAACGCTCTTAAAAATCCGACGACTTTGGCCGGGTTTGGACCCGCTATCTTGGACACAGCAGTTCAGCATGCTACCATGTAGGCCTAAGCCACCGAAGCCGCTGTCTTCGTACTGATAATTGTGTTCGAAATTGGAAGTAAAGTCGGCGGTCCCATGTCATAGATTTATGGCATGTTAAAGAACCTTCCACTAATTACACATGTGTGAAGCTAAATTAATTATAGGATAAACAGCGCTCTTAGGGTTCCTACGTTCGTCGTCAGGAGCTGACTGCGGTGGCGTCTAGTAGCCAAGTTCCGAACTAGTAGTTGTTGACGGTGGCGTTTGGCGACAAAAGTAGGAACTACTTGAAATTCTATGTCTGCAGTCCTTACTTGAATTAAACACAGATAACACACACTAATAGAGACATCACAATTAACACCGGTTATCAGACAGGTTCTTCACACACCCGAAGTACACGGGGCTACAGGACCTCATTGTCGCAGCTCCTAAACTAAGGAACGTGTGTTCGAAATTCAAATTCACACTCGCAAACTGTTTGTGTGTGGTTGAATGTCTTCCCTTCTGTCAACACTGGATTGTGCATGACTCCTCCCAGGCGTGTGGCCTTGGGATTGGTAAGAGCAGAAGCAAACGCAATGTTGTCACGTGCCTCATGCTCTCAATCCGCCATATTGTTTGTATTTGACGCGGGATCGGGTCAGGTCTCACGCATTACTCCCTTTGTACCGGCCCACATGTTCTTTCCCACAAATTGACCAGTTGATAAGCGTGACCTAGCCTTGCCTTGCGATTCCATTATTGAACAAACCGTGACCTTTAGACCGGAGACAGATCTGCTGACATTGTATAAAAAGCACCTGTATGGAAGGGACGATGCCATCCTCTAAAATGAGCGTGTATTGATCAGTAATGAGTGCGCGTCCATGTGCACGTTGCTTGGTTCTGTGCAATATTCCCATCATGAGGTTATCAAAACCCCCAGCAAGAAACAGACCCATGGTTAGAGCGCGATGCTCGGCCAACTATGCTGTATAACTCTTTTAATACTATGTTTTATGTTTATACGTAGTCTACTCCCTCTTTGCTGGGTTTTGTTTATAAGAATATACGATTATTTTTGATGTGTAACATCCTTCCACTCGGTAGCTAGATATTTTTTGTGGGAGTGATCTTGGAAAAGGGACAGAAATGGGACGGAAAGAATGTGCACGCGCGGTGGCGGAGATTGATACCACGACGTACTGTCGGTCATGTGGCTATGTGGAATATATATCGCATAGGTTAACTTCAAGGTTTGGAGGCCCCATTAAATATATTCCTACAATAAATCATCTTCAAGTTGTCGCTCTTTCGTGTGAAAATATTCATTATATCATATTTGCTGAAAACAATTATGATTTATTAAATCTTCATACTTTTGCTGTATTCTTATCTAATGTAAGCATTCGAGGTACTACTAATAATATAATATCGTATGGCCTCGGTGCCGGGTGCAAGCTTTGTTATTTGACACCCAGAGGGTAGCTTGCATGTCGAATTTCGTTGTTCCTTGACTATGAAAGTCAAGGAGGTTAGATGTTCGATATCTAAGCTCCTTGAACACTATAGCGCTTTGTAGTAGAGAAATGAGGAACTTTGTGTTGGCGGAAACTCCCGAGATTAATTTTGCCATTATGAACTCGGCCTACTGAATTCAAATGGGTTCTTTGACATGCCAACATCGTATGACATGCGTATCGATTTTTGCCGCCTTTCAAAAATCACTTACCACGGCCAGGAGTGAACCTGCAATCTTGGGGTTAGTAGACCTACGCGATATCCTCTCACCTACCGTGGCAAGCTATTCGAGGTACTGTTGGCCAACATTCAGTCCTATGTGGAATGTATATCGCATACGGTTTACTTCAAGGTTTGGAGGCCCCATTAAAGATATTCCAACAATAAATCATTGGCACTGGAGTTTTACAAGTAATTATTTCAATGACCAACAGAGTTCACTATTGACAAGGAATAGCATGCCACATGCCCCCATTTTTATGATAAAGTTTACGAAGTTTTCCAAAATACCGTCCCGGTATTAATGCCTTTTAAAACCAGTAAATACCCTGTTTGGTTTACAAAACAAATAATTAATGATTTGAAAGATAAAGACTTCCACAGAAAAAGAAAAGACTACTCTGAATATAGCAAATTGAGATACAAACAATTAAGAAACAAGACCAAAACAGACATCAAACTAGCTCATAAAGAATATATAACAACAGTTGAAAATAACATTAATAGTGATTGTAAAAATTTTTGGACGTACGTGAAAAGCAGGAGAAGGGCCAATGGTACATGTACTATAATGCAATACAATGAGGAAGAGCTAAAAAGCGGGGAAGCGGTTGTTCAGGGTTTTGCAAAATACTTCCAGTCGGTGTACTCACAACACCCTTCTTCCTACAGAATATCGCAAGATGAGGCAAATACGCCAGTAACCCTGCACATAAGCGAAGTAACAATGGCGGAAATTGATAGAGCGTTAAAAAAACTGAGACCAAAAACATCAGCGGGCCCGGACCAAATACCCCCTTACGTAATTAAGGGTTGCTCACAGATTTTAAAAGATCCCCTTCATTTCCTTTATAACCTAGCAATTAGTACAAATACATTCCCAGATATTTGGAAAAAAAACTCGCGTCTGTCCTATTTTAAAATCAGGTAACCAAACATTAATAAAGAACTATCGACCCGTGAGTATAGTATCAGCTGTTGCAAAGATATTTGAATTTATCTTACATGACAGAATTGTTACTCATGTAGCGCCAGCCATATCAGAACAACAACATGGATTCATGCAACGGAGATCCACAGTCACAAATCTGATGAATTTCTCCCACGATGTTTCATCTGAGTTGGATATCGGAGGACAGATGGATGCTATTTTCACGGATTTTGAAAAGGCATTCGATAGTATAGATCATGATATTCTTTTGACAAAATTAAACAATTTCGGTTTTTCACAAGCAAATTTACGATTTTTTAGCTCGTATCTGTCTGGTAGACAGCAATATGTATACTTTCTCGGAAATTCATCAATGGAATATACCGTAAATTCCGGAATTCCCCAGGGATCGAACCTTGGACCAATTATGTTTCTGATAGCAATCAATGACATTTCTGAATGTATTAAGCACTCTAAATGTCTTCTATACGCTGATGATTTTAAGATATTCCGTCCTGTATCCTCTGCTCATGACTGCTATCTTCTACAAAATGACTTGGACAACATCTTTGAATGGAGTAGGAAAAATAAACTTAATTTTAATCTAACGAAATGTGTCACAATGTCATTTACCCGAAGGAAGAATAAAGTTAGTTTCCAGTATAAGCTGGGGTTGAATACGCTGCGGGAGGTTAATGGTGTAAGTGACCTTGGTGTGGAACTGGATAAAGGTTTGACTTTCGCTCCTCACATCAACAAGGTAACAAGTGAGGCGTACCGAGCACTAGGCTTCGTCATTAGAAATGTAAGACCTTTTCGGCAGGTGAAAACGGCCATTACACTCTTTAATGCTTACGTAAGGGCGAAATTAGAATATGCAAGCGTAGTGTGGAATCCGTGGCGTAAAAAATACATAAGATTACTAGAAGGAGTACAGAAGCGATTCGCCAGATTTATACATTATAAAATGAGCGGAAATTACCCATATATGGTCCCATATAAAATCTTATCGAATAATCTAAAAATTATTGCTTTGGAAGATCGTAGGAAAATAAATGATTCCAAGATCTTACACAAGATTGTAAATTCTACGGTAGATAACTCTTATTTTTTATCGTTGCTGAATTTCAATGTTCCACGTCTATCTTCAAGAACGTGGACAACTTTTAGGAATAAGAAAACATGCACCATGTCACACAAACATTCACCGCTTTATAGACTCTGCAGTAATTACAATAAAGCTGTAGTGTGTAATAAAAGTCTAGACTTCGATCTTAGTCTCCAAAAATTTGTAAAGGTATTTATGACCACATTGCCATGAGTGTAATTAATTAACAAAAAGGTAGAATATGTAACAGCATTAAGGTTAAGCTATAAATAATATTATGTAATTAATTTAGATGCTAATATTAGATTTAAGATTAGATTTAAGTTATGAAAAAAATTAGAATTACTGTTAAAATTTTGTAGGTTTACTGTTATTGGGGTTAACGACCCTGTTGTAAACCAGCATAAATAAATAAATAAATAAATAAATAAATAAATAAATATGAGACTACTGTAAGGCTCGTAAGTTTTGTTACCATAGAACAAGGCAATAATTAAAAATAGCTTCTATTTCTTGTATATGCGATTGTTGGAAAGTAGCTTAACTTCCTAATTTAAATGATATTTTAAAATAATACGTGGAAATTAAGCATATATTTGCACTATTTATGAAGTTCAAAGTCTAAAATCTGGAAGTCCGAAGTCTCGTATGGTCATGTTTAAATTCGTTTAAATATGTATGTTCGTAGAATTGTCGTAGCCAGAGTCCCCTCAGAAAGGGAAGGTGAGCATTAGGAAGCAACGTCAATCTTTAAATAAACAAACAACAATAACAAACCCACCCCGGCTTCACCCGGTATATTTCACGGTTAACCCAGTATAAGCTACAAAGGCGCACGGACGGCAGGTCCCAGACGCAATTCAGAAAAACCGAGGTGAACAGCGAAACCCGAAACACATATACTCTTCTCTGAAGTCTTAACTCGACACAACTCGATTATTTGATGCTGGCCGAAGCTGGGCTTCCTTCACTAGCTCGTAAACTCACTCCAAAGCTAGTAATTTAAATTTCCACTGGATGTAGATTGTTGGAAATAAAAACGTAAAATCACTTACAGTGGGCAATGTATTAACGATTGAGATATGCTGTCCCGGACTTATTTGTAGACCTTTTCTTGCTGAACAATTTATACACTCAAAGTATAAAGATATTTTTAACGGTTTACCCAGCGTAAGCTTAAAATGCGCACGGACGTCAGGTTTTTCTTCGACACGTTTCACTGAAACTGTCATTATTGAATGTTTTTCTACAGAAAAATTCCTAGAGAAATCCTTTACAAAATGGTAAAAACTGCATCAAAATCCGTCCGGTGGTTTTCGAGATTACCCGTTACATCCAAGAATCGGGGACTTTGTTTAATACTATGTAGAGAAGCTTCATTCATCTTCTTCATCTCCATTTCCCCTTTTCCAGCTGACACTAGGTGGGGGCAAATATGGTTTCTTTACACATTGCTCTGTTGTTCCACCATTCCTCTTCCGACACGGTGTTCCAATCCAGGCTCCGTTTTCTAATGCTATACTTCACCGAGTCCGTCCAACCACGGCGTTCTTAAGTTAACAGGCGGGAGCGGTACCCCCACTCTGCCACCGGTGGCTGACGTCAGGGGTCTCAGCTGGACGGCCGACAGCGCGCTAGTCATAGGGCAGAGAGGTGCATTCATGTAATTAAATCGGTTTTGTTTACAGAAGAAATTGGGATGGACTTCCGAATTTCACCACAGTCCTACCTTAATGATCGATGATTTGTTTGAGACGTTTTCCGTTGTCACTACGGGCGATTAAAGCAAATGACTGCGATACAAGTCAGCCCAGAGCGGTATACAAAAGGAGCATGCTGGAAACTGTTTGATTGCATTACAAGTAGGCGGTTTTTGTATCTTCTACAGAACACAATAATTAGTTGAATATATTTAAGTGAGCATATCATATCTGTTTTTGTACTTTAACAAACAAGCAGATATTTTATTACTCATCGGTTTTGTCCAACCACTAATTAATGTCACTTGACAGCATACAGGTAACATTAGGGGGAAAGGAATTTGCATCCCTTCCAGAAGCTTTCAAGCAGAACAATGACATCCTCAAACAGCTTGGCGTCACCGATAACAAAGTACAAGGAATCTGTTTACGTGTACTAAAAGATTCTCTTCACATACGGTACTTCCTAACTATATTCTGGCAGGAAGAAACCCGGGAAACTGGAGCTGGAGATGATTATAGTGATGATGAGAGCGAATTATTAAAGACTAGCTGTTTTTATTTTCTTACAATACAAAATGTTTGACATTTTCGTTATTAAAATGCCTGCTTGAAGAAAACTCGACTCATCACTCTCCTTTTTAGTGTTCTTGATTACACTGGAGGAAACGTACTAATCGAAATAAAGTAAATTTCAGAATATGGCTCCACACACACACACACACACACACACACACACACACACACACACACGCGCGCCCGCGCGAAATCTTATAAATCTGCACAGAATATTCATTTTATGTCTACTTTGTGTTTTAATCACTTTCAAGTGTTCAATTTTCTTTTCGGGGCCTTTTCTAAAGAAACTTTATCACATCTTGCTTTCTTGTAATTAGACAGGATAATGTTACAAAGTATACAAATAATACGATCAGTAATTTTCATAATCGGAGTACCACACACACATGTACGCTCCAACATTTGTCTCAGGTCCACGTGTTTTTCCCGAGCTCTCAGGTGTGCTGGAATGGGTTGTTCTCTAGAGTGTTATCGGGCGAGGATCGGGCTGTGGTATGCGAAGGGTAGTCGGGATTTCCGGTGTTTGTGTGTGCGTACGGGACCTAGTAACTTGTGGTTTATAGCCCTAGTGATAGCTGTGTTGTTAGTTATTGGTGGAGTGGAAGTGAATCCAGGGCCTGTTACTCCAAATGTGAATCAGGCAAATGATCCAGTGTCATCTTTAAAGTGTTCGACGTGCAGTAAAACATTGAAGAATGGTGTTGAGTGTGGACTATGTGAGAAATGGTTTCACTTCGGCTGTATTAAGGTCAAGAAGGAGGATTGTGATGTCGGAAATTGGTTTTTTAAAGTATGTGATACGCCGGACAGTTTGAGGATGCAAATCAAAGCAAGGGATCAAATAATACAGGAACTTAGAGCAAAGCTTCGTGAATCAGAAGAAACGGTGAAGGATGTGACTGAACGGCTTTCTACTGGGATCAGTGTGGAAGAGGGCGTGCAGGAGCAAACTGAGGATGACGTTATCATAATGGGTGATTCTATGATACGATGGAGTGCGAATATCTCGAGGAAATCAGGTGCGAAAGTGCGGTGTTACCCGGGGATTAAGACTGACCAGCTTGCCCAACAAGTGGAAGAAGCAAATGTAGAGGACTGTGACAAAGTTAAAGTGTTGTTGCTCCATGTTGGGACGAACGATTTGAAGAAGAGGGCTACAGCTGATTACATCATGGGGGAGCTCTAAGAACTAGGCATAAAAGCTAAAAGCAAGTTTAGAAATGCAAAAATTATAATGAGTGGCATTGTTCGGCGGGGAGATGTTCCGTTGAGGCGAGTTAAGACTGTAAATGACCGCATGGACTGGGTATGTGCACAACTGGGATTAGTGTACGTAGAAGCTGACTGCTGGATTGGTGGCCGTGACTTCGCCCGAGACGGGCTGCATCTAAATCGACGGGGCGTTTTCAATCTAGGGAGCCTACATGACAGGGTCATCGGTTCGTGCCGGCTTTTGCGAGGAGGAGCAGGTCCAGAGGTTGCCAGCCGATGGGAACAGAAGGAGCTATTTCGAGATATTTGCTGCGGAGGTAAGACTCTAAGATTACTGCAGGTTAATTGTCAGAGTTTAGGAAATAAATTAATTGAATTTTGGAATCTTGTAGAGACGTATTCTCCGGACATTGTCATTGCAACTGAATCTTGGTTATATGAGGACATAAATAGTAGCGAAATAATTCAAGGGACCTACGAGATGTACAGAAGGGATCGGGGGAAGCGAGGTGGTGGGCTATTTATTTGTGTGCGCAAAAATATAGCTAGTTTCTTAAAGTGGGCTGATATGGATCATGAAATGTTATGTGTACAAATTTCGGATAAAGTAAATAAATTCCCTCTTCAGGTGATAGGGGCGTATAGAGCACCGAAAGATAACTTTTCTCTCCTCGAAACACTGTACGATAATGTTATGAAAAAGAGCATAATAATTGCTGGAGATTTAAACCTCCCCAAAGTAGACTGGTCTGGTGAGTCAACTAGCTGTTATCCTGGCGCAGTCAGCTGGCATTTGAGGGTGCGCAAATGCGAGGGAGCCGTGTCCGTACATTTACTGGCACGATAAAGATCCCCTTCGGGGCAAAATTCCGGCACCCCGGCGTCTCTAAAAGCCAGTGTAGTTAAAAGGGACGTAAAACCAATAACATTATTATTATTATTATTCAACTAGCTGTGGTCAAGCTCAAAGCGCTGCAAATAAATTCTTACCGGAGGGGGGATTTTCCCAAGTAGTTGACTTCCCAACAAGAGACAATAATACCTTAGATGTTTATCTGGTAAGGCCTGTAGAGCTGTATATTACCTGTATGAAAGTACCAGGAATTAGTGACCATTCTGGGGTTGAATTAAATATTAGATATGGTGACATTACAAAATTAGACTCTGATGTAGCAAAAAAGATCATATTCCAGTATCGCAGGGCGGATCAGGGCAAGTTTCAGGGGTATTTGAATGAGCTATTTGTAGGATGGGCATCGGAAGGAAATCACATTAATATCCTGTGGACTAACTTTTTGAAAATTTTAAATAGCGCTGTTGATAAATTTGTCCCATTTAAATTGCTGAAACAAAACCCAGATCCTGAGTATTACACGCGAGAAATTAGGAGTCTAAAACGAAAAATTAGGAAATTATACAATAAAAGACATGATAGTGACAAGTATATGTTGAAATTTAAGTCCTTATCAAGAGAGCTCGTCTTAAAAAAGAGGGCTGCTCATGACAGTTATATGCAAGGTTTACTTGGTTCGGGAGGTGATGGATGGAAAAAAAATTACAGTTATGTTAGGAGAAGAAAGGGAAATTCAAATAATTTGTCGATGATATTGTCCGGTGACGGTAAATTAATTACTGAGAAGCAGACCATTGCTAATGAATTAAATGTCTTTTATGGTAGTGTGTTCAATAAATCCAATAGCTGTGTGTTGGACCTTAACGACGAATCAGGGGCTCCCCTGTTCCAAATAAATCAGTCAGCAATTGTAAAGCTAATTCAAAAACTACGTTTCAATGTATCAAAGGGTCCTGATAATATTGTTAGTGAAGTACTTAAACTAGGAGGTAGGGCCGTGGCACGATACTTGGAGGTGATGTTTAATGTGTCCATAAACAATGCGCAAATCCCAGATGACTGGAAAAGAGCTACGGTAGTCCCAATATTTAAGGGAGGGAGCAGACTTGAATTGGGCAACTACAGGCCGGTTAGCCTTACGTCCGTCGTTTGTAAACAGATGGAGCATCTCATTTGCGACTACTTGAGGGAACAGTGGGAAACATTATCATGGTTTAATGATAGGCAACATGGATTTCGGAAAGGTTACTCATGCGAGAGTCAGATGCTATCACTTTTTCAAGACATTAGCGAATCGTTAGACCATGGAGTTTCAGTCGACGCCGTGGTTATAGATTTTGCGAAGGCATTTGATGTCGTTCCGCATGACATGCTACTCCATAAATTAGCTTCGACGAAAATTGATAGAAGAGTAATTTTATGGATCCAAGAATTTTTGACGGGTCGTTCCCAGAAAGTGAAAGTCGAAGGCATATTCTCGGATGAAATTACCGTAACGTCGGGTATCCCTCAGGGCAGCGTAATCGGAACTTTGTTATTTTTGGCGTTTATAAATGACTTACCTAATGGGATTCGCAGTGACTGTCGATTGTTTGCGGATGATTGTGTAATATATCGAAAGATACATGACTCACAAGACAATGCAGTGCTTCAAGAGGACCTGAACCTGGTCTATAAGTGGGCGATTGTAAATAAAATGAAAATAAACACAAGAAAATGTAGTCTCTTAAAAATGGGGAAAGTGCGAAGGAAGGATTTTCAATATAACATTGGCTCGGAAATACTTGTAGAAGAAAATTCTTGCAAATATTTGGGCGTCCACGTAAGAAATGATATGAAATGGAGTAGTCATGTAGGATGTGTAGTTTCAAAAGCTTACAAATCCCTGCACTTTGTAATGAGGGTATTAAAAGGAAGTAGTACCTCTGCGCTCTGCTAAATAATTAGGCTATTTGTCACTTGTAAGACCTATTCTGGAATATGCCTCGGCGGTTTGGGATCCATATCAAGTAGGGCTCATAAATGAGTTGGAAATGGTACAAAGAAAGGCCGCTAGATTTGTGCTCAGTGACTTTAATCCCAGGAGCAGTGTGAGCCGTATGTTAAAGAAACTTGGGTGGGAATCACTGGAGGCTAGGAGGATGAAATCTAGACTCTGCGCTATGTACAACACGTATACAAATCAACCAGCAAGGGGTGAGCTTAGCAAACGATTGGGAAAGCCCACTTACATGGGTAGGAGCGATCATCCTTTCAAAGTTAAGGGCCGACCACAGCGAACAAATGATGGTAAATATTATTTTGTAAACCGTGCCATTGATAACTGGAACTCTCTACCTGCCGCAGTCTTAGAGCCTTTTCCCAAACATTTTGGTGTGTTTAAGAAAAGACTGACTATTTGTGTAAATACTCCAGTTTAATTGTTGTATAATTGTTATTGAATTGTTATGTATAATTATTTATTTGTTATGTATATACAATTTGCCACCGGGGGACACACCCCCCATTGCAAATAAATGAATGAATATGAATATGAATATGAATACGTCTTCGTTGACAACAAGTTTGATTAAAGAACGTAAAATTGAATAATGCCTTTTACATCGCTTTAAAAACTTCGTTTCGTATTTGCTCGATACCATAACTTGCATCGAACGAAATGCATACTTTCCTATGCTGATTACTGTACTTGATGGTACAGTCAAACCACCCCTGTTTATCTCCTCAAAGTAAGTATCCTCCCTATTTTCACCAATTATGAGATCTCTGCAGATTTTGCATTCTATTTTGGCCGCTGTCTTAAAACTTGCGTAGCCACACACAAATAGCAGAGCAGAAGCGTCAACATCACTGTTTACCATACATTCCTGAATTATCGATGGTATGTCGTCACGAAGAATACAATCCAGTTCGTCTTCGGTTTTAATTTCTTCATCACACACTTTTAAATTGTCCACATTGAGAGCACTTTGGCCGTAACGAGCAGATCTGATTCCTAAAACACTTTTTGCTCTGATCTTTCTTTCCGAGTCCATTATTTCCCTGACACTAACGGAGTAGTTTCCACCGCTCATTTGACGGTATACACTGAAGCGTTTTTCAAGTCTATCGGTTTGAAGTTTCCCTGGTAGGACATATTCCACTGAGAGGTGCAGCAACGCGAATCTTATGATTGAGATTAGTGTCTTTGTTGTATGGATCAATGCTTTTCCTGTGTCATTGCTTAGACTGCCACCATGATGTCCTATTTTCAGCCAGGTATTGACCCATAAAACAAATCTCTCTAAGAACACGAATCTTTGGTCATTTAGTGACGTAAAAGGCACCCCCATCATATTATTTCTACAAACGCCACTTATTTTACTCTTTGTATTTACGATTTCCCACCATTTCCAAATTATTGTAATGAAAGCTGCAGTCTCATTAAACCCTTTAGCAGCAAGTGCTGCGCGTGTACTTTCATGGAAAACGTTTACGACCAACATAACATTCTGCCTTTCCAAGTTGGTAGGATATAAAGTTCTGTAATTTAGTTTAAAGGCCTTCTTCAGAATGTAGTTTGATTCTTCTCTGTCACTAAATTGTGCTCTCAGAGGTGATTTCTCTTCATTGCTATCCTGTACGTCAAATGGTGGAAATATGAAGGTGTTGGAGCTGTCTTTCTGATTAAGCCAGTTATTTCTAATATTTTTAAACAGATGTACGGTATCAAACATATAGTACACGGGGTGATCAATATCTGGCAATGAAAGAAGAGAACTATCTTCTGAGTCCCTACTTAGAATTGAAAACATATTCTGGTTCAGTCTATTGTCTGAAATTACACAGATGACTTTGAAACCACACTCCTCTAGCAGAGCAATATACTCTTTTGTCATACCCGCGAGTTCCTGTCCAGAGAGATGTTTCACCGGATTCAAGGAAATTACATGTTCTAAAGACGAAAAAGCTCCAGTTATCATGAACACTTGCATAGTTTTTGCTTCACTTACCTGTTCTTGGTTTTCAGCAAATCCAGTTATGTTTCCCGACCTGTAGGAAATTTCTTCTTTAACATATATTTCATCAAGTTGCAAAATTACCCACTTATCATCACACTTTTCAGCGGCTTTTTTTTTTAAAGAAATGAACGTTTTCGTTAAAATTACCCGGAGCTACATTTAGGAAAGAAGTCAATCTTTGTAAATGTTTAGAATGAGGAAGGGATAGAAATTTGTTCTGCCTGATAGTATCATAACACTTCACGGATTG
Organism: Meconema thalassinum; assembly: GCA_946902985.2. NCBI lineage: Eukaryota > Metazoa > Arthropoda > Insecta > Orthoptera > Tettigoniidae > Meconema > Meconema thalassinum. The sequence goes on along the minus strand of OX336392.1, from coordinate 84,672,128 downwards.
CATGTACAATATGTAAGAGCAAAGTATCATGTTGGGAGAATACCTTTTTTGTTCTTAAATATGAGAGAGAATTGCTCGGATAAAAAATTAACTTGCTGAGAAATTCCCTCTTCTCCACTATCAAATAAAGTTTCTTGAATGACATCCAGCAATTTTAAGACATTGGCCACGTAATTTTCCAAGCTGGTTTGGAATCTCTTCTCAGTAAGATACTGTAACAAACTGAACAGTGTTCTCCAACTCTTCACAGCTGTTTCACTTCCCAACACTGAAGAAAGTTCTGTAGAAGACAATTTGCAAATTGTTATAGAAAGCCGAAACAAGTAAATGATTATCTACATTAATATAAAAATCAAAAGTCATAGACTCAAAATTGATTCTATATAAAACCACTCTATCGTCAAAAATATTGAAATTAATAGCTGAGTCCCCTTTCACTTTAGTACTATTATCTGCTAATCGTTTCTCCAGAGAATTGCATAAACTCTCGAAACTGATTATAACATCGTCCCATTCTGCCGCAGCAACAGCACTTTCTTGAGCATGTTTCTTCCTCACTTCGATTTCTCTTCTCCTCTCTTCTGGATGTTTCCGCTTAATTTCACTTTCCTTTGTCAAGTATTTCGGCAAACCTTCAAAAATAGTAGGACAAGAACCTTTAACTAGCTTAGGATGATCCTATGTATACACTTGTTTCTGTCCATTAAAATCACAGTATTCATTCTGTAAAATAATGCAGTCCGGTTGAAAATGTTTAATGCACACAACACTGTTTACCGAAGGTGTCCAGTCTTTCCTCGGGATGCTTCTCAGCCATTTATTTCTCAAGTTTACTTCCTTGGGAAAAGAGAAACAGTTCACGTAGGCGGTTTCAACTCCACGAACCTGAAAATTACTCCTACATCCTGGTACACAGCACCTTCGTGGCATTGTATATGCATTAAAAATATATCACGTGTGGCACGGGTATATTTATCGCTTGTTACTGGACAACAGGAAAAGCAATATATTGTGAATTGTCACCCTCGAAACATGAAACAATGACCACATCACAGCGCGCCAACAAGACTGAGCATCTGTTTGCTATGGGGAGTAAGACCCATGACGTCACAGCCCCGTCGGCAGTGTTCCCGCCTGTAACTTAAGAACGCCGTGGTCCAACGCATTCTTGGTCTTCCTCGTCGTGTCTTCCCTGGCATCCGTCGTTCCAGTGCTCGTCTTCATTCTTCGTTTAACTTGTCAAAACCATCTCAATCTGTTTTGCTCCAGTTTATCATTTAGTTTCTGTACTCCCAGTTCTTTCCGTATATCTTCATTTCTCACTCTATCTCTCCTCGTTTTCTGGACCATACTTCTCAGGAATCTCATCTCAGCTGCCTGTACTCTGTTCTCATCCCTCTTAGTCATTGTCCAAGTTTCTGTTGCATATGCCATTATAGGAACATAATCTTGGTGTAAATAAATAGTGGGTTATTTTCAGCAGTAAGTTCTACAGTCCCCCGTGTGGGTGCGGGTTAGAATACACCCACGGTATGCCCTGCCTGTCGTAGGAGGCGACTAATAGGGCCGACATGGCCGAATAACTTGCCAGTTTTGATTTGTTCAGACCCCCTGTGGATGGGGAGGGCAGAATTCATCCACGGTATCCCCTGCCTGTCGTAAAAGGCGACTTAGAGGGGGCCTTATAAAGGTCAATTTTGGTTTTCTGGTCCCAGCTCTGGTTTGACCAATAGAAATAAACATGCGTGCTGTTAGGGGAAGGGCCACCAGCTTGGCCATCTGGCCAGAAAGCCTAGACGGTATGCCCCATCCCGTCAGGTGGGTGCGCCATGTACCCTACAGTAGTATCCGCCTTACAACGAAGGTCCCTGCATGGCCGAATACTGGAGCTGAATAAATCCTGTGCATGCCGAGGGGGAAGTGCCTGTTTGAGGCACTGGGACCCCGGGCAATATCTGCTATGCCAGGTAGGTATTGCCTTGGCTGGGTGGCGCCCACAGTGATAGCCCCCGTTCGGAGTGGGCAGTATTCGGGGAGGATTTCGTCCGGGATGCCATCAAAGCGATCACGGACACCTGTACAGGGTGGCACCCTTAAAAAGCCGTCTCTTGAGTGTCGAGCTAATCCCAAGGTGTATACGCCTTGGGATGAAGCCTTTAATAGAAGATTCCCCGCTGATAGGTCTCCTCGCTACCTGGTAGCTTCGAGGACTGACGGGGGTGATTTTAAACTAGTAAAATCAATAATTTTTTCTGAGGAAATCGAGGGGAAATTTGGGGACCTAAGCGGGATTTCCAAGCTCCGGAACGGTCAGCTGCTGCTGCACACCGTTGATCGGAAGCAAACCGAAGCGTTGCTGGAATGCACGCAATTCGGCGAAATTCCCGTTAAGGTCTCAAAACACGAAACGCTGAATGAGGTCCGAGGAGTTATTTTCCATCGTGACCTCATTTTAAATAGCGATGCGGAATTGTTGCGGGATCTGGGGAAGAGAGGCGTCACCAAGATTAGGCGCATCACCCGAAAGATTGGGGAGAACAGTGTCGATACCGGCGCTTTTATTCTCCATTTTGAGGGTGATGTAGTACCTAAGCAGGTGAAGGTCACATCGTACCACTGCGATGTTCGACCGTACATCCCTCCACCTATGCGCTGCTATCAATGCCAGAGATTCGGGCATGTTTCCGCCAGGTGCACTGCCAAGGCCGTGTGTAGAGAGTGTGGCAAGGGGACACATGAGGGTGAGAGGTGTACGCCTCCCCCGATTTGTCCTAACTGCCAAGGAAGCCACTCTCCACGATCGAAGCAGTGCCCTGAGTTCTGTAAGGAAGCAAAAATTCAAGAAATAAGAACTCTTGATAGGCTTTCATATCACGACGCTCGCAAGAGGTACCGTGATATGAATGCCCCCGAATTTCGGGTATCGTTTGCAGCTGCAACGACGCCCTCATTCACCCCTGCCGCATCTTTACCGAGTGTAGTACCCTCGACGCCCGTATTATCAGCTGTATTAAAATCACCCCTCGCTGTACCAGCGAAAAATGTCAGCCCGAAGGAGGTACAACAACCTTCTTCGGCCCAGCAAAAGAAGGCGCCGGTTATACCATCTAAACCGGCGCAATCGGAGAAGAAGTCCTCTTCTTCTCCGAAACGGTCGGCGAACAAGTCTTCCCCAGCTAAAGGGGGAAAGAAGACTTTGCCGACCGGGGCTGGTCCTTCTTCCAGCCCACCTAATACGAAAAATATAGGGGAGAAGAGGGAGACGGTTCGCCGCCGTCTCTCTCGCCCTCCTGCTGACGGGGTGGCTACTGTCTCTGCTGGCCTTTCCGCTCCCATTACCACCAAGGGAGCGAAGCCTGCTGAAGCCAAGCCCGTACGTATGGAGGAACTCCCCTATAGTAAAGAAAATAGATCGGCGGAGGAGAGGGGAACGGTTCAGCGCCGTTTCTCTTCCTCTCCTAAAGGCAGGGCTGCTCACGTATCTGCTGACCATCCCGCTCCCACCACTACCAGTGGAGCGGTGCCAGCAGGAGCGACCTTGTTTTATAAGGACCCGGCGTCTGTGGGGAAGGGACCATCTACTTCCCCAAACACGCGTCGGCGCCGATCCAAGAAGAAATCTCTTCGGGACGTGTCGGGGACAGACACCCAGTCTTCGGACCGGGAGAAAGTCCCTCGACACCGCTCTCGCTCTTCCCCAAGAGCGAGACTCGTGAGGTCCGACGACGACCGCGCGCAACCCAAGAGAGCGCCCGCTCCATTTTCTTCGTCTTCGGACGGAGATGTGGAGATTGAGGTGTGCTCTCCTGCCCCATCATCTCCAACTAGAGCTGGGGAAGGGTGGCAAACGGTCAAGCATAAGTAGAAGACCCATTTCTACTTAAGTCCACACCATGGCACTATTACAATGGAACTGTAATAGCTATTCTGTTCATCTCGCTGAGTTACGACAATTAATATCTTCGTTTTCGGCAACCATTGTCTGTCTTCAGGAATCCAGGTTTCGTCCTGGACATGAGACAACAATGCGTCACTTCAAACTCTTCTCTAAAGACCGGGTGGACGGAGCTGTGGCCGCTGGTGGCGTCTGCACTCTCGTCCACTCTAGCCTCTTTAGTGAAGAGGTGCCGTTGCGTACTCAGCTAGAGGCAGTTGCAGTTCGTACTTCGTTGCCAGTAATGGCAACAGTATGTAACGTGTACTTCCCGCCTGATTCTCAGCCGGATTACGACCAGCTGGTGGATCTAGTCTCTCAGCTCCCCCCTCCTTTTCTCCTTCTGGGAGATGTTAATGCCCACAACACCATCTGGGGCTCCGCTACCACTAGCGGTAAAGGGAGAGATTTTGAGAGGCTGATCAGGCGGCTGGACCTGTGTCTGTTGAACACAGGGGAACCTACGCACTTCTCTATTGCGCACGGTACTTATTCAAGTATCGATATTACCCTGTGCAGTCGTGCGCTGGTTCCCCTGCTACAGTGGGGTGTACACGATGACCTTTGTAATAGTGACCATTTTCCAATTATCGTTACTCTTCCGAACCAGAGAGCCATCGAGTTACCAAGTCGATGGCTTCTCCGTCGGGCTGATTGGCCAACTTTCACGGCACGTGCGGTGTTTGCCGAAGATACCTTTGAGAGTGTCGACGATCATACCATTCACATAACGAATGGTATTTTGACTGCTGCTGAGGAAACAATACCTTCCTCATCCGGCAACTCACGCCGGAAGCTCGTCCCTTGGTGGACAGCCGAGATTGCAGCAGCCATTAAAGATCGTCGACGTGCTTTCAAATGCTATCGGAGGCAAAACACTATGGCCAACCTTATCACTTTCAGAAGGATGCGTGCTAGAGCCCGATATCTGATTCGGGAGAGTAAGAAAACGACGTGGGAAAAGTATGTGTCGTCCATGACGGCGCATACTCCTTCATCTCAAGTGTGGACTAAGCTTCGTCGGATCTCCGGACTCCCGACATCACTATCGATACCCGGAGTGTCCATCAGTGGGGACATCATCACGGACCATCTCGCCATTGCCAACAGCATTGGCTCGCACTTCTCCGATGTATCCTGCTCCGGGAGTTACGATCCTACATTTCTGACTCTGAAGCGGGAGGCAGAGACTCACCCCTTGTCCTTTGCCACTGCTGCTTCGGAGTCCTATAATGTACCATTCTCTGAATGGGAACTGCGCAGTGCGCTTGCACTGTGCAGGGATACGGCTCCTGGACCGGATAACATACATAATCAAATGTTAAAACATCTGTGCGAATCCAGTATGAAAGAACTGTTGATCCTCTTCAATCGTATATGGATTGAAGGGGAGTTTCCATCTCAATGGCGAGAGGGGATCGTGATACCGATTCCTAAGGCTGGAAAGGATCCCAAGTTTGTAAGCAGCTATAGGCCCATTTGTTTGACAAATGGCCTATGTAAGCTGCTCGAAAAGATGGTGAACCGTCGACTGGTGTGGTTCTTGGAGGATAAAGGTCTCCTGTCTGAGTACCAATGTGGATTTCGCTCTCATAGGTCCACCACTGACCATCTGGTGCGACTTGAGAGCGCCATACAGGAGGCTTTTTTCCGGAAGCAGCACCTAGTCACGGTTTTCTTTGACCTCGAGAAAGCCTACGACACCACATGGCGCTACGGGATCCTTTCCACCCTTCACAAGTGGGGACTCCGTGGTAACTTACCGACTTTCATTGCGAATTTCATGTCCGTCCGACTCTTCCGTGTAAGGGTCGGTAGGACATTATCGCAGTACTATACCCAAGAAAATGGAGTTCCTCAGGGTTCAGTGCTGAGTGTCACCTTGTTCGCGATTGCCATTAATGGCATTGTTGCCGCCGCCGGGTCCGCGGTAGTTCCATCGCTGTATGTAGACGATTTAGCTCTGCATTACAGCTCTGGAAGTATGGCAGTCGTGGAACGGCAATTGCAGCTAGCCATCAACCGGGTCGACAGGTGGGCTCACGACCGGGGTTTTCGTTTTTCAGCAGCGAAAACCTCCGTCGTCCATTTTTGTCGGCTACGGAGGCTACATTTACACCCTGAACTACATCTCAGGGATGCTGCGTTGCCGGTGGTTGACACTTATCGCTTCCTGGGGCTCCATTTTGACAGCAAGTTAACGTGGCAGCACCATATACGGCAATTGAAAATGACATGTCTCAGGAAACTGAACATGCTCAGGTTTCTTAGTGGCACTACGTGGGGGGCTGACCGTGCGGTGCTGCTACGGTTCTACCAAGCCCTCGTCCTGTCCCGGCTAGACTATGGTTCTGCGGCATACGGTTCAGCAAGGCCGGCAACCTTGAAAATGCTGGACAGTATCCACCATAGTGGCGTTAGACTGGCTACCGGTGCCTTCCGGACCAGCCCGATACCCAGCCTACTCGTCGAATCGGGTGTTCCACCTTTAAATTATAGACGCCAACATATGCTGTTAGCATATGCTGCCAATGTGCGTCAAATGCCGCAACACCCGACCTATCAAGCTCTCTTCGGTACCCAAAACCACCAGGGGTACGCCAACCGGCCTCGTGCCACTCGGCCGGTTGGTATTAGACTTGATAGCTCGTGTACCGAAATAGGAGTGGCTGTAGGTCCCTGTATGATCCGGACATCTAGCGAGGTGCCTCCGTGGCAAGTCCCGCGTCCGGAAATTCGGTTAGATCTGCACCGAGGTCCTAAGGTGAACACGGATGCCTCCGTTTACCGGAGGCAGTTCCACAGCATAGTTCACCAATTTCCGGACGCTGGCATTCTATACACGGATGGTTCGAAGGTGGACGAGAAGGTGGGTTGTGCTTACGTTATTGATGGTGCAAATACCAAGATCTCTTTGCCTGAGGCCTGTAGTGTGTTTACTGCGGAGCTCGTTGCCATCTATGAAGCTCTGCAGTTTGCACTACAGGATGCACGAATCCACTTTCTCGTGTGTACCGACTCTTTGAGTTCGTTGCAGTCAATTGCTACATGTTTCCCGCAACACCCCCTAGTGCAGCGAATCCACGACCTACTAGCCGGGCTGTGCCACGCTGACACTCGAATCACCTTTCTGTGGCTTCCAAGCCACATGGGAATTGCGGGAAATGAGTTAGCGGATCAAGCTGCAAAAGAGGCGGTATCACTACCACCTCGACCAATGGAGGTACCCGCTAGAGATATTCGCTCTCAGTTACGCCTACAAGTTCTGGCTTTTTGGGAGAGTCAGTGGCTAGCTGACCCACTGCCCAGTAAACTGAGAGCGATCAAGGGAACTACTCGCGTTTGGCGGAGCTCCTTCCGGGCCCGGAGAGAGTCCGTCATTTTGTGTAGGCTAAGGATAGGTCATACAAGATCCACCCACTCGTACCTAATGAGAAGGGAAGACCCCCCACTTTGTACCTGTGGAGCCGTTTTCACCGTGGCCCACATTTTCACCGAGTGTGTGGATCTTGCTGACTTACGAAGAAACCTTGGTTTGCAGACGACACTCAAACTTATATTAGCCGATGACGCGGTGGCTGCTGATCGCGTTATCCGCTTTATAAGTGAGAGTGGGTTAGGGCCAGCAATCTAAATTTTCCAGTGAACTTTGACTCAACGACTTGTTCGTTTTTGAATGATAATGTATTGTTTTTTCCGTAATTTTTGTTTATGTTTATATTATTATTTATTTAATTGTTTGTTTTTGTTTTATTAATTTTTGGTCTTTTTAAATTTAGATGTCCACCTCAAAATTTTAAATTCAATTCAAAATTTGTATTCTTTAATCTGTGTTAAGAGGGGCAGATGACCTCGTAGTTCCGCCCCTTAAAACAACAATAACTAACTAACTAACTAAGTTCTACAGTGATTGTAAAAGCTCAACAAATGGCTGTTTTATTTTGTTTGTATTTTAATGAAGTACGTCTCCTCTTTCCGTGCGCCACTGTGCCATCTGCTCTGATTAGTTGTTGTTGCGCAACTCACTCATCAAGCCTATCCAACTTGGTGTGTTTTAGTCTCTCCCACATTTCTGCCAACAAAAAGTTAAACTTATTTTTAACCTCCCTCACTAATTCGTGAGTTGGGTCTAACTCGCCCGTAGGTTTTTTATTCAAATGTTTTCCCTTCGTGTGCTATCCTCATCCGCTATAACTCAACATTTAACATTTGTTGACCTTCTCACGACTCTTCGTTGCATGCAGAGGAATGCATTTTTAAAATTCTCTGAGTCTTTCATAAGAACGATATCAACAGTGTCCTAATTAGAAAGCAGCGGGGTAAATTATAAATGCTTGCTGGAAATGAAATATCGTGAAATGAACGTCTTTATCATTCCATCAGCGTCATAGTGAAACACATTAACTACCCAGGAAAGCATGTATGTGGAAACAAATTTTCTGGTTGTGGTTGAGATTGATGTTTGAACCTTCAGAGTGATATAAACGAAACGGTTCATCACGAATTCTATCACGCTGTGATGCTATCGACAAAATGGTCCGTCGCTACACACACGCCTTTTTAGATTCACATTTCAGCTGTTCGAGTACTGTAAGTCTCCGGGGCTTATGCGGCAGCACGCCGGCCTCTCACCACTGGGTCCGTGGTTCAAATCCCGGTCACTCCACGTGAGGTCTCAGCTGGACAAAACCGAGGCAGACAGGTTTTTCTCCGGGTACTCCGGTTTTCCCTTTCAAAAATTTAATTCCAGCAACACTCTCCACTATCATTTCATTTCATCTGTCATTCATTTAATTATTGCCTCAGAGGAGTGCGACAGGCTTCGGCAACCAGCACAGTTCATATTCTCGCCGCTAGATGGGGGCTTCATTCATTCCATCCCTGACCCGATCGGTTGACTGGAAGCAGGCTGTGGATTTTCATTCCAGCTGTTTGAGGCGATGTTATTTGAAAGTAGACTTATTCTCTGTTTTGTGATAGTCCATAGATCCATTTGCTTTGCATTTTTAATCTCTATGGCGATGCAAATCACGTTATTCATTTGTTCAAAGAGAAGGCAATGTTTGACTTCTGTGCGCTGCAGTAGCTGACAACAGACAGTGCAAAATCCCAGAAAATCACTTTTGGGATGGGTGACGTGGGAATCGAACCTTAAAAGGATGGAAGTCTCAATACGTACTCCGAGACTACGTGCACGTGTATACCCTGCTCTGGCTAGAAATTAAATTCTGGCCCGATTGTTAGTAAGGGGTCCATTCAGCCTCGTGAAGCAGAACTGAGAAGAGGTTGGTTCGATTCCCACCTCACCCATCCTAGAAGTGGTTTTTCGGAATTTCCCACTTCTACTCCAGGCAAATGTCGGGTTAGTTCCTACCTCAAGTCTATGGTCACCTCCTTCCCGATCCTACTAGTGTTAACACAATAACACAGGTTGTCACACAAATTCCATTCCATTTAAGATTAAATATGGCATAATCTTATATGTCTATCCGTTTGTCCGTTTTGGTCAAAAATTGTGTCATTCTTTCTGAACGATAAATAAATAATTAAATAAATAAATAAATATATAAATAAAAAGAAAGAAATTAATTAATTCATTCATTCCTTAAACAATTAAATCAACAATGAAATAAAAATTACATAAACAAATAAATATATATATAATAATAAATAAACATATAAATAAATAAATAAATAAATATATATAAACAATAAATATATAAATAGATCAACAATAATTAAATTAATAAATAAATACGGTATATGAAAAAATAAATAAATGAATAAAAATGCAACTAACTAAAATGAATGAATGAATGAATTAATTAATAGTCTACATAGATATATAATGACTAAATTAATTATAAATTTACAAATAAGAATTATAATTATATAAATAAAATGAATTAATAAACGAATGAATAAATTAATATATAAATAGACAAAGCTGATAAGGAAGAGAAGACAGAATTTCCATGGGCATCTATTCAGAATGGATAGGTCAATAAGATGTACTAAAATTGGGAAGACGTTTTAATTGAAGCCAAGTACAGGTTACAGATCAACAACGAGGGTTTACATGAAGATCAGAAACAGAACAGCGGATGGATAATTAAATACGTTGCCAGAGAAAGGATGCTACTTGTTAGATCTGCATAACTTCTTAGAGAACACTTAACGTGTTCTCCAATGACCCCAGACGTTTTTTTATACATTTATAAATGAATGAATAATTCCATCCAATCCATTTATCTATCGCCTATTCTTTGCACGGTATTTTGTTTTCAAATACCGTGGCACATGGCTCTTATATCCCCTTGCATTTCTATTCAAATGCTTGGAGAAACTACTGTGTGTGTTGGCTGAACATTGAGTGACAGATTATCACAGTGGGTCAGTGTGCCGGATGGCGCCTGTTAAAGTGATGTAATTCGGTCCACCAGATGAGCGAGAGTGCAGAATATCTTCTTTGTACAGTGTTGCCACATCTGGCATGAGTATCGACCCGAGCCGACGTCTCCAGTCCAGCACCCACGCCTCAGGCAGGCAAGCGCCTTAACGCACAAATAACATGGCTGCTGTGGTTTACTTCAGATCATCTGCGTATAAATTAGAGCACTCACTCACACTTCACCTTTCAAAGACTGTACTTGCTACAGTTGCAGAACTGGATGGACTACAAGTGTGGCAATCAAACATGCCCGATCTATCTAGAAATATACATCACATACATCGGACTATTAGGCTTTAACGTTTAAGTTTTAGTTATAAGAGCGGCAAAGGATAATTTCCGATCCTTTTAGCGATATATCATACATCGGACTTTTAGGTTTTAAGGTTTAAATTTTAGCTATAAGTGCGAAAATCGATACTTTCTGATCTTACTAGGGATATATATATATATACACCGCGGACAGGCCAACAAGGACCACGCAAATATCACTTCTTTATAGGTCTAGTTTCCTTCTTTCTCTTCCAGAAGTCTTTCATCCTGGTCGACTGTGCAGCTCTTCTTTCAGCAGTCCATTCTCCTCTGTTGAGATTTTTCTTCTCCCCGACAAGAATTTTGAGACCAAAAATTTTTTTTCTGTACTCTATTCGATTTAGACAATCTTCTTCAGTAATTTTGAATTTTTGAAGTTCTTCTTTCATTTGTTTTACATAGCCTCCTTGTCCTTTATAGTTCCAGATTTTATCAAAAATTTGTTTGTTTAACCTTGAGCAATCCATGCGGACCATATGTCCGTAGAACTGAAGTCGCCGTTTTCTGATCATCACTTCAAGGTTGTCGATTTTACTATAAATTTCTGCATTCGATCTCAGTCTATAACCTTCCTGTGTTTTCCTAGGACCATAAATCCTTCTTAAAATTCTTCTTTCTATCTTGAGCAAATTCTCCATTCCGGTTATATTTGTAGTTTCCATGCCGTACAAGATGACTGGTCTAACAACAGTATTAAAATGTCGTAATTTTGCATTGATAGACAGGTTCTTTTTATTGTATATATTTTTTGTACAAAAATTTAATCTTTCCAATTTCCCTTTTTTGTTCTCGATTGCCAATTTATCCGTCCCATTGCTACTAATTATTTCTCCAAGATATTTAAATCGGTCAGTGACCCTGGTGCTCCCATAATTTGTTTTTATCATTTTCTTAGTGTATTTCTGATCACTTGTCATCATCTCTGTTTTTACCAACGAAATCTGTAAGCCCGCTTTTTCCGCCGTTTCTTTTAACTGATCAATTTGGTTAATAGCTTCGTGTTCTGATTCAGCAAACAACGCTACGTCGTCAGCAAATGCTAAACCTTTGACTCTGAGGTTCTTATTCTTTGTACCAATTTTAGCACTTGAATCGTTCTTCTCCCAAAACGTCCTCATGACTTTATCCAAGACCAAATTGAAAAGCAGTGGTGATAGACTGTCCCCTTGTCTTAGCCCAGTTTTTACCTCGAAGGGCTCGCTAACTTCATTTAAAAATTTGACTCTGGAAATCGTATTAGTTAATGTAAGTTTTATTAAATTTATGGTTTTTTGATCAACTTGGTATTCCTTCAATGTGTCAAAAACAGTATCCCTATCCACTGAATCATACGCTTTCTGAAAATCAACGATTGAGATAAAGATATTCTTTGGCCTGTTGTTGTAATATTTTAATATCAATTTTAAACTAAGAATTTGTTCTGCACACGATCTATTCCTTCTGAAACCTCCTTGGAACTCGCCAAGCTGTGGTTCGATCTGTGGTTCAAGTCTGTTTAAAAGTAGTTTGGCAAATATTTTATATGTGACAGACAACTAGGGATATATTATACTGTAGATAGGATATTTAGCCTTTTAAGTTTAAATTTAATCTATAAGTGCGCAATCGATCATTTACGATCTTTCTTTGGATATTTCCTACATCGGAATTTTAGTTTTTAAGGTTTAAATTTTAGCTATAAGTACGGCAATCCATCATTTCCGTTCTTTCCTGATATACGTCATTAATCGGTCTTTTAGGTTATAACGTAGTCTATACATTTTAGCTATAAGTGTTCCAGTCGATCATTTCCGATCGTTATAGAGATATGTCATAGACCGGGGTTTTAAGGTTTAAACGTAAAAATTTGAGCTATAAGTGCGCTAATTGATAATTTCCGATATTTTTGGGGATATTTCATAGGTCGGAATTTTAGGTTTTCAAGATTAAACTTAAGTTATAGGTGCACCAATCGACAATTTCTAATACTTCTAGGGATATTTCATAGTTCGGGCGAACATAAACAGTCGTATGCAACTCGCCTATAATGGTAATTAAGACACTCGTATGGAAAATATACAACTTGCTTCGCTCGTTTTGTAAATATACTCGTGTCTGAATTATTGCCATTATAAGCTCGTTGCATAATGTACTATTATGTTCGACCCTGACTATTATCTGTCAGAAAACTGTACTATAATGAGGCTCATTATAACACTATTTTTCATTATGAAACAGTTTCTCCCACCAATCAGAGCTCAAGAAACAGTTGTTTGACCAATTAGATAATTAGATCGCTGAGTTCCACGGCCTTCTAATGTAAATCGCACTGCCTGGCCGAGTGTCATAGTAGAGTAATCGAGGTGGCCATGGTCAAATTCAAGGCATTCCCTGCGTCTCATGCGCTCTGTTCAGTACATAAAACTGGCGAAATCTCGACAGATATTTATGAATATTTTTGTTCGAACATAAAATAGTTATAATAATTATCGTCGAACATAAACAGTCGTATGCAACTCGCCTATAATGGTAATTAAGGCACTCGTATGGAAATTATAAAACTCGCATACGTTCGTTTTATAATCATGCTTGTGTCTTAATTATTGCCATTATAGGCTCGTTGCATTATGTACTATTAATTACTTACCATTTTTTCAGGTTGTATTTTCTCATGTTTCAGTAATTGGGATTGTATTGTGTTGACCGACTGATCAGTTGTAATATCAATATTGCCAATAAGGCAACGCTGAAAATTGGTTTCAAAGCTATATTAAACAATATTCGTAATCTAGTGAAAGAATTAGATTTTATTCGGACAACACGTTAATTTACTTAAATTATTTGGGCGGTGTAATGTATCAATCTGGCTGCATGTTTATTTTTCCAACTCTTTACTTTCTCTACATGGAATCAATCCAACCCTTCGATTGTTTTCCAAAGAGCTCACTACACTACACCATACTTGTAGACATACATTTAATAATAAGCGAAAATAAAGACAGTTATTATTGACCAAAGAAATATTGATCCCATTTCTTACTACACTACATCCCTCCTTTTCCGGGAAGTTATATAGTCCTCTAGTCCCTTCGGCGGTTTGGTAATTCTAGACGATCTGCGAAGAGGATTTGGGTCCTCTGGTAGACGCGAAGTGCCAGTATTTGAATATCCTCTGCAGTGGAGACAATGATTAATCATACACTTTATATTCACTTTTACACTCTCTTTCGAGATGTTACACAATTGTATCATTAATCCACGTGCTTCTTTCAGGGTAGCAGGGTGTTTGGATCATGTTTGTACTATCCGTTCAATTCAATTGGGCACCTTAAAGTGTTCACTGACTGAAAAGCAATTGTTTGAAGGGAACCTGGTAGCGTGGATTAGCTAGAAGGAGGGTGCAGCTGTTGTGTATACATTACGTCATCTCGCCTCGTTATGGCTGCTGCGAGCGGCTTGCGGGGCAAGGAGGGGGGACTCATGTACAGTCAGAGGCTACAATGAGAACACACCGCACAACGCACGGCCCAGCATTAATCAGGCACACAAATAACGTCCATCGCAGACATGTGGCTGGGCGGAGCGCATTAGTTTCGATTTCCGCCGCCGGTAACAATTCGCTGGTCGGGTAGTAAAAGCTTCATTCTTAGGTAACAATAACGCCTAGAAATATCAAATTTTTCACAGTTTAACTATATTATTTATGGCACCAAGTTACGTAAGTATTCGTATACCAATTTACGACATATTTCAATAAAAGTATGTTGAAAAAAGAATTCTCCAAACTTGAAATTGTTTAAGATATTGTTACAGCCCCAGCTCATAGAGGCTGTAACGCCCTACACAATCCCTAAAAACCCATAACAAATCCCATACCAAAGAAATACAAGAAATGGATTACAGACAGAGTAATCATTCGATTGACAGACAGCTGAAAAAAACACTTCTTCATGGTCACAACACTATAACCGCAAACTTGCAGTATTACCTAACATCAATAACTCTTCTGTCTGTTAGGTAGTCAGCCCGAAGGCTGGTTGGATCCTCAAAAGCACCGCCGTTACGTTATGTGAGTAGATACCCACAAAAACCCAAGGCAGTACTATATTGAGGCGTTCTAGGCAAGAAGAGGAGTGAGGTAGTTTGCCATTGCTTTCCTCACCGAGTCAGAACAGTAGTCCTAACCCTATGAGTAGAACCTTTCACAGCATTCACAGGCACTGACTGTGCCCTGAATGCCATTACTAAGCACCACCCATACCTCAGTAGCATCCATATAATCACAGCCATGAGAGAGACTGAGACATCGGTGAAAAGCCACCTTTTACTCTAGCCTGTGCCAACTGACAAATGCTTGTATACAAGCAGAATTCCGATAACGAGGGGTAACCTAATTGAGCCCTCAAATACGCAAGGTACCTTCGCGCCTGGAACATTCGTACGGACATTCAGACAGTCAGACAGTTCCACGAAGAAGAGTGCAATGGATCCTGGAGGGCGGCGCCCATCGACGGACGGTGCCACCCCAGCATGGACGACGCCTAAGCTTCGAGACTACGAGACTCGACTTCCAATTGTGAATGTGTCGGCTATTCCTTTCTCTGCCCCTTAACTAACTCTTCGCCCCTTTACTTTATTACAATAAACCGCAAGGTACAAATGAGGAACTTCTCTTTCTTTAGCCCCGGCAATCCGAAAACCCCCGTCCTCAGTTACGCCCCTGAGGACATAACAATATGTACTTTTATGTCAGCAACTATGCGCCCGATCAAATTGATATTTTGCACACTTATAGGCGCGTCTCGGTAAGAAGGTGTGGACCAAAATGGAAGTAATCAGACTAAATATAAAATAATAAGAAAGTAACTGAAATGAGAGCTAAAATATTTGACGAATTCAATATTAATAAAATGTATACTAAATGCATATCAACAATAAGTTTACTTTACAAACTTTACCATTGTCATTACATTACAAATATTATAGCTTTCATCCAACTATCTACAGTAACACCGGAGAGAAACGTACCTAACTAAGAGAACATTTCAAAAGAGTCTGAATAGCCTATACTTTATTTATTTACAGTCCACGACACCTAGTTGTGAACTTCGCTACTACTAGACGTCATCGCAACCAGCGTCCGGAGACGAAGGTTGGAACTTAAAAGCATTAATCAAACCTAACCTACAAATTTCGGCTTCACACAAGTGTAGTTAGAGGAAGGTTCTTTTTCATGCCATACATCTATGACATGGAACCGCCGGCTTTACTTCCCCTCCAAAGGAAGGCATAATGAGGGATTTTTAACGCTCTTAAAATATCCGACGACTTCGGCCGGGTTTGAACCCACGATCTTGGGCATAGAAGCTCAGCATGCTACCAACTACGCCACCGAAGCCGCCTTTGGAAGATAAATCGCATCAATGCGGTTCTCATCAGGAGGAACTTTCATTAAGCAGTTGCATTTTCGGCTAATCTGCACGACCAAGTTACCTTAATACATCATAAAATATTCACCACGAAAACTGGTCATCAATGTACGGTACTTACCAAATAGGCTACAAACAGAGCCTTGGTTTGCAGTGATCTCAACGGGAAAGTTTGGAACCTGCGGACATTATGTGACCAAACTTTGCAGGATACTGCCAATCATTCACCTATTGATTTATCACTGAGGATAATAGGCAAGGGAGTCCTCGGACACTCCCGGCACTAAAAGCCACACGCTAAATAAACAAACATGATGATGATAATTGTTGTTTTAAGGGGCCTAACATCTAGATTATCGGCCCCTAATTGTTTAAGTGATCGTGAAGATGATAATGAAATGTAAACTATAATTAAAATTAACTACTAACTTATATACTAGAAGAAGAAATGGAAAACAAAAGGAGAATAAGGTAAATAAAGGACAGGAGGAAAAGCAACGCCCTCAACCCTCGAAGAATGAGGATTGAGGGACTTGGAAGGAAGGAGAGCCATGAAAGGCAGATAGTAAAGTGAAAGAGGAGAGGGTCCGCCCCAGAGGCAATGGAAAAAGGGGGGAAAATCGGACCCAGCTCAGGAATCCCTCGGGGTCGCCAATTCCCGAACTCACCAGGCGTGAGCCCTTGAGAGTGTAGCACTATCGAGGGTGCACCAGAAGTGGTGGGGCTACACACACCCTGCCTCTTTGAGCAGAAGGCAGAAGGCTGACCCCTCGAAGAATGAGGGTATCAGGAAAGATGAGACAAGGGCCAATTAAGGTGGGAAAGTGAAAGACTCCCTAGGCCTCGGATACCTTAATACCGTCGAGGTCGGAAAAGAACAAGAGTTGGCCAAGGGAGGTCGATAGGAAAGATGACAGAAAGGACTCCGGCTCAAGTAAGTAGGAGTAATGCCGAACTCAGCTGGGCCCCATGGTCGCCAACCCACGTCCCAATAGTCGTGAGCCCCTGGGGGGTAAATAAATAGAATAGGCAATGGAAATAATGGTTTAGTATGAGTCTATTAAAGCTAATATTTATTCTCTTTGCGTTATTGGAACACAAACTAAGGGTGACACTTTGTGTGATGATCCTCCATTGAACTGAGTGAGGGTATTATCCACGGCAGTTTTGTTGTGTGTAGTCTCTTTTATTAGATTTACCGTTCGGTTAAAAGCCAATTCCAGTAATTTTCATACAGCCCCGTCAAACGTTCGCAATTTAATATAGCAACACTATGAGCGTTCCCTCTTATTATTAAATGTTCCAGCTCAATACACTGTATTGAATATAACTTTTTATTTCACGGTCTCATAGACGTTCAAATTGACGTCATTCCTGTTATGATGGAACGCAAGCTTCAAAACACGTTTCCGATCATGGTTTCAATTTATCTTTGTTTTAATACTTTCATTGAAATCTAAAGGTTTTTAAATAAATCTTACCAATAGTCAATAAATAAAATATTATTACTATTATCAAATTAAAGCCCACATTTGTGACAGATCTGTTTGTAGTCTATTTTAATTAATGAAAAAAAAAGGCTGATGAGATCACCTTTTGTCCGTGTGTGTGTCCCTAATAACTTCTAAACGGAAGGAGCGATTTCAATGAAACTCGTTAAATTCATAGTACTGTTTTGGTCGACCTTGGCCGTGCCCTTCAAATTTTATTACGTCTCACCAATCTAACATGGCTGCTGTGCGAAATATTTCACCGGCATTCTATATCTCCGAAACTATTACTCATATCACCCTGAAATGTTGTACGGTGATAGAGGGCACTACTAGACGTTCAACTATGTAACTTTCAAAACCTCTTAACTACAAAACGAACATGGTGGCCAAGTGAAGTAGTAAGACTTTTCTCGCGATTTAACCATCCGAACGCAGTGAAACTTCATACAGCAAATGACTATACAAATTGCAATGCACTGGCATTTTATTTAGTTAAATTGTTTATGTAACCTCATGATCAAGTGATCGAAGTGAAAGTTTGAATAATGAATATACACAATAATCTTTATTTAATGGTACAAGCCTCCATGGCCTACATCCAACATGGTGACCATCCAAACTATTCAGACGGTTCTCAATAACTAAGAATATATTACAGCAATCAATCTGAAAATTTGTATGTTGATAGAAGCTATATGAAAATAGGCTATTTAGTTCTTCGCGGAACTACTTGTTTAAATATATTTTTAATACAAACAATAGGAAAGACCAAGTTTAAATATTATTGTCAAAAGATTTGCTCGTAGTTTACCATTAGCTTTCCTTTTCCTTTTTGAAAAAGTGGAGAAGGCTATAATGTGGCCGAAACTGGTATTGATTTAGTAAATATGTTTATGTTCGACCCTCACTATTATGTGTCAGATAACTGTATCATAATGATGGTCATTATAACAATATTTTCCATTATGATACAGTTTCTCCAGCCAATCAGAGCTCGTTCATTGACCAATTAGGTAACGATAACTCCGCGCATGCGCTCAAAATCCAACATGTCGGACATAAACACAACATCGAACTATAATAAATTACCGACATGGAATACCCACCGTCCATATGTTCGCGTAAATAAACTGGCGAATATGAGACAAGAAATAGCACTGTACCTTAAAATCACCAACACTAATTTCTACACAGCGCATTGTCTTCAAATGACTGCGGTGACAATATTACTGAGGGACGGCTGATGTAAACATATGGTTGCATATGGCATTGCAACCACACAGAGCGCATGCGTCGGTTGTTCAAAGCTCTTGAAAGACAAAGATATAACACCCAACGCTCGCTCTGCGATCACAAAATTCCAGTAGCTGACTCTCAACAGATATTTATGAATATTTATGTTAAAACATATAATAAAGTTATAATTATCGTCGAACATAAACAGTCGTATGCAACTCGCCTATAATGGTAATTAAGACACTCGTATGGAAATTATAAAACTCGCATACGCTCGTTTTATAAAAAATACTCGTGTCTTAATTATAGCCATTATAGGCTCGTTGCATAATGTACTATTATGTTCGACCCTGACTATTATATGTCAGATAACAGTATCATAATGATGGTCATTATAAAACTATTTTTCATTATGAAACAGTTTCTCCAACCAATCAGAGCTCAAGAAACAGTTGTTTGACCAATCAAGTGAGGATAGCAACGCATCTGTGCCGAGTTCCAAGGTTCTAATTTAAATTTCACTGCCTGGCCTAGTGTCATAGTGGGGCGATCGAGGAGGCCATGGTCAAATACAAGGCATTCTGTGCGTCCCATGCGCTCTGTTCAGTACATAAAACTGGCGAAATCTCGACAGATATTTATGAATATTTATGTTCGAACATAAAATAGTTATAATAATATTATCGTCGAACATAAACAGTCGTATGCAATTCGCCTATAATGGTAATTAAGACACTCGTATTCGTGTATTAATTATTGTCATTATAGGCTCGTTGTATAATGTACTATATTATTTAAAATGTTTTATTGAATAAGGTGTATTAGATTTATTAAATACCTGTGGGTATTTCTATTTATTATAAGTTGTTAATTATAACAAGACTAGTTACGACCACAGTGTGAATTCGAATTCTTTTTCTTTTTCTGGTAAAATCTACGTCCGGCTTCTGGCATCCCGTTAGAGATTTTACCCTTGAGATTGGTAAAGCGACCTCCTGAATGGGAATAAGAAATTCTTGATATTTGGTGTATTAATGTTAAACAATTCTGATTTTGTGTCTGCTTTAAGTGTGTGACATGAAATTGCTTTGAATAACTGTGGCCTCAAGAACGTCAGATATTCAGTTCCTTTAATGGTAGGAATATACTTCTGCCGCATCTGTCTTGGTGTTCCTTGTCTGCTGGATCTCTGCCAGCGACAGATGTTCGATCGAAACAATACTATCAGCAGCGACTCGCATTGTGAGTGCGTATATTGCCGAGTACTAGACATGTCCCGAATAATAAGCAACGATCTAGATTCAATTGGCTTATTGACTAGTAAATAATAACATTGTGGGTTTAACGTCATCATTACCCGATGTTGGCTCAGAGAGGCCAGTGTGCCAGAATATTGCCCAGCCTCGTCAGGGTGGGTGGATTTGATCCCACCTCAGCCATTCTGGAAGTGATTTTCCGTGGTTTCCTACTTCTTCTGCTGGCGAATGCCTGAATGGTTCCTAAAATAAGGCCACGCCTGCTTCCTTACCTGAATTACAAATACTCATAGGCTACTAATACATACATCACAACAACACCATAGTTTATCAGACAAATTCCACACTCACCTAAGTACATGCGGCTAAATTACCACAATATCCAATCCCCTCAAATGAAACAAGAACAAACAAAACTATATGAATTTGACTAAAACGAAGAACTATTTTTTATTCATTATATAGATTTGGGGCTATTGGGTCGAGTGGAATGTTAAAAGCCGACGTTTCGAGACGACTGCGTGTCCCTTTATCAAGGGTTGCCTAGAAAGAAAGAAAGAAAGAAAGAAAGAAAGAGTAATGGCATTTAGCTTCCATAGATAAGTGGTATAAATTAGGAAGCCATGTCGAAACAAATAGTTACTACATGACCTCCTAAGACCAAGAGGATGTTGGTAATGAAACTATAGAGGGAAGCCATGATATTTTACTTAACCCTTTATAGGGCAAAACTATTTTTTATTTTTATGTGTTTTTGGATTTTAATTTCTTTTAATTATTATAATTATTAATAATGTTATTTTTTGTTTCTCTAATTTTAATGTTTATATATTTATTTATAATTTTCAATTTAAGTTACGTTATCATCGATTTTATTTTGTTATTTTAATTGAATTAATTAATTAACTAATTTCGAATTGATTTTTTTTACAATTTATTATTGTATTTTCATAATTATTTTATTGTTATTTTCATTTTAATTTAATATAATTTTAATTTTTATATTTTTTATTATTGTAATTTTATTTTTATGATATTAATTTCTATATTTATATTTTATTTTTTCACTTTAATTGATAATGTGTTTAGTTTTTTTTTCATTTAAATATCCAACACATTACGTCAAGTTTGATCTTTAGAAATACTAGCACTTCGGCATGAAAATTCTCCAAAATTTGGGCTAAAGACTCTACTATCAGCATCTTTGAAAGCATAAACTGTCCTTATGACAGGTGGTTAATATAGAGACCATTATCCCGTAAAGGGTTAAGGGATTCAGAACTCGAGTAAGTACAAAGCATAAGTGCATTCTAGCTTCATGGGATTACAGTTTATTGGGCTTTAGAAATATGTACCTACCTGTAAGTTAAACGTGCCATCCTGATCTCAGAATTGTTGCTCCGAGGCAAAATATGACTTTTTCTATCACCAATATTGTAGTTCATTCTTTTGTTCATAAAATTTTTCTTCTTTAATTTTCTGATTAAGAAAGTTTCGTGTGTCGAGCTAAAATGTTTATAGAGAACTAATACATTGCCTCAATATCCATGGAGGTTACATTAAACGTAGGCTGTAGTTTTTTTTTAAATCATAAGTACACATTACACTTATTCATAACATATTTTTTTAATAATACATTATGCAACGAGCCTATGTATGTATGTCTACCCCTTATTATTCCCGTTTTCCAACGGGGTCGGGGATGAGATGCGATGGAAGTCTTTGTGGCGATGGTTTTTACGGCCGGATGTCCTTCCTGACGCCAACCTCATGAGAGGAGTTAATGAGAGATGAAATGAATGATGGCGAATGAAACTGGGCAAGGATGTGGAAGGAAGCGGCCGTGGCCTGTCAGAAGGTACCGTCCCAGCATTTGCCTGGTGTTGAAAATGGGAAACCACGGAAAACCATTTCAAGGACGGCCGACGGTGGGGCTCGAACCCACGCGTCTACCGAGTCAGCAGAGAGCTTGGCCCCATGACCTAATGCTGCGCGTTAGCCAGCGTAGCCACTACTGTCGGTATGCAACGAGCCTATAATGGCAATAATTAAGACACGAGTATGTTTATAAAACAAGCGTATGCGAGTTTTATAATTTCCATACGAGTGTCTTAATTACCATTATAGGCGAGTTGCATACGACCGTTTATGTTCGACGATAATTATTAAAAGTATTTTATGTTCGAACATAAATATTCATAAATATTTGTCTAGATTTCGCCGGTTTTATGTACTGAACAGAGCGGATGGGACGCATAGAATGCCTTGTATTTGACCATGGCCTCCTCGATTACCCTACTATGACACTAGGCCAGGCAGTGAAATTTAAATTAGAAGGCCGTGGAACTCAGCACATGTAATTATCTAATTGGTCAAACAACTGTTTCTTGAGTTCTGATTGGTGGTAGAAACTGTTTCATAATGAAAAATAGTGTTATAATGAGCCTCATTATAGTGCAGGTTTTCTGACCTATAATAGTCAGGGTCGAACATAAAGAAATATTAGAAGGGAGTAAAATGAATTAATGAAATTATTGTATTCTGTTTAATAGTACATTATGCAACGAGCCTATAATGGCTATAATTAACACGAGTATGTTTATAAAACGAGCTTTAGCGAGTTTTATAATTTACATACGAGTGTCTTAATTACCATTATAGGCGAATTGCATACGACTGTTTATGTTCGACGATAATTATAACTTTATTATTTGTTTTAACATAAATATTCATACATATCTGTTCAGTAACTAGAATTTTGTGATCGGGTGGTGCGCTAGGTAGCATATTTCCGTGTTCCAAGCTCTCTGGCCGACCGACGCATGCACTCTGTGTGCTTCAATGCCATATGTGCAGATCGTGAAACAGTATTCAGTAAAACTGTCACCGTAGTCGTATGAAATCAACGCGCTGTGTAGAAATTGGATTGGGTATATTTATGTACAGTGCTATTTCTTGTCTCATATTCACCAGTTTATTTACGCGAACATATGGACGGTACACTTTCGGTAATTTATATAGACATATTGGATTTTGAGCGCATGCGCGAAGGTGTCCTTATCTAATTGGTCAAACAACTGTTTCTTGCGCTGTGATTGGTGGGAGAAACTGTTTCATAATGAAAAATAGTGTTATAATGAGCCTCATTATGATACAGTTTTCAGACACATAATAGTCAGGGTCGAACATAAAAACTCATATGGTTTATATATGAACTTGAGCGCTACTCATGAGACTCATAATTCCTCACACGTGCTTTCATTTCAAGGCTTGATATTTCCCCTCTCCTTCCTGCGGGTTCATATTTTTTCGAACGTGAAAAACAGAAGAGAAACAAACCTTACGAATTATTGCTGCGTTTCTTAAATTAGACATTTTTACATTAGGTAGCACTCCCGAATAAAATCCTGGCAGCGAGGGCGTGTAATATTTCCCGAGTTCTTACGCGGGCGACCCCCTCGCTTGAGATTGCTAAGGCAATCAATATTCATCATACCTAGCGAGTTTTACTCCTGTGCCGTCATGTAGGTGAGGGAATAACCTCGCGTTTTACGAGAACTAGAGGGCACGAGGACATCTTTTGGCACATTTTATGTACTGTTCCCGGTTTGTAGGTCAAGACCCGTTTGATTTTAAACTGTGTTTCTCTGTTAGGGTGTGCTACTCGTGTGATCATTCAGGACTCACGTTTATAGAAAGAAATTTTAAAATGGACCAAATGAAATAATATTCAAACAAATCTATCACTGATTTGTATTGCTGTTCGCTTTTGCTTGAGGGCCAGATGACCTCGTAGTTCCACCCCTTAAAACAACAATAACTAACTAACTAACTAACTAACTAACTGCTTTTACTTGTATTTTTGTTTTTGTAACTTAGTTGTTTTTTGTTTTAGTTCTTGTTTTTGTTTAGACTTTTGCTTTTGTTTTTGCTTTTGTTTTTGTTTGTGTTCTTGTTCATGTTTTTGTTGTTGGTTTTTGTTTCTTGTTTTTATTCTTGCTTTAGATTTTGTTTTTGTTGTTGGTTTCTTTGTGTTGAGTTCTTCTTTCTTTTGGTCTTTGTTTTTGTTTTGTTCTTGTTTTTGCTTTTTGTTTATTTTTGTTCTTGTTCTTTGTATTTTGTTTTTGCTTTCGTTTATTGCGTCCAGGGGAGGGGGGGGGGTAGGAGGATAAGGGGTACACGAAGAGGATTATGACAAGCTGGTAATAATAACTTATCGTATGGCCTCGGGTGCCGGGTGCAAGCTTTGTTATTTGACACCCAAAGGGTAGCTTGCATGTCGAATTTCGTTGTTCCTTGAAGCACTATGAAAGTCAAGGAGGTTAGATATCTAAGCTCCTTTAACACTATAGCGCTTTCTAGTAGAGAAATGAGAAACTTTGTGTTGGCGGAAACTCCCGAGATTAATTTTGCCATTATGAACATGGCCTAACGAATTCAAATGGGTTCTTTGACATGCCAACATCGTATGATATGGTGTCGTAATTTTTGCCGCCTTTCAAAACCTCACTTACCACGGCCAGGAGCGAACCTGCAAGCTTGGGGTTAGTAGACCGACAAGATAACCACTCACCCACCGTGGCAAGCAACAAGCTGGTGAAAACCAGAGAGTGAGACATCAGGTGTATACATACCATCCACTCACCACTCCCGACGACCTTCCTATGTTAGGTGGAGATGCGTGTTGAACTCGTGCTACCTTTTGTCAGAGGTCCATCAGTGGTGTCACGGTAGCTTCCCAAAATACGACGTAAAAGCCCTCAGAAGGTGTGAGGATGGGCAATAGGATATCGCACATGTTAGATAGCCAAAATACCCCCACAAGCCGTACCTAGACATAACTAAATGAAACGTGATTCGTTTGGTGTTAAAATAAATAAATTTAATTCACGAAATTAGGCAACAATTGACAAGGTTATGATGGTAGTAAATATTAAAAATATGAATTAAGGGTTCACACCGTTTAAATAAAAGATTAAAGGTCACTGAGGGCTACACAAATTAATGGTCAACCACCAATTATTGAACTACATCCAGCCTTTAAAGGGTAACAAAAATTGGAACAGACCCATATTTGGGTAAGACAAAAACTAATTAAATTACATGAATAGCATCGAAAGCAAGCTACTCTTTAACGACAGCGCGGTTTACAAAACGACGCGACTGAAGCATACAATCCACTGGGAACACTAGTACAAAAGAAAACCTTCCTTCACTAAATAAATTATACAACTGAAATACCAGAAGAGTATTTCCAGTCTATTACCTTTCAGTTTCCTCCAAGATACAGTAATTACATTTACATTACCACTTTAGTTCTACAACAACATCAATTTCGGCATCACAACCGAATACCTTGACTACACACGACCATTGACAAAAACAAATGACATCGAAATTGTACGACAATGACATACTAGTAAAACAAAAGCTAATCGATTTCCGGCGAAACCTTTCTTGCCTCCTAATTAAACCAGCCGTTGGAGCTAATTATTTTAAATAAACAAACTCCCTCGGTGAGAACAAGAAAGCAAGTAACAACATGAAATCACGGTGGAACAAATAAAATATAAATTAATAACAGCGGTAGATCTAACTTACTTGGATTCAAACAAGGTATTAAACTTTAATTTAACTAAAATGAAAACAATCTCATCGAAAAGGGGGAACGAATCGAGAGAAACAAATATCACTAACAGACGCACTCAACACGTAAAAAATAAATTTTAAACATAATAGTACATTATGCAACGAGCCTATAATGGCAATAATTAAGACACGAGTATGTTTATAAAACGAGCGTAAGCGAGTTTTATAATAAAATTTTCATACGAGTGTCTTAATTACCATTATAGGCGAGTTGCATATGACTGTTTATGTTTGACGATAATTATAACTTTATTATATGTTTTAACATAAATATTACCGACAGTAGTGGCTACGCTGGCTAAAGCGCAGTGTTAGATCATGGGGCCAAGCTCTCTGCTGACTCGGTAGACGCGTGGGTTCGAGCCCCACCGTCGGCCGTCCTTGAAATGGTTTTCCGTGGTTTCCCCATTTTCAACACCAGGCAAATGCAGGGACGGTACCTTCTGACAGGCCACGGCCGCTTCCTTCCACATCCTTCTCCAATTTCATTCACCTTAATCAATTCCATCTCTCATCCCGACGCGCAGGTCGCCCACGGGCGTCAAATAGAAAGACCTGCACTAGGTCTCTGAGGAGACCACACGAAAAAAAAAAAACCAACAAAAAACATAAATATTCATAAATATCTGTTGAGATTCAGTCATTAGAATTTTGTGATCGGAGTGCAGTGCTGGGCAGGATATCTCTGTTTTCCAAGCTCTCTGACCGACCGACGCATGCGCTCTGTGTGCTTGGCAATGGATTTTGAGCGCATGCGCGAAGGTATCCTTACCTAATTGGTCACACAACTGTTTCTTGAGCTCTGATTGGTGGGGGAAACTGTTTCATAATGAAAAATAGTGTTATAATGAGTCTCATTATGATACAGTTTTCTGACACATGTTTACATTTTGAAATCGTCGAACATAAGGAAAATTACGGTGCTCCAAAATAACTGAATGTAAAATTCATACTTAGGTTGAAATCAACATAAAAACTATACAGAAAAATTAAACGATAAGAATAAGACACCACACGGAACTTTACTCATATGGTATTGATATTGCGCCAGGAGATGGCAGTTGGGTTTGAACTGCAGATGTCTTCCCGCTCACTGCGTATCGCGCATTCCAAAAATATTAAGTTGATCACTACTTGTTTCACTCACTCAGCACATTCCTTCTTTCACTGGCTGCGTGTCGTCTGCTGCGATAACAACCATTGGAATGCGGGAAGCCGATATATTTAGGCTTGGAATAGGTGGGCCACGCTTGCGTACTGCAAAATCCTCCGCGCCCCATCACAGTGTGTTTAACTGTCATCTCCTGGCGCGATGACAATACCTACTCACAAACATATTGTATTTCTAATTGATACAATTTGGCATCTTGCTGATCCTGCCCTCATGGTGAAATAACGGTTTTTTTCGCCTTCGGATTTCATCACAATCCACAAGTGGTAGACATATCATATATCTTTCTACATCAGAATTCATTAACTCGGTCCTTTTCAGATCGTCATTCTTGCAAGATATTCCAGTTCAAATCGACCCAGACAAAATTACCCCTGGGAGAGGTCAATAATTATAGACCTCCCCCAGAGTACTTCACGCACCAAGTCCTTTTCTTCTGATATCAGGCTAGTTAATCATTTGGACAATGTAGCTGCCGCTTTTGGCAGGGATTTAATTTCACCCGTCACATATTGGAAGATAAACATATCAGAGCGATTGGCGGGCTAAACAACAATGTCATATTAGTTAACATTTCACATGACCCTCCTAATTAAATAACCAGCAATTTCATTTTTGCCCTTTGTTTTTATGACGTAAATTAAGAATTTCACGTCATGAAAGTTTCATGTTTAAATCCGCAATGTACGAGACACTGAATGATGCTGCCATCTGATGTCAATAGAATCAACCACAACATCCAATACAGTCCACTGCCTCTTGAGTGCGCAAGTCCAATGTAGAAATACTACTCCACATTGTCAATCACAGTTAAATAAATTACAATGATTAATTATAGTCCTTATTCAATGCTCATTTATTTTTATGATTATATTTTTCTACATGATCTTGTACTTGTTATTTCTATTGCTTTTGTTTTGTTTCCTTTTATTTTGTTTTGCTATTCTTCAAACAATATTACTTTTTATATAAAAAAGATACAGTCAGTCTGAGAGACTAGACTTTATATCATTTCAAATGACGCATGCTACAACTGCTACACATGTTAGAAAGGCTCAGGAGGGCTTCTCGATTCTCTCGAAGCCCCAGGACTCTTTGCGCTCTGCTGCACGACGTCACGCACTCGCCGTCTCCGTTCGCATAACGCCAGACCCCAGGAGTAAACTCAGACTCAACAGACTCCATTACCCTTTAACTTAGGCTTCCCGCGCGGGGAATGCATGACGTCACGCACTCGCCGACTCCGTTCGCATAACGCCAGACCCCAGGAGTAAACTTAGACTCGGTGCATATGCACTGAACAACATGATGACGTCATACACGCCGTAACCATGACGCATAACAGTAGACCTAAGTATAACGGTGACGTCAACAAGATCATTTGGAATGATAAAAAAAGAACTTCCGTGCAGCAAAGACACAAGAAGCCTCTTTCACAGAATCATTCTGCATTGTGATAGAAATCTCCTCACTATATGGCACATGTCCGATGATAGCTTTCAGCGTGAATGGTGTCGTGCTCTCAATCTGGAGATAATTAAGGTGTAGTGTAGTGGTCAAACGAACAATTGCAGTAATCGGCATTATGATGGGATTCTAAACAAGATGTTCAGGAAAGAATATAATTATAGCCTACTTTCACCTAAATGTATGGCTATAGTTATAACTCTTTGTCCTTATCACCTCCTATTTTCTTCCTATTCGATTTGCAAAATGGCACACAACAGTCTGACATACTGGATTTGAGCAACGGCGTTCAAAGTTTATAATTTATCCCCAGAATTTTACAATTTCATCAGCCAACACTCCAAACAACGTAGGAATTCAGTATATTAACACAGACTACTTACAATAATTGATTGGTCTAAACGTATCGGCAACAAGAGGAAACTTTTCAAATGGTTTAAGTACGCATATGGGACTTTGTTGAAACGATTCGCGAGCCGTCACTCATTTGTTGAATCTTTTCGTGCCCTACCTATTGTAAAATGGATTTACTAAGTCCGTAACCTTCACGGGAGTGTACACAACAACTCACCCAAGTTTCATCGCAGTCGAATGAAAGCATAAAGGCCAAACAAACAGACATACGAACTATCACGTAACATTCATTTTTATATAGAGAAATGCGAATTAATACACACCTATGGTAAAAGGGGATTGCCGGCCCTGTTGTTTTGGGGTAGCGCGCCTGTCTCTCACCCGGAGGCCCCGGTTTCGATTCCCGGCTCCATCAGGGATTTTAGAAACTGACGTGAGGACTGGAAACGGATGCACTCAGCCTCGTGAGGACAATTGAGTAGCTGTCTGACAGTGAGGCAGCGCCCCGGTCACGAAAACCAAGATTAACGGTCGAGGGGACCCGACGTGCCGACCACGCGTCACCCCAAATATATGCAGGCCAAATGGCTGGGCAGTGGTCGCTTGGTAGGCTTTGGCCCTCAAGGGCTGTAGAACCAGGAGTTATTTATTATTTTATTATATGGTAAAAGGGGAATGTGTTACAGAGGTATTGTAGTATATAATACTAATTTTATCAGAAGTTTGATAGATTTTGCCTGCAATACCTGGGGAAACTACGCCAAAGATCCTGGCCTCATGTTCTAAAGCGAACAACGATAAGATAAATATAGAGATCAATGGTCCAGCCTGACAATACGAAGTAGTCGTCCCATCATTCTTAACAAAAGAGCGCAGAAGACACTGTTCATGCTAAACGCATGTTGAAGGAAAATATATTCTACTCTGCCTTTACCCATTTAGTTTAAATTGTCCGCCTCGTTGCGTAGTGACAAGTATTCTTAGCTGTCACTGCGGAGGCCCTGTTTCGCTTCCTAGCTCTGCCAAGAAATTTAATTCTGGTTTGAGGGCTGAAACGGGGTACTCTCAGCCTCGTGAGACCAACCTGAGAAGAGATGTGTTCGATTCCTACCTCAGCCTCCTGGAAGTGGTTTTCCGTGGTTTCTCACTTCTACTCCAGGCAATTACCAGGATGGTACCTAACTTTAGGCCACGGTAGCTTCTTACCCAAATCCTACCTCAATCACAAATACACACATTAGTACAGACATCAAAGTGACACAGGTTATCAGTCAAATTCTTCTTTCGGAGGGGAAGTAATGCCGGTGGTCCCATGTCATAGATTTATTGCATGTAAAAGATCCTTCCGTTAACTACCTAAACTTGTGTGAAGCTAAATTTCTAGGTTAGATTTCGTTGTAACGCTCTATCAAACGTACATCACTAGGTGTCAGTGATAAAATCTGGTAGCGAAAGTTGAAACTACATGAAATTGAACGGAACTTGTAGCACACCCTATGGGTGTCCGCTTGAAATAGCTACAGCCTCTGGCGAGCCGAACTTGTCCTCAGACACTCCCGGCACTAGAAGCCATACACTAAATAATAATAGTCAAATTCTACAAACACCCACGCACACCGGTCTACATGACCATTAGGGGCCGATAACTTAGATGTTAGGCCCCTTAAAACAACAATTATCTTCACATCATCTACATGATCATGATGTCGATAAGCCTCTAAAGAATCAACAACATACGTTTAAATTAAAGGAAGGAAGGAAGGAAGCTTTTAGTTTTACGTGACCGTTAATACGTTTAAATTGGAGTAGAAGGTAGACTGTCTGAGTGGCGCAGAAGTGACGTCCTCGCCTGCTGTGCTTGGCGCAGTCAGTTGGCATTGAGGATGCGGAAATGCGAGGCGGCCATGTCAGTAGATTTACTGGCATGTTAAAGACCCCTTTCGTGGCATAATTCCGGCACCCCGGTGTCTCTTAAAGCCGCAGCGATTAAAAGGTATGTAAAAGGTGGAGGAACCAGAGACATTATTAGTGATGTACGTTGGATGATGGAAACAGCAAAGGAATACCAGAAGGAGCTGTACATGTGCTTTATAGATTATAGGAAGATCTTTGATAGTGTGAATCATATGATTATGTGGAATGTACTTAGACAGATGGACATACCTTGTCCTGATGCGTAACCTATATTTGGGACAAGAAGTCAATGGTGTTAAGATTGGTGGATTGAATATAAACAATGCAGGTATGCAGATGACACCACTTTGGTTGCTGAAAGCAAGGAAGAGCTCGAGGATATCATTAGGTAAGTTAAAGAACAGAGTGAAACCATTTGCTTGTACTTGAATATCAACAAGACAAAACTAATGTCAACAGGTTTACCATCAAACATTATGATAGATAATAAGTTAATCACAGAGGTGAATAGTTTCTGTTTGTTGGGAACAACCATTAGTAGTAGTGGCTCATGCAGTCAAGACATTCGCCGAAGACTTGCCCTAGGAAGAGCAGCTTTTAAAGGCCTGGATAAGATCTTCTAGTGTTCCAATGTCTCTTTGCCTACTGAAATTAGAATGGTTAAGGCACTAGTCTTTCCCATAGCTACATATGGTTGTGAAAGCTGGACCATAAGGAAACGAGATAGGAAGTATATTGATACTTTTGAGCTCTGGTGTTGGAGAAGGATACTGCGTATTCCTTGGACAGCCAAGAAGACACATGTATGGGTGATTCAAGAAATCAAACCTGATCTGTCTCTTGAAGCATCTGTCATACTTTGTACACAAAATGAGGCGTTCTGATTCGTCGGAAAAGACAATTATGCTTGGAAAGGTGGAAGGGTATCGGAGACGTGGGCGGCCAGCATTGAGATGGATCGACTCCATCAAATCCAACATGAATATGTCAGTGAAGGATCTGAAGTATATGGCTGAAGACCGAATCATATGGAGACAGTCCATCCATGCAGTCGCTAGGAGTCGGCGCTGACTTGATGGCACCTGTTCATCATCATCAAAACCAATATTAAAGTAAAATGTAATACAAAAGCTAACAGAGCGATCAAACGTTAGTCGTTACAGATTGCAAATTTTCAATAATAATGCTGTATCATGACGACGGAACAACAATGTTGCTTTCTAGAATTTTACCAACTCATGGGTGTAGGAAAATGACTTCCTTCATACGTTAACACCATTCAAGCAATAACTCAAAATTTTAGTCTTCAGTATGGCAACAATTACCACGATATTAGCACAGGTAAGTTAATTTCATTCAACACATTCATAGCCTAAGTATTACATTTCGTGGAGACATGCAAAGTGATCCGTTTGGGAAGACATAAAATAACATAGCTAACATAAAGTACTTTATACAGGGTGCCAGGAAATGTTCTCCTCAGTGACTGCCAGCTTCTGCCAGAGCTAGCATCAGTAGTTTAGTTGGCAGCACTGTGTCCTTGACAGGGTGAATCCCACACGTGTGGGCTGCAGGCCATACAAATTGTCAGTGTGTATTGCAATAAGTAAGCGTGTGTGTCATCAGCACTTCCTGCATCTGTTATGAATGGCTGTGGTGAGTGCAAAGTTTACTGTTTGTTTGTTTGTTCTGATGGAAGCGAGAGTAGTGCTGCCAACATAACTACTGATGATAGCTCTCGTAGACTCTTGTAGGCACTGCGGAGAACATTTCCTAGCGCCCTGTATGAGGCCTCTCGTCCATTGAGAGCTGAAAGATCCGAAAAGGTGCGAAATCGAATTCGGCCGAAGTCACACGAAAACGCACGAACGATCCGAAGACGTGGCTTGGATGGGGACCGCGTCCACAGAGCCCGTATCGCTCGTCAGTTTTTGTCCGAACAGCTGCGAAGTGCGAACCGATCCCGCTCTGTTGGGATTTTAGTTGCGAACGAGTGCGAAGAGCGCAGTGAAAAATGGATTGTGAAATGTTCATTTTGCTTGTTCAGGAAAGGAAATATCCGTTGGACCAACGGGAAGGGAAAATAGGAAAAGTGGTGGTCTTCGGCTTGAAGATCATGCCACAAATGAGAAAATTCGCCGAACTCCTTTCTTTTGGCGTAAATTTGATTCACCCACATTTCCCGCCTTCGTCGATATCGCCTGTGCGTGATACGTCGAATCAAAGGTGATAATTCCAAAGCGAAAATTTCTTTTCATCAAAATCATCTGTAAAACCGTTCTGGAGAGCCATCTCGTCTCTGAATTCGGACGAATACTGAGACTTTGGACGGTGTTCGCCCGAATTCGCAGCTTTCCGCTCACAATGGACGAGAGGCCTGACACTGTTTATAGATCGTATCGGTGTGACGTCACGATAGTATCCATAGTACTCTGAGAAAAAAAGTGGCAGCCATTATGTACAACACCTTGATTCCTTTAAGCTGTAATTGTTTATCAAACACAGATACCTTTGTGTTAGCGGTATTACTTAACCCTTAGTTGGTCGCGTGGATTACTATTGTAATTCAGGTTCATTTATTTTATATCTGCGAACATAACACATTAGAGTTTGGTTCACACTGTTCAGCACCTTTGCTAGAAGGTCTCCCCACCACAATCACCGTAAAATATTACATCAATGACCACTAGCGTGTTAAGCCTCTCACCGCTGGATCTGTGGTTCAAATCCCGGTCACTCCATGTGAGATTTGTGCTGGACAAAGTGGAGGCAGAAAGGTTTTTCTCCGGGTACTCCGGTTTTCCCTGTCACAATTGCATTCCAGCAACACTCTCCACTATCATTTCATTTCATCGGTCATTCATTTAATCATTGCCCCAGGGGAGTGCGACAGGCTTCGGCAACAGGCACAGTTCATATCCTCGCCGCTAGATGGGGGCTTCATTCAATCCATTCCTGACCCGGTCGGTCGAATGGAAACAGGCTGTGGATTTTCCTTACCACTAGCGTGTCAGCAACGTACTCCACGCGACTATTTACGGAACTACGCTTGAACTGCATTGGTTTGCTTGTATCCTGTAGGTTTCGATAAACATTATTGATAAGTAATACCGTATGCATGGGGTTGGTAATACTGTATTGTATTTGTTTCATAGTTCACGCGTGTTATGGGGAATACCACTGGAATTTTATAAAAGTCGTGATCTAAAAAGGTGATGGTGGGTGAGTTAAAGCCAGCGGAAGAGAAAACATCCATTACCTGAGAATTTCCATGATTATTATTTCAAAAGGTAGTGGCTTCGGTGGCGTAGTTGGTAGCATTCTGAACTGCTGTGTCAAAGATAGCGGGTTCAAACCCGTCCGAAGTCGACGGATTCTTTAAGAGCATTAAAAGTCCTTCAGTATGCCTTCTTTCGGAGGGGAAGTAAAGCCGGCGGTCCTATGTCATAGATTCATGACATGTAAAAGATCCTTCCACAGACTAAACTTGTGTGAAGCTAAATTGTTAGGATAGATTTCGTCGGAACGCTCTATAAAAGTTCCAACGTTCATCACTATCATTGATATCTGGTATCGAAAGTTGGAACTACTTGAAATTAAACGGAACTTGTAGCTCAACCTAAGGGTGTCCGCTGGAAGTAGCTACAGAATCAGGCGACCCGAACATGTCCTCGGACACTCCCGCACTAAAAGCCATACGATAAGTAAAACATAAAAAATAATCGTCATCATCGTTTTTCCACTCTATCGTTGTACTTTGTACTTGTGGATCCATACACACTGAGGCCCATTTTAAATGAATATGTGGATCTGCTGATATACGAAGTAACCTTGATACGCTCAATCCTATATTAGCAGATGACATGGAGGCTGGTGATCAAAACGTATGGAATCCACTAGATTTAAACTTTACACACGTATTCCGAATTATTTTTGAGTTCCCATTCTATGGCAGTTTAACCAACATGATTCTACTCGTGTGGATAATTTTAATGTTTATCTGCACGTAACTTCAATACTAACGAAATGATTTCATCGAAATTGTATATGTGCAATATAAGCTTTTGGGCATATAACTGTGCATATTTTAAGACTCATAAGATCTACCAACTATGTATTAATGGTCCCAATACTTTGGAAGCCTAGATTTAATATCTCAGAATATGAGTACGGAACTGTTGGGTTGCTTCCTAAGTTTAGGGTCTATGACAACGCGTTCATATAGCCCCGTGTTCTTTGGGTGTGTGTAGAATCTGTCTGATAACCGGTGTTAATTGTGATGGCTGTAATCATGTGTGTTATCTGTGATTCAGGTAAGGACTGAAAATGATCAATTTCAAGTAGTTCCTACTTTTGCTACCAAATGCTATCGTCAACAACACCTAGCTGTGAACTTGGCTACTAGATGCCACCGCAACCGGCACCTCATGGCAAACGATGGAGTTTAATATAGCGTTAATCAAATCTAACCTACAAATTTAGCTTCATACAATTGTAGTTAGTGGAAGGTTCCCTTACATGCCATAAATCTATGATATGGGCCCGCCGGCTTTTCTTCCCCTCCGAAGGAAGGCGTACTGAGTGATTTTAACGCTCTTAAAAATCCGACGACTATGGCCAGGTTTGAACCCGCGATCTTTTGCATAGAAACACAGCATGCTACCAACTACGCCACCGAAACTGCCTAATTACGGAACCAACATTTTAAAACTAAAGGAGATAAAAACGTGGATTTTACACTTGCACTTCGATAATGTATGATTTTCATCCTTTATTACATATTTTGTGACTCGACGGCAGCTATGTTTATCAGGTATCTTCTACTCTTACCAACATGTGGGATATAAAATACACCGTGTAATTATGTAAAAACGTATTAATTGTCAAAACGATTGGTCTGGTTAATTATTGACACATTACTGAGTGACAGGGCCGCTCTACCTAGTAGTAATTGGTCTAGGGGAAACTCCTCGTTTCCTTGTTGCTAGATGCGTGCTACAGTACAACAATCGTAGGGTTTTATCCGTCCCATAATTCACCTGTATATTGGCGAACAGAGCTAGAATTTTACTATATACGTCGTGATCTAAAATCGGGATGGTCGGTGGGTTAAAGACAGCGGAGAGGAATTATCTATTACTACCGTGCATCATTTCCACAATTTCGACCGAATACAAAAACTGAGCTAAGTGCCAAAATCCACAGGAAAAACATTGTCACACTCCTTACAGCTTAATGTTTGTTACCTTAGGAATATTATTCTTGATATTTCCTCTTTTGTCTGAACATTTTATGAAATGAAGGGTGTGCCAACTCCTGTTCCCTTAAAACTGGGCTAAGTGCCTAAAGTATCGCAATAATGAAGGGCAAAACTTACAAGAGCAGAGTTAGCAAAGGACAGGTTATGGATAACATTTCGGTAAAGAAAGGGGAAACCCTTTTTTAATGAATTTTATTCGCAAAGATAAAAAGCAAGTACTTAAGTCTTAATAATACAGTCAATCAGCTACTTAAAAGAAAACGCAGACTACTACGGAAAATCTTGGGCAACGGATGGGTTGACGGACAGGTTCGACTGGTATCAAATAAAGAAGTATACAGAACGATGGAACCGATAACAACAGCAATTAGAAAACGAAGATTGCTGTTTTATGGACACATCTTCCGTATGAATGAAGACCGGCTCACAAAGAAAATCTGGAATTTTCTTAAACCGAAGATCTCCAAGTTGAAATGGTTCCAAGAGTGTGAGAAAGATATGAGACAGGTGGGCATTACGGAGGATAAAATCAAAGACAGGAATAGTTTCAGAAGGATGGTGAAAAGCTATCAGGGTTTTATGGTGGAGGCAGAACCCAGAAGACGAAGAGGTCCTTTGACAGAGGAGCGGTAGAACAAGCTGATAGATGGGCTCAAGAGATACTGGCAAGATGTTAAAGCCGGCAAACAAACAAGACGCAGACACTGAAATGAGAGTGGTTGTTAACACGCAGTCCATAGAGGCTCAAGTCGACAGTAAAAAAACAAAAAAACAGTATTAGGTCTTAACTAAAATGTAGTGATATTGAAAACCTTTTTGTTGAAAACATTAATAATTAATTTGAAAATAATGTAGTGTACAGTACTTTTCTTTAGGCTATAATAATTGTTATACAAATATTAAAAGTTTTAATAAGTTAATAGCGTTCTTCAAACAATGGGTACTGTGTTAGTTCAGTGCAAAAAGGTTTGTTTTCTTCTTTAGTTATCTCTTTCAGATCTTCCTTCTTCTTTTCAGGCTTCAATCTTGATTTCATTCCCAACCATGGTAATTCAAAGTTTTTCATAGTTTCAATCGTTACCCCGTTGTTTAAACACTTTTGCTTTTGCCCAAAGTTCAAAATCACTAAAAGATTCGTTTAGCTGCTGCGCTTAAGTCATCCATCAAAGTTGTTAGAAATGGTTTTCTCGTGCAAGCAGTACAGAGAAGTCTGACATCATCCAAGGGAACCTCACATTTCTCAACTCATTTCTTTTTGGGAAACACTTCCTTCTCCCTTTTTACGGCATTTTCTAGGTACTTCCATTATTAAAACACCACAACACACTTAAAACACTGAACGCGCGCCAAAGAGCAGCACACAATACTATAACCTCCAAGACCTCAAAGTAAGTACAAAACCTGTCACGTGGCACTTGGCACATAGCCCGGATTTTGATATACAGCAGGTGTCACTTAGACCCAAGCGAATTTTTGTGGCTAAAGTTTGCAGACTGAATATCACATAGCCCGGCTTTTACCGCACTGGCATAGGCACATAGCCCACGTTTTTGCAATAAAATGGAGTTTGGTTGTTTTGGCACTTAGCTCGGTTTTTGTATTCAGTCAACAATTATTATTCATCGTAACAAAGGGTATTTCGTCTAAATTCAGTAATGTAGGAAATGTGTATATTAAGGCTTTCACGGCCCGGATTATATAAATAATTCATGTTTTCTTTTGGCTAATGCCGTGTGTATTTAGATTAGAACCATACGTTTCGGAGTATCCTTGCCTCCTTTTTCAATGGAATCAAACAATGTGGCCAAAGAAAGTATATCTGGTGACGAACCGAGGAATTTATCTATATTTTTTGTAATTTCTGTAATCTCATTAATATACTTTCTTTGGCCACATTGTTTGATTCCATTGAAAAAGGAGGCAAGGATTCTCCGAAACGTATGGTTCTAATCTAAATAATCACGGCATTAGCCAAAAAAAACATGAATTATTTATATAATATTACAGTAGTTGTTAATTTCCTTTAGTGTAACCCTTGTTTTGTGTTGTATCCTGACACATATCGTACATTCCATATCCATCCTCAATACGGCAACCATACTGGATTTCAGGGCCAGGTCCTGCCTGAGTCAAACTATTACACAATGCCACCACAATCTACTTCCTCCCACGGTTTGTAAATCATCCACAGTTCTCATTTCTGCTGACTGAATATCCAGCTCTAATGAACCATCACCAAGTTAGTTGCATTTCATGAGTTTGCATGAGATCTTACGGTAGTTGTTAATTTCCCTTGTTTTGTGTTGTACATTCCATATCTGTCCTCAATACGGCAACTGGATTTCAGGGTCAGGTCCGGTGGTTAAAGAAGGTCCTGCCTGAGTCAAACTACGAGGCACGTCCAGAAGGTAAGTTCCGTTTGGTAATAAAATTAAATTGTGTACAGATACAGAAAAATTATTTATTGCACAACATTCTACTCCTCTTAAACTACTTTTCCACATAACTGCCGAACTTTTGCAGGTATTTGTCATTGCGTGGCACAAGTTTTTGGATACCTTCTTCATAGAAGTTTGCCGCCTGTGTCTTCAACCAGTTGGAAACATCATTTTCCGAGGTGTCAAGATTTGTTTCGGCTTAACCTTTGCTGGGGATGAAGTGTACCTCCATTCCATTGATTGCCGCTTACTTTCAGGGGTGTCGTAAGAAACCCAAGTTTCATCTCCTGTGACTAGCTGTGACAGAAATTCTTCGCCGCCTTCATTGTAACGGGTCAAAAACTGAAGTGCACTACCCATCCGTTTTGTTGCTCCGTAAGAATCTTTGGTACCCAACGTCGGCAAAGTTTACGAAAGTTCAGATTTTCGGTAACAATTTCATGAATTAGTGATCGTGAGTTTTGGGGAAATTCCATAGCGAGAGCACTAATTGTAAACCTGCGGATCTTGTCATCTATCGCGTGAACCAGTTCTTCTGTAACCGCTGCAGCGGAACGTTCAACTAGTTGAAGACGCAGGCGGCACACGTCTATGAAGAAGGCATACAAAAAATCGTGCCACGCTACGACAAATGTTTGCAACATTTCGGCAGTTATGTGGAAAAGTAGTTTAAGGGTTGTAGAATTTTGTGCAATAAATACTTTTTTTTGTATCTGTACACAATTTAATGTTATTACCAAACGGAACTTACTTTCTGGACGTACTTCGTATTACATAATGCTACCGCAATCTACTTCCCCCCACGGTTTGTAAATCATCCACAGTTCTCATTTGTCTTGACTCTGAATATCCAGCTCTAATGAACCATCACCAAGTTAGTTGCATTTCTTGAGTTTGCATGAGATCTTTCTTTGTGTTCTGTTTAATCATTGTAGGTCGTAACCTTAGAAAAAAAAAACATCCAGTCGTTATGTTTGCGTGAACTCACGAACGTGTACAAAAATAAAACCGACTTGGGTCGGACTTAATAATCAAAGGATGGGCTACTTATTTCTCTTGTAGGAAGATAAGCAGCAATGAGACCGGAAATAATTTATTTTTCCTCTGCCAGCTCAAGATATTCCGGGTCTTACTTAATCTATTTGTGGTTCTAGCTTAGCTATTTTAGCTGATTTCTCGTGCATGTTTTATCTTCCAGTAGAGAAAGCATCGATTATACTAAGAAATGAACAATCACGTTGTATATTCAAAATGTATTTGGAAATAAAGAAAGCGAATTATATGGCGCGAGCTTGGAACAGATGAGCTGGGTTGCCAAGTATTTTTAAATTGTTGTTGTAAATCAGCTTATTCGAATAGTACACAGTGCCACTCTTCGGACATTATGTCGGTGCTATTATGCGTAATATATTTTAAAAGTCGAGTCAACGCCGAGTACATTCAGGTAGAGAAATACGGCACGTAAATCTCTACACAGTATAAAACAGAGTCCCCGATTCTTGAATGTAACAGGCAATTTCGAGAACCACTCGATCGATTTTGATGCGGGTTTCACCATTCTGTAAAGGATTTCTCGAGGAAGGTGTCCATGATTAAAACAATTATTTATGACCAAAGGAAGCCGAGCAGCAACGATTTCAGTCAAACGAGTCGAAGAAAAACCTGTCGCCCATGCGCCTTTTAAGCTTACGCTGGGTAAACCGTTAAAAATATCTGTATATCATGAGTGTAAGAAGATTGTTCAATATGAAAAGTTCCACAAAAAGAAGTCCGCGATAGCATATCTCTATCGTTAATACATCGCCCACTATAAGTGTTTTTACGTTTCCATTTCTTCCAAGAATGTACAGTACATACAGTGGACATTTTTATTATTAGCTTCGGAGCGAGTTGATGAGCTAGCGAAGATCCTATCACCTCAGCTTGGGCCAGTATCAAACTGTCGAGTCGTGTCGAGTTAAGACTTCAGAGAAAAGTATATGCGTTTGGAGTTTCTCGGCTTTTCTGAATTGCGTCTGGGACCTGTCGTCCGTGCGTCTTTTAAGCTTACGCTGGTTGAACCGTTTATGATACCGCAGCCAATAGGAGCTTGCGGCGGAAATTTATATACCGTTCCCGCTAAATGCTTCAGATTTGTTCTTTCGAAATAAAGGGTAGAGCTGTGCGGAGTAAATCACTCCTCACGACCTTAATGATGAGCTTCAGCAAGTCTGGAGATTGAAAGTTCAAAGTTTCTCCTCGAATTTCTCAACACTCCCTCCAAGAAAATGCTGGGTAGTACCTTAGTCTAGTCCTGGGGCACAAACCCTATCCCTGTCCCTAATGCAGTTACACTATTTCAGAAATACAGATTACGGGCACGACAAATACGCAGTGAGTTCGCTAACAGCATGTCCTGTACTCGAGCAATGTTGGTTTCATTCGTGCTTGTGGAGGGATGCCCACTTCGATATTTATTTGTTTATTTTATTTATTTATTTATTTATTTATTGTCAACATGCTCCCCCAAAGAATGGGTTTACAAATGAAAACAAATATAAATATAATGTACGGTATCTTACAATATTCAAATTAACGCTAACATACAAAATTCAGTAGGACCCCTCTCGACCCCCCAGATTGATCCGACCGTGCTCGAGCCGAATTTGCCCCGACTATGGTGCGGGACAAACCATTGCAAGCCTGAAGGCCACGCGTAGACAGTGCGGTGTTGTCCTGTTCGTTCTCGCATCCAGCACGCGACTGAAGGTACGGTGCAATAGCATGGCAACACCGCCAGGCATGGGGAGGAGGGCCCGTTGACCTTCAGGCTTGCAATAGTTTGTCCCGCACTTATAGTTGCGGTGACCCGTCGCGCCATTGTCCGTTTTAGTGCTCCATCATCCCTCGTATCGTTTCTGTCGTCTGTGTTTCTCACAGTACGTATTGTACTGCGAAGTTTTTAGTGCTTACTGTTTTGGTTTTACGGCATTGTTCTTCTATGTTCGTTAGAGTACTGGACAGTAATTTGTTTACTGTATATTGTGTGGACTGCACAGTTGTGTGTGTTTCTTCAACATGTCAGGAGTGAAACGTAAACACATTACTCTTTCATTAAATAAAAATTAACAGTGCTGCGAAGACTGGACAAATATTCCTCCAAAAAATTGCCAACGAACTCAATGTGGCGTCACGACAATAAAGGATTGGAGAGGAAATCGGAAATACATTGAACCATGTACAGTGAAAATAGACGGTGAAAACGCTCTAAAGAATCGCAAAACTTTGCAAAAACCTAAACTTGAACTGCTTGACAACGCATTGTGGATGTGGTTCTATCACGAAACAAGATGTTCAGTAAAGAACATATAGCCTACTTTCTCCTAAATGTATGAGTATAGTTATAACTCGTTGTTATTATCAAAGAGTATAATAGAACTATTCTTTGTTGAAGACCTTAGAAACGATTTACCTCTACCAAACGCCACGACCTAGATAAAAACTGCTACCTTCATTGAAGAAAGAAAGAAAGAAAGAAAGATAAGAAGTATATCAAGAATGTTATGGATCTGGAGACATAATCGACCGGACTGGCGGCGTGGCTCAGCGGTAACGTTCTCGCTTGCTGGGCCCTAGGTTGCAGGTTCGTATCCTGGCGCAGTCAGCTGGCATTTGAGGGTGCACAAATGCGAGGGAGCCGTGTCAGTACATTTACTGGCACGTTAAAGATCCCCTTCGGGCCAAAATTCCGGCACCCCGGTGTCTCTAAAAGCAGCAGTAGTTAAAAGGGATGTAAAACCAATAACATTATTATTATTATTATTATTACGACCTGCCGTGGGCAACATCCAACTTTGAGTTGAGGCATGTCTTTACACGTCTGGTTGTGCATGGCTTTCACAACCCTAATTGAATTAACAAATCTTTCCATGACCCTACAGAGACGTGTGTATACAAACTATGTGGATATTTTCGATAATATAATCCTAACAGAGCGAGTGCATTCTAGCGGCCAGAATAAGAAACTTTTCAATAAAATCTGGAAGTTACCTTTTTGGCAGCTAGATGTCTCGAGTAAATCTGCTGGCGAATTATGTTTTAATTAAATATATATTTTACACCATAATGTGGACAATATAACGCTTAATAACATTTTCAAGTAACGCAAAATAGGCTGTTACAAACCCTTTAAAATAAAAAGTTAAAATGTATCGTAGTATCAACTTGTCATTCTTCAAATTCGATGCGCATAGAATGATAATGGTATAGTAATCAATGGATCCCCACGTAGACTAGTCGGGACATCTAGTGGTGAAATATCGAACAATATAATCCTAACAGAGCGAGTGCATTCTAGCGGCCAGAAGAAGAAACTTTTCAATAAAATCTGGAAGTTACCTTTTTGGCAGCTAGATGTCTCGAGTAAATCTGCTGGCGAATTATGTTTTAATTAAATATATATTTTACACCATAATTTGCACAATATAACGCTTAATTTTAAAACATCTGAGTCATTACAAAACAATAAACATATAACATTTCAAGCAAAAAACCTAGCTCTGATCGGGTTTGAACCATAGGAATCTGAGCGACAGGCTATCGCTCTACCACTGAGCTAGTTGTGTCAACGAATATCGTTCTATTTAAAATGACATACATAGAACTTGTTAGCAAATAATGATTTATACTAAACGATTTCATCACTGGAGTATATTATTTATATATAAAGCATTTCATACAAAGTTTATTTATTTTTTATCAGTACGCTATATTGCATTCAATACTCAAATTAGTGAAATATAAGTCAGGCACAAGATATCCGCTGCCATCTTGTCTTATTAATGAATCAGCTGAGCTTTTTAAAATCACGTCTGCACTATAGTATTACAAAATAAACTTTTAATTTCGTACGTGCCTCTTCCTTTAGAACAGTTAAAACGATTCTCGGCTCGATAATCGGAACTGGTGGGTCCCATGATATGGATTATAAAGTTTGCATAATTCGCACGGCCGCCATCCTGAAATGGTATGGCGGACGACCTTGTAGTTTGGTCACAAG
Organism: Meconema thalassinum; assembly: GCA_946902985.2. Lineage (NCBI taxonomy): Eukaryota > Metazoa > Arthropoda > Insecta > Orthoptera > Tettigoniidae > Meconema > Meconema thalassinum. The sequence goes on along the minus strand of OX336392.1, from coordinate 84,628,747 downwards.
ACGCATCCTATACGAAGGTATGTTGTTACCAAATTTGGTAGAGATTGGATGATTTGGGTAGTCGTTATTTGATTTTACGTTTTGAACGTTTGAGTGGCCGCCATTCAGTTTTAGTAAAGATGGCGGCGATATAAAACATGACACTGAGGTGTCCTTTGCTAGTGCTACCTTTGTACCAAATTTCGTTCAATTCGCATTCACCGTGTTCGAATTGATAGGGGGGGACAGACATTCAGAGTACACACACTCACACACACACACACAGACTCACACACACACATACACACACACAGACTCACACACACACATACACACACACAGACAGACACACTTTTTTCGCCCTGTGTTGATCTCATAAGTCTACTTTCATTTTTTGCAAAAATCGAAAGTAGGCTAAAAAGGAAAGGAACCTCGATATCTTGAGTTCAGAGATTCTTTATTTTAATGTAAATCCGTATTCTTCCGTACTACTTTCTGATAATCCGACCTTTTTGCATTCCGACCATACCCTCAGTCCCAAAGGTGATGGATTGCAGGGGTTGTACAGTATGAGAATTTTAAAGTTACTGCCACTTATATTACACAAATTGTGGTATACATACAGTACATACAGGGTGTATCTTAATTATACCGACAAAAAAATTACAGACGCTCTGCGTGTTATGTACAAGATGATGCCGCAATCGGATTGGCGGAGAAAATATTTCCCTTCGAGAAAATGAGGTTACTTTGATACCTCCGGGCGCGCGATTCAAATTGACGTGCTCGCCGTATTTGCTGAGCCAGAGTGCAAGCCGAAGCGAACGAGGAAATTTGCGCATTCCCGCCAGCATATCTCTGTCTCCTTATATCACACTCCCTTCCCTTGCTTGAAGCACAGCAGTGGCCAGCGGCTTGCTCTCTGGCTCAGCAAATACGGCGAGTTCGTAGATTTGAATCGCGCGCCCGTAAGTAACAAAGTAACCTCATTTTGTCGAAGGGAAAAATTTTCTCCGCCAATCCGATTGCGGCATTGTCTTTAACATAACACGCAGAGCGTCCTTGATCTTTTTGTCGGTATAATTAAGATAGGTACACCCTGTATACTAGAGCTAGTAGTAGTAGTAGTAGTAGTAAGCGATGTTCGGCTAATCGATTAATAATCGATTCATGGATTAATTTAAAATTAATCGAAAACGATAATTTTTAATGAGAGGTCATCGCTTAAGCTGAGTTACGCTTATTTTCGTAGTGAAGTATAGAAATCTATAAAAGTTACTTTTTTGCCTAAATAAGCAACGTGTGTTTCCTTGTTTATGTTAACAATAACCAAATAAGAGTCAGTGACAGTGGAAGGAGAAATATCAATCAAATTGGGAAGGGTTTCGAAAAAAGAAAACTAAGAGTTTTCAGCAAATCACATATATTATTTCAGTAGTATAAATCCATCCTGCGGCGCTCACAAGCTACCGATCGTGAAAAATGTGTATTCAAATGAAAGAGAATATACATTACCAGTGACGCATTGCACTCTAATTTCATAAATCACAATCACCTCTGTCGCTCGGTGAAATCACACTCGCCCAAAACACAGGCAGTCCCCTGTAAGCTCCTCACTCCCTCGCTGTCAAGAGAATCGGCTTCACTAGGGGTTTCGCAAGTCACCACACTTCTGTCGCTCAGGATAAGCGCTCGCACTAGCTCGTAAAACACAACAACAACCACTGCTTGACAGGTCGCCCTTATATAGCAGTCCGGTGACTCAATAAATGCTTCTAGATCCATCCAGGGTTCACGGCTTCTCGAGGTTTCCATCGCTGGCTCAGTCACGAATATTCTGGACCATCCCTTTGTCCTAGTAGCCCTGTTGCATAAGGCGCACGCAATACACGAGGCAGGGCACAGCCCAGCCCTGGGGCAGTTGTGACTCATGCGGCGAGCGATGACACAAACTCACAGCCGTAACAATATCTATAATTTCTTTAAAAAATTACTTTAAAAAACTGTACGAAGTGTGCGATTTGCAGATACTGTTGCTGCCGGAAGATACGCTCCATAATTGCTGTCCACTTCTCATTTAGGCCGCTGTGAAGCCTGTTTCATGTCATTTTAACAATCTGATATATTTCCTTTATCATTTTGCATGGATTCAGAAACAGTAATTTAAAGCAATGAGTACTCAAATCGTATAATTTACTAAATATCGAATAACCGGTGAGTGTTGCGGCAAAGCTGTCAATCAATGGACTCAGCACACAAATGGCATTGTTAGTAGTGACGAATTGCATTTTAATTTAATACATATCAATTTTATCATTACAAATGATCTTGTCGACTTCGTCGTTATGCTTGGGTCCAACGTTATGCGTTACGGAGACGGATACGAAAGTGACGTCATGCAGCCACGCGGGAAGCAGAAGCTAATGGTTATTGGAGTCTGTTGAAAAAGTCCTGCGGCGTCGAGTGACCTGGGGCTTTGAGCGAAGCGAACACAAGAATACAGGGTGACTTCTAAAGAGATATACAAGATGCCATATAAGAATACAAGGTGCCTCCTGAAAAGGTGTGCAGGATGTCAGAGCAAAATACAGTACAAAATGCCAGATAACAATACAGGGTGACTCCTAAAGGGATATACAAGATGCCAGATATGAATACAAGGTGACTCTTAAAGAGATGTACAAAATGGCAGAGAAGAATACAGGGTGACTCCTAAAGAGGTGCACAAGATGTCAGACAAGAATACAGGCTGCCTCCTAAAGAGGTGTGCAGGATGTCAGAGCAAAATATAGTACAAGATGCCAGATAAGAATACAGGGTGCCTCCTAAAGAGGTGTGCAGGATGTCAGAGCAAATTACAGGGTGACACTTAACGAGGTGCCCGCGCGGGAAGCCTAAGTTAATGGGTAATTGAGTCTATTGAAAGAGTCCTGGGGCTTCAAGCGAAGCGAGAAGCCCTCCTGAGCCTTTCTAACATGTGTAACATTTGTAGCATGCGTCATTTGAAATGATATAACGTCTAGTCCAGGGGTTCCCAACATGGGGGGCGTAAGGCTTTATCAAGGGGGCCATGGAGTGATTTCCGAATTAAGTTCTTTTAAACTCGAATATTACAATTTTGTAAAATAAATATTTTTCGAATCTCTCCAAGTGATTGTCGTACCAAGTCAATCTTTCAAAAGCACTGGTATTTGCCAACTGTCGGCAAAGCCTCAGCGGAGACGCGTGGTTGGAGGTGAAATAAGGAATTTGCTGTGTTGTAAGGAGCAAAGTCATGCCAATTTTATTGTCTCATTGGCATATCTTTGTGATTTCTTTGAACCTTGGAATAGTTAGCTTAAAGCTCCAAGGCAAAAACTCCAATATTATGGACTCCTGGAACAAATACAGTTATGGAAACGCCGGATTCAGTTGAACAACTTCTCATCCTTTCACTGCCTTAATAATGAAATTTTGCCGGAAAATGAACGTGATCGTAATAAATTTAGGTGCAAATTCGGTCACATTTGGATTCCCTGGCACAAGAATTCAACTTCTACTTTTCTGATATCTCGTCGGAAGAATGGTCCAGGATGTTAACAAGAAATTCGTTTGCCATTGACATTGAAGCACTGCCAGCACAGCTTCAAGAAGATGATGATGATAATTGTTGTTTTAAGGGGCCTAACATCTAGGTTATCGGCCCCTAATGATCTGGGTGATAGCGAAAATGATAATGAAATGGAAACCAGAACGAAAATTATGAGAGACGGAAAATACGTACAAAAAGGAACTCAGATGGAAAAAACTTACAATATGGTCTTACAAAAGGGAATTTAGAACGAAAAGATTCGCAAAAAGAATAGATTGAAAAAGACCCACAAAACGTAGGATAGATTCAAAATACGTACAAAATGCAATGTAGCGTCGAAATACTTGCAAAATGCAACTGAAATTCAAAATACTTACAAAATGCAAATGAGATCGAAAATACATACACAATGCAATTGAGGTTCAAAATACTTACAAAATACAATTGAAATTGAAAATACACAATGCAATTCAGATTGAAATATCCCAGTTCCAATCCAAATTATTCATAAAGTGCAATTGAAATTCAAAATACTTACAAAATGCAATTGAAATTGAAAATGCTTACAAAATGTACGGTTGATTCAAACGACTCATGTGGATTGACAATACTTACAAAATGCAATTTAGATTGAAAATACTTGACAAAATGTAATTTAGATTCAAAATACCCACAAAATGCAATTGAGAATCAAAATATGTGCAAAATGCCCACCAAACAAAATGCAATTTAGATTCAAAATTCGTGCGAAATGCTGTTTTGGTTGAAAATACTTACAAAATGCAATTGAAATTCAAAATACTCACTAAAATGCCCTGCAACCTGCATTGAATGACTTACTAAAAAGCAATTTAGATTTCCAATCTTTACAAAATGCAATTGAGGTTGAAAACAATCGCGAGATGTAATTTAGATCGAAAAAAAACTTACAAAATGCAACGTAGATTAAAAATGCCTTAAAGAATCGCTAAAAGGGAATTTAGATACACGGTGAACCAAGTAACAAAAACAGTGCGGGAATCTTAAAGAGGAAAGGAAATATAATGAAATGAGGAGAGGAGAGGAGAGGAGAGGAGAGGAGAGGAGAGGGGAGGGGAGAGAGGAGAAGGTCGGCCCCAAAGGTAAGGGTCAGAAGGGGAAAACGGACCCAGCTCAGGAATCCCTCGGGGTCACCAACTCCCGAGCTCACCAGCCGTGAGCCCCTGAGGGTGCAGTATTATCTACGGTGCACCAGAAGTGGTGGGGCTACACACACCCTGCCTCCTTAAGGGCCTTGAGCACAAGGCAGGAGGTAAAAGGAAAAGAAAAAGAAGGCTGACCCCTCACAGAAGGAGGGTAGCAGGAAAAATGAGACAAGGGCCAATTAAGGCGGGAAAGTGAAAGACTCCCTAGGCCTCGGATAACCTAATACCGTCGGGGTCGGAAGAGAACAAGAGTTGACCAAGGGAGGTCGACAGGAAAGAAGACGGAGAGGAGCCCGGCCCATGTAAGTGGAAGCAATGCCGGACTCAGCTGGGGTCCCGTAGTCGCCAACCCACGTCCCACTAGATGTGAGCCCCTGGGGGGGGGGGGGCTTTATGAAGAAGCCAAAGATTTGAAGTGTGAATCAAAGCTAAAAGATGATTCTGGGTAAACTGTCTTGCAGTGTATCCTGTAATAGCCGAATTTGCATTGCGTGTCATTGTCCCATTTTCAAAGACATATTTATGCGAGTCAGGATTTTCAACGCTGAGTGTCATAGAAACGAAGCAGCGCTGTCGGCTTGATGTTGCAAGTGATCTCCGCTGTGCTCTGTCAAATATCAAACCAAAAATACCGAATGTTACCAAGAGAAAACAGTGTCAACCCTCCCACTGACATTTGTTGACTAATTTAAGGATTTGTTGTAAAAGTGTGTTCTTCGTATTGTGCTAAAATGAAGTTAGTATGTAATAGATAGGCCTATTCCATTATGTAGTGTTATTAGGTTAGGTCTATATCCTCCGCGTCAATCGAAGAGGGTATAGAAGCGATGAGTGGAGGGGTCGGTGGGAAGGGGGGGGGGGGGGGCGATGAACTTCCGTATCTGAAAAGGGGGCGTCAGCTGACAAAGGTTGGGAACCACTGGTCTAGTCTTTCAGACTGACTGTAATTTTTCTGTAATAAGTGTGTGATTTGCAAATACTGTTGCTGTAGGAAAATACGCGAGATCATTGCTGTTCAGTTTGCATTTTGGGTGAAGGAACGCCTGAAATGTAAATAGTGTTCTCTAAGCATTTGGTTGAAATAAAAACATAACAACCTTTCCCCTTAAGTGTCTCATTATAAACCTATTGGGGAAAGTGTGGTTTATGAACATGCGAGATTTCTCGCACGGGTCCGCTAACATTATGAATTCTTGTTCAATGTTTACAATTTAGGTCAGGAACATTTTTATTTTAGCCTAGTTTTCGCAAAGACGGTACATTAGTTAGTTAGTTAGTTAGTTAGTTAGTTAGTTATTGGAGTTTTAAGGGGCGGAATAGCATGGTTAACTGTCCCTAAAAGGTACATTATTTAAAAACAGCCTCTATGATAAAATATATATTAATTAATTAAATGCCTGTTTTGCTGCTGTGAGAGCGAAGCAATTGATTAATGGACAAGACATTCATTGGACTAATCGATTCATCGATTAAGCGACCAATCGGTTAATCGTTTCTTAGCAATTAATCGAGTATTCTGCTTCGACTAATGGATTATTCGAATACGAAATTATTCTATAAGGTGCGTTCAAAAAGGAACGAGCCGGAGGCTGGAATGCGCAAACCGGTGACGACATCGGCTAATCGTGGCGTGTGTAACGAGGTGTGGTTCCGACCAGAGCGTGGAAGGTCACAGCCCGTCGCTAGAGGGCACGCGTGCACGTCACGTGACTGTACAAAGCGAGCAGCAGCATGTATCAATCGTCCAACCAAGACCAAGACAGTAGGCCATTCGACATGCTTCCTGGTGTGGTTGAAGACTGTGGGACACCCATTGGGCACATACTTTCCGCAAGTGCAGTCGTTCCTTCTTGATGGTGTGCACACTTCCGACGCTCAATCCGACCACGGCGGCTATGGCGTTCACTGTCAAAAGGAAGGAAGGAAGATTGTAGTTTTACGTGACCGTGAATCTTGTGATTATGAGCCACGGGACCTCCTTTTTACGTGGAATCCGAACCACAGGACATGGCATTTCAGTTCACTGTCACTCGACGGTCCTGGGTAAAGAGTGCATCAACCTGCTGGACGTTGTCATCGGTAATGCAGGGGGGGAGGGGGTGCCCCAGACCGGGCATCATCGGCTAACGACACCCGTCCTTCCCTGAAGCGCTTGTGTCACGCCTTGACCCTTGCAAGGGACATGCAGTGTTCGCCATACACTTGTGACATTCGGCGATGAATGTCTGTTCCCCCTACTCCTATAGCTGTCAGAAACCGAACAACACCTCTTTGCTCTTCGTTTGACGCCTCCACGTCACTGTTTGCAATGCGACTGGCAGCGTTGGACGATTGATGCATGCTGCTGCTCGCTTTGTATCGTCACGTGACGTGCACACGTACCTTCTAGCGACGGGCTGTGACCTTCCACGCTCTGGTCGCAACCACACCTCGTTACACACGCCACGATTAGCCGATGTCGTCACCGGTTTGCGTATTACAGCCTCCGGCTCGTTACTTTTTGAACGCACCATATACATACATACAAATACATAAGTAGCTAAGTTACGAAGAAACATGCTGTGGTTTTGTTTTTATATTACAATTCCTTCCTCCTTGCATCGGCCGAGGGGCCACCGGAATTTGTGAGCAAGAACAGTTAAAAGGGGAAATGATGAATATATAAATCCGTACTGGAACCAGCAACCATATGGAGGCAAAAGTAGATTCTTACCTAACCCTGCAGATCGAGAATTTGAAATCCAAACACCGGAGAAGGAAGGAGATGCAACATTAGAGGTAACGGTGATGACATGACTCTGTTGGGGGAAAGCTATCAAATTTATTAATTGGTGTAAAGCATTTAATAACAAGTAGTTCCGTGAAGAACTATACAGCCTATTTTCATATATCCTGCTCATGTTAATTGCCCCTATCAACATACAATATTTCAGTTTAATTGATGTAATAGATTCGTAGATATTGAGAACCGTCTAAATATTTCAGATGGTCGCCAGGTTGGATTTTTATTTTTGTACTATTACATTAAGATTATTGTGCACGTGTGGTATTCAAACTGCAATCGCATGATTAGAACACAAGAAGTAAAAACGAGATTCTAAAATTACGCACAGCAGCCATCTTGTGATTATGCAAACAATTGAAATAAATTAGATGCCAGTGGATCAACATTTGTATAAGCATTTAACGTGCAACGTTTCATGGCACCCGGATAGTTAATTCGCGAGAAACGTCCATTTACATATTTATACTTCGCGTCACCGCCATGTTGGATTTGTGCTCACCAGGTTACTGAAAGTCCTATAGGTGAACATATGTTCATAGTCTCTATGAACATAAAAAAAAATCAGTTTGGTTGCTGTAAAGATTCATAGATATTGAGAACCGTCTAAATAGTTCGGAAGCTCGCCATTTAGGATTGTTATGTGTATAGGCCATAGAGTTATGTACCATTCAAGGACAATTATTGCCTAGGTTCATTATTCAAACTTTCACTTCGATCGCATGATTACGACACAAGAAATAAAAACTTAATTTTAAAATTTCGCACAGTCGCCATCTTGAGGTTAAGTAAACAATTGAATTAAATTAAATGGCAGTGCATTACAATCTGCAAAATCATTTACTGTACCCTATTTCACAGTGCTCAGAGAGTTAAATCACGAGAAAAGTCTATTAAAATATTTCAAATTCGCTTGGTCGCCATGTTCGTTTTGTACTTTACAGGTTTATGAAATATACATAGATAAAATTGCATCAGTACCCGTTATCACCGTACAAAATTGCAGGGTGATATCTGTAATAGTTTCGGAGATATAGAATGTCAGTGAAATATTTCGCACAGCCGCCATTTTGAGGTTATGTAACCAATTGAACTAAATTAGACTTCAGTGCATTACAATGTGTATAAACATTTGCTGTACCAAGTTTCATTACGTTTGGATAGTTAAATCGCGAGAAAAGTCTATTTAAAAGTCTCAAAATCGCTTGGCCGCCATGTTGGTTTTGTAGTCTCCAGGTTTTTGAAATTCTCATAGATGAACTTCTAGTAGTGCCCTTTATCACCGTACACAATTTCAGGGCGATATCAGTAATAGTTTCGGAGATATTGAATGCTAGTGAAATATTTCGCACAGCCGCCATGTTGGATTGGTGAGACGTAACAAAATTTGAAGGGCACGGTCGAGGTCGCCGGGAATAGTGCTATGAACTTACCGAGTTTCATTGAAATCGCTCCAGCCGTTTAGATTTTATTAGGGGGACACACACACACACACGCACACACACACGCACAAAAGGTGATCTCATAAGCCTATTTTTTCAAAATTGAAAATAGGCTATAAATACAAGATAAGAGATCGTTAATTAGTTATTGTTGTTTTAAGGGGCGGAACATCGAGGTATAATATATAGTGATACAGATATCAATAATTATTTTTGCCGCTGGGAGATAGGTTTAAGATCTGCAAAACAATAAATTAGCATGTTACAAGGGTTGATGCCCCAAAGGAAATAAACACAGTCTACACATGCAAGAAATTGTCTATGACTAGGAGTTTGATACAGCATTCAGTTATCTCTTCAGAACAATTTTCTACCCCTAATTTACTTTTAACAAAGTCACAAAGTTTCACTTTTGACATAATTGTCGAACCCAGTGCTTCAAACAGTTGTAAACGTGTGAGAACTGGTTGCGCGGCATCTTCTAAAACGTAAAATAACTCAGTAAGTCGCAAAAAGATGCAAAAAATCTTATAACAGGCGTAAACTACAAGACTTTATCTATATTTTAATATTAAGTAGAAAGTGACGCAGAGTGACGTGACATACTAAAAATCTAAGTGAAAATATAATTTTAAAAATAATAGTTAAATACTACATTATGCAAATATAGCTAAAATTATGTAACAATTACTCCCATTAATAACTGAAACACGTTACAAAGATCATACCTTAAGCTGCATGTTCCATCTTAAAGCATCACACTAACCACAAAGACAACCAAACCACAGCCACTTACATTCACCCTCCAATTCAGACTGCTCGAACAGTGGTGACAGATTTACACTAAGATGCGTTTATATCCCAGAATAGTGAGCGGCAATTATATGAGAATGCTGTAGAAGTAATAAATTTCGATTTTTTAATTATGAAAATAAATAATTTTGTCCTCCTAGATTTCGATTTTGACCCACTGTGCGGCGGGGAGATTTGAACCTCCTTGCCTCCCGGATGTAAGCGACAGCCCGCAGCGACGCCGTAACGACCATGGCTAACTTACCCGGTGCGGTCTGGACTGAGAGCAATTAACCTTGTCACTGTCTGCTTAACGATCGAAACTGACCATCCAAATGTATTTGTTAAATGTATTTTTTTTTTCAGGATTAGGGATTAACCCATAACAATTGGGTACAAGCGTGTCGACCGACTGAAAAAAAAAATAATTTAATCCGTGTTAAGAGGTGCAGATGAACTCGCTGTTCCGCCTCTTAAAACTCTGGTTGGTTGGTTCCTCAGTTTAAGGGCTGCGACAATGCGTTCATGTAGCCCCGTGTACTTTGTGTGTGTGTAGAATTTGTCAGATAACCGGTGTTAATTGCCATGACTGTATTAGTGTGTGTTATCTGTTTTCATTCGATTTTCAAGTAGTTCCAACTGTTGCTACCAAATGCCAACATCAACCACCAACTAGTTCTGAACTTGGTTACTAGATGCCACCGCAGTCTGCTCCTGGCGACCTAAGAGCGTTAGTCAAATCTAACCTATAATTTAGCTTCGCACAAGTTTAATTAGAGGAAGGTTCTTTATCATGCCATAAATCTATGACATGGGACCGCTGGTTTTACTTCTTCTCCGAAGGAAGGCATGCTAAGGGATTTTTAACGCTCTTAAAAAATCCGACGACTTCGGCCGGGTTTGAACCCGTGACCTTGGGCATAGAAGCTCAGCATGCTACCAACTACTCCACCGAATGAAAATGAAAATCCACAGCCTGCTTCCAGTCGACCGAATGAAGCCCCCATCTAGCGGTGAGGATATGAACTGTGCCGGCTGCCGAAGCCTATCACACTCCCCTGGGGCAATGATTAAATGAATGACAGATGAAATGAAATGATAGTGGAGAGTGTTGCTGGAATGTAATTTATGACAGGGAAAACCGGAGTACCCGGAGAAAAACCTGTCTGCCTCCGCTTCGTCCAGCACAAATACTCACATGGAGTGACCGGGATTTGAACCACGGACCCAGTGGTGAGAGGCCGGCGCGCTGCGGCCTAAGCCATGGAGGCTGAGACGCCACCGAATACGCCCTTTAAAACTCTAATAACGAACTAACATGTGGTTCCTAATGCAATGGTCGTTGATTCTTTGTGGGGTTTGCGACATCGTAGTCTTGTAGCCCCGTACTTGTATATACTTGGGTGTGTGTGTAGAATTTGTTTGATAACCTGTGTCACTGTGATGTCTGTACTAGTGTAAGTATTTGTAAATGAGGTAGGAAGAAGGGAGACGGACGGGACGGTTCTTAATGAAGTGATGGCCTGTGGAATTCTTCAATTTTGCGGAAGGCCGACCAGTGCTAGCTTGATGAATGTTGTGGCTAGACTGTGCGCTGTGGAATGCAGCGATGTATCAAGCTTGGAGAGCTCAATTTTGTGCCGTAGGCGAACTACACCCAGCAGGCTCAAAACCCTGGCGTTGATTGGAACATCGAGGTCATCATGAGACTGTACATGGAGGATATAAAGAGTAGATTCGCTCAGGCAAGGAAAGCATTTCTACAGAAAAGAAATCTGTTTACGTAAAGAATAGATTTAGGTGCTACAAAGTCATTTATGAAAGCCTTTGTCTGGACCGTGGTGCTCCATAAAAGTAAAACTTGGACTGTTGGCGCAGCAGAAACAAGTAATTCCGTGAAGAACTAAAGCCTATTTTCAAATATCTTACTCATGTTAATTGACTCTATCAACATACAAAATTTCAGTTTGATTGTAAAAGATTCGTTAAAATTGAGAACCGTCTAATATTTCGGATGGTCGCCATATTGGATTTTTATATATGTAGGTCTTAGAGTAATGTACTATAATATGAAGTTTATTGTGTACGTGTAGTATTCAAACTTCAATCGCATGATTAGAAGTAAAAACTAGATTTTTAACTTTTGCACAGCCGCCATCTTGTGGTTTTGAAAACAATGGATATAAATTATATGCCAGTGGATTAACATTTAGCCTATATAGCCTAAGCATTTACAGTACCGAGTTTCACTGCACTCAGATGGTTAAATCGGGAGAAACGTCCATTTAAATATTTATAATTAGTGACGACGCCATGTTGGATTGGTGCTCACCTGGTTATTGAAAGTCCTATACGTGAACTTATGTTCATAGCCTCTATGAACATAAAGAATTTCAATTTGATTGCTGTAAAAGATTCGTAGATATTGAGAACTGTCTAAATATTTCGGATGGTCGCCATGTTGGATTGTTATATGTATAGGCCATAGAGTTACGTACCATTAAAAAGAATTATTGCGTAGGTTCATTATTCAAACTTTCACTTCCATCGCATTATTACGACACAAGAAATAAAAATTCAAATTTTAAAATTTCGCACAGCCGCCATCTTGAGGCAATGAAAACATTTGAACGAAATTAGATACCAGGACATTAAAATATGTAGGCCATAAACATTTAATGTACCATATTTCACTCCGCTAAGATGGTTAAATCGCGAGAAAAGTCTATTAAAATGTTTCAACTTCGCTTGGCCGCCATGTTCGTTTTTTACTCTACAGGTTATTGAAACCTACAAATATAAACTTGTAAGAGTACCTTGTATCACCGTACACAATTTCAGGGTGATATCAGAAATAGTTTCGGAGATATAGAATGCCGGTAAAATATTTCGCACAACCGCCATGTTGAGGTTATGTAAACAATTGAACTAAATTAGATGTCAGTGTATTACAATGTCTATAAACTTTTGCTGTACCGAATTTCATTGCGTTTGGATGCTTAAATCGCGAGAAATATCTATTTAAAAGTCTCAATTTCACCTGGTCGCCATATTGGTTTTGTAGTTACTAGGTTTACGAAAGTCTCATAGGTGACTTTTTAGTATTGCCCTTTATCACCGGACAAAATTTCAGGGTGATATCTGTAATAGATTCGGAGATATTGAATGATGGTGAAATATTTCGCACTGCCGCCATGTTGGATTGGTGAGGCGTAATATAATTTGAAGGGCATGGTCGGGGTCGGCCAGAATGGTTTCATTGAAATCGCCCCAGCCGTTTAAAAGTTATTAGGACACACACCCACAGACACACGGACAGACACACAGACAGACACACACACATACACACACACACACAAAAGGTGATCTCATAAGCCTATTTTCTCATAAAATGAAAATAGGCTAAAAAGGAGAATCGAAACATTTGAAATATGGTGTTACAGGAGAATGATGAAGATCAGAGTAGAATAACAATTGAAGAGGTATTAAGCCGAGTGGGAGAGGAGAGATGTTTCTGGCAACTGCTAATGAAGAGAAGACACTAAGACACCCAGGATATTATGAAATATAAACAATCGTTTCCACCCAGTCAATACTGATTATTTGCACAAAAGAAAAATGAAAGTAGACTTATGAGATCACTACAGGGCCAAAAATTGTGTGTCTGTCTGTGTGTGAGTGTGGGTACTCTGAATGGCTGTCCCCCCGTATCAAATCGAACACGGTGAACCCGAATTGAACTCCTGATACTCCTTGAAAAGGACAAAGAATTATAACAATACCCATGCATTTAGGAGAAAGTAGGCTATATGTTCTTTACTGAAAATCATGTTTTTATTTGAACAAGTTATTTACTCGTCATACTTGGTACATGTTTCGACACCTAAGACGCTTATTGGTGTCTCCATCAGCCAGGCAATATTGAGCAGCATGAAAACATTTGATGACATCAAGAAAATGAAGATGGTATTGCGATGACGAAAAACACACGTAAAAAGAACATATCATGCAGTTAAAAAGTAAAACTAAAATATATAAAACACATGAGGGACCAATTGGTTATGAAATCGAGTCAACAAGGCCTCAAACGGGGCTAAACCAGTTTTTGATCAGTCCAACATAATATTCTTGAGGATATTCGTTTTGCTGCACAAATCACTTATTGTAGTTTTTAAAACACATTCTATAGTCGTAAACATTAAAAGTCGATCTGGATGAACACTTTTCTTGTAGGCAATTGACAGGAGCGGGAACAAAACTTGGAAGTTTGTCTATATTTTCCAGGTTAGATGCGGGCATCATATTAACGGCAAAGTATCCTGAAAAGGTCCCAATTCATAATTATATTCAATGCGGCAAAGCGTTCACAGAGCCGTGCTGTTCAGGCAAGGAGCGAGGCCTCACCTGACTTAGAGGGTTAATTCCAAAGTCAATGAAAAATAGAAAATGGACCCGCTCGGGTGTCCCTCGGAATGCCTTATTCTGAAAGTTTTCAGACACTATTTGTTATAGGAAAATGTGTAAGTCCACGGGAGAGAAAACATTACTAAAAAAATTACAGTCAGTCTGAAAGACTAGACGTTATATCATTTCAAATGACGCATGCTACAAATGCAACACATGTTAGAAAGGCTCAGGAGGGCTCTTTCAACAGACTCCATTACCCATTACCTTAGGCTTCCCGCGCGGGCACCTCGTTAAGTGTCACCCTGTAATTTGCTCTGACATCCTGCACACTTCATTAGGAGGCACCCTGTATTCTTATCTGGCATCTTGTATATCTCTTTAGAAGTCACCCTGTATTCTTGTGTGACATCTTGTACACCTCTTTAGGAGACACCCTGTATTCTTGTCTGACATCTTGTGCACCTCTTTAGGAGTCACCCTGTATTCTCTGCCATTTTGTACACCTCTTTAAGAGTCACCTTGTATTCTTATCTGGCATCTTGTATATCTCTTTAGGAGTCACCCTGTATTGTAATCTGGCATCTTGTGCTGTATTTTGCTCTGACATCCTGCACACCTCTTTAGGAGGCACCCTGTATTCTTATATGGCATCTTGTATATCTCTTTAGAAGTCACCCTGTATTCTTGTGTTCGCTTCGCTCAAAGCCCCAGGTCGCTCGACGCCCCAGGACTCTTTCAACAGACTCCAATAACCATTAGCTTCTGCTTCCCGCGTGGCTGCATGACGTCACGCACTCAGTTCCCGCGCGGCTGCATGACGTCACTTCCCGCGCAGCTGCATGACGTCACTTCCATCTCCGTCTCCGTCTCCGTAACGCATAACGTTGGACCAAAGCATAACGACGAAGTCAACAAGATCATTTGAAATGATAACAAGTAAGTAGGCTTATTAAAGATGCCAGCATTGGTCAATAAGATGATTTTGAATAAAAAATTGTGACTGATTTAAATTCTTTATTTGATTTTAATAATTTGCACGCCTCTGGTTGGTTGGTTCCTTAGTTTAGGGGCTCTCGTATCTGATGAGAAGGGAAGACCCCCCACTTTGTACCTGTGGAACCGTTTCCACCGTGGCCCACATTTTAACCGATTGTGTGGATCTTGCTGACTTACGAAGAAACTTTGGTTTGCAGATGACACTCAAACTTATATCAGCCGATGACGCGGTGGCTGCTGATCGCGTTATCCGATTCATAAGTGAAAGTGTGTTAAGGCCAGCAATCTAAATTTTCCAGTGTAAGTTGACTCAACGACTTGCTCGTTTTTGAATGATAATTTTTGTTTATCCGTAATTTGTTTTATTTTTATATTTTTTATTTTTATTTAATTTTTTGTTTGTTTTATTAATGTTAGGACTTTTTAAATTTAGATGCCCACCTCGGAATTTTAAATTCAATTCCAAATTTGTATTCTTTAATCTGTGTTAAGAGGGGCAGATAACCGCGTAGTTCTGCCCCTTAAACCAACAATAACTAACTAACTAACCAACTAGTTTCGGGGCTGCGACTACGCGGTCATGTAGCCCCGTGTACTTTGGGTGTATGTAGAATTTGTCTGATAACCGGTGTTAATTGTGATGGCTGTATTAGTCTGTGTTACCTGTGATTCAGCTAGAAGGACTGCAGATGATTTTTTTCAAGTAGTTCCTACTTTTGCTACCAAAATGCTACCGTCCACTACATCTACAGAGAGTCCAGTTTGTATGTATCGGAGACCCTCGCAAGCCTGCTCGCCCGCGGCGCGACCCTGTCTCCCGCCACGCACTTTGCCGTTATGCGGCGCTTCCGTGGCACTGAGTCATTGAGTATAGGAAGTTGTAATTACCTAGTTCACAGCTGGGGCTGAAAATGTTCGCCATTCACTGCTACACATCACTGGCACCTTTTTATGAAACTGACATTTACTCTCTGAATATCCTCAGCACCGATTGATTGTATTTCAGCTGTAATATAGTCTTTAAGCTCATTTATAGTGTGAGTGTTTCTCGCATACACTCTATTTTTAAGCGTCCCCCACAAATAAAAGTCACATGGTGATAAGTCTGGGCTACGTGGGGGCCACACGTTCCGACTTATAATACTAGTACCAAAAATGCGACGCAATTCTGTCATGGATGCTTCGTTATTGTGAGCAGTGGCAGAATCTTGTTGAAAATAAGTTGACAATCGCTCTCCGTAAGTCAGTTCGTCAAAAAAATTGGCCAAGGATCACACTGAAGTACAAATTTAAGTACAAATTCCTATACTCAATGACTCAGTGCCGCGTAGGCGCCGCAAAATGGCAAAGTGCCTGGCGGGAGACAGGTTAGCGAGGGTCTCCGATACAAACAAACTGGACTCTCTGTAGCTGCGGACATGGCTACTAAATGCCATCACAGTCAGCACCTGGCAGCGAACGTTGGAACTAATATAGCGTTATCAAACTAACCTACAAATGTTAGCTTCCATAAGTGTAGTTAGTGGAAGGTTATTTCTCAAGCCATAAATATATGACATGGGACCGCCGGCTGTACTTCCCCTCCGAAGGAAGGCATACTGAGGGATATTTAACGCTCTTAAAAAATCCGACGACTTCGGCCATGTTTGAACCCGCGACTCGTTATCTGTATATTACCCTGTATTGCGCTCTTCTACTGAATGCAGTTTATCTGATCGCACTCTCTATCTTGCATGCTTGAACTCGTATATCTTGAGCTTAAGTGAAAGTGTAATTAAAGAAAGTCTGGAGATGAGGTCTTAACGAGCTGTATGGCGCTTATCGCCAGCACTTGCGCGGACAGTCTAAACGCTAATGCGGTGTCGGTCTTTCATTAACCAACTTCATTAGACAAATTGAGGGCTTCACTTCGTGTTACACAATACGTCAACATCGTCACTCGGTAACCTATATCCTCTGCTTCCTTTCTGTGGAGTGCTCTGTTTCCATATTCATAGGCTGTACTTAATATCAAGTTCAGATACTGTCGCTGATGATGAAGGAACGAAAAAGAAACTCCCTCTCTGCACGCCGGAAAGCGAAGATAGATTTCAGTGGACAAATACAAATATTTGGAATTCTCTAAATTGCCTCCAAGGTCGCGGGTTCAAACCCGGCCGAAGTCGTCGGATTTTTTAAGAGCGTAAAAATCCCTCAGTATGCCTTCCTTCGGAGGGGAAGTAAAGCCGGCGGTCCCATGTCATTGATTTGTGGCATGAAAAAGAACCTTCCACGAACTACACTTCTGTGAAGCCAAAATTTGTAGGTTAGATTCTTTGATATTAGTTCCAACATTCACCGCCAGGTGCTGGGTGTGATGGCATCTAGTAGCCAAGCCCGCAGCTAGGTGTCATGGACGGTAGCATATGGTAAGAAAAGTAGGAACGAGTTGAAAATTGATCGTCTGAAGACCTTACCTGAATCACAGATAACACACACTAATACAGCCACCTTATTAGGCCTATCACCGGTTATCACACACCCAAAGTACAGGGGGTACATGACCGTACCTACAAACGTTCTCATGTTCAGCATACGAGAAGCTTTTTCTTATAATTCCGAAAATATTTTGCTCATCCCTTGGCGTAAGGGTGGGTCATAATTATCAAAAATCCCTTCAAACAAACGATTTAGGTAATTTTTAGTGGACTATTGACCATTTTAAAAGGATTTGATAATGTGCCTATTAAGGGTGGTATGATATTTTATCATTTTAAATGATCTTGTCGACTTTGTCGTTACGCTGGAGTCTGGCGTTACGTTACGGTGACGGACTGACAGATGCACTGAGGTGTGTGACGTCATAGTACTGCTTGGTGCATGTGTACCCCGACAATCTCGACTTCGTTAGTATAAGACAAAAATCTCCGATTCTTGGATGTCACGGGTAATCTCGAGAACCACTGGATGGATTTTGATGCGGTTTTCACCATTCTGTAAGGGATATATCGAGGAAAGATTCTGTAGAAAATAATTTATGTATGATCAAAGAAAGCCAAGCAGTAACGATTTCAGTGAAAAAGTCGAAAACAAACTTGGCGTCCGTGCGCTTCTTAAGCTTACGCTGGGCAAACCGTTAAAAATATCAATACACTATGAGCGTAAGAATTGGTCAGCATGAAAAGTTCTACAAAAAAGTCCGCGAGAGCATATCTCTATCTTCAATACATCACCCACTATAAGTGTTTTTAGACTGAATGGAAGGGGCAAGTCCCCGCGCGCTCTGGTGAGCGTGCGGCATCCCGTGCACTTGACCTTGCTTTGCCCTTGGTTTGCACTTGCCGTTCGCGAGTAATTTGAAACAAGATAAGCACGATAAGTATTATGCAGATAATTTTCTAACATGTCAAGATTCTTTGGCTTCGAGCGAAGTGAGAAGCCTCCAGCCTTTGTAGCATTTTTCAGCATTTGTAGCATTTAAAATGATAAAAAAGTCTAGTCTTTCAGACTGACTGCCACTTTTTTTTCTAGAAACTCCATTTCCACCCCTTTGGGCAATGGTTGGTGCTATAATAATAATATCGTATGGCCTCGGGTGGCGGTTGCAAGCTTTGTTATTTGACACCCAAAGGGTAGCTTGCATGTTGAATTTCGTTGTTCCTTTAAGCACTATGAAAGTCAAGGAGGTTAGATATCAAAGCTCCTTGAACACTATAGCGCTTTCTAGTAGAGAAGTGAGGAACTTTGTGTTGGCGGAAACTCCCGAGAATAATTTTGTCATTTTGAATACGACCTACTAAATTCAAATGGGTTCATTGACATGCCAACATCGTATGACATGGTGTCGTAATTTTTGCCGCCTTTCAAAAAAATCACTTACCACGGCCAGGAGCGAACCTGCAAGCTTGGGGTTAGTAGACTGACACGTTGACCACTCACCCTCCGTGGCAAGCGTTGGCCCTTATCCGAAGAATTGTATGTTTATTTTTTTACATATTAAGAAAGTTGTAGTGTAATTTACTTTCTGGAACAATGCCCCCTCACATTTCCACCCTATTAGTCCGATCTTGGTAGCCTCCGTGGCTTAGGCGGAAACACGCCGGCCTCCCACCGCTGGGTCCGTGGTTCAAATCCCGGTCACTCCATGTGAGATTTGTACTGGACAAAGCGGAGGCTGACAGGTTTTTCTCGGGGCACTCCGGTTTTTCCTGTCACAATTTCATTCCATCAACACTCTCCACTCTCATTTCATTTCATCTGTCATTCATTTAATCATTGCCCAAGGGGAGTGCAACCGGCTCCGGTAACCGGTAGCCTACAGTACAGTTCATATCTTCGCCGCTAGATGAGGGCTTCATTCATTCCATTCCCTGACTCGGTCGGTTGACTGGAAGCAGGCTGTGGATTTTCATTTACAGTCCGATCTTGCTCATTAACGAACTCGACCGAGATTGTGATTGGTTATATTTTATGTGTAATTTTGAAAGTGATTGGTGTAAAATGACAGTAGTTATTGTGCCCACAAGAAATGGTATATACAGGGTTATTCACCTAAGATGTTACACAGAAATAACGTCTCTCTAAACCAGGGGTTCTCAACCGGTCGGTCATAACCCCTGGGGGGGGTCGCGAGATATGCAGAGAAAGTTTAAAATATAGTTATTGCTGAAGTGTTTTATTTAAAAAAAGAATACACTCACATTGCACTTAAATTTTACGTTTCTTTATTCTATTAATGAGAAACTTGAGGTTGTTTGGAATTAACCAATTTTTGAATGTCTGAAATTATTTTCGTAACACACAAAACAATGTCATTTTCCAGTGTCAAACGATTTTTGATTTGGTTTATAAATTCACCATTATGGAGAATCCTTGTTCACAGTTGTAAGATGTAGAAAATGGCATCAACGTTTTTAACGCTGTTGTGGACAGTGTTCTGGGTATTCCTTTTTAATACTTATCCAATTTTTTTTGGATCAAGCATTGTTAAAAGTTAAAATCTTTATTATTATAGACTATTAATGAAATAATTTTATATCTACAAAAAATTCAATTTATCCCCCTTAAAATAACATACACCAGGCAGAGTAGAGCATTGTTGCAGCGGTACCTGGTCCCCTAGCGCCGCTGACCTGCTTGCTTCGCTCGCAGCCAGCGGCTTCAAAACAGATTAGCAGCAGTTTTACTCACTGATCGGTTGAAATCTCAAACGATAAAACTTGGGGGCTCGCAAAAATACTCAGCCTAGAAAGGGGGTCGCAGTGTCTAAAAGGTTGTGAACCCCTGCTCAAAACCATTAAGGATATTGGCATTCTGTTTTCATATTCGTAAATGATATCCAGGTGCTTGTTATACAGTGAGTCCGGGAATGTTCCCCGCAGCGGCTACATGCGTCTGCGAGAGCGAGCAACAGAAGTTACGTTGGCCGCACGGCTGCCGCTTGCATCATATTAGCCTTTCACGAAATGATTGCCGGCGGTCGAGATGGGAACTATTCTTTGTTTACTTGTGTCACACGTCAGCCTGCTTCGTTGACAGGTACAGTTGCGCGAGTAGGATATGACTCAGCTCAAGTAGCGTCTGTCATCGTTTAACTGTCCGTGGTGACATGAGCTCCTATGACGCACAATGCTGCTTGACTTATGTGCAGAATGCATTCTGTCATCGCTGTGTTCCCTAATAACAAGCAAACAGTATACTTTGTACTCATCACAGCCATTCATAACAGATGCTGGAAGTGCTGATGACACATACGCTCGCTAATTGCAATACACACTGACGATTTCGACAGGCTAAGGCCCACACGTGTGGGATTCACCCTGTCAAAGACACCGTGCTACCAACTAAACCGATGAGGCAACCACTCACAGCTGCACGTAAGCACTGAGGAGAACATTCTCGGGCGCCCTGTATAATGTGTTACTTACGCTCATGGGGTGAGTAATAACAGAGATATTGATAGTCTACTAACTCCATAGTTTTAAATGGAAGGGCACAAATTCATACAGCTATCCTAAAAGTTCAACTGCGTACAAGTTCAAATATGTAAGTATTTTCATAATCGGACAGTTACTTTTTGAGATATCAATAATGTGCATGCCGCATCAGACAGCATGCAGTCGGGCAAGGACATTTCGACGCGCAAGCGGGTCCCTGGGTTCATACCAAGTACACTGACGAGACGTTGATATGTTCCCGTTATGGCTTTCGTTATGTTCCTTTGATGTCGAAGTAATTATTTGATTCCTTTTAACCTTTAAGTTGTTAGGTGGTTTAAAATTACATAAGTGGTTAGGTGGGGTGCTGAGATCACCCCAAAGTTTTGCTGGAATATCTCGGACATACATTTTTCAGAAAATTTCTTACTTATTTTGCATACTATTCACATCCTTTTAAGCCAGTTTTAATTACCTTACAACAATAAATTAATTCACTAAAGAAATTAAAGCCTTTGGAAGATATACCTATATTTTTTCATTGCTTGACTCTACATGTTGCTATTTCAAGCATTTTGCGTTGGCTCATTTCTTAGATAAGTTCAGTTTTGTGTTTTACTAATCTAAACATAACACACATCCATAAAACAACACAAAATTAATGATATTCTGTTTTACAATGAGAAATTTTGAAAGAGAAGGAGACTGATAATCATTAATAAAATTTGGAAAATATCTGTCTTTAGTACCAAAGTTCATGTAAAAATCACTCACTAATGTAAAGATTAGATTGTATTTTTAACCCTCCAGTGGTTATGTGGGGTGCTCACAACACCCCAGCATTATTATTTGTTATGTTGTAAAGTTACTACGTTGGCTATGATGGTGTCGGGCTCAGTAGCTTCTCACCGAACATTGTCATTTGAAATAAACTCATTGTTGGCCATAAGTAACAAACTATTTGAATGCTATAAACGTTTATTGACACTGGGGTGCTGTATACACCCCACCTAACAACTTGCGTAATATCTTTCTTGGCTAAGTCCTTTTTAGATTATACACCCAGTTCTGTGTAGAAGCTTTGTTTGTCTTACCATGTCTTCCGATAAGGAACAACAGCGTATAAGGAGAATGCTTGAAGAAGAAACTGAAGAAGTCAGACAAGAAAACCATACACTTCTGCTACAGATTTCAGGAGTTCATTTGCCTGAATCATATGGAGAGTATATGCCGCACGTGCTGCAATGATTCTTCCTCTGATGACACTGATGACAGTTAAGATTTCAGTAATGGTTTCGTGACATAAGTGTATTAAAAACACCTACCCTCCCTGTCCTGTCATGCGTTCGTCTGTCATACACACTTTGTAAACCAATCACATGTGTACGATATGCTTACTTGCCTGGTATCCACTCTTATTGATAGGGCTTGGAATTTTAGGTAAATACATATTTTTTAATGTCAAATACATATTTTAAGCATTTTTTCTATAATTACATAAATTCCTGCTTTTCACTTATTAGCCCATAAAATGACATAATATTTACATTTTTTAAATCAGTATGAATGAAAATCCACAGCCTGCTTCCAGTCTCCGACCGGGTCAGGAATGGAATGAATGAAGCCCCCATCTAGCGGCGAGGATATGAACTGTGCCGGCTGCCGAGGCCTGACGCACTCCTCTGGGGCAATTAAATCAGTATGCTAGATCTTTAAGTTCTGTGTTACTTCAACGGGGAAGAACCTGTGAGCTCTCTAATCTTCATGCAGAGCGTATGTCAGCTTGTAACTGTGTTATTCTTAACTTGCCCCGTGCCCCTCACTGTGAAAGCCGGGGATTTCGTTGTCCATAGTCATATTGCACCACGTGCTAGACCTTCCCCCCACCCCTTCCCCAGCTAACTGGAACCAGTGTCACTCACAACAGTCCATTTCTGGCACTGTGAATTGTAAGACAGTTCTACGATGCCTAAAGTAAAAACAACTACAAGTTATCGTCTGTTGCAGAAATTAAAGATATTTTTACTTCTTATGGGGGCGTTCTCTTCTGCCAACAATGTGAGAAAGCAAACAAGACTGAACAGCGATCTCAAGTTACACAACACCTCAAGGGCAAGAAACATATTGCTGTAGTTTCGCGCCTTCAGAATAAATGTTTTGCGATAATCGTCAGTCATTTGTAATGGACAACCTGAAGATGTATCTCGTTGTGTAATGTAATGCTTCGGCAGTCAGTGAGAAATAGAATAAATTGCATTCGTGAGTACTGCAAATGTTTTATAACACATTAATAAACTAAATTATTATTAAATATTTTTACTTTTTTGTCACATATTTCTGGTATTTTTATTACATAAAAAATAAATATTTTACCGATTTTTAGCACCTAAAAATCCGAGCCCTTCTTATTGATATCTCAAGAAGCATAGTCGCATTATATCTCTGATGGTGAGGACCGTTGGATTTCTTCGGGCCATCAACTCCTCTAGTCCTATTCATAAAACATTACCCCACATTGTGTTGGCTGACTTAGCATAATGCACTCGGCACACTCATTAGTGCTTGCCACACTATTGTTGATGTGCCAATTTGAGAAATTTCTTCGGTGAGCCTAGTACAGTCGATATAGCTTTCCTGGAAGTAATGACGTAGCTCACCGGCTCAGTTATAACCTGGACACTTGTACTGTCCGATTTAAAAATACTTACTGTTCATATTTGAAATTGTACGCAGATGAACTTTTAGGCCAGCTGTATGAATTTGTGCCGTTCCATTTAAGAATATGGAGTTAGTATCAAAATCTCAGTTATTACTCACCCCATGAGAATAAGTGGCACATTCTTTTCCAAGCCCCTGGGTATCATTTACGAAAATGAAAACAGAATCCCAATATCTTTAATGGCTTAGACGTTATTTCCATGTAACCGCTTAGGTGAATAACCCCGTATATAAACCTTTGAACTGACGGTGGTTTTGGGGTCTGGGGGATGTGAAACGCAAAGACTTTCCGGAAGTCGCAATATGGTTGGTACCCATTGCAATAGGTAGCTTTTTAATGAAATCCACCTAAAAGTGAATAGGATAGGGATATTCAACACGCGGGATATCCTCATCAATAGCTTATTATATATATAATTCGTTGAGGCCATCTAGGACCACGTTAAGTCTTGCTACACTTGGCAATTTGTTTCGCCTTCCTCTGAGCCCAGAATTCCCTCATTCTCTGTGAGTGGGCCATCTTGCGCTCCGCTGTCCAAGTGGTACCTTGTCTTCTTTTCGGGTTCGATGTCTCGTCTCGGGTTAGCCCATTAGTCAGTATATTTTTGCGGAAGAGATCTCTATTGAAGGCGTCGTCGGGTTTTAGATGCAGCATTTTGAGGTCGTCTTTGGTATTTATAAACCAGGGCATTGTGGTTTTGGGTTTGGAGTCAAAGAAATGAAAAATCTGTTTAGGCAGCCTGTTTCCGTCCATTCGTTTGACAATAGCTTATTTATTTATTTATTTATTTATTTATTTATTTATTTATTTATTGGTGCCTTTATTGTGGCAAAGTTAGGGCTCTAGGCCCTCTCTTACACTTAACCACACACAATGCAACTTACATGAATACTCAAATATTATATACATAACCTACCAAACTTAAATACTAGAAAAACTTAAATACTATAATGAAATAAAATAAAATAAAATATAATTAAATTAAATTGGCGACTGCGTGATATTATCCAAGCTATACAATTTAAATGACATACATTTTTAACAAAATTATACTATGATCATTCACTCACACATTCATACACAAATTGTTCTAGTTGGCCTACGAATTCAAGAGGAAATATTTACATGCACGTTTGAAAGTTGTTAGGGATGTACAATTTCTAACGTCGCGAGGACAATTATTCCAAATTCTAGTTCTTGACACGAGGAAAGAGTTACTGAAGGCAGCTGAATGATGTAGAGGAATTGCAATTATAGATCCAGATCGCGTGGGACGATCATGAAAGAAAGAAAGAAAGAAAGAAATGAAACGAAAATTACAAGAGAGATAGTGAGGAGTACTTTCATTGAGAAGTCGATATATGAGGGTACATATGTGCAGGTTTCTTTGTTGTTCTAATTTTAGCCAGGAAAGTAGATCATAAAAAGTAGACACGTGTGAGGAAAATTGTACTTTGGTGTGTGTAAACTTTGTTGTTGATTGATTTAGCGGCTTTACGATATCGTGGTCATGTAGCCCTGTGATTGCACGTGTGTGTGGAATCAGTCTGATAAACTGCGTTGTTGTGATGGCTGTATTAGTGTGTGTAGTAGTAATTCAGTAGAGGATTGGACAGGAAGCGGCCGTGGTCTTAAATTAGGAACCACCCGGGCGTAGAAGTGGGAAGCCACGGAAGATCACTTCCAGAATGACTGAGGTGGTTATACAACCCCCATCCTCTCAGTTTTGCCTCACGAGGCTGAGTTTACCTTGTCCCAGTCCTCAGACCAGAATTCAATATCTAGACAGAGCCGGGTATCTAACTTGAGCCTCCGCAGAGACAGACTACGCAACGAGGTGGACTGTTATGTTTATCTGATAACCTCTATGTCTGTGGTGACTAGTAGTTGTTGTAGATTCATTCTAGGGGTTTTACGACATCGTGGCTATGTAGTCGCGCGTACTTGGGTGAGTGTGGAACTTGACTGATGGCCTGTGTTATTCTGATGTCTGTATGTGTTCATTCATTAATTCATAAAGGCTAATGCCTTGTCGATGCAACCACACTCTTCTGTTGTTGGCGGTTCGTTACAGTTCCATGTAATTGTCACATCCCATTCTATTCTTGATGTCTTCCAAATACCTCATCTAAGGCCGTCCTCTTCCTTTCTTTCCCAGCATTTTCCCTTCAAGAATGTTAACGATGAAAGTGTTGTGTCTGATGACGTGCCCAATAAATTTAATTTTTCTCTTTCCCATTTCCTTCATTAATCTCTTCTTTGACTTCCCTTAAGACTTCCAGGTTGGTTTCTCTTTCCATCCAGCTCGTTCTTGTTATTTTCCACCAGAGCCACATTTCAGCAGCTTCAAGTCGCTTCTTTTCCAATTTATCTAGAGTCCATCTTTCACTTCCATAGAGCAGTGTAGTATTAATTCAGACGAGGATTGGAAAGGAAGCGGTTGTGGCCTTATGGTAGTAATCATCCGGGCAGTCACCTGGAGTAGAAGTGGGAAACCACGGAAGACCACGTCCAGAATGTCTGATTGGGAATCCAACCCTTATCTTCTCAGTTTTGTCTCACGAGGCTGTGTGTACTCTGTTTCAGCCCTCAGGCCAGAATTAAATTTCTTGACAGAGCCGGGAACCGAACCCGTATATCAGGAGTGACAGTCAAGATTGCTAGACTTTTCACCACGAGACATATTAAACGCAAAGCAATCAATAGTCCATTTGTCTTAACAGCATTCTACCGCCCATCTGCTTTCATTCTTAGCACTAGACACTTCATTAATTAATTCATTTACTGAAAGGCAATCATGAAAATGCAAATCTATTGACAGCAAATAAGAAGCAAATATCAGGACACAAAATGAAGAACACAAAAGAGCGCTGACACAGTGGTACCAACAGTGAATTCGTCGCCGTGTCCCAATTCCAGGCGATTCTCTGAGACAAGTTGACGGCATAATCCTTAGGAAAGAGAACTCACGCACTGACAGCCCCTAGTCTATTACGGTGGCTGTCACGGAAGAACTCTTTATCCATTGTAAGAACCTGTACATGTTAGGAACATAACCTAATTACGAGAAAGGAATTCTTAAAGTTATTGTGTCGTGTACAATGCCGGAGATCAAGGGTTGGAGTGATGCAGACATTTTAATTCTATAACTAAGAGGTTTTTTTTTCGTGTGACCTCCTGAGAGGCCGAGTGCCGGTCTTCCTAGTCGACGCCCGTGGCCGACCTGCGCGTCGGGATGAGAGGTGGAATGGATGAAGATGAATGGAACTGGGCAAGGATGTGGAAGGAAGCGGCCGTGGCCTGTCAGAAGGTACCGTCCCAGCATTTGCCTGGTGTTGAAAATAAGAAACCACGGAAAACCATTTCAAGGACGGCCGATGGTCGGGCTCGAACGCTGCGCTTTAGCGAGCTAAGCCACCACTGTCGGTAACTAAGAGATGACCAAGAGCTAGCTTCGCCACAATAAAGGCATCAATAAATTACAAATATATCGAGATTTTCAGTAAAGAACATATAGCCTACGTTCTCCTAAATGCATGGGTTTAGTTATAACTCTTTGTCCTTTTCAAGGAGTATAATTGAATGTTGGTTGTAGTAGCTTGTTGAAATACAACGTGCTATACGGAATACGGATATTATACGTTGATTGAGTGAATCCTCACCTGAATTAGTCTATATATACACACACACACTCTAATACAGCCATCACAATAACACAGGTTATCAGACAACTTCTACAACAAGTCATTGACAGTGGCGTTTGGCGGCAAAAGTAGAAACTATTTGAAAAATTCAAAGTCTGCAGTCCTTACTTGAATTAAACAAGAAGTTCCGTGAAGAACTATACAGCCTACTTTTCACGCCAATGATTATTCTACAGAATATGAACCTATATAGAATAATGACGAAATTAAGTTGGTAATATCGAAATATCTAATTAGTTCAAAATATACCTGGTATAATGTAGCCTAATAGAGCACTACAGTTGGCAGCTCTGGTGACTGAATATATTCTTAGTTCCATTTCTTAAGGTACAGAATACAAAATTTGGTTGAAGTCCAATGGACGTTACATGCAGTTAGACACTGGATCTATCAGCACGCGTAAAAGCATGTTGCCAACAATACCATGCGTGTGCTGGTCAGAAATAATCTGAATTATTATGATATCTTGTTGTGCCAATTTTGGATGAAATCCATTTGTTAGTATAGAAGTTACATGTATTTTAAAATTGGACATATCAGCAGGCATAGAATCATGTTGGCAGCACTGCCTTGTATTAATTACTCCAAATTAATCTAGAATGTCGGGTGCTATACGTGTGCAAAGTATAGAGCTGTTGGCTTGCATACTTTCTGATATATTGATATTAGGGTAAAAAAATATAGACAGCATTTATTAACAGTTGGCAGCCCTGATTGCTCTTAACAATACTTATAGTCATATCTGTTATGGTACACATAGCACATACGAAATTTGGTTGAAATCCAACTGATAGTATAGACGTTACATGTATTTAAAAATTGGTACTATCTGAAGGCTTATAATCGTGTTGGTAGAACTAAGGTATATAAGTTACTCCAAATTAATCTAAAATGTCAGAATATACGTGTGCATAGTTTAAAGCTGTTGGCTTGCATACTTTCTGATATATTGGTATTTGGATAAAATAAATAAATAGACAGAGCAATTATTAACAGTTGGCAGCCCTGTTGGCTCTTAAGAATAAGCGCAGTCATATCTGTTTATGTACAGATATTACATACAAAATTTGGTTGAAATCCAATTGATAGTGTAGACGTTATATGCATTTAAACATTGGACCTATCAGAAGGCTTAAAATTATTTTGGTAACACTGTCATGGTTGGTCTCCTGGAAATTGAACTGAAATAGTCTTATCTACATGTGTGCCAATTTTGGAATAGCTCCCATGCATACCTTGCAAGATATCCAACATGGAGCTCAAATTTCTAGTGCGTTTTTTCAGCAGTTGGTAGCACTGACATCATTTTCAAATATGGACGTGAGATATTTCGGTGCACATCTTTACTCATACTAAATTTGGTTTTGATTGCTGCAGCCGTTTAGGAGTTGATAGGGGGGGGGGGGACACACACACAGCCAGACAGACAGACAGACACACAGACACACATTTTCCCGGATCGATCTCATAAGTCTACTTTTTCCTCATTTTTGCAAAATGTGAAAAGTTACTTTTTCCTCATTTTTGCAAAATGTGAAAAGTAGGCTAAAAACAGATAACACAATATATGCATCACAATTAACACCGGTTATCAGACAGATTCTACACACACCCAAAGTACACGGGGCTACATGACCACGTTGTCGCAGCCCCTAAACTAAGGAACCAACCAACCAACTTCTACACACACACCCCAGTACATGGGGCTACAAGACCATGATGCCGCAAAACCCCTAATGAATCGACAACAAAACCAACAACAACAATAGACTCTACCGTGGATCAAGGACAACGAATCTTAATCGCTGTAGTCGAGTGTTGAAGTATGTGGTGTTATAAGTAACTATGTAATATTTTCGATTGCAATTACACACTACCGGGTCGTTCATATAAAGTAAGAACGCCAAGTGGCAGTTTTGTTATTCGCTGCTGAGGCGGCTTTGGCCGAGCTTTTGGCGCGCCATGCCCCCCTGCTCTACTATTGAAAGCGCACGCATAGTGCATACGAGGGCTGGTTTTGTTTTCATGTTCCGATGGACTGTATAAAAATAACATACCAAACTGATTTTACTAGTAAATGTTTGCTTGTTTTATTCTTATGTCTGAACATAATCGCCAAAACGATTGAAACATTTGTCGTATCGTTACACCAGCTTTCCAACGCCCTCGGCAAAATATCCTGCCGCCACTGAGGTGGGTAAGTCTGGAGAGTCTCCTGAAGTTTTTCCTTTTTGGCGAGGCGTTGCAGCCCAACCATACCTTCAATTGTCGAAAAAGATGAAAATCATTCACAACCACACTGTACCAACGTTACGATAGACTTTAATAAAGATTTCAAGTGTGAAGTTTTGGACCATCTACCGTTTAGTCCAAACCAGCACTGAATGATTTTTACCTATTTCGAGAATTGAACCCCTCGTCAAAAAAGTCCTCTCGGCACGCCGGAAGGCGGAGGTAGATTTCACCGGACAAACTTGGGGATAGGCGAAAATAGGCAGAATATGCTGGTTTTCGTAGAAAGATCAGACCTCATTTATTGCGAGAAATTATTTTATAATTGGAGATTAATTAACTTTGTTTTTCGTCATTTTATGCATATTTTAAACATTTTATTTTCTTATGATGACGGTAACTTTCTTGTCATTTGCCCCCCAGGGGCTCACATCTAGTGGAACGTGGGTTGGCGACCACGGGACCCCAGCTGAGTCCGGCATTGCTTCCACTTACTTGTGCCGGGCTCCTCTCCGTCTTCTTTCCTGTCGACCTCACTTGGTCAACTCTTGTTCTCTTCCGACCCCGACGGTATTAGGGTATCCGAGGCCTAGGGAGTCTCTTCCTTTTCCGCCTTAATTGGCCCTTGTCTCATCTTTTCTGATACCCTCCTTCTGGGAGGGGTCAGCCTTCTTGTTCTTTTCCGTTTTCCTCCTGCCTTGTGCTCAAGGCCCTTAAAGAGGCAGGGTGTATGTAGCCCCACCACTTCTGGTGCACCCTAGATAATGCTACACCCTCAGAGCTCACGGCTGGTGAGTTCGGGAGTTGGCGACCCCGTGGGATTCCTGAGCTGGGTCTGTTTTCCCCTTTTGTCCCTTACCTTTGGGGCGGATCCTCTCCTCTCTCCCCTCTCCTCTCCTCTCCTCTCCGCCTTTCATTATATTTCCTTTTCTCTTTAAGTTTCCCGCACCTTTTTGTAGGTATTCTTGATCTACGTTGTATTTTGTAAGTTTTTTCGATCTACATTACATTTTGTGATTGTTTTTCAACCTCACTTGCATTTTGTAAGGATTGCCAATCAAAATTGCTTTTTAGTAAGTCTTTCAATATAGGGGTGAGTATTTTGAATTTCAATTGCATTTTGTATTTTCAACCTACCCCGCTTTGTTCAAGTAGTTAAGTCTCAATTGCAATTTTTGGGGTTTTTAAATCTAAATTACATTTTGTAATTATTTTCAATCTAAATAGCATTTTGTAAGTATTTTCCATCCAAATGAGAAGTTTGAATCTACCATACCTTTTGTAAGCAATTTCAATTGCATTTTGTGTTTTCAACCTACCCCGCTTTGTTCAAGTAGTTAATTCTCAATAGCATTTTGTGGGTGTTTTGAATCTACATTACATTTTGTGCGTATTTTCAATCTCATTTGCATTTTGTAAATATTTTTATTTCACTTGCATTTTGTAAGTATTTCGACTGTACGTTGCATTTTGTACGTATTTTGGACTTAACCTACATTTTGTGCGTATTTTTCAATCTATTCCTTTTGTGAGTATTTTCGTTCGAAATTACCTTATGTATGTATTACCGCTCTCCATTTCGTGAGCAGTTTCTGTCTGAATTCCTTTTTGTAAGTATTTTTCCTGCTACATAAGGCATAATTGTTAGGGGTCACTGTCTTTTTTATCTAAACCATTTTCGTTTCATCCATAGCAGTGAGCTATTTTTTATCTTCATCCTTTCATTTCACACCATTTCATTTCGTCAGGGGCCGATAACCTCGATGTTAGGCCACTTAAAACAACAATTATCATCATCATCATCTTGTCATTTGGAGTCCATTTTTAGCCTATTTTCATTTTATGAAAAAATAGGCTTATGAGATCACCTTTTGTCCGTGTGTGTGTGCGTGTGTGTGTGATTCGTGTGTGTGTGTGTGTGTGTGTGTGTCCCCCTAATAAATTCTCAACGGCTGGAGCGATTTCAATGAAACTCGGTAAGATCATAGCACCATTCTGGCCGACCCCAACCGTGCCCTTCAAATTTTATTGTATCTCAGCAATCCAACGTGGCTGCCGTGCGAAATATTTCACCAGCATTCAGTATCTCCGAAACTATTACCGATATCGCCCTGAAATTGTGTACGGTGATAAAGAGCACTACTAGAAGTTCACCTATGAGACTTTGAAAATCCTGGTAACTACAAAACCAACATGGCGGCCAAGCGAAGTTAAGACTTTTAAAGAGACTTTTCTCGCGATTTAACCATCCAAACGTTATGGAACTTGGTACAGCAAATGTTTATACACATTGTAATGCACTGGCATCTAATTTAGTTCAATTGTTTACATAACGTCAAAATGGTGGCTGTGCGAAATATTTCACCAGCATTCTATATATCCGAAACAATTACAGATATCACCCTGAAATGTTGTACGGTGATAAAGGGCACTAGTACAAGTTTAGCTATGGAATTTTCACAAACCTCTAAAGTACAAAACGAACATGGCGGCTAAGCGAATTTGAAACAATTTAATAGACTTTTCTCGTGATTTAACCCTCTGAGAGCAGTGAAATGTGGCACAGTAAATGATTATACATATTGTAATGCACTGGCATCTAATTTAGTTCATTTATTTACATAACCTCAAGATGGCGGCTGTGAAAAATTTTAAAATAAAGTTTTTATTTCTTGAAGCTACGCAATAATTTTCCTTTAATGGTACATAACTCTATGGCCTATAGTCTACATATAACAATACACCATGGCGAACATCCGCAATACTTAGTCGGTTCTCAATATCTACAAATCTATTACAGCAATCAAACTGAAATTGTGTATGTTGATAGAGATAATTAACATAAGTAGGATATATGAAAATAGGCTGTATAATTCTTCGCGGAACTACTTGTTATACTTGTGGTCACACTGTCCTTATGCTAGGTTTCGACACTGATGTGTAACTATGTAACGGTCTGTTATTTCTTCACCCAAAATTATATCTCCCGCAGAGATTTTGGTTGGTTCCTTAGTTTAGGGGCAGCGACAACGCGCACATGTAACCCCGAGTGCTTTGGGTGAGTGTAGAATCTGTCTGAGAAACGGTGTGAATTGTGATGGCTGTATTAGCCTGTAATTCAGGTAAGGACTGCAGACGGTCAATTTCACGCAGTAGTTCCTAATGTTGCTACCAGATACTACCGTCAACGACACCTAGCTGTGAACTTGGCTACTAGATTCCACCACAACCAGCAACTCGCAACGAACGTTGTAACTTCCCCTCCAAAGGAAAGCATACTGAGGGATTTTTAGCGCTCTTAGAAAATCCGACGATTTCGGCAGGCTTTGAACCCGCGACCATGGGTATAGAAATTCAGCATGCTACCAGTTACGTCACCGAAGCCGCTTCTCACTTAGTCAGATGGAAATCTGAATCTGATCTCGTGCAAGTGCGTTGTCATGGCAACGTCTGATGGCTCATCCCTCATCAATTTAGTAGTGTTGCCATGGCAACCACTGATAGTTCTTGGCATTTTCTTATACTTCCGAAATCATTTTTCTCATCCCTTGGCGTAATGGTGGGTCATATCAAAAATTCTTTCAGACAAAAGTTTTAGGTAATTATTAGGGGAATATTGTCCATTTTGTACCGTTTTGATATTGTGCCTACTAAGAGAGATATGATTAATGTTTCCCGAAAACCCCACTTTTTCCCACCCCTTTGGTCAATGGTTAGTGCTATAAAAATCTCTTCAAACATAAATTTTAGGCCTTTATCCGACACATAGTATGAACTTTGAACGGATTCGATATTTTACATATTAAGAGAGTTATAGTAATATTTCACTTTTTCGAAAAAAAAAGCCTCCCATTTTCACCCCCTTCGACCGATTTAGCCCAGTAACGAACTCGACCGAGTTTTTATAGGTATACATATTCGGTAAAAAATTCAACGTGATTGGTACAAAATCACAGCAGTTATCGTGTCCACAAGAAACTGCTATACATATATATACATACATAAATTATATATAAACTTTTGAACTGAAGGTAGTTTTGGGGTCTGGGGGATGTGAAACGCGAAGATATGTCGAAATTTTCCGTAAGTCGAAACATGGGACCCATTGCAATAGTTAGCTTTCTAATGAAATCTACCTAAAAGGAGAAACTTCAGGAGGCTGTCCAAACGTACCCACTTCAGTGGCGGAATAATATTTTGCCGAGGGCGTTGGAAAGCTGGTGTAACGATACGACAAATGATTCAATAGTTTTGGCGATTATGTTGAGACATATGAATTAAAAAAGCAAACATTTACTACAAAAATCAGTTTGGTATGTTATTTTTATTCAGTCCATCGGAACTTGAAAAAAAATAGCCCTCGTATGCACTATGCGCGCGCTTTCAATAGTACAGCAGGGGGCCATGGCGCACCACAAGCTCGGCCAAGGCCGCCTCAGCAGCGAATAATAAAACTGCCGCTTGGCGTTCTTACTTTATATGAAAGACCCTGTATATATTGTAACGTTTTTGGGGTTCGTTAAAATAGGTCAGGCTATAATGCACTAAATCTTTATTTACAATAGTGTTATTTACACTAGTTAACACTAAATCAAATTATTTACACAAATTAGGCCTACTTACTTCCACACACACATACACAGAATCTCACTTTATACAGCTACCAGTTACTATTAATTACACTGATCTCTACAAGTCAGTTTCTCTTGCAGTCACTATTTATCTTCCACAGTCACTATATACATTATTTATTTCCACATTTATCTTCACACCCCGTCTTCACTATTTACAGTCCTCCATTATTTATTTTCACTCATCGCGCTAGGCACGGTAAACTGCTGCAACTAACACTGACTCCGATCTAACACTCGCTCGCTCCCACGCAGAACTGCCTCCTCACCTCAGCTTGCTCGTATATATGTAGTCAGCCCTCTGGTCTCGAAAGTTCTAGTTGTTACTCCTTCCAGTAGCGTCGAGTATGTCCTCGTGGTTGGCTTCCAGAATTATCTAGCCACTCCCAGCGAGGTTCGGGACCTTCTTGTCACACCCAGTAGTCTCCGGAAGCAGAAGAGTCTGGAAGCCTTGCTTCAAAAGTCTACCTGATTCGTAGCGCTATTGTATTGGTGGTGGCCTTGGGGAGGGGCTACCCTAATTAGCCCGGCCGGACTGGCTATTCTGCATTCCTCACACACCCCGCCTGCCCGTCACTACGAGGATAAAGAATGGCGACCGCTGGGCAATTTCACGAATCTTCACAATATGCTTAACTTTATATTGTGTGAGTAGTTCTAAATCAATAAACATAACAGAATGAAGTAAAGAAATTGGAACCTGCTTAGATTTGATCAACGAACCTCCCAACTATGAGACTGGGATGCTACCACTACGCTACACACGCCAACTAGGTTATAAACCGGTTAAGTATAACTGCGTAACATATTTTGTCTTGGATGGACGATTACATTAGCGTTTCATGCCGTTTTTATAAACCATTTGATGCTAAATATGTATTTATTTTGTTCAGTACATTCATAAAAGGATATAAACTTTCGGAGTCACTGAAATATGGACTAGCAAGCAAACAATAGCCTCCATTTTGACCCAACGGGACGGCACGGCCCAGTACGATATGGCACGGCCGGTCTGAACTGTTGGCCACTGCTGCGGTTACATATTCTATTTGAAAATGCTAGTATCCAAACGATCACCTCCGCGAGGACAGTTTAAACCTCGCTATGTACGATAAGAGCATTTGGTGAGGGCCTTGTTGAATCTTCAGTTACGGTTAGGCTATAGTACTTGCATGATTCATACATCCACCGTCTTGTAACTATTTGGCTGATGACTTTGCAGTTTGGGCAAACGACGCTTCCCATATTAAGGTATATTGTTGCAAAGTTTGGTAGAAATCGGATGAATTGGTAAGTCGTAATTTGATTTAAGCTCAGAACATTTGGGTGAGCGCCATTTCTTTTTCGTTATGATGGCGGTGATATACAACATGACACTGAGTTGTCCCTTGCTAGTGCTACTTATGTACCAAAGGTGGTTCGATTTGGTTTCGTTGTGTTTGAATTGATAGGGGTGATCAATTTGCACACATACAAGGCCGCCATCTTCACACTACTAGGTTGATGACCTTGCAGTTTGGCCAAAAGACGCTTCTCACATGAAGGTATGTTGTTGCAAAATTTGGTAGAGATCAAAAGATAAGTATAGTCGTAATTTGATTCAAGCTTGGATCATTTGGGTAACCGCTATTACGTTTTCGTCAAGATGGCGGCGATATAAAACATGACACTGATGTGTCCTTTGCTAGTGCTACCTCTGTAACAAATTTGGTTCAATTCGGTTTCGTCGTGTTTGAATTGATGGGGGGGGGGGGGGGGGGGGGGCAGATATACACACTCACACACATACAGACTAATACTTTTGGCCCATGTAGATCTTATAAGTCTACTTCCATTAGAGTATTGGCAAAAATCGTTAGTAGGCTAAAAATTCAGCCTGCGTATGAACGTGTCCACATAACTCGAAAATTACTGCTCCGATTTTGGTGAAAATTTTACATATTGTTCTCATTACGGCGAAGAATGTTTATAAAGTGGTTTGAATGTAACCAGATAGCGGATTTGTTTTAAATGAGTAAATTATGTAATTAAATTCCAAAGCCACACCAATATTGAATCTATAGAAATAAATTACGACGTGAGTTTTGCTTGGTTTATTAGACCTGGTTATCTAAGCTTTTCTCGTACAATCTATTCCAAAAAAACAACGAGTGTACATTGTTTTTATTGTCTCTGGTTACCCCAGAGATAACAACTGCTTCGTATGGCCTCCTTGATCCTGCCTCCCTTAGTCCAGATTGGCAGTCACAAAGTAGGTGCTGCGCTCTGGATTCCTGCAGTGGAGAAGTGTTGTGGTTTCACCACAAATCTAATAACATGACGGACATATTGTTGCTAGGCGACAACGACTAACTCTGTATGTAAAAATTGCTAAAAAGGACATTGCTCATCTTTAAAGATGGTTGACCTAGACAACGCCTTGAATAGAAAGTAGAGTGCACATCTTCATCGTGGTTTCCATGGTAGAAATGCGCATCCACTCAAAAATTTTCCTATTAACTAAGACCAAATCTCCTTGGTAATATAGTGCATCCTTAAACAAAAGGATATTGCTGTGATGGGGACTACTGGACGAACAATGCTTGCGCGAGTAGCGGCACAAAAGCTTGTCGTAAGATAACAACATAACGTTTCTTGTTTGCCTCATATAGGGCGAACAAAACGGTTAAAAGAGAATTACGGAAGTGTGTATGTACAGAATATGAAAGATAATGCTTGACAATTACAGACAGTTTTGTCTTTTGATTTGCATCCGAATTTATTATTTCCAGTGGAATATGACATAGATGCCCCACACCCTTAAAACAACAATCACTACCACCATTACTATTTATTTCAGGCAAACCGTGGAAGATAATCTGTCATTTTGTAGAATCGGGAAAGTTAGGTTGATCAATAGGCTCCATTTCCTTGCTATAAATGCTGCGAATTTGGTTATCAAACCCTTTAATTGTACTGATAAATGATATTGTAAATAACATATTTTATGGCATAAAAATCGACTCAACAGTTCTCAGACGGTAATTATTTCTGTCTTTCGTTTGTAGGCGCCAGATTTTCTCTGAAAATACACTTCGAGAATACGTGGTATTTGAATCGTTGAACATAAAAAATTACGAGCCTTACAGTAGTCGCATATGATGTGTAACATCTGACATAGAAGAAACCTCACGTGAAATTGTTGATACACCGGTATTTTATAGTATTAGCCTATTGGCACAAATATTAATCTATTGTAAAAGGGAGTGTTTTACAGATATTGTAGTTTATAATACGGAACTCATTTTATTAGATGATTTGTAGCTTCCACCAGCACTAGCCTAAATAAAGAATACGATATGGATCAACTAGATTAATAGACGCGACACCGCTCATAACCTTAAATTCCTTATAAACAGGTCCTCTTGATTCACAGACCAACACGTAAATTCATATGGATTCTGTTAAAATGAGTCATATTGATATGATAAATATCGTTTAAAATTATAATCTGGTAGCAAAAAAACCTACTCCGCCCAGGATTCGAACCCAAGATCTGTAGATTCACAGTCTTAAGCACTAACCCAACGGCTATTTCGACTACGCAAATATTGTGCACAAGATGGTGACTTATTTCCACGTTCCAATAATACTGCATTACGGAATTAAGTTTCATTTTTATTTTGCTTGTTTCGATAATGTTCCTGCGTGAAATTGAGTTTAAAATGCCTTATGAATAGGCCCTCTTGTGAGTAAAGAGTATGTATTGAGTAATAGTTCATGAAGGCTTGCTCAATTCTCGTATAACCACAACGATTTTATTATATTGATGACTGCATTACCGTTATGTGGGTTAATATTTGAATAGCCATTGTGCGGAAACATAATACTGGCAATGCCGACTACTTACAATGTTTGATATTAAGGCATTTTACCATTTAAATACTGGTACGAAGACTTCGAACATGTACCATGTCATTTGTTTCAATCACTTGACACCAGAGTTCGCATGAGCGTTTTCCGTTCAGTATGTCATATACATTCCACATGGCCGAGGGTGCGTCATAGTATCAATTTCCGACTCCGTGCACTGATTGTTTCTCTTACCAGTGCCAGCTGTATCGATCGATCGAGCTGGCAGTGCGTCTTATACTTCCGTTCGATCCACCACTGCCAGCTAGGGTACACTTCTGTTCGATCGATCGAGCGGACAGTGCATACTTCCGTTTTCCACCACTGCCAGCAAGTACACTTCCGTTCTATCGATCGAGCGGGCAGTGCATACTTCCGTTCGATCCACCACTGCCAGCTCGATCGTTCCGATCCACTTCCGCCCCCAATTTTCAAAATCACTCCCACAAAACTATCCAGCAACCGAGCGGAAAGTTGTTACACATCAAAAACATCTATTAGCAAAGAAAACATCCCAAAGTATAATCCCTTTGATCAATACATGTAATAAAGTGTCCAATGAGTTCAATTGAAAAGATGAAGAGCAGCACAATCATCTCAACAACGCCAAGAACAATAATTATATCAACATCTAAGACGTATACAGTTGCAATATCTGAATGAGCTTCATATCTTCAAGTCATAAGTGCCTCGCCAACGATCAAACATAGGCCGCCAGTCTCGACGCAAAATCATAGAACATGACGTTGAGTATTTTAAGCAGGCATGCAACATCAGCTGGTGAATATTCGTCATAGTATACAACACTAGCTCGATAATGGGACATAGGAATGATCTAATTATCAGTTTTGTAATCTTCTCTAGTCAACCAAATGAAGTTTATCTGAAGAAAGCCCTCCAAATATCAAAAAGCTCTTCAATATTAGTGAATTTAGAAAACGTCGCATGCTCCAGAGTCG
Organism: Meconema thalassinum; assembly: GCA_946902985.2. Lineage (NCBI taxonomy): Eukaryota > Metazoa > Arthropoda > Insecta > Orthoptera > Tettigoniidae > Meconema > Meconema thalassinum. The sequence goes on along the minus strand of OX336392.1, from coordinate 84,589,543 downwards.
GTAATCCATCTGATCTCTACGAAGAATGTAGTCAATCCACTGACTTTACAATAACAAATGATTCCATGTGAAAACCATCATTATCTTCCTTTCCTTTCATTCAACAGCATAGCCACAGCAACGCCGGGCAGGATATTGCATTGAATGACGTGTTTTCTTGATGAATCTACGAGTATGTTCGCTAGAATACTTACATTTACTTACCCATTTCATATCAGACTGAGCCACAGTGAAGCGTGGCCGCGTTCAACTAGCACTTAATCATAACAATAATAACTCGAGGACCTGTGCAAGAGATATCGCAAGTGTTAATCCACTCGCCCAGCTTTACACAGGATCTCGCAGGAGTAGTCACCTTGGTTATTTGTTTAAACGCACGTCTCGTTGTTCGAGTCTTCAGTCTTTTGACTAGTTTGATGCAGCCCTCCATGCCTCCCTTTCTAAGGTTACCTCCTCTCATCATCTTCCTAGCATTAATCCCTCTTTATTGCAGGGTCTGCTTTCTGCACTTTTTCTTCCATACTGCTCGACCTTGAGCGTCTCTAGTTGTGGCATTCACTAGTTGCATGTCCTCCCGCATAGTATCCAGCCACCGCTTTCTCGGTCGCTCTCGTGGTCGTCGGCCTTCTGGACTGATGTCAAGTGCAGTTCTCACGACTGAAGAGTGATTGCTACGCAGTACATGCCCACACCAACGCAGACGGCTCTCCCGCATTTTTTCAGGGATTGGAGCCACACAAATGTAGCTCGATCATTGTCATTCCTGATGCGGTCCAGTCTAGTAAGTCCCTGTGTCCAGCGAATCATCTTCATCTCCATGTTGTTCATTTCTCTTCGTTACTGGCCAGCATTCAGTACCATAGAGTGCTACTGGTCGAACGATGGTTCTGTAAATTTTCGACTTCAGATATAGTGGCACAATCCAGTCAAAAAGGACTCCAGTAACTTGGCGTCGATGGTTACCTCCTCTACTCCAGACAAATGTCTCAAGATGGAGTCCATACCATTCAGAAATGTATTCTAATCCTCTGGTGAATCGGCTAAGATGACAATGTCATAAGTAAATCGAGTCGAGTTTACTTCTCCTTGAATCTTTACTTATATTTTTCTCTAATTTCCTAATGGACCTTAAATAGCAACACGGGGAAGAGGCTGGTGGCCTTTGAATTGTGGTTTTATACAAAGATCCCAAGAATACCTTGGATACAAAGAGTGAAAAGTAATGTAGAAGTAATGAGAGGAATGAACACAACACCGACATTGATCAAAATAGTGAAATGTCGAAAATTACAATATCTTGGTCATATCATGCGTAATACAAATAGGTATGACATATTACAACAACAACAAAAACTCCAAGGAAAGATCAACAGCAAAAGAGGCCCTGAACGAAGAGGAATATCTATGGTTCAATATGTCTTCAACTGAATTATTCCGTGTTGCCCCCAACAAGTCAAGATCGCGAACATCCGAACCGGATAGGCACCGAAAGAAGAAGATAAATTTCCTTCGTTGCTTGTTCAATGTACCTAATTAGAGGAATGATGATTTCATCTTAAATTTTAAGAAAAGTAGGCTCTTTAGTTCGTCACGGATCTATTTTTTCTCTAATAGGACTTGTCTTTCACTTCTTCACTGACGGGAAAATTACCTAGAAGTTGTGATAAACCCCCTTTCTTTACTCTGTGAGCCCCTTAATTTCTGGTAATACGAGGTGGTAATGAATAGAGTAGTCATTCAGAGACCATAGTCTAATTACGTGTGTTAAGGTCCAGTAGTGTGCATGCTAAACCGAACATTCCTTCAGTCAACAGAGATAATGGCTGCAATATATCAGTCTCCATTCAACAGTTCCTATCTCATTAAACAGGGATATTATCAGCTTTGCATGTACGACGAGTTAAGACTTGCGGATTAATAACTCAACCCCTACTGGATGCACTCAACTACCGCCGGGTCAGATACATAAAGAAAACACTCGTTACAAAGAAAAACTGAAATCATCTCTGACCCCATAAAAGAGGATATTATGAGGGGTAGACATACAGCACATGATCATGATTATTTTCTTACATCGTTAAGCCCGTCTGTGGAGCGCGATAGAACTCATTTAGCCGTTGGTGTTGATCTTTCTTCTTCCAAGATCTCTTCATCTGGGCACTAAAGATTTTCCTCCGTTCTCCAGTTCATGATTTATTGGTCCTGGTATTCATTTTCTCAGCAAATTGATGGTTCTTTTTGAATTGCAGTCGATCTTATAATTTCTCCTGTGACATTATTGATTTGTTTATGTATGCATTTATTTATGTATTTATGGATTAATGTATTCATTTATATTTATATTTATATTTATATTTATATTTATATTTATATTTATATTTATATTTATATTTATATTTATATTTATATTTATATTTATATTTATATTTATATTTATATTTATATTTATATTTATATTTATATTTATATTTATATTTATACCCTTACCCTTACCCTTACCTTTACCTTTACCTTTACCTTTACCTTTACCTTTACCTTTACCTTTACCTTTACCTTTACCTTTACATTTAACTTTAACTTTAACTTTAACTTTAACTTTAACTTTAACTTTAACTTTAACTTTAACTTGAACTTGAACTTGAACTTGAACTTGAACTTGAACTTGAACTTGAACTTGAACTTGAACTTGAACTTGAACTTGAACTTGAACTTGAACTTGAACTTGAACTTGAACTTGAACTTGAACTTGAACTTGAACTTGAACTTGAACTTGAACTTGAACTTGAACTTGAACTTTAACTTTCTCTTTACCTTTCTCTTTCTCTTTCTCGTTTTCTTTTTCTTTTCTTTCTCTTTCTCTTTTTCCTTTCCTTTCTCTTTCTCTTTCTTTTTCATTTTTATTTATTATAATTATTATTATAATTATATAAGATATATAATATCACAGAAGTGACAAAGAGGAACTCTGACATTCTACGGATCGGAGCGTGGAATGTTAGAAGTCTGCTAGGAAATGGAAGGTTAGAAAACTTAGAAAGGGAAATGGATAGGTTGAGGTTGGATTTGGTTGGGATTAGTGAAATGCGCTGGCAGGAAGAACAGGACTATTGGTCAGGAGACTATAGGGTCATTAGCACTAAATCAAACAATGGCCAAGCAGGGGTTGGCCTCATATTGAGTAGGAAACTTGGACAGCGGGTGGAATATTATGAGCAATATAGTGAACGGATTATTGTAGCAAAAATAAATACTAAACCTACCTGCACCACAGTGGTACAAGTCTATATGCCTACCAGTCAAGCTGATGATGAGGATGTTGAAAAGGTCTACGATGAAATAGACGAAATTCTGAGGTATATCAAGGGTGATGAAAATGTTATAGTAATGGGAGATTGGAATGCTGTGGTAGGAAAAGGGAGAGAAGGGAAGATAGTAGGAGATTTCGGATTAGGTGAAAGGAATGATCGAGGAAGCAGGCTGGTAGAATTCTGCACTGAGCATGAGTTGGTCATAGCTAACACCTTATTCAATAACCACAATAGAAGAATATACACATGGATGAGACCAGGAGATACAGGGCGTTACCAAATCGACTTCATTATGGTCAAGCAGAGGTTTCGAAACCAGATTTTGGATTGTAAAACATATCCTGGTGCTGACATAAACTCTGACCACAATCTGGTTGTAATGAAATGCAGATTAAAGTTGAAGAAACTGAAGAAAAGTCAAAAGCCAAAAAGGTGGGCAATAGACAGACTGAAAGAGAAGGATGTAAACGAAAGATTCAAGAAGAGTATAAAGGAAGGACTAATGAAAAACCCTAAACAAACTTCAATTGCAGACGAATGGGCACTTTTGAGGAATGAAATAACAAAATCGGCAGAAGAAAACATTGGTAGGAAAGAGAGAATAGGTAGAAAACCGTGGATCACTCAGGATATACTCGAATTGATGGATGAAAGGCGGAAGCACAAGAATGTAAGAGATGAAAAGGGGAAAGCAGAATACAGACGTCTGAGAAATGAGGTTAACAAGAAGTGCAAGGAAGCGAAAGAAGAATGGTTGAAAGAGAAATGTGCTGGTATAGAAAATTGTCTGAAATTAGGAAAAGTAGACACAGCTTATCGAAGGATTAAGAATACTTTTGGAGAAAAGAAGACTAAGTGCTGTAATATTAAGGACACAAATGGAAAGCCTCTAACAGATAGGGAAGAAAAGGTTGAGAGATGGAAAGCTTACATAGAGAGTTTGTATAAGGGAAAGGAGATTGAGAATCATGTAATGGAAAGGGAGGAGGAAATTGATGAGGATGCGAAAGGAGATTTAATATTGAGATCAGAATTTGATAGAGCTTTGGAAGACTTAAGCAGGAACAAAGCACCAGGCATAGATGATTTACCGATTGAGTTGCTACGCTGCATAGGAGAGGAAGGTCTGATCAGGTTATTTCACTTGGTGTGTAGGATTTATGAGACAGGTGAGGTACCCCCTGATTTCAAGAAGAATGCAATCATCCCTGTACCAAAGAAAGTGGGAGCTGACAGATGTGAAGATTACCGAACAATCAGCTTGATTACTCATGCTTCAAAGATCCTTTCTAGAATAATTTACAAGAGGATTGAGAGCCAGATAGAAACGGAGTTGGGTGAAGACCAGTTTGGTTTCAGGAGAAATGTAGGAACAAGGGAAGCTGTACTAAGTCTTAGGCTGATTTTGGAAGGTAGAATAAGGAAAGATAAGAGAACGTTCATGGCTTTTGTAGACTTAGAAAAGGCTTTTGATAACGTTGATTGGACTAAATTGTTTGACATTTTGAAATCGATTGGAATAAAGTACAGGGATAGGAGGGTGATATACAATCTATACAGAAACCAGACAGCAGTCATTCGAGTTGAAGGACATGAGAGAGAAGCTGGTATTCAGAAAGGTGTAAGGCAAGGCTGCAACTTATCACCCATACTTTTCAATCTTTACATTGAACAAGCAATGAAGGAAATTAGAGAAAAATTTAAAGTGGGAGTGAAGATTCAAGGAGAAATAATTTCAACTCTGAGATTTGCTGATGACATCGTCATCTTGGCCAACAAGCCTGAGGATTTGAATGAGTTTTTGAATGGTATGGATTCCGTCTTACGGAAAGAATTCATGATGAAAATTAATAAATGTAAAACAAAAATACTGGAATGCAGCCGAAATAAATCAGAAACCACTATGGAGATCAAATTGGCAGGTGAAAAGCTGAAGGAAGTAGGAGATTTCTGTTACTTAGGAAGCAGAATAACCAGTGATGGACGAAGCAAAGAGGATATAAAAAGTAGGTTGGCTCAGGCAAGAAAAGCATTTCTACAAAAAAGGAATCTGCTGACATCGAATATAGATTTAGGTATTAGGAAGTCATTTTTGAAAGCCTTTGTCTGGAGCGTGGCGCTCTATGGAAGTGAAACTTGGACTATTGGTGCAGCAGAAAAGAGGAGAATTGAAGCATTTGAAATGTGGTGTTACAGGAGAATGATGAAGATCAGATGGGTAGATAGGGTTACAAACAAAGATGTATTAAGACGAGTGGGAGAGGAGAGATGTTTCTGGCGACTGCTAATGAAGAGAAGAGATAGGTTGGTAGGACACATACTAAGACACCCAGGAATAGCAAGCTTAGTTATGGAGGGAAGGGTCGAGGACAAGAACTGTAGGGGTAGACCAAGGTTAGAATATGTTAAACAGATTGCCTCGGATGTAGGTTGTGGTAGCTATGTAGAGATGAAACGATTAGCTCAGGACAGGGAGGCATGGAGAGCTGCATCAAACCAGTCAAAAGTCTGAAGACTCAAACAACAACAAGATATAATTTATATTTATAATGTAGGCATACGCATACACATTCTCAGCATATTTTCTTGAAAGAAAATATGTACAATCCCTGATATTAAGTACCACTACATCATAAGGACCAAATAATTATTTAATCTCTCGATAACTACATACTCTCCCTCACCCCTCCAGGCCAGAGCACCCAAGAACAGCAAAATTAAACTAATGTAAATGTTGAAAATTAGGATGTGTTGAAATATAACACACGTTAGGAGAAATTACATAAAAAAAAATCAGCTTTGTACGTTGAAAAGTTGAGAAATCATAGGAAATCGTATATCTACAAAAACATTTAAGATAGAAATCGGAATCAAAGATTTTTCCGGGTTTGAGAAGAAACCATTACCATAGAATTCCTCTTGTTCTATTTGAAGCACTAGCATCCACCATGCCCCTTTTGCCATGCTTCTAACGCAGCCTGTTTCTTAATTTTTTTGTATTTATCGTCTTTTTTGTTTGTTTCCGAATTTGGCCAACTATGGACCGCACAGAACGTAAGGCTTTCTGGTCAATCTCTTCTTTTCTTCCCAGAACTTCTTCATTATTCAAACATGCCCCTAAACATTCGATCAAAGTTACTCGCCCAGCATGCCCATGGTTAAATGATAACATTAAAAGTATGATGGCACAGCGTGATGCACTATTCCGGCGTTTTAAACGTACCCGTGATGAAACTGATTTTGAAAATTATCGTGTACTCAGAAATCGTATTAAGCAGCTCGTAAGAAACGCCAAATTCTCCTACATACAAAACGTGACAAAGAAGATGAATACAAGGAATGCCTGGAATAATATGCGTTCTCTAGGTATAGGCAAACAGCAGCAACAGACACATGTACCAGACATACCGCTTGATGAGTTAAATGAATATTTCACTGAAGAGAGAGTACCAACTAATTCAACACCCCATGATTCTTTCCCTTTCGTTCATGGTGTGTACAATTGTACACATCATATTAAACTCCTTGGATCTATTGAACCTTCATTTGGTAAGAACTTTTATGAGTGTTATATCTTTCTCTCAAGCTCTTTGAACAAACTGATGGCTAATGTGCTTCCCTCTGGTTCCAAGACTCAAAAACACAAGATAAACAATCCAGTCATGGCGGCCACCAGGAGAAGAGAGGGAGGTAAGCTACAATGTATATTGTATTTTCTATTGTTGTATACAACAAAACACCAAAATATTTATGTTGCAACTTACTACAGATGTCAAAGTCTTTGTGTTTGCTAAATATTTGTCTCTAATATGGAACAGGATTGCATTTCTTAGTGTTTGAAATAGCATGTGTCCAATTGTAGACATTATGTCACAAGGGAGCTAACAGACAGAAAACATAACTTAGATTTGCATTCTAGGAGGGGGTCAATATTTTGAATTGCATGGCTTTGCATCTGAATATTTATTTATTTTCAATTGCTACCTATGCATTATGCTTATTAACAACTGAATATATGCTAACTTTTCAGATCTTGAAGCGAGTGATATTCTAAATTTGATCGAAAACGGGGATGTGTCTGACTTGGAGGGCCTTGACAGTGAGGATGATGATGAGAGAGAGGAAGATTTACTGCAGAAAGCTGAAGCTAACCGTATGTATGATTCTTTTGTTGTAAAATACCCATGTAAAGCGATCATGATCCTATGTACATTATCCTGTTTTTTTTTGAAGGGGAGAGGGATGATGATCAGCCTATTGATGCAAGAGACCGTGATGAAACTGGAGATACCGACATTGCTGATGTTCTTCCAGAAGACGAATACGCATGGATGAACCTCACAATGAAGAAAGACATTCAGTGGCGTCGCAGTGTGCTATTTCAGGATAATATACCGCAGTGGGATGATGATGATGATGACATGGGAGATGCTATTACTGATCTTCCATACCCAGTAACATACTTTTACAAATACATTCCACTATCATTATTTGAATTATTTGTGGACAAAACTAATATTTATGCACTTCAAAAGGGAGAATCTCGATTTGCATCCACAAACCTTACCGAAATCAGTACGCTTATTGGTTTACACATATTTGCTGGATCCCTAGGATTTCCACGATTGAGGATGTACTGGGATACTTCTTTACATATGTCCATATTTACTGACAGTATGCCAGTGAATAGATTTTTCAAGCTGCGAAACCTATTGCACTGTGTAAACAACTTGGAAAAACCAGAAGGATGCACGGATAAACTGTGGAAAGTTCGACCGATTTACGACTCATTGTTGAGTCGATGCAGAGATTTGAAATTAGAACGTGAGGTATGCGTTGACGAGCAAATTGTACCTTTCAAAGGACAAATTTCTGTCAAACAGTACATGAAAGGGAAGCCCAATCCATGGGGTATAAAAATATTCTTGCTCTGTGGAAGAAGTGGTACATTTTACGATCTGATAGTTTATCAAGGATCTACAACTGAAGTAAAACAATCACTGATAAAGAAATTTGGTCATGCTGCCTCAATTATTCTTCATTTGTCCGAAAGACTTTCAGATAGTTCAAGCCACCAACTGTATTTCGACAATTACTTTTCAACCTACAATTTGTTCGAAGCGCTAAAGATGAAGGGCATTGCAGCTGCTGGTACTGTGAGGCTAAACAGAATGGCAAACCCCCCTCTGATATCAGATAAAGACTTAAAACAAAAGGAGAGAGGCTATTTTGATCAAGTGAGCAGTCGTGATGGTAATGTTGTTGTTGTCAAATGGCAGGACAACAGACCAGTAAATATAGCATCAAATTTTGTGGGCACAGGCGAATCAGACCTTGTCCGACGGTGGGATAAGAAATTAGGGAGATACATTCAGGTACCTAGACCTCAGGTGATAAAACTGTACAACCTTTCAATGGGTGGAGTTGATAAACTCGATTTCCTCATTAGTTTGTACAGAATTGCAATGAAGAGCCGTAAATGGACACTAAAAATGATTTTCCATGCCATTGACCTTGCCATTGTGAACAGTTGGCTGGAATACCAGAGGGATGCCGCTAAATTGGGCATACCAAGAAAGAAAACTTTAGATCTTCTCCATTTTCGGCTCAGAATTGCGGAAGCCCTTGTGAAACAAGACCAGAATGTGAGTCGCAATAAGAGAGGCCGCCCTCCCAGTAATGACTCAGATTGTGACGAGCCACCCTCTAACAAACGGAGGAATGTTGAAAGTAGACCAATACCCGAGGTTCGCTACGATGGAATGAACCACCTGCCTAAGCACAGCGAAAGAAAACTTCCTGGCCGCTGTAAATTTGAAACATGTGCGGGGAAATCTCGATGGAAGTGCAAAAAGTGTGGTGTTTTCCTGTGCCTGAATAAGGAAAGGAATTGTTTTGAAGTGTTCCATGAACGGTAGGTCATGTGTAACAACAGTACTGTAGGATAAAGTTTGAAATACATTCCTATATAATATAATGTAAAAAAAAAAAACATTTTGAAGTGCAACCGTTAAGTAATTATGTGTACAATTGTACACATCCTGTAATTCACAAACTATGGCAAATAAATTTTTGAAAATTTGTAATCAAGCCTCTTTCGGTTATATTGTCCTACTCTCAAAATATCAGATTTTTCTGATCATTGGAATTAATTCGTGAACGAAAGGGTTAAATGAATATTTCACTGAAGAGAGAGTACCAACTAATTCAACACCCCATGATTCTTTTCACCCACTACCTGACCACCCGCTCTTTACTTTCCATCCGGTTACGGCAGACAAAGTAAAAAAGGTACTATATTCCATAAAATCAAAAGCGAGAGGAGTTGATGATATTCCCATATCCTTCATACATAATATCATCGGTGCCGTTCTACCAATTATTACTCACATATTCAACCATAGTCTTACAACTAACACCTTTCCCTCCCTATGGAAACAAGCCAATGTCATCCCTATTCCTAAGAAAACCGAACCTTTATTTCCATCTGACTATCGGCCAATATCCATTCTACCTGCACTTTCAAAAGCCCTCGAGCGTCTGGTTCATGAGCAAGTGCTTGAATATTTGAATAGCCGTTCTCTTTTAGATCCTCTGCAATCAGGTTTCAAGAAGGGACATAGCACCGCAACAGCATTACTCAAAGTGACTGACGACATTAGACACGCAATGGACCAAAAACTGGTGACAATCCTCACCCTTCTCGACTTCAGCAGTGCTTTTGACACCATAAATACTCAGACACTATTGAAAAAGATGGAATTTTATTACTTCGACCAGCAGACAATTAACTTTTTCGCATCATACCTGAATAATCGCCAGCAACGTGTTGTAACCCAGGATAAAACTTCTCAGTGGCTAAGCAGAAAGTCAGGCGCCCCACAGGGTAGTGTATTAGGGCCCTTGCTTTTTGTACTATATATCAATGACATCTCATCTAATTTGAAAAATTGCAAATATCACCTATATGCAGATGATTTGCAAATATACTCCCACTGCAAGACAAATGACATTCCATTGACAATTGAAACTATCAACGCTGACCTTCAACGACTTGGAAAATATTCTCAGGAAAATTCCCTTCTTCTGAATCCATCCAAAACACAAGTTATCATAATTGGCTCTCAAAAACTATTGACGTCACTCCGAGATCAAATTATTCCCCCAATTGTACTGAACAACAATGAAATTCCATACTGTCCTACAGTGAAAAATCTAGGTGTGATAATAAATCAGACTCTTAACTGGTCTGAACATGTACAGAATGTATGCAAGAAGATTTTCGCAACGCTCCACTCCCTCAAAAGAAAAAAAGATATTTTACCATTCAAAGTAAGAATCCTACTCATACAGACACTAATACTTCCTATTCTTGACTACTGTGACGTTATTCTTGTAGACGCAACCAAAACATTAACTTTGAAACTTCAACGAGCTCTGAACTCTTGCATACGATTTATCTACGATCTGAGCTATGATAAACATATCACTCCCTATTATTGCGCTCTTTCCTGGCTGAAACCTGAACTACGTCGATCATATCACATTCTTGTCCAGATTTTCCGATTATTGTCTGACGATAGACCACTATACTTATCAAATAAATTCAAGTACTTGTCTTCTTTCCATGGTAATAATACACGCTCTGGTTCTTCCCTCTCCACTCCTATTCATCGCTCCTCTATATACAATAACTCCTTTCATGTGGTGGGGTCTAGGCTGTGGAATACCCTTCCAGCCAGTGTCAGGGGTACCACCTCACTATCTAAATTCAAGACCACCTGCTGGGGCAGTCTGCTGAACATTGCTGACCGACAACAAGTATGACTGGATGAGTGAATGAGAGTGTGCAAGTCATGATCAATGTCAATTATTATTGTTTAATTTTGTCGCCATAATATGTTTATTGTATTGTATTAATGTGGTTAAGTGTAAGAGAGGGCCAAGAGCCCTAACTGCGCCACCAATAAAGGCAATAATAATAATAATAATAATTATTATTTCACTTCGAATCCTGCGCCATATATTACCAATTCTCCATAACCCTTCAAGTATCTTTGAAATATGTTGTACTATTCTTTGAGTGATCACGTTTTGGGACGCAATTTTTAATACATGCTTATATTTTTAGCCTATTTTCAATTTTGAAAAAATAGGCTTATGAGATCACCTTTTGTCCGTGTGTGTGTGCGTGTGTGTGTGTGATTCGTGTGTGTGTCCCCCCCTAATAAAATCTAAACGGCAGGAGCGATTTCAATGAAACTCGGAAAGTTCATAGCACTATTCCCGGCGACCTCGACCGTGCCCTTCAAATTGTGTTACGTCTCACCAATCCAACATGGCGGCTGTGCAAAATATTTCACCAGCATTCAATATCTCCGAAACTATTACCGATATCACCCTGGAATTTATTACGGTGATAAAGGGAACTACTAGAAGTTCACCTATGTGACTTTTGAAAAACTGGTAATTACAGAACCAACATGGCGGCCACGCGAATTTTGAACTTTTAAATATACGTTTCTCGCGATTTAACCAACCAAACGCAATAAAACTTGGTACAGTATATGTTTATACACATTGTAATGCACCAACATCTAACTTGGTTCAATTGTTTATATAGCCACAAGATGGCGGATGAGCGAAATATTTCACCGGCATTCTATATCTCTGAAACTATTAGCTGTATTACCCTGAAATTTTATACGGAGGTAAAGGGCACTACTGGAAGTTCATCTATAAGACTTTCAAAAAGCGGTTAACTACAAAACGAACATGGCGGCCAAGCGAATTTGAAAATTTTAAATAGACCTTTCTCACAATTTAATGTTCCAAACGCAATGAAATCTGGTACAGGAAATGTTTATAGACATTGTAAAGCACTGGTATCGAATTTAGTTCAATTGTTTACATAACCTCAAGATGGCGGCTGTGCGAATTTTAAAATTAAGTTTTTATTTCTTGTGTCGTAATCAAGCGATCGAAGTGATAGTTTGAATAATGAACCTACGCAATAATTTTCCTTCAATGGTACATGACTCTATGGCCTATACATTTAACAAGCCAACATGGCGACCATCCGAAATATTCAGACGACTCTGAATATCTACGAATCTATTATAGCAATCAAACTGATTTTGTTTATGTTTATAGAAGCTATGAACTTAAGTTCACCTATAGGACTTTAAATAACCTGGTGATCACAAATCCAATATGGCGGCGACGCGAAGTATAAATATTCACATGGACGTTTCTCGCAATTTAACCATCCGAGTGCAGTGAATCTTGGTACAGTAAATCCTTATACGAATGTTAATCCACTGGCATCTAATTTATTTCAATTGTTTCCATAACCTCAAGATGGCAGCTGTGAAAAATTTTAAAATCTCCTTGTTTTTTCTTGTGTCCTAATTATGCGATTGAAGTTTGAATACTACACGTTCACAATAATCTGCATGTAACAGTACATAACTCTAGGACCTACATATATAAAATCCAACATGGCGACCATCCGAAATATTTAGTCGGTTCTTAATATCTACGAATCTATTACAGCAATCAAACAGAAATTGTGTATGTTGATAGTGGCAATTAACATAAGTAGGATATATGAAAATAGGCTGTATAGTTCTTCACGGAACTTCTTGTTTACTTTCTTATATCATTTTGAAAGACATCTAAAAAGAAAACAATTAGTTCCGTGAAGAACTAAATAGCCTATTTTCATATATCCTATTAATATTAATAACCTCTATCAACATACAAATTATCAGTTTGATTGCTGTAATAGATTCGTAAATATCGAGAACCGTCTAAATATTTTGGATGGCCACAAGAAGATTATTGTGTAGGTGTTTTATTCAAACTTCAATCGCATGATTAGGACACAAGAAATAAAAGCGGGATTTTAAAATTTCGCTCAGCCACCATCTTGTGGTTATGAAAATAATTTAAATGAATTAGATACCAGTCGATTAAAGTTTGTATAAGCATATACCGAATCAAGTTTCACAGCGCTCGGATGGTTAAAACGCAAGAAACGTCCATTTGCATATTTAAATTTCGCGCCGCCGCCATGATGGATTTGTGCTCGCCAGGTATGTGAACTTATGCTTATAGCCTCTATATACTTACAAAGTTTCAGTTTGATTGCTGTAGATATTGAGAACCGTCTAAATACTTCGGATGGTCGCCATGTTGGATATTAATATATGTTGGCCATAGAGTTATGTTCTATTAGATGATGTTTATTGTGTACATTCATTATGCAAATGTTGATTTTGATCGCATGATTAGAACACAATAAATAAAAACTTAATTTTCGAAATTCGCACAGCCGCCATCTTGAGGATACGTAAACAATTGTACTAAATTAGATACCAGTGCATTACAATGTGTATAAACATTTGCTGTACGAAGTTTCATTGCTTTTGGATCATTAAATCGCGAGAAAAGTCTATTTAAAACTTTCAACTTCGCTTGGCCGCCATGTTCGTTTTGTAGTTAACCGGTATTTGGAAGTCTCATAGATGAACTTCCAGTAGTGCTCTTTATCTCCGTAAAGAATTTATTGGTGATACCGGTAATAGTTTCAGAGATATAGAATGCCGGTGAAATATTTCGCACAGCCCCCATCTTGAGGTTATGTAAACAATTGAACAAAGTTAAATGTCTGTGCATTACATTGTGTATAAACACATACTGTACCAATTTTCATTGCGTTTGGTGGGTTAAATCGCGAGAAACGTCTATTTAAAAATCGCAACTTCGCTTGGCCGCCATGTTAGTTTTTTAGTTACCGGGTTTTCAAAGGTTACATTGATGAACTTCTAGTAGTTCCCTTATCACCGTACAAAATTCCAGGGTGATATCGGTAATAGTTTCGGAGATATTGAATAATGGTGAAATATTTCGCACACCCGCCATGTTGGAATGGTAAGACGTAACAATATTTGAAGGCACGGTCCGGGTCGCCCGGAATAGTGCTATGAACTTACTGAGTTTCATTGAAATAGCTTCAGCCGTTTAGAAGTTATTAGGGGGGAGGGGCACAAAAATCCTCACACACACTCACACGCGCGCACACACAGACAGACACACGGACAAAAGGTGATCTCATAAGCTTTTTTTTTCATAAATGAAAATAGGCTAAAATGAGGGAAACCGTTGAATTTACATCGTGGAAAGCAGGCATACCTTCAAATACTACACTTGCATCTGAATCGCCTCTGCTCCCATTTCCATCAGTTTGATTGTCACATGATAAACCCTAAATCTCTTCGGGAGCGTGGTGGCGCAGTGGTCAAGCTGCTGGCCTCTCACCAAGGTTCGATTCCCGGTCAATGCATGTGAGATTTTCAAAGCGACATGCAATGTCCTGTGGTTCGGATTCCACGTAAAAAGGAGGTCCCGTGGCTTATGATCTCGCTATTAATGGTCACGTCAAACTACAATCTTCCTTCCTTCCTAAATCTCTTCAACACTGTCTTCAAATTCACTGTAATCAATATCCGATTCGTCCAAATACCTTCAAATCGTAGCCACATATTTATCGTATGAGCTGTCACCCGCCCCTCTCAATTTCACTGTTTACATCGTACATTAGATGATACTGCCAAACCCAAGTAATCCAGAAAAATGAAGATGAAATTATTCACGTAGTCCTTTCCGATTCGTGGTGTGTTTTCGTTCCTGTCAACTACCATATTTAAATGTAAACTTATGAGAGCCTGCTTCAAGAGTGGGAATTTCTTTGTGGAATATATCGTCAACGACACACAAGGCAAAGATATTAGCGCGGAATATTCCTGAAAAGACACGGTAAGGGTACAATGTCTTATCACTGTCAATGCGACTTATAACATCTTCCTGTTGTGGATCACGGTGGCAGTAATTTCAATTTCAACCGCGTGTTTCTTGACTTCTTCTACCCATTTCGTTATAGCCTTCAGTCTTGCAGTGTACTCGAGGACTTTCTTCGTCAAACGGTTCCCGTCCATTTTCATCAGATGTCCACACAACTTCACCGTCGTTTACGTATTTATCTTCTAATATAACACAAAATTACGAGCCTTACAGTAGTCGCATATGATGTGTAACATCTGACATAGTAGAAACCTCACTTGAAATTGTTGTTACACCGGTATTGTATACTATTATTGGCACAAATATTAATCTATTGTAAAAGGGAGTGTTTTACAGATATTGTAGTTTATAATACGGAACGCATTTTATTAGAAGATTTGTAGCTTCCACCAGCACTAGCCTAAATAAAGAATACGATATGGATCAACTAGATTAATAGACGCAACACCGCTCATAACCTTAAATTCCTTATAAACAGGACCTCTTGATTCACAGTCCAACACGTAATTTCATATGGATTCTGTTAAAATGAGTCATATTGATATGATAAATATGGTTTAAAATGATAATCTGGTAGCAAAAATATCCACCCCATCCGGGATTCGAACCCAAGATCTCTAGATTCACAGTAATAAGAACTACCCCCACGGCTATTTCGACTATGCAATTTTTGTGCACAAGATGGTGACTTATTTCCACGTTTCAATAATACTGCATTACGGAATTAAGTTTCATTTTTATTTTGCTTGTTTCGATAATGTTCCTGCGTGAAATTGAGTTTAAAATGCCTTATGAATAGGCCCTCTTGTGAGTAAAGAGAATGTATTCAGTAATAGTTCATGAAGGCTTGCTCAATTCTCGTATAACCACAACGATTATAATATATTGATGACTGCATTACCGTTATGTGGGTTAATATTTGAATAGCCATTGCGCAGAAACATAATACCGGCAGTGCCGACTACTTACAATGTTTGATATTAAGGCATTTTACCATTAAATACTGATACGAAGACTTCGAACATGTACAATGTCATTTGTTTCAATCACTTGACACCAGAGTTCGCATGAGAGTTTTCTGTTCAGTATGTCATATACATTCCACATGGCCGAGAGTACGTCATGGTATCAATTCCCGACACCGCGCGCTCATTGTTTCTCGTACCACTGCCAGCTGGGTCTTACCATTGCCCACTGGATCGATCGATCGAGCGGGCAGTGCATACTTCTGTTCGATCCACCACTGCCAGCTCTATCGTTCCGATCCACTTCCGTCCCCAATTTTCAAAATCACTCCCACAAAACTATCCATCTACCGAGCGGAAAGACGTTACACATCAAAATATAACAAGAAGTTCCGTGACGAACTAAAGAGCCTACTTTTCTTAAAATTTAAGATTCATGCCAATGTTTAATCGATATGGATCTATCTAGAATAATGACGAAATTAAGTTGGTAATATCGAAATTTCTAATTAGTTCGAAATACTGTATACCTGGCATAATGTAGCCTAATAGAGCACTACAGTTGGCAGCCCTGGTGACTGAATATATTCTTAGTTCCATCTCTTAAGGTACAGAATACAAAATTTGGTTGGAGTCCAATGAATAGCATGGACGTTACATGCAGTTAAACATTGGATCTAACAGCGCGCGTAAAATCATGTTGGCAACAGTGTCATGCATGTATTGGTCAGAAATAATCTGAAATAATATGATCTATTATTGTGCCAATTTTGAATGAAATCCATTAGTTAGTATAGAAGTTACATGCATTTTAAAATTGGACCTATCAGCAGGCTTAGAATCAAGTTGGCAGCACTGACGTGTATTAGTTACCCCATATTAATCTAGAATGCCAGGTACTATACGTGTGCAAAGTTTAGAGCTATTGGCTTGTATTCTTTCTGATATATTGATATTAGGGTAACAAAAATAGAGACAGCATTTATTAACAGTTGGCAGCCCTGGTTGCTCTTAAGAATACGCATAGTCATAGCTGTTATGATACACATAGCACATACGAAATTTGGTTGAAATCCAAATGATAGTATGGAAGTTACATGTATTTAAATTTGGACTTCTCAGCAGGCTTAGAATCATGTTGGTAGCACTGACGTATATAAGTTACTCCAAATTAATGTAGAATGTCATGTACAATACGTGTGCATAGTTTAAAGCTGTCGGCTTGCATACTTTCTCATATATATTGGTATTTGGATAAAAGAAATTAAGAGCATTTTTTAATAGTTGGCAGCACTGGTGGTTCATAAGAATACGCTCAGTCATATCTGGTTATGTACACATACAACATACGAAATTTGGTTGAATTCCAATTGATAGTGTAGAAGTTATATGCATTTAAATATTGGACCTATCAGTAGGCTTATAATCATTTTGGCAACACTGCCATGTATGGCCTTCTGGAAATTAAACTGCAATATTATTATCTATATGTGTGCCGATTTTTAAATAGCTCCCATTCATACCTTCCATGATATCCAACATGGAGCTCAAATTTCAATTGCGATTTTTCAGCAGTTGGTAGCACTGACATCATTTTCAAATATGGCCGTGAGATATTCAGGTATAGATCTTTACTCCTACCAAATTTTATTTCGATTGCTCCAGCCGTTTAGGAGTTGATAGGGGGGGGTGGGGGGACACACACAGCCAGACAGACAGACAGAAGGACAGACAGATAGACAGACAGACAGACATTTTCCCGGATCGATCTCATAAGACTACTTTTTCCTCATTTTTGCAAAATGTGAAAAGTAGGCTAAAAATAACAAGATGTTCAGTAATGAACATATAGCCTACCTTCTCCTAAATGCATGGGTATTGTTATTTCTCTTTGTCCTTTTCAAGGAGTAGACAATTGAATGTTGGTTGTAGTAGCTTGTTGTAATACAACGTGTTATACGGATATTAAACATGAATATGCGGTGCCCTTTGCTAGTGCTACCTCTGTACAAAATTTCATTCAATTCGGTTTCACCGTGTTTGAATTGACACGGTGAATCGATTTGCACACATGCATGGCCGTTATCTGCAAACTATTAGGTTGTTGACCTTATAGTTCAGTCAAACGATGCTTCCCACAAAAAGGTATGTTGTTGCAAAACTTGGTAGTGATCAGATGATTAGGTTGGTCGTAATTTGATTTAAGCTTTTAACATTTGGGTGGCCGCCATTACGTTTCGGTCAAGATGGCGGCGATATAAAACTTGACACTGAGAAGCCCTTTGCTAGTGCTACCTCTGTACCAAATTTCGGTAAATTCGGTTTCACCGTGTTTGAATAGATAGGGGAATCGATTTTCACACATACATGGCCGCCATCTGCAAACTAGTGGGCTGATGATCTTGTCGTTTAGTAAAAATATGCTTCTCACACTTGGTATGTTGTTGCAAAATTTGGTAGAGATCAGATTATTATAGGTTGGTCGTAATTTGATTTAATCTTTTAACATTTGGGTGGCCGCCATTACGTTTTCGTCAATATGGCTATATAAAACATGACACTGAGGTGCCCTTTGCAAGTGCTACCTCAGCACCAAATTTCGTTCAATTAGGTTTCACCGTGTTTGAATTTATAGGGGGGGGGGGGGGGATCAATTTTCACACATACATGTCCAATATGTGCAAACTATTGAGCTGCTGATCTTGTAGTTTGGTCAAACGATGCCTAACACATAAAGGTATGTTGTTGCAAAAATTAGTAGAGATCAGATGAAAAGGTTGGTCGTAATTTGATTTAAGCTTTGAACATTTGGGTGGCCGCCATTACGTTTCCGTCAAGATGGCGGCGATATAAAACATGACACTCTGTAGCCCTTTGCTCGTGCTACCTCTGTACCAAATCTCGTTCAATTCGGTTTCACCGTGTTTGAATTGATAGGGGGGAACAGACATTCAGAGTACACACACTCACGGACACACAGCCTCACAGACACACACACACACAGACAGACACACCATTTTTCGCCCTGTGTTGATCTCATATGTCTACTTTCATTTTTTGCAAAAATCGAAAGTTGGCTAAAAATGTACTTTGGTGGTTTAATAATAGGACGAACGATTGTGGGAAAGTATATTGAAAGTAGTCTCAGAAATGAGATATACTATAAAAATATGTAGGCTATGTGCCGTTAGAAAGCTAATAGCGCAAAAAAATTTGAGCGTTTGGAGCATTCCAGGGCCGGACACACGTCATATACTTGGCATTCGCCAGGAATTGAGAAGTGATGTTAGTAAAACGTCTTCGTGATCGTGCTGCGCGCAAACTCTATACAAATGTAAAACAGAAGAAAATCACACATTATTTTAGTGCATAAAACGGAGTCCGTAAATGTAAGAAAAGTGTTCTTACATTTTTTGTACAATTGAAGAAAGGTATTACAACTTATGTTAATAGATTATATAACATACATTTGTTTTTTATTTTTTTCCGGATTATCCAGATTTTCGATAATCTGGATCAGTTCCCGTCCCACTTAATCTGGATAAACGAGGTTCTCGTGTACTAAGGAAATATCTCTACATGTAAAAATATGGTATACCAGCATTACCCGTCACGGCTTCGCCCGCGAATATTCTAGTTGTAAAGAGTACACTAAACAAAATCTCAATCATGAATGCTATGACTGATTTATCCTTGGTGTGAATAATCAGACTTCATCAATTCAGCTACTGGTGCAGTGGTTAGGGGTTTGTCATTCCTTCATAGGTATATCAGAGCGAAGTTAGTTTTCTGGGAATATCACAGACACTGTTAATTTAAGGGCCTTTAAATGTGGTTTTCGGAGACCCTTTTTAGTCGGGTGAAAAATACCTTTCGTACCACACTCACACGTGAAAATTGCGTGAAAAATTCTAGAGTGCCCCTTGACCCCCTTAAGTGCATTATACTGTATGTATTGATGAATTCTACAGCTTAATTTGGTTCAGTGATAACCTTATAACCGTCTGGAAACTTTCACAGTAATGTAATAATTGGAATTGCATTGCGTCTTACAGAAATAGATGGATCTGTGAGATTCTGTTACCATGGTTACCGTGTTGCATTCTTTTATTATTTCATTGTAAATATACATGTTTTAAGGTATTTATTTAATTGGTTGGTTGGTTGGTTCCTTAGTTTAGGGGCTGCGACAACGCGGTCATGTAGCCCCGTGTACTTTGGGTGTGTGTAGAATCTGTCTGATAACCGGTGTTAATTGTGATGACTGTATTAGTGTGTGTATCTGTTTTTTTAATTCAAGTAGGGACTGCAACTTTGAATTTTCAAATAGTTCCTACTTTTGCCGCCAAACGCCACCGTCAACGACTACTAGGCCTAGTTCAGAACTAGCTACTAGACGCCACCGCAGTCGGCTCTTGGCAACGAACGTAGCAACCTAAGAGCGTTGTTTACATTCTTAACCTATCCAATTTAGTTTCACACAGGTGTAATTAGTGGAAAGATCTTTAACATGCCATAAATCTATGACATGGGACCGCCGGCTTTACTTCCCCTCCGAAGGAAGGCATACTGAGGGATTTTTAACGCTCTTAAAAAATCCGACGGCTTCGGCCGGGTTTGAACCCGCTATCTTGGGCATAGAAGCTCAGCATGCTACCAACTACGCCACCGAAGCCGCTTATTTAATTGTGAGGCATTTAAAGAGTAAGTGAGTGCGTTTCGCTTACGCGTTGGGTTATGCTGAACCAGTAGGTACCCCCATATGTGTAGGTTGGTGTTAATGGGACCTTATTTTCGGTACAAAATTGGAATGGGACCTTAGCAGAATAATATAGGGAGGGATTGGCTTTCACAGCCAACGAATTAAAACTCCCCAATTTTTCTAGGTATTAGGCGTGTCTTGTGCGGGGTTTCGCCCAGGAATGCTCAAAATGTTCAAAATCTTTTGCGCTATATTAATCTACGGTGTTCCTAGGCGAAACCCCGCATAAGACACGTCATAAACCTAGAAAAAGTGCTGGGTTTTAATCCCTTTATGTAGTTCGGCGAAACTGTTGGGATATGCTGTGTAATATTCCTTCGGGGCCATTACCTCTCACTCACGAACATTGTGTTTATCATCTCTTACATAAAACACAAACTCATTACTAAATCTGGAAGTCAGATATAACAGAATCCTTATCAACGGTATAATTGTGTAATTGAGAAGGTAATGTTGTTGATAGCACAGTGTATTGCGTGTCATTCACTTGTCGTCTGTCACGTGCCTCGTTAAATATGTATAAAGGAGAGTATCTTTATCGTAATTTGCATGTTCCTCGTGTAAGGACATTGTGAGTCACGCAATGATAATAATCATAATTTCATCCTTCTGGTTTCAGGGCAAATGTGATAAACCATGTCGGAATAATTTCCTCTTTCTTTGTCTGTTAAGTTCACTCAAATACGAGTGAATAGACGTAATACGCAGGTTGAATATTACTATCGATATCTGTACATTTGAGTCAAGAAATTCGCTGTAGAATTGAGCAGGCCAGAAGTTCTTTCATGAAAATGAGAAGTTTTGACCAGCCGTGTTTTAAGTCTGTCATTACGCGCCCGACTGCTTCGATGGTACATTTTTAGTGTCTTGATCTATGGAGTTGTATCATTGATACTTACCAAGGTTTTAAGTGAGAAACTGACAGCATTTGAAATGTGGACGTATCGCAGGATTTTAAAGATATCATGGACAGCTTAAGTCACAAATGTGCAAGTACTGCGGCGTATGAACTAAGACTTGGAAATTCTCAGTACCATCAAAAGGAGAAAACTTGAATACTTTGGTCATTTCATGCGCAACAACAAATACCACCTCTTGCAATTAATTATCCAAGGGAAGATTGATGGCATTTGGGGTCCAGGACGCAGACGAATATCCTGGCTAAAGAACTTAAGCCAGTGGTTCGGACTTAATACAGTGACACTGTTTAGAACAGCTATGGACAAACAGCAGATCATGCTACTGATCGCCAATGTTCTTGGAGGACGAGGCACTTGAAGAAGAAGAAGAAGAAGAAGAACCTTTTTCCACACATATCATAAGTGGCTTTAAGCTTAAACTAGAAGTAGACATATCTCGTGGCATAGTCGAGCTTATTTGGTCAGCTCATGACTGCACGAGGAAGCTTTAAAACTGGAGATCGAATGTTCAAATACCCGGTATGATAGCGGCGTCATGAATGTGACTTTTCGCCGTGGTTTTCAGGAAAATACTTGGATGGAACATCATTTAATGTCCAGGGGAACCTACCCCTGTCCTTAACTTAAACGTTGTTGTAGAAGTTTCAATAATATTAATAGTGTTATTTGTTTTACGTCCCTTTTAGAGACGCCGGGGTGCCGGAATTTTGCCCCGAAGGGGGGCTTTAACGTGCCAGTAAATCTACTGACACGGCTCCCTCGCATTTGCGCACCCTTAAATGCCAGCTGGCTATGCCAAGATTCGATCCTGCCAACTTGGGAACAGCAAGCGAGAACGTTACTGCTGAGCCACGCAGCCAGCCTGCAGTAGTATCATTTGAGGGGCTTGGCCGATATGATCATTTGTCCCTGTATATTTGGGTGTGCGTCAATATATAACTTGTCAGATAACCTGTGTCATTGGATTGGAAAGAAGACGGTCGTAAGTCAGCAACCATCCTTCTCCTATGTATTGTGTCCGCACTTTCTCCGCCTGGCTGTACAAGTAACCATTTCTATTTTTCCTCCATGGGCCATCTATTCCTTCTTTTATTATTATTATTATTATTATTATTATTATTTATTTATTTTATTTAATCGATTGTTCCCCTTTAGGAAAGCGATTGAACTTGAATACTTGATTTCATCTCCTGGTGTTTTCCCGCTTCTCTTCCCAAAATCTCTTCATCCTCTCAGAATGCTCCTTCTTCCGCTCAGCTGTCCATTTTCTTCCAGGCTGTCGTGACGGTCTCTGATCAAACTTAACATATTTGATTTTATTCCTGCATTCGGTGCGGTCCTCAAGATTTTCAATGTTGACCTGTTTTAGATCCCTCTGAACCTCTGTCAGCCACTCCGTCCCACACTTACTCCGTGTTATAACGTTGAGCAATTTCTTCGCCGTTCTGAAATTTTCCATCCTGTAAATGTGTGTATAAAACTGTACTCGGCGTTTTCTGATTACTTCCGTTATCGTGTGGATCTTTTGGTAGGGTTCGCTTTGAGGTCTCTTCATCCAAATACCGTTATTATTAACTGCCTCGTAAATCATTCTGAGAATTTTTCTTTCCTGTTTTTCTATATCCTTAATTTTGGAATGACCGTCGATCACCATTGTTTCGACTGCGTAAGTTGCTTCCGGAAGAATCACCGTTGTATAGTGCCTTAATTTTGCGTCGAGCAAGATGCACTTCTTGTTGTAGTGAGCCCACGTTAGCTTGTAGGCCTTCTGTAGTTTGGTGATTATTATTATTATTATTATTATTATTATTATTATTATTATTATTCTTTCTTCGATTCGGCCAACTAGGGACCACGTCAGTTCAACTGTCTCTTCTTCCGAGCTTTAACTACCGCCCAGTGTTCCCGCATTCGTCTCCGGTGTTGTTCTTTTCTCTCTTGGGACCACACCTTCCCTGTCTTCAGCTTCGGCTTTTCCTGGAAACCTTTGTGCGTACGTAGTTTTTCCTGAAGTGGAACACGCTCCTGGATATCGTTAGGGGAAATTTCCATTTCACGTAGATCTTTCTCAACTTCCGTGAACCATGCTCCTTTGGTTTTCTTATCCTGAAAGTACGTCAATATCCGTTTTGATATCCTGCCTGGGCTCATTCGTGTCACGTGGCTATAAAAGGCAATCCTTCTTTTTCGAATCGTGTCACTGATCTTCTCCACGTGCTTGTATAATTCGTGGTTGTGACGCCTTCTGTACTCGCTGTTTTCTTTGATAGGACCCAGGATTTTCCTCAAAATCTTCCTTTCTTTCGCCTCTAGTTTTTCCTTTAGACCTTTCTTGTTCATTGTTAGAGTCTCTGCCGCATACAGAGCCTCTGGTCGAATAACAGTGCAGTAATGTCTAATTTTGGCGTTTAAGGATATCGATCTCTTATTGTAGATGTCTTTAGTCAGGTTGTATGCCATTTCCATTTTATTAATGCGTGACACGAAGGCTTCTTTCTCTGATAGGTTAGTAGTAGTAGTAGTAGTAGTAGTAGTAGTAGTAGTAGTAGCAGCAACAATAATACTAATCTTAGTGTACCAAGGACCCGCTGAAGAGCCTGCTTTATTGCGCCTAGGTGAAACCCGGCAAATTACACGGCAAACGCATAGAAGGATTGTTTAATTATTATTATTATTATTATTATTATTATTATTATTATTATCTTCATCGTTATAATCAATCATCCAAAAAACCTTCAACGTTTGTCTATTTAACCTTACAAAGACAGCGAAATATTCCAAGAATAGAAATGCCAGACATAAGTACAGCTAAACTTTTAACTGGAATAGAGGAACACACGTTTCATTCGAAGTCTGCACAAAGTTTCGACGATCAGACAGTGGAAAAGTTTCGCAAGTCACTTTAAAGATAGCGTTCATTTAATTTTCAGGCAGGTTCTGACTATCGTAGCGCCTAAATGACGTCTACACTTCTTGCGCTGCTATAACAAGTTAGCTTTAGTTGGACAAGACATCGTTGCGAACGCTATCTC
This sequence comes from Meconema thalassinum, assembly GCA_946902985.2. Classification (NCBI taxonomy): domain Eukaryota; kingdom Metazoa; phylum Arthropoda; class Insecta; order Orthoptera; family Tettigoniidae; genus Meconema; species Meconema thalassinum. Next base: position 84,564,691 of record OX336392.1, on the reverse strand, counting down.
TCGCCCCTGTAGAGAACGTCTTTATCAACGATATGTTGCAATGAAATTGACCTGATGATGGTGGGGATTGTCGGTGATTTAAAATGTGTAACAGCGAGGTAATCTGCCTCTGAGATGATGATGATGATGAGATCTACTGAGTAGAATTGAAAATCTCTTTTTTCTGGTCAGGTGCGTTCATTCCTTTATACCAATACGGCCACACTCAACCCGTGGCAAATTTTCAAGAATTAGATGGAGCGGCGCTGTTGTGGCACCGGGCTCCTCTCACTCACCTTTCCTAACGACCTCCCTTAGTCAACTCTTGTTCTCTTCTGACCCCTACGGTATTAGGGTATCTGAAGCCTAGGGTGTCTTTCAATTTCCAACCTTATTTGGTCCTTTTATCATCTTTCTAGCCTCCGTGGCTTGGGCGACAGCACGCCGGCCTCTCACCGCTGGGTCCGTGGTTAAAATCCCGGTCACTCCATGTGAGATCTGTGCTGGACAAAATAGAGGCAGACAGGTTTTTCTCCGGGTACTCCGGTTTTCGCTGTCAAAAATTTCATTCCAGCAACACACTCTCCACTATCATTTCATTTGATCTGTCATTCATTTAATCATAGCCCCAGAGGAGTGCGACAGGCTTCAACAGCAGGCACAGTTCATATCCTCGCCGCTAGATGGATGGAGGCTGCATTTATTCCATCCCTGTCCCGGTCGGTCGACTGGAAGAAGGCTGTGGATTTTCATTTTCATCATCCTTTTTGATTCCCTCATTTCATGGTCAGACCTCCTCTTTTATTTACATGATATATCCTGCCTTCTGCACAAGACCCTAAAGGAGGCAGGGTGTGTGTATCCCCACCACTTGACGTACTTCTTGGATAGTGCTACACTCTCAGGGGCTCACGGCTTGTGAATTCGGAAGTTGGCGACCCCGAGGGAATCCTGAACTCTTCTTCCTTTTCCTTTGAGTATCTCTATCCTCTTTCGCTTTCCGATCTGCATTTCATGGCTCTCCTTCATTCTAAGTATCTCAATCCTTATTCTTTGAAGGATCACATAACCTTTTCATCATTTTTGCAAAATGTGAGAATTAGGCTAAAATAGTTGATTGATTTGTTTTAGGGGTTTTGCGGCCATATAGCCCCGTGTACATGGGTGTTTGTATATGGAGTTTGTCTGAAAACATGTGTTATTGTGATGGCTGTATTTGTGTGTGTATTTGTAATTCAGATGATGTTTGGGATGAATGCAGCTGTGTCCTTTGGTTAGGAACAATCCTGACATTTGCTGGAGAAGAAATGGGAAACCACGGAAAATCACTTCCAACATGGCTGAGATTGGAATTGAACCCACCATATTCTCAGCTTTGCCTCATGAGGCTAAGTGTACCTCGGTCCAGCCCTCATCCAATAATTGAATATCTTAGCAGAGCCGGGAATCAAACCCGGACCTCCAGAGCTCCATTTCTCATTAGAGGCATAATACCTCAGTGATCCGACCCGTTAAAAGAACTCCATTTCCGTCACCTAATTACGCAAGTTTACAGACAAGTGTAATTTTTATGTGGCTACCATATTGTGCTTCAAGGTATGTTAAACGTTTCGATGATAACATGCAATTTCTGTTTTAATGTTTCTTTGCTTAATAGTTATTTCTCTCTTTTATTTCAGGTATGTATTCCACCGTCTCTTGTGCGGCTAATTCTGCATTTGCTTTGAATGTCGATTTTGAGTAAGTACATGTAGAAATTCTGTTCTTTCTTCTGCATGTCTCAGTATTCCATGTCTAGATTCTGAAAGAGTTCTTATTGTAATTACCAAGTGAGCCAACATGAGACTTGTACAGTATATGCTTCATTTAGGGGCAAGGAAACCCCACGTCATCAGTCCCTTGGGAGTCTGTAGAATTAATATGTGTAATGGTAGTGTCTTTAGTAGTTAGTGTACTTTCAACTGATCAATAAATCAATAAATGTAAAACATACTTAATGGATTGCTGCCGAAAGAAATCAGAAACCCCTATTGAGGTCAAATTAACAGATTAAGCTAGAGGAAGTAGGGTAGTTCTGTTACTTACGAAGCAAAATAACCAGTGATGGACGAAGCAAAGAGGACATAAAACGTAGGTTGCCTCAGTCAAGGAAAGCATTTCTAGAGAAAATAAATGTGTTGACTTTAACCCTACAATACTAACATAAGTAAAATTTGCGTGTATGAATAATTTAACTGCTTAGATTTCCCTCTATATCTGTCCCCACCCTACCATCTTCCAACAGTGCTTCTACTGGTCTGTGGTGGTGATATCAATGCTTTTGTTATTAATGCCAATCAGTTCTTGGGGCATAATCATAGGGCAAGGAATTGCCTAGATACTGTCCCTGAATTTAACAACATATTGGTTTCTCTATGGCAATAACAAAGGGGTGGGGAATTTGATGTAGATATGTCACATCACATCAGAGGGATTAAAAAAAACAACCTCTTAAGAACCAGAGACAGTATAAGAGGCTAGAGACATTACGTATTGCTATTTAGGCCTACGTCAACGTAAACGACTTCTGTATTTGTTGTGTTTAAGATGTAACTTAGCGTATTCAACATCAAAGACCACAGAGGATTCAGTGTATATAAATAGTGTTACATACGATATATATTAATTTCAACCATTTAAATAATTGGTGTCTTAGCACAAAGTTTGTAATGTACGTAAATTTAACGTATTATTAGTATTAAGCATCAATTGAATAATGTTAGTATTCTAGGGTTAAATATAGATTTAGGGTAGCACGGCACTTTATGGAAGTGAAACTTGGACTGTTGGTGCACCAACAACAAGGAGAATAGAAGCATTTGAAATGTGTGTTAGAGGAGATTGATGAAGATCAGCTAGGTAGATAGAGTAACAAATGAAGACGTTTGAGTGGGAGAGGAGAGATGTTTCTGGTGACTGATAATGAAGAGAAGAGATAGGTTGATGGGACACATAATAAGATACTCAGGAATAGAAAACTTAGTTATGGAAGGAAAGGTCGAGAACAAGAACTGTAGGGGTAGACCAAGGTTAGAATATGTAAAACAGATAGCCTCGTATGCAAGGTGTGGTAGCTATGCAGATATGTCACTATTAGGTTAGGACAGGGAGGCTTGGAGAGCTACAACAAAACAGTCAAATGACTGAAGACTCTAACACACACAACTGAGACTAGAATTGCGGAGGAGGTGGCCGTGGCCTTAAATTAGGAGCTATTACGGCATTTGCCTGGAGTAGAAGTGGGAAGCCACTTCAAAGATATCGGCTGTGCTAATCACTAAGATCACATTTTATTTTTGAATCTAACTCACCTCTTCTCATTCCTCTCTCTCTAGGTTGCCCACAGATCAGAATTAATTTCTTTGGCAGAACCGAGACTCAAACATGAACCCTTGCGGTGAAAGTCAAGAATATTAGTAACTACCACTTAAACGCTCGTAGTTCAGTCCCCATTAGCCTCAAGATGAAAATAAATACACCATTGGAAAGACGACTATATAGCCTAAGAGGGTTATTTAGAGCGTTTTTGAGATATCCGCAATAGTAAACCACCCGAGGCAACACAAACATAGAAACAAAATTGCGATAAAAAAAATGGACGATATTTGGTGCTTTCGGCGGCGATGGATGTCATAGAATATACACTTCAACTACTGTACTTCAGAATGTAGCTCCATGCTTTTTATCCTACTTTCAATTTTTGCAAAAAATGAAAGTAGACTTATGAGATCTACACAGGGCCAAAAATTGTGTGTCTGTCTGTGTGTCTGTGTGTGTGAGTGTGTGTACTCTGAATGTCTGTCCCCCCTATCAATTCGAACGCGGTGAAACCGAATTGAACAAAATTTGATACAGAGGTAGAACTAGCAAATAGCACCTCAGTCCCATGTTTTATATCGCCGCCATCTTGACGGAAACATAATGGTGGCCACCCAAATTTTCAAAGATTAAATCAAATTACGACCAACCTAATCATCGGATCTCTAACAAATTTTGCTACATTATACCATTATGTATGAAGAATACTGTGACCAAATTACAAGGTCATCAGCCCAATACTTTGTTGATGGCGGCCATGTATATGTGCAAATCGATCCCCCTATCAATTCTAACACGGTGAAACCGAATTGAACGAAATTTGGTACAGAGGAAGCACTAGCAAATAGCACCTCAGTCCCATGTTTTATATCGCCGCCATCTTGACGGAAACGTAATGGCGGCCATCCAAATGTTCAAAGCTTAAATCAAATTACGACTAACCTAATCATCCCATTTCTACCAAATTTTGCAACAACATATATACCTATGGCGAGCGTCTTTTGACTAAACTACGAGGTCATCAGTGCAATTGTTTACAGATGGCGGCCATTTATGTGTGCAAATCGATTCCCCCTATCAATTCAAACACGGTGAAACCGAATTGAACGAAATTTGGTACGGAGGTAGCACTAGCAAAGGGCACTCCAGCGTCATCTTTTATATCGCCGCCATCTTGACGAAAATGTAATGGCGGCCACCCAAATGTTTTAAGCTTAAATCAAATTACGACCAACCTAATCATCTTATCTCTACCAAATTTTGTAATATTATACCTTTATGTATTGAGAATCTGTTGACCAAATAACAAGGTCATCAGCCCAATAATTTGCGGATGGCGGCCATGTATGTGTGCAAATCGATTACGCCTATCTTTTCAAACACGGTGAAAGCGAATCGAACGAAATTTGATACAGAGGTAGCACTAGCAAAGCGCACCTCAGTGTCATGTTTTATATGGCCGTTATCTTGACGGAAACGTAATGGCGGCCAACCAAATGTTCAAAGCTTAAATCAAATTACGACCAACCTAATCATCTGATTTCTACCAAATTTTGCAACAACATACCTTTATGGAAGAAGCGTTCTTTGACCAAGCTACAAGGTCATCAGTCCAATAGTTTACATATGGCGGCCATGTATGTGTGCAAATCGATTCCCCTATCAATTCAACACGGTGAAACCGAATTGAACGAAATTAGGTACAGAAGTAGCATCAGTAAAGGGCACCACAGTTTCATGTTTTATATCGCCGCCATCTTGATGGAAACGGAATGGCGGCCACCCAAATGTGAAAGCTTAAATCTAATTATGACCAACCTAATCATTTGATCTCTACCAAATTTTGCAACAACATACCTTTTTGTGGGAAGCATCTTTTGACTGAACTCCAAGGTCATCACCCCAATAATTTGCAGATAGTGGCCATCTATGTGTGCAAATCGATTTCCCATATCAATTCAAACACGGTGGAACCGAATTGAATGACATTTTTTTACAGAGGTAGCACTAGGAAAGGGCACCTCATATTCATGTTTAATATCCGTATAACATGTTGTATTTCAACAAGCTAGTACAACCATCTTTCAATTATACCTCTTGTAAAGGACAAAGAGTTATAACCATACCCATGCATTTAGGAGAAAGTAGGCTACATGTTCTTTACTGAACATCTTGTTTAATTTGGGCTTGAATTCAAGGAAACCGGCATAGGGAAGTTGGGGACTTATAATATGTTGCTAAGCACATCATTAAGACCACTGTTCAAAAAATTAGCTGTATATTAATTATTCCCACGTCAGACCCTAACATTCGTTGATTACTCCGCCACACCCATTCTATCGGCTCCAGTGGCATATCATTACCCTCCGTCAGTGTAAAGACACCACTTGTTTGTACGGCTCATCGTCCATGTTCATATTCTAACATTCATTTGTTAGATAATTGCCACGCTCTCCAGCAGACCACGTAAATTACAAACATTCAAAGTTTAATTGATTTCATCTCTCTCCAGTAGTGTGTGAAATGCACGCTGCTTTATAGCTTTATATACTCATAAAACGAAATGAGCATTCTGTGGACACAAGGAAGAGAGAATGATGCCACTAAATTGTAATCCCTTACGATGAATTATATACAAATGAATGCGCGTGGGCAGAGTGAATTTGCTCATTGTATTCCAGTATATCTTTTTTTTTTTAGTCAATTTACCCTCTAGGTTGGTGGTTCCCATGGACCTAGCGAGGGAACTCACCACTACCGCCTCTATGGGCAGTGTCCTGGAGCTTGGAACATCTGGTCGGGTTTGATACAACTGGGGAGGCGTGATCAGCACTTCGCCAAGGCGGCCTCACCTGCAAAGCGAACAGGGGCCTCATGAGGGAGGGGAAGGGATGGAAGATAGGGATGGATAGGCTAGGAAGAGGGAAGGAGGCGGCCGTGGCCTTACAGTAAGTACCATCCCGGCATTTGCCCGAAGACGAAGTGGGAAACCAAGGAAAACCACTTTGAGGATGGCTGAGGTGGGAATCGAACCCCCTCTACTCATTTGGACCACCCGAGGCTGAGTAGACCCCGTTCCAGTCCTCATACTACTTTTCAAAGTTCGTGGCAGAGCCAGGAATCGAACCCAGGACCTCCGGGGCGGCAGCTAACCATGCTGACGGCTACGCTACGGAGGCGACATATTACAGTATATCTGACTAGCTTATTCCGGAGACTGGTGACAGGGGTTAGTTTAGTTATGTCTAGACTGTTGGACTTTGATTGGCCAACACCCACGCAATTTGCTTCCAATACATTGTTCTGCTTAGAATTAGTTACAGAAAGGAAGACCACTTGGAGGACAAAAATAAACATTAAACATAACTGTGTTCAAGTTGACCGGGCTTGTATGTCCTGGTACAGGTAGGATGTTATCTTCCGACGTTTCACCGAAAACTGCGTCCGGCATTATGAAGGGTCCTCCCCTTCCGTTAGTCAGCAGTAGTCCGCCACTACAGGCCCGGACAATTAGTACATAGTTATAAACGCCGGCCGTGAAAGCCTAAGCTGTTAAAAATATTAAACAGCTCATAGGAGAAATAAACTATCAACCAGTACGCAAATTCTAACAAAATACGTTTTTTAGAAGTATTTGTTGGCTTTTGGTCCTTTTTCGCCATTTGGACAGCTCCGATTTAATTTATTTTTCTTGTATTTTGTGTCTTGGTATAATGACGAAATATAATTGTTTTTATTTATTTTTATATTATTTATCGTATGGCTTTTAGTGCCGGGAGTGTCCGAGGACATGTTCGGCTCACCTGAGTCTGTAGCTGCTTCCAGCGGATACCCTTAGGGAGAGCAACAAGTTCCGTTCAATTTCAAGTAGTTCCAACTTTCGCTACCAGATATCAATGATACCTAGTGGTGAACGTTGGAATTTTGATAGAGCGTTCCGACGAAATCTAACCTAACAATTTAGCTTCACACAAGTTTAGTCTGTGGAAGGATGTTTTACATGCCATAAATCTATGACATGGGACCGCCAGCTTTACTTCCCCTCCGAAAGAAGGCATACTGAAGGATTTTTAACGCTCTTAAAAAATCCGACGACTTCGGCCGGGTTTAAACCCGCTATCTTGGGCACAGGAGTTCAGCATGCTACCAACTACGCCATCGAAGCCGTTAATATAATTGTAATATAGGTTATTCAGGGTGCATCTAAATTCCCATTACAGACTTTGAGGGCTTTTAGTGGGGACCAAGACGGTTACGTTCAGATCATCTGATGTCCCATATCACCCACTGGTTTGTTGACATTCCATGGGAGAACGTGGATTCAAATCCCACCTCGGCCGTCGTGTAAATGGCTTTCATGGTTTCCTATTTTTTTCCACCAGGCAAATGCTAGAATGGTTCCTTTAAACATGTCCACGTCAAACTTCCCCTCAAAATCTCTTCCCTACCTTTCCATAATTTGGCCTAAGTTAGCGGTCGTCGGGGCGATCGGCCTTTCACTCTCCCCAGTTGCTTCTGCTGACAAAGTGTGTTCAGCTCTCGGACACCGAGGGGGCGTGGTGGCGTAGCAGTCAAGCTGTTGGCCTTTCACCAAGGTGGACTGGGTTCGATTCCCGGTCAATACATGTGAGATTTTCGAAGTGAAATGCCATGTCCTGTGGTTCGGATTCCACGTAAAACGGAGGTCCCGTTTCTCATAATCACAAGATTCACGGTTATGTAAAACTGCAATATCTCTTCTTTCTTTTCTTCCCAGGCACCGTTCTTGCGGCGGTAGAGGAATGATCCCTCGCTGATTACGTGGGTGAAGCCGTGCTGGGAGGATAAGCTATTAAAACAATTGTATCATATAGAAATTGTCTGCTGTAATTCGCCACTTGCAAACAGATTATGACCATCACCAACACATAACACCTGGCATTATCCAAGGCACGGGAATTATAGTGACACGGCACAGGGCTACAATTAAACAGACCTTAGCGAGAATTCCCGAGAGGGTTGAAAGTTAAATTTGACTTCGCATTTGAATGTCATTTGTGCGCTGTTAGACTACCCGAGGACGGCACAGTGTTTGGCACTTTGCGACAAAAGACGTTATTTTTGTTGTTGTTGATTCACTTACGAACAATTAATGGAAAACCTGGTCGTGGTGAAGAAGAAGATAATTATTATCGTGGTCACTAGTGTATGTAGGATTTGCCCGATAACCTGTGTTACTGCGTTGTCTGTTGTAGTGTGTGAATTTGTAATGTGTAATTAGCCTACTTTCGATTTTTGCAAAAAATGAAAGTAGACTTATGAGATCAACACAGGGCGAAAAAAGTGTGTCTGTCTGTGTGTGTGTATGTGTGTGTGTGTGAGTCTGTGTGTGTGTGTGTATGTGTGTGTGTGAGTCTGTGTGTGTGTGTGTCTGTGTGTGTGAGTGTGTGTACTCTGAATGTCTGTCCCCCCCTATCAATTCGAACACGGTGAAACCGAATTGAACGAAATTTGGTACAGAGGTAGCACTAGTAAAGGACACCTCAGTGTCATACGTTATATCGCCGCCATCTTTACCAAAACAGAATGGCGGCCACTCAAATGTTCAAAACGTAAAATCAAATTACGGCTAAACTAATCATCCGATCTCTACCAAATTTGGTGACAACATACCTTTATATAGGACGCGTCTTTCACCCAAAATTCAAGGTCATCGGCCATGCCATTTCAGGATGGCGGCCGTGTGAATTATGCAACCATTTTAATAAATAGCTTAAGACCCACCAATTCCGATTATCGAGCCTAGGGGGGTTTAAGCTATCCTGAAAGTCGTGATACGTTATTTATTATAATTTAATATTATAATATTATACAGTATGAGTGGCTTAAAAGAGCTGAGCCGTTTGTGTCACACGACAAGATGGCAGCTGTCCTCATGTGCCTGTCTTATATTTCAGTAGTTTTAGTATGTTGTATGTGATATACCGTACTGATACAATAATATAAACTTTGTATGAAATGATCTTTAATGAAGATGTACTGCAGTGAAGAAATCGTTTATTTAAAGTCATTATTTGCCAACAGTTTGTATCTAATATGTCAGTTAAGAACACCTGACGTCATGGATACGGTTAGCTCTGGGCTAGCATGTTAGTCTGACACGCAGTTGACTGGGGATCGAATACTGCTACAGTTAGGTTTTTTTTTTCTTGAATTCTTTTACAAATGATGTGCACGAGCTTTTCCCACAGATACTGAATAAAATGTAATTTAGCTCAAAGGAGAGGATAAAGTATACACTCGTATATTAATAAAATCACAGTCCCAGCATCGCACATAAACAGAAGACATTAGAAAAAGGAGAATAGAAGAACTAGATACACGTTGTCATTAACCACAGCCTTCTTAATGCCTCTGTACGGTGCTGTCCTCTTGTGGGTTATGTGGGTAATATTGTTCCAAACATAACGCTGTGTAAATGCCTGAGCTGGCCTCCTGAAGTATGGCAATTTTGTAATACTGGTAGTTCAACTATTAGCCACGATCGCACTCCGAATACCTTTAAACACTGCCAGCTGGATCACCTCCCTCTTGGCTACTTTAAACTGCCTTCTCATTCAACACCCATAGAACACTGCCATCGTAGTACATTACGATGGCAGTGCATAGGCGTACAAGATAAAGATTAATTCACTGATAGGTCGCAGCACCACTTACTGTGATTGGGGCGGAAGATGATTGGGGCGGAAGATTCTTAATTTTGCAGGCTGGCTTAATATAGAGATTAACGGACGTGAATGCATTACAATAAGTTAGTAGTTTTGTTATTCAATCATCATAAAGTATATAATATTGATCTTGACACTTACTGGCTTATTATCAATATAAAAGAAAACAAACAATACATTGTGGTTGGGGTGATTGTTTTAGGGATGAGGACAAAGAGTCATAAAGATACCCATACATTTAGGAGAAAGTAGGCTATATGTTCTTTGCTGAACATCTTGTTTATTTATTTAATCGTGTCAGAAGCAACATCAGTCTCAAGAAAAAGTACATCATACATGGTATTTAGCTGGTACTATATACAATCTCATCAAAACAGTCAGTGAAACTATATGTTACTTTTTTTTTTTGTCGTGTAGCCTCCTGAGAGGCCGAGTGCAGGTCTTTCTAGTCGACGCCCGTGGGCGACCTGCGCGTCGGGATGAGAGATGGAATTGATGAAGATGAATGAAACTGGGCAAGGATGTGGAAGGAAGCGGCCGTGGCCTGTCAGAAGGTACTGTCCCAGCATTTGCCTGGTGTTGAAAATGGGAAACCACGGAAAACCATTTCAAGGACAGCCGACGGTGGGGCTCGAACCCACGCGTCTACCGAGTCAGCAGAGAGCTTGGCCCCTTGACCTAACGCAGCGCTTTAGCCCGCGCAGCCACTACTGTCGGTATATGTTACTATGTGACCAGTATGTTGCCACATCACGTGCTTCAGGTGTTGCCTCCATCAAGTCATTCATCGTGCACTTAGCAGGAGATAATCTGCATACAAGAAGGTGATCCATGGTTTGTTCTTCCCCGCACTCGCACATGGTGGTGTCGGAAGTATATCCCCATTTCTTCAAATTCACCTTGCACCTACCTACCCCACTTCGCAACCTGTTCAGTGTTCTCCACGAAACTCATCCATTGTCATGTCCCGGAGGTAAACTTTCATGAGGGATAATCCAGTCTTCAAGGTCTTAGACTCTCCTTTTCCATGATGTTAATCTATTTTTTCCGGGCGGTTCCGTGAAGCTTTTTGCTGAATGGGGGAAGCTTTTCCTTGACTTGAGCCTTTGATTTGATGGTGTGTACCCATATAGAGCATGGTTTTCTGAGTTGTCTGCCTTTGTTCTTTCAACTCGGGCCGCCACTTCACGTCTGATATCTGGTGGGGAGATTCCGGCTAAGCAGTAAACTTTTTCAAATGTGTAATTAAGCGTTGGATTGCGAAATAGGCGTCTGTGACCGTATTTTAGGAACCACCCCGGTCGGACGCAGTCGTACTTGGATATGCATGTTTGTTTTTTTTGTGCCCAATCATGGGGTTATTTAGTTTCCCGATAATGGCTACAGTACTCCCTTTTCCCCAACAAACACTCGTAGTCAAGCCCTTAGCTAAAGTTGGGGCCGGAGTAAAGTTGCCCGTATTTGTCTAATTTTCACCTGACCTGGCACAAATATCGAAACACAATCTGGTATTAGGCTGCTGACTGTGTTATAATTAGACTGCGCTATTACAGTGCGCAAGCGGAAAGCTGTTTTGATTATAAGCAATCACACGCACACATCAGTGTGAGGGTTTGCCGGTCCACTATACTCACTCAAATCGAATAGTGTTGGATGGTTCCTCCGTTTAGGGGCTGCGACAACGCGGTCATGTAGCCCCGTGTACTTTGGGTGTGTGTAGAATCTGTCTGATAACCGGTGTTAATTGTGATGGCTGTATTGGTGTGTGTTATCTGTAATTCAGGTAAGGACTGCAGACATAGTACAATTTTCAAGTAGTTCCTACTTTTGCTACCAAACGCCACCGTCAACGACCAACTAGTTCTGAACGAGGTTACTAGATGCCACTGCATTCGACTCCTGGCGACGAACGTTGGAACCTAAGAGTGTTAGTCAAATCTAACCTATAATTTAGCTTCACACAAGTGTAATTAGTGGAAGGTTCTTTATCATGCTATATATCTATGATATGGGATTGCCGGCTTTACTGTACTTCCCCTCCGAAAGAAGGCATACCGAGGGATTTTTAACGCTCTTAAAAAATCCGACGACTTCGGCCAGGTAATCGCCATACTGTAAACGTTCTATGACGGCAATACGCTTCTTCAACACCTTTATTGCGCTCTTATTTATTTATTTATTTATTTATCGTATGCCTTTTAGTGCCGGAGTGTCCGAGGACATGTTCGGCTCGCCTGAGTCTGTAGCTGCTTCCAGCGGACACCCTTAGGATGAGCTACACGTTCCGTTCAATTTCAAGTAGTTCCAACTTTCACTACCAGATATCAATGATACCTAGTGGTGAACGTTGGAACTTTGATAGAGCGTTAGACGAAATCTAACCTAACAATTTAGCTTCCCACAAGTTTAGTCAGTGGAAGGATCTTTTACATGCCATAAATCTATGACATGGGACCGCCGGCTTTACTTCCCCTCCGAAGGAAGACATACTAAAGGATTTTTAACGCTCTTAAAAAATCCGACGACTTCGGCCAGGTCTGAACCCGCTATCTTGGGCACAGCAGTTCAGCATGCTACCGACTACGCCACCGAAACCCCTATATTGCGCTCTAAGTACACTAGTTGGTTGGTTAGTTAGTTAGTTAGTTAGTTAGTTAGTTATTGTTGTTTTAAGGGGCGGGACTACGAGATCATCTGCTCCAAAGTACAATATTGAAGATAATCTTACGTCGTGGCACTGCCAGGGCTGCCTCCTCGGTGCACTCGTAGTTGCTGTCGCCATCATCGTATTGATACTCCGTTTGCTATAAAAGTGACTGGCATTGTGGTTCTGTTGTTGTTGTTGTTGATTATTTAGGGACTTTAAGACGTCATGGCCATGTAGCCCCGTGTACTTGGATGTATGTAGAAGTTGTCTGATAACCTGTGTCACTGTGATGTTTGTACTAGTGTGTCTAGGCTAATGTCATCGTGCCAGGAGATGGCAGTTCAACACCATGGAGGAAAGAACGGAAGAAGATGCCTTCGCTGCACTGCCTAGTACAAGCTGCTGAAGCCAAACGTCACGCCCACTTTGGGTAGCAAGAAAATGGCTGTTCCTATGCTCAAAGCCGTAAACCACTCCAACTAGTCTTGGATTTTAGTGACATAAAACTACAATGGCAAGTCAAGATTTTTTCTTGGATAGGCAGAATACACTCTGTACATCACGGTACTTGGCACAAATAAGCTGCGTTATCGTTTTAAAAGCCAATTGAAATAGAAATATGAGGGCACCTTTGCAAAGCTAGCTTTGTAAGAAAGACGCGGCACAACGTAATAATACGCTGAAACACTGATTAAATCGAATACAGGTGTCTGAAGGTGCGAGTTATACAAAAAAAAAAGGAACATCTTTGGAACTATCATAATGATGCCGAACTAATCACGATATTTACACCAAATTGATTTTTAAGTTCTTATTGGTGTTGAGGCATTCATCAGTTTTTAGGCCTAATTTCGAGCACAGCCACTTTCACTCATTGTTCGTACCGGTACACATTTTGATATTCAAGAATGCGAAACTTAAAATTAATAAACAGAGCACTTATTCGACTCGTACAACCATATTCAAGTCACGGAACACAAGTTAACACAATACAAGTTAAGGTTACGCAGCGCTTGGCTTCACTCAAACGAGCTCAGGGCATCTCCTCTTATTCTTTCCTCCATGTTCAACACGCTGTGACGGGGAAAGGGAGTCTTGCAGTGCGCATGCGCGGCCAGCCTATTCCAAACATAAATATATCGGCTGGCAGCCAGTTAGTGCTACTTCCTGCATGATAATTTGTCATTGGGCTTCACGTGTGTATGTATTGTTACCTTCCTTCCTACTGACAATATTCTTACAAGCCTTTGTGTTTACTTTCAACAGTGTGGCAGTATCAGGTACAATAATGGAAACAGTGACCAACTTAATGTTTTTGGAATGCACGATACGCAGTGAGCGGGAAGACAACTGGAGTTCAAACCCGACTGCCATCACCTGGCGCGATATCAGTACTTGTATTCCAGGTAGGATTAGGGTAGGAAGCAGCGGTTGCTTTAAATTAGGTACCATTCCGTCATTTGCTTCGAGTGAAGTGTGAAACCTCTTTCAGGATGGTTGAGGTCGGAATCGAACTCACATCTTCTCAGTCTTTCCTCACGAGGCTGAGTGTATCCCATTCTGACTCTCAGACCAGAATTAAATTCCTTGGCAGAACCGGGATTCGAACACGGATCTCACGGATGACAGCCCAGGAAAGTTCGCACTGCACCACGAGGTGGCTTTATGATAAATCTGTAGTCTCTGGCTTCACCCCTGGTTGAATATCTGAAAATAAAGGGCAACATGTCCACCTTCATACGGCTCATCAACTTATTTTTAGACCTATATTGTAGATAATAATAATAATAATAATAATAATAATAATAATAATAATAAGAACACGTAGAAAAAACTAAATTTATTACAAACATCAAGAACGCTTCAAAATATTTGGCAACAGATATTGGCCCTGTGGAAAAAGTAAAGAAATTCAAATATCTGGGAGAAATAATTCAAGAAAATGGTTTAGAAAAATCTTCGGTAGAAGAAAGGGTACACAAGATGGAAAGAGCATATGGTATCACTAAGAATTTTTATAACAAAAAGTGCTTATCTAAAAATCTTAAAATAAGGCACTACACTACAGTGGTGAAACCGGAATGCCTATACGCAAGTGAATGTCTGGTACTAAACTATAGATTAAATAAACTTGAAGTACTAGAAAGGAGAATCATGAGGAAAATTTTAGGCCCAGTGAAAACAGCAGAAGTATGGAAATTAAGATCTAATGATGAAATATACAGGAACATAGAAAATATAACAGAAACGATAAGAAAAAGGAGATTGCAATTTTTTGGACATATTTACAGAATGGATGATTCCAGATTAACAAAAAGGATATTCAAGTACCTTTGGGAGAAAAGGGCAACAACTAGCTGGATTCAAGAAGTAAAGAAAGATTTAGAAAGAAATAATATATGTGAAGAAGAAACGGTGAACAGAGAGATCTTTAGAAAAAGGGTATTAAGTATGAAAGGATTCCAAGGAAGATTGCCAAAGAAACCAGGTGCGAAGTGGTCCGAGGACAGAAAGAAGCAGCATAGTGAACGGATGAAGGAGTACTGGAGGGAACGGAAGAGAAAACAACAAAGTGTGAAGAATTGAAATTGGCACGTGGTCCCTAGCAGGCCTCATCGGAAAGAAGAAGAATAATAAGAACAATAATGTTCTTGGTTTTACGTCCCTTGTAACTACTGCGGCTTTTAGAGACGCCGGGGTGCAGGAATTTTGCCCCGAAGGGGATCTTAAACGTGCTAGTATATCTACTGACACGTATCCCTCACATTTGCGCACTCTCAAATACCAGCTGACTGTGCCAGGATTAGATCCTGCAACCTTGAGAACAGCAGGCGTGAACGTTACCGCTGATATATTATAGATTCATGCAGCCTATTTGTTGTTAATAATTCTGCTCTGGGGTTTGGGACATCTTGGTCATCAACCCCGTGTAGTTGCGTGTGGATTGAATTTGTCTCATAACCTGTATTTATGTGATGGCTGCAGTAGTATGTGTAACTGTATTAGGGATAAGGATGGGGTAGGCGCCCTGGGACTTAGGGTACTATCCCGGCATTTGCCTGGAGGGAGTGTGGAAAAACCCAGGAAAAATACATTCAGGATAGCCGCTGTCAGCGCCTTGATTCGAAACTACGATCTCCAGACTTATGCAGCCTATTTGAGTACTGGTGAGTTGTTGTGCACACTCCCACGAAGGTTTCTGAATGAGTAAATCCATTTTACAATAGGAGACGCACGAGTCGTTTCAACAAATGGGTGTTGGCGCTTGAATCGTTTCAACAAAGTCATGCATGCGTCCATATACCATTCATCCAATTGCAACAAAACGATGGTGGGTTGTTGTACGCACTCCCACGAAAGTTTCTGAATGAGTAAATCCACTTTACAATAGGAAGGGCACGAGTCGTTTCAATTGCATGCGTCCATATACCATTCATACCATTGCCATGAAACTTTGGTGGGTTGTTGTACGCACTACCATGAAGGTTTCTGAGTGAGTAAATCCATTTTATAATAGAAGGCTTACGAGTCGTTTCAACAAATGGATGTTGGCGCTTGAATCGTTTCAACAAAGTCATGCATGCGTCCATATACCATTCATCCAATTGCAACAAAACTTTGGTGGGTTGTTGTACGCATTCCCACGAAGGTTTCTGAATGAGTAAATCTATTTTACAATGGAAGGCGTACGAGTCGTTTCAACAAATGGGTGTTGGCGCTTGAATCGTTTCAACAAAGTCATGCATGCGCCCATATACCATTCATCCAATTGCAACAAAACGTTGGTGGGTTGTTGTACGCACTCCCACGAAGGTTTCTGAATGAGTAAATCCATTTTACAATAGAAAGCGTACGAGTCGTTGCAACAAATGGGTGTTGGCGCTTGAACCGTTTCAACAAAGTCATGCATGCGTCCATATACCATTCATACCATTGCCATGAAACTTTAATTAGTTGTTGTGTTGTTAGGTTGTTAGGTTTCTGAATTAGTAAATCTTTTCTACGATAGATGGTGGCCGTATATGCTTAACTACAGTGTTTGGGGCTCATTTGAAGAAACCTCTACTGAGATTGTCGAGGAACAAGAAGACGTGGAATGTAATAGTTGCCTGCTCGGTTTACCTAACATTACCATACGTAACTATCTGGTCAGCGCTGTTTGCTAGGACCATTAGTATGGGAGACCTGTGCTGCAGCAGTTTGGACTGGGCGTAAATTTCTCTCGTGGTTGCGCCACTGAAATCCCGGCCCGTGTTTATTATGGTCGTGTGGTGAAATCGACAACAGAGCAACGAACATTTCTGAGCGCTGGCGTGCTTGGCAATTATACTAACAGACTGCTTGCTCGGTTCCATCTAGAGCACTTGCCTCGCAAATTAGCAAGTTTGTATCTCCGAGAGTTAGAGCATTGTATTGGAGAGTTAGGATATAGATTAAATCGTGACTCTGCAAACTAGATTCCCATCCCGGAGAAATAGCACTGTGTGGAAGTGAGGACTAATGGTGATGGCCTTCATGTCGGCTAACGGTAGATTAATCGGTGAAGACGCTTTATATATTAAGGTTTCAGGTACAGGACATGGGCATGTTGCTGTCAACATCGCACATTGGCCGGGTGTTAAGAGGACCTTAGTTAGTTAGTTATTGTTGCTTTAAAGGGCGTAACTACGAGATCATCTGCCCCCCCTTAACACAGATTAAAGTATACAAATTTGGAATGGAATTTAAAATGTAGAGGTGGACACCTAAATTTGAAAAGACCGAATTATAATAAACAAAACAAAAATTACGGAATGAACAAACAAATCAGAATTAAAAAATGAACAAGTCTTTGAGTCAATGTACACTGGAAAATTTAGATATTGTCCCTAACCCACTCTCACTTATAAAGCGAATGACGAGATCAACAGTCACCGCGTTTTTGGCAAATATAAGTTTGAGTGTCATCTGCAAACCAAGGTTTCTTTGTAAGTCGGCAAGATACTCACACTCGGTTAAAATATGGGCCACGGTGAAAACGGCTCCACAGGTACAAAGTGGGGGGGACTTCCCTTCTCATTAGATACGAGTGGGTGGATCTTGTATGACCTATACATAGCCTACACAAAATGACGGACTCTCTCCGTGACCGGAAAGAGCACCTCCACGCGCGAGTAGTTCCCTTGATCGCTCTCAGTTCACGGGGCAGTGGGTCAGCTAGCCACTGACTCTCCCAAAAAGCCAGAACTTGTCGGTGTAACTGAGAGTGAATATCTCTAGCGGGTCGAGGTGGTAGTGATACCGCCTCTTTTGCAGCTTGACCTTGTAGCCTAGAGGGGTAGAATCAGTGATTTTTTTAAAATTGTTACGTCTGATTACGCACATTTTTAGCCTATTTTCAATTTAAAAAAAAATAGGCTTATGAGATCACCTTTTGTCCGTGTGTGTGTGCGTGTGTGTGTGTGTGTGTGTGTGTGATTCGTGTGTGTGTGTCCCCCTAATAAAATCTAAACGGCAGGAGCGATTTCAATGAAACTCGGAAAGTTCATAGCACTATTCCCGGCGACCTCGACCGTGCCCTTCAAATTTTGTTACGACTCACCAATCCAACATGGCGGCTGTGCGAAATATTTCACCAGCATTCAATATCTCCGAAACTATTACCGATATTACCCTGACATTTTCTAATGTGATAGAGGGATCTACTATAAGTTCACTTATGTGACTTTTGAAAACCTGGTAACTACAAAACCAACATGGAGGCCAAGCGAATTTGCGACTTTTAAATAGACGTTTCTCGCGATTTGACCAACCAAACGCAATGAAACTTGGTACAGTATATGTTTATATACATTGTAATGCACCGACATCTAACTTCGTTCAATTGTTCACATAATCACAAGATGGCGGATGTGCGAAATATTTCACCGGCATTCTATATCTCTGAAACTATTAGCGGTATCTCCCTAAAATTTTGTACGGAGATAAAGGGCACTACTGGAAGTCCATCTATAAGACTTTCAAAAACCGGTTAACTACAAAATGAACATGGCGGCTAAGCGAATTTGAAAATTTTAAATAGACCTTTCTCGCGATTTAATGTTCCAAGCGCACTGAAACCTGGTACAGGAAATATTTATACACATTGTAATCCACTGGTATCTAATTTAGTTCAATTGTTTACATAACCTCAAGATGGCGGCAGTGCGAATTTTAAAATTAAGTTTTTATTTCTTGTGATGTAGTCATGCGATCGAAGTGAAAGTTTGAATAATGAACCTACGCAATGATTTTCCTTTAATGGTACATGACTCTATGGCCTATACATTTAACAATCCAACATGGCGACCATCCGAAGTATTTAGACGATACTGAATATCTACGAATCTATTTTAGCAATCAAACTGCATTTTTTAATGTTCATAGGGGCTATGAACTTAAGTTCACTTATAGGACTTTAAATAACCTGGTGATCACAAATCCAACATGGCGGTGACGCGAATTATAAATATTCACATGGACTTTTCTCGCAATTTAACCATCCGCATGCAGTGAAACTTGGTACAGTAAATCCTTATACGAATGTTAATCCACTGGCATCTAATTTATTTCAATTGTTTCCATAACCTCAAGATGGCAGCTGTGCAAAATTTTAAAATCTCCTTGTTTTTTCTTGTGTCCTAATTATGCGATTGAAGTTTGAATACTACACGTTCACAATAATATGCATGTAACAGTACATAACTCTAGGACCTACATATATAAAATCCAACATGGCGACCATCCGAAATATTTAGTCGGTTCTCAATATCTACGAATCTATTACAGCAATCAAACAGAAATTGTGTATGTTGATAGTGGCAATTAACATAAGTAGGATATATGAAAATAGGCTGTATAGTTCTTCACGGAACTACTTGATTTTTCAATAAATCCTTGTTTATTTAATTTTAGATTTTTAAATATTCTTCCAGTGTGCACTTGGGAGGTCACATCTATTGAGAAACTAACAGGGAATGAATACCATTTGTTTGAATTTTGAAATGAAGTTACCATAAAAGTGATTTTCTTCAGTTTTAGGTACATGTTACTTGTAAAGTAAGACAGATATAAGTGTCTCAAATTTTAAATGATAACTTCGTCAGCGTGAAAAAATCTTAGAAACTATCTTAACAAATACCAAAAAGAAAATGGATCTCCTTACAAAACGTCATTAGTCTAAATAAATTAGAGGCCACAAAAAAGAATTAATAAATAATTATAACATGTGTGAAATACTTGGACATTGATATTCCATCCTAATATGAAACGATAACATTGCACCACATCCACCTGAGATATCAGTCACTTCAGTAATTTTTGCACATGGTATAATTCGTTTCAGGACATAGACCTGCTGAAAAACATCTGTCGTTTATACATATGTATTAATCAGAAGGTTGAACAACGTATCACATCCAAAACTGAGATACCAGCCACTTCAATAAACTTTGCAGATTGGAAAGTTTGCTTCAGGACTAAGACCTGCTAAAAACATTTATGTGTACCAATAAGAAGGTTAAACAACGTAACAAATTTTTGAAATGGTAAAAACAACTAACCTCGAATCTGTTTATTGGTTATCGCCGTCCGATGTTCAATGTATATTTGCTAGGTAATTATATAAGTAATTAATATTAATTATTAAACTACTTTTTAGTGTTTGTCAAGGTGGCATTTATAATTTGAGATTAATATCAGTCAACACGGATAATATTTAATACCATCTTACATGCATTTTAGCTATACGTGTGAAACTTACACTGCTTACTCTTCATACAGAACAAGAAGTTCCGCGAAGAACTATACAGCCTACTTTTCATGCCAATGATTATTCTACCTATCTAGAATAATGACAAAATTAAGTTGGTAATATCGAAATATCTAATTAGTTCAAAATATACCTGGTATAATGTAGCCTAATAGAGCACTACAGTTGACAGCCCTGGTGACTGAATATATTCTTAGTTCCACCTCTTAAGGTACAGAATAAAAAATTAGGTTGAAGTCCAATGGACGTTAAATGCAGTTAGACACTGGATCTATGAGCACGCGTAAAAGCATGTTGCCAACAATACTGAAACGTAGGTATAAATATAATTGTCACAAACTATTGTCTCAACCCTCCCCGCCCGCAATTGTGATCATTGGGGAACCAAATGATCACCAAGTAGAATGCAGAGGAGAAATTTGAAATCTTCATAACATGAACGCTAACCAAATAGTTTTTTCATGCACACAAAGTCACTTCAAGAAGATAGCACCATAAAAACAATACAGTACAGTTTCCCATGCTTAGAAAGGTGTTTGTTTTACAGAATACATCTTCATAACATCCGGCAATAGATACAGGATTAGACATCTTCTTCATTCTTCGGGAGATTATCATACATCAAGTAGCGTAGGACAGACTATGACATTCGAGCACCCAAGGAGGACAAGTACAATCCACACGACTGCAAGGTTTTCTTCGTCCGGTAATATTGTTCTGAAATCAAATTGAACTGCGAACAGATTTTTTGTTCCTGTTTCCTTCTACACACCACAACTGACGTTATAGTCACGAGTCAATCAATTCCAATACATCAGGCTTTTTTTTTTAAATAACAATGACCGACAGAAGTACAATATAACACCAAATTAAAATGAGAATAACCCCCTTAGTTTCCTCTTTTCTTCACAACTAAAATAACAATTTTTTTAAAATGAATATAACACATTTCTTTTCATAAAATTAGTGATTTCCTTGTACATTTCCACCTCCTTTTTTCACTTGAGAAAGGTGAACTCTAAATATCCTTTTCCTCTGAGGATCGCTTACAAGTATAGTGACGGGAGTAATTAATTTAATTAGTTTGCATGGACCCCTAAATCTAGCCAACAATTTATTTGATTGAGTTGGACCAGTTTCTTTTAAGGAGAAATTTTTAACGTAGACCTCATCACCAATTTGAAATGACGTGGGCCGGCGTCCCCTGTTGTATTTTTCTCTCAGTCTATCATGAGCAACTTTCATGTTGGACCTTGCCTTGCTCCAAATAGCCCGAACATTCTGAGTTGAAATATTATCGGGTAATAATTCTTTCAAGGACCAAAGGTTAGAAATAGGCGAGTTAGGAACAAAGGAAAACATTAAAACAAAGGGGCTTGTCTGATGGGCTTCGTGAACCGCAGTATTGAATGCAAAAGTGAGCCAAGAAATACAATTATCCCAAGCCTTATGATCATCATGATGAAAGGCTATTAATGCCGCCTTCAGGTTCCTATTTACCCTTTCTGCATATGACCCCTTGGGGTAATATGCAGTAGAAGTCACATGAGCAATGGACAAGTCAAATAAGAAATTTCTAAAAGCGTGAGACAAAAAAAAAACTTGGCATTGTCAGATACTAAATACTGGCAAGGATCGAAGGAAGAGAAAATCTGCTTGAGACACCTGACGACAGTCTGAGTATCTGCTTTCTTAGTAGGGAATATCCAGACGAAGCGGGAGAACCTGTGCTGGTCATAAATAATCTGAACTATTATGATATCTTGTTGTGGCAATTTTGGATGAAATCCATTTGTTAGTATAGAAGTTACATGTATTTTAAAATTGGACATATCTGCAGGCATAGAATCATGTTGGCAGCACTGCCTTGTATTAATTACTCCAAATTAATCTACAATGTCAGGTGCTATACGTGTGCAAAGTATAGAGCTGTTGGCTTGCATACTTTCTGATATATTGATATTAGGGTAAAAAATATAGACACCATTTATTAACAGTTGGCAGCCCTGATTGCTCTTAACAATACTTACAGTCATTCTGTTATGGCACACATAGCACATACGAAATTTGGTTGTAATCCAACTGATAGTATAGAAGTTACATGTATTTAAAAATTGGTACTATAAGCAGGCTTATAATCATGTTGGTAGAACTGACGTATATAAGTTACTCAAAATTAATCTAAAATGTCAGAATATACGTGTGCATAGTTTAAAGCTGTTGGCTTGCATACTTTCTGATATATTGGTATTTGGATAAAAAAAATAGAGAGAGCAATTATTAACAGTTGGCAGCCCTGGTGGCGCTTACGAATACGCTCAATCATATCTGTTTATGTACAAATATTACATACAAAATTTGGTTGAAATCCAATTGATAGTGTAGAAGTTATATGCATTTAAACATTAGACCTATCAGAAGGCTTAACATTATTTTGGCAACACTGTCATTGTTGGCCTCCAGGATATTAAATTGGAATAGTATTATCTGCATGTGTACCAATTTTGGAATAGCTCCCATGCATACCTTGCGAGATATCCAACATGGAGCTCAATTTTCTAGTGCGTTCTATCAGCAGTTGGTAGCACTGACATCATTTTCAAATAGGGACGTGATATATTCCGGTGCACATCTTTACTCATACTAAATTTGGTTCTGATTGCTGCAGCCGTTTAGGAGTTGATAGGGGGGACACACACACAGCCAGACAGACAGACAGACAGACAGAAGGACAGACAGACAGACAGACACACATTTTCCCGGATCGATCTCATAAGACTACTTTTTCCTCATTTTGGCAAAATGTGAAAAGTAGGCTAAAAATGAACGTAGCGGAGATTTATGACAATCGGTTGTGTAGAAGTGAAAATACACACATCAAAAAAAAGTTTTGCATCACCTCGGTTCCAAGAGTTCCGGAACCGTTAAATACAAAGGGAATAGAGATCAACACAAACAACATTTCAGCTCGTTTTATTGCTCATGAGACCCACACATTGCATGTTGTACCATCATACAGCTAGACTTTCAGCATTTGTGGTCCAGATTGCAGTACACACCACTACCTCTAATACCCAGTAGCACGTCCTCTTGCATTGATGCATGCCTGTATTCGCCGTGGCATACTATCCACAAGTTCATCAAGACACTGTTGGTCCAAATTGTCCCACTCCTCAACGACAATTCGGCGTAAATCTCTCAGAGTGGTTGGTGTGTCAAGACGTCCATAAACAGCCCTTTTCAACATATCCCAGGCATGTTCGATAGGGTTCATGTCTGGCGAACATGCTGGCCACTGTAGTCGAGCGATGTCGTTATCTTGAAGGAACGCATTCACAAGATGTGCACGATGAGGTCGAGAATTGTCGTCCATGAAGACAAATGCCTCTCCAATATTCTGCCGATATGGTTGCACTATGGGTCGGAGGATGTCATTCAGGTATCGTAAAGCCGTTTCGGAGCCTTCCATGACCACCAGTGGCGTACGTCGGCCCCACATAATGCCACCCCAAAACATCAGGGAACCACCACCTTGCTGCACTCGCTGGACAGTGTGTCTAAGACGTTCAGCCTGACCAGGGTGCCTCCAAACACGTCTCCGACGATTGTCTGGTTGAAGGCATATGCGACACTCATCGGTGAAGAGAACGTGATGCCAATTCCGTGGGGTCCATTCAGCATGTTGTTGGGCCCATCTGTACCGCGCTGCATGGTGTCGGGGTTGCAAAGCTGGACCTCGCCATGGACGTCGGGAGTGAAGTTGCGCATCATGCAGCCTATTGCGCACAGTTTGAGTTGAAACACGACGTCCTGTGGCTGAACGAAACGCATTATTCAACATGGTGGCATTGCTGTCAGGGTTCCTCCGAGCGGAAATCCGTAAGTAGCGGTCATCCACTACAGTAGTAGCCCTTGGGCGGCCTGAGCGAGGCCTGTCATCGACAGTTCCTGTATCTCTGTACCTCCTCCATGTCCGAACAACATCGCTTTGGTTCACTCTGAGACGCCTGGAAACTTCCCTTGTTGAGAGCCCTTCTTGACACAAAGTAACAATGCGGACGCGATCGAACTGCGGTATTGACCTTCTAGGCATGGTAGAACTACAGACAACATGAGCAGCGTACCTTCGTCCTGGTGGAATGACTGGAACTGATCGGCTGTCGTACCCCCTCCGTCTAATAGGCCCTGCTCATGCATGGTTGTTTACATCTTTGAGCAGTTTTAGTGACATCTATGAACAGTCAAAGGGACTGTATCTTGGATACAATATACACAGTCAACGTCTATATGCCGGAGATCTGGGAACCGAGGTGATGCAAAACTTTTTTTGATGTGTGTACTTGAGCAACAGGCACTGGAAGTTTGGCTTTTATTTTAAAGAAATGAATCGCACGATTATTTCATTTTTATCAGATGATGATGATAATTGTTGTTTTAAGGGGCCTAACCACTAGGTTATCGGCCCCTAATGATTTGTATGATAGTAATAATAATAATAATAATATCGTATGGCCTCGGGTGCCTGGTGCAAGCTTTGCTATTTGACACCCAGAGGGTAGCTTGCATGTCGAATTTCTTAGTTCCTTGACTATGAAAGTCAAGGAGGTTAGATGTTAGATATCTAATCTCCTTGAACACAATAGCGCTTTCTAGTAGAGAAATGAGGAACCTTGTGCTGGCGGAAACTCCCGAGATTAATTTTGCCATTATGAACTCGGCCTACTGAATTCAAATGGGTTCTTTGACATGCCAACATCGTATGACATGCGTATCGTATTTTTGCCGCCTTTCAAAAATCACTTACCACGGTCAGGGGCGAACCTGCAATCTTGGGGTTAGTAGACCGACACGCTATCCACTCACCCACCGTGGCAAGCTTGTATGATAGTGAAAGATGAGATGAGAATGAAAACTATAACTAATACTAACTACAGACTTACAGACTAGAAGAAGAAATGGTAAACAAATAAAGGATAAGGCAAATAAAGGACAGGAAGAAAAGAAATGCCCTCTACCCTCGAAGAATGAGGATTGAGGGACTTGGAAGGATGGAGAACCATGAAAGGCAGATAGGAAAGGGATAGTGGAGAGGGCACGCCTAAAAGTCATTGGAAAAAGGGAAAAAAACGGACCCAGCTCAGGAATCCCCCGGGATCACCAACTTCCTTCCTCATGTCTTACCAAGTACATAGTATATAATAACAACAATAATGGTGAATTCAGAAGAAGACACAATCATGAACTCTACTCTCATGTAGAAAAAATCACGGACACCATTCGTAAGAAAATGATAGCTTTCAATGGCCACATTGCTCGTATGAGTTCTACAAGGTTGAGCAATAGGATCTTCAGTTCTTTTCTTAACAAGAAAACCAAGGAAGCGTGGTTCACCGAGGTTGAAGAAGACTTGCGTTAAGTGGGGAAACCCCAGAAGAGCATACAGAAAAGGGTTCCACTAAAGGCGAAACTCGAAGAACATCATGATTTCCAAGAAAAGTCAAAACTAAAAACTGGCAATATGTGGACTGAAGCGAGGAAAGTACAGCATTGGAAACGAACGCGGGAACGTTAAGGCCCAGGTTCAAAGACATAGAAACGGACAGCTGAAATAGCGTGGTCCGTAGATGGCCGAAACGACAGCAAGAAGAAGAAGAATGCAACTGGCATGCGCCTATCTTTCCCTTTCCTATTTCTCTCTCCCTCAAAAGTATAGAAATAGCTAGGGACCCACCTCTCACCAGGCATGTTGCAACAGCATGCAGGTAAGACACATTTACGTGTGGACAGACGAGTCGAAACAGGATATTGTGTGTTACTCATAAAACTGAGATTTCCAATGATTTTACTGTACATCAAAAATACTAATTCAAAAAATGATAACATTACTGACTTTAAAACCTGTAATGAAAACACTATTATTGTGCTTCGTGCAACAGAATTCGAATTGAAGAATGGATCTCAGGGGAGCTTGTGCTCGTGAACACTTTTCTGCTCGAATAATGAGAGTACCAAATTTAATTTAAAGACTTTAATACCGTTGGTTGGTTCCTCAGATTAGGGGCTGCGACAAAGCAATCATGTAGCCCTGTGTACTTTGGGTGTGTGTAGAATCTGTCTGATAACCGGTGTTAATAGTGATGGCAGTATTAGTGTGAGTTATCTGTTTTTTAATTCAAGTTCCATTTTTAAGTAGTTCCAACTTTTGCTACCAAACACCACCTTCAGCGATCAACTAGTCCTGAACTTGGTTACTAGATGCCACAGCAGTCAGCTCCTGGCGACGAACGTTAGAACCTAAGAGCGTAAGTCAAATCTAACCTATAATTTAGCTTCACATAAGTGTAATTAGTCGGAGGTTCTTTATCATGCCATAAATCTATGACATGGGACCGCTTGCTTTATTTCCCCTCCGAAGGAAGGCATACTGAGGGATTTTTAACGCTCTAAAGAAATCTGACGACTTCGACCGGGTTTGAACCCGCGACTTTGGGCATAGAAGCTCAGCATACTACCATCTACGCCACCGAAGCCACCACACGTTAATACCATCTTCTCTGGTGTCAATCAGTCTTTTACCCTACCCCACCTCTCCTTAGTGAAAATAGTGCAACACCCAGGGAAATTATCTGCCAGCCACCACTGGTTAGAGGCAGATGACCTTGATGTTTATCTCCTTGAAACAGCAATCACCACCTTCTAACAAGGTGCGATAATTGCACTGGTATCGAGCAGCAATAGGCCATGATAATCACGCACCAGTTAGACCACTATCTGGTGACACGTTGTTACCAGGATTATTCCCCGAATAATGAGGCTGGATCTAACCAACTCCTCCATTCAGCAATAGATATCTCTGTTTTGTCAGCAGTGTAAGAGGAGTTTATCAGCTTGGGGCACCCTACAAGCTTATCGCGCTTTCAACACCGATCATTACTTTTATTAGATACTCGTGACTCTGTCATTTGAGCTAGTGAACTAAATGGCTTTCTCTAGCTTATCTCTGCCCGCCCAACTCGAGCCATTATAATTTTTCATGTCTTTCTCACTCCATCTGATACTGTAGTAAAAAAAACACATACATTGGAAGGTAGAATAAGGAAGAGTCAGAGAACGTTCATGGCATTTGTAGATTGATAACGTTGATTGGAGTAAGTTGTTTCACGATTGGAATACAGTACAGGGATAAGAGGGTGCTCCACAATCTATACAGAAACCAGACAAAACGTTATTCGAGTCAGAGAACATGAGAGAGAAGCTGGTATTCAGAAAGGTGTAAGGCACGGCTGCAACTTATCATCCATACATTTCAATCTATACATTGAAATAGCAATGAAGAACATTGGAAAAAAAAATCAGAGTAGGAGCAAAGATTCAAGGAGAAATAATTTCAACTCTGAGATTTACTGAAGACATCGTCATCTTAGCTGACACACCCGAGGATGTGAATGAGTTTTTAAATGGTATGGATTCTGTCTTGAGGAAATAATTCATGATGAAAATTAATAAACGTAAAACAAAAATATTGGAATCCAGCCGAAAGAAATCAGAAACCCCTATGGATGTCGAATTGACAGGCGAAAAGCTAAAGGAAGTAAGAGTCTTCTGTTAGTTAGGAAGCAAAATAACTAGTGATGGACGAAGCAAAGTCTGGATCATGGTGTT
Organism: Meconema thalassinum; assembly: GCA_946902985.2. Classification (NCBI taxonomy): domain Eukaryota; kingdom Metazoa; phylum Arthropoda; class Insecta; order Orthoptera; family Tettigoniidae; genus Meconema; species Meconema thalassinum. The sequence continues at coordinate 84,536,550 of OX336392.1, read as the reverse complement.
CTATGGAAGTGAAACTTGGACTATTGGAGCAGCAGAGAAGAGGAGAATTGAAGCGTCTGAAACGTAGTGTTGCAGGAGAATGATGACGTTCAGATGGGTAGATAGGGTTACAAATGGAGAGGTATTAAGACGAAGGGAGAGGAGACATGTTTATGACGACTGCTAATGATGAGAAGAAATAGGTTGGTAGGACACATAGCCTATTAAGACACTCAGGAATAACAAAGTTAGTTATGGAAGGAAGGGTCGAGGATAAGAACTGTTGAGGCAGATCAAAATTAGAATATGTTAAACAGATTTCGTCTGATGTAGGGTGTGGTAGCTATGTAGAGATGAAACGATTAGCTCAGGACAGGAAAGCACGGAGGGTGGCATCAAACCAGTCGAAAGACTTAACACTCAAACAACAAGAGACATCCATCGCATCCCATCACCGACACGGGAATAATAAGGTTTCTTTAAATTTAGCTTATGACTTTTAGTGCCGGGAGTGTCTGAGGACATGTTCGGCTCGGCAGTTTTTGTAGCTGCTTCTATGCGGACACCCATGGGGTGAGCTACAAGTACCGTCGCGTGTGGAGTGTTGTCTGGGGGAGGAAAGTTTGAATGTAAGGACAAGGAGTTGGAAGGTAGTGCTGTGGCCTATAGTTAGGGACCAACCCCGGCATTTGCCTGGAAGGAAGATGGGAAACCTCAGAAGACAATCTTCAAGGTTGCCGGCGGGGGATTTGAACCTCCTCGCCTCCCGGATGTGAGCGACTGCCAGCAGTCATGCCGTAACGACCACGGCTTACTCACCTGGTGATAAGGGGTATGGATAGGCTACATACATACATACCAAGCAAAATCATTTACCATAATAGGAAAATGAAAGAAAATTGCCTTATTGATTAATAGATAATTAATTAGAATTCACCGGCAATCAATACAAATTCTATTCAAATTTTAGTAGGCCTACATGTTTCGATATACGATTATGTCTTCTTCAGCGTTTATACAATATTAAAATAAAATAAATGGATATTCTTGCAAATAATTTGCTTAAAAAAGGTTCTAAATATTTAAATATCATTTTCCAAAACACTCCGGAGATGCTGTTTCCAAACTGGTCAATGGGGCAATTTTTATTATTGGAGTAATGACCTGTTTAAACGGTTTTGATATTAAAATTCAGCAATTTTTCTAGGTTTATGCCGAGTCTTGTGTGGGGTTTCGCTTAGGACACCAAGCTGGCTCATCTGTAGGCTCTTGGTGTCCGCGCCCGGACCCCCACAGGAGTAGCGAACTGTGCACTACCTCCCTTCTTATGAAACTCACGTGCGCCTCGTAACTGCGAGAGCTAAAATTTCAAGCAGCCTTTCACCTCCCTATAAAGGCTTCCAAAATGATGTTATATTGGTTTTCACGGCCCGTGAATTAAAACTCACTGTCAGCAATATTTCTAGGTTTATGCCGTGTCTAGTGTGGTGTTTTTCCTAGGAACACTAAGCTGGCTCATCAGCGGGCTCTTGGTGTCCGCACCCGGGCCGTGAAAGCCAATATACCATCAGTTTGGTTTTGATATTGTTTGATTTTTTGTCTCTCAAAAATTCCATTTTTTTCACTCCTTTTGCCAATAGTTGGTGTTATTAAAAAAATGGAGATAATTTGTTTGCCTTTATCCGAAAAATAGTACGAACTTTCAATGGATGCGATTTTTCACGTACTATGAAAGTTGTATCAATATTTCATTTTTTCGAAACAGGACTCCCATTTCCAACCCCCTTTGGATGCGATGGAGTGTCTAAATGTTTATATTCCATGTACAAATTTGAAAGTGATATCTGCAAAATGACGGTAGTTATCGTGTCCAAAGGGAAGGAAGCTTGTAGTTTTACGTGACCGTCAATCTCGCGATCATAAGTGACGGGACCTCATTTTTACGTGGAATCCGAACCTCAGGACATTGTATTTCACTTCGAAAATCTCACATGTATTGACTGGGAATCGAACCCGGTCTACCTTGGTGAGAGGAAAAGAGCTAAACCGCTGCACCACCACGCACCTTATCCGAACGAAAGTGATATACATATAAATTATATATAAACTTTTGAACTGACCTTGGTTTTGGGGTGAGGAGTATGCAAAATGCGGAGTTATTTAGAAATTTTCCTGAAGTGACATGGAACCCATTACTATGAATTAACTGTAAAATTCTAAGTTCATATAGCCTACAATTAGTAAAATACAACACAACACACAAATAACATTTTATACTTAATGAAGTCTCTATTATGGCTTATGGATTATGAATGGTAAATATCTAAATATTTATACCGGGTGAGTTAGCCGTGGTCGCTATGGCATGACTGCTGGCAGTCGCTCACATCCGGGAGGCGAGGAGGTTCGAATCCCCCCACCGGCAACCTTGAAGATGGTCTTCTGTGGTTTCCCATCTTCCTTCCAGGCAAATGCTGGGGTTGGTCCCTAACTATAGGCCACAGCCGCTACCTTCCAACTCCTCGACCTTCCATTCCCACTTTCCTTCCCAACGGTACTTGTAGCTCACCCATTGGGTGTCCGTCTCAAAGCAGCTACAAAAACTGGCGAGCCGAACATGTCCTCGGACACTCCCGGCATAAAAGCCATACGCTAAAAAAAATCTAAATATTTGTCAATTTACTAAGCAGAAAGGTAAACAGTTTATTTTTATTTTTACAAATTGATAATTTATTTCTCAAAACTACCGTACTGGAGAATTCTCAGTTTTGCCTCACAAGGCTGAGTGTACCCCGTTCCAGCCCTCAGACCAGGATTAAAATTTCTTGGCAGAGCGGGGAATCGAATTCGAACCTCCGGGGCGGCAGCCAAGAATGCTAGCCACTACACCACGAGGTAGTCTAATTTAGCCAATAAGGTAATAATAATAATAATAATAATAATAATAATAATATCGTATGGCCTCGGGTGTTAGGTGCAAGCTTTGTTAATTGACACCCAGAGGGCAGCTTGCATGTCGAATTTCGTCGTTCCATATGAAAGTCATGGAGGTTAGATATATAAGCTCCTTGACACTACAGCGCTTTCTACTAGAGAACGGAGGAACTTCGTGTTGGCGGAAAATCCCGAGATTAATGTTGCCATTTGTAAACAAGCCTCTTAGGTTTCTACGTTCGTTGCCAAGAGCCGACTGCGGTGGCGTCTAGTAGCTAAGTTCTGAACTTGGCCTAGTAGTCGTTGACGGTGGCGCTTGGCGGCAAAAGTAGGAACTATTTTAGAAATTCTAAGTTGCAGTACTTAAATTAAAAAACAGATAACACACACTAATACAGTCATCACAATTAACACCGGTTATCAGACAGATTCTACACACACCCAAAGTACACGGGGCTACATGACCGCATTGTCGCAGCCCCTTAACTTAAGAACCAACAACCAACTAATTTTGCCATTGAACACGGCCTACTGAATTCAAATGGGTTCTTTAACATGCCAACAACGTATGACATCCATGTCGTGATTTTTGTCGCCTTTCAAAAATCACTTACCACGGCCAGGGGCGAACCTGCAAGCTTGAGGTTGGTAATCCGACTCGTTAACCACTCACCCACCGCGGCAAGCTGCCAAGAAGGTAAAATTAGGGTAAAACCAAATTTACAATTATTTTATGCTTTTGCCAAAGCACTTAATTTTATTGTCTTTTTACGGGGTGGGACCTGGAGCCACCACAGCTCCCCTTTGTATTCGCCTCTGGTGGCAAGATTGGAATAACTATTGCTCTCTTCCTGTTCTCTGGCAGTAGAGGGTGTTCTATTTCTAATTCTGACTCATTCCTTGTCTTGATATGGACCAGTTAAATGTCTAGACTACAGGTCATGTTGTGTTGATACTCTCGAAGGTTAATATGAGGCCGAGGATTGAGCTATGCCAGGCGGCCTGAGCTTTATGACTCCCTAGAGAGCTACTATGACGTCAATATCTTCCTCATCCGCCTTCACAGACAGTGCGTATGGCACAGGTAATATGAACTGGTTGGTTGGTTGGTTCCTTAGTTTAGGGGCTGCGACAACGCGGTCATGTAGCCCCGTGTACTTTGGGTGTGTGTAGAATTTGTCTGATAACCGGTGTTAATTGTGATGACTGTATTAGTGTGTGTATCTGTTTTTTTTTAATTCAAGTAGGGACTGCAACTTTGAATTTTCAAATAGTTCCTACTTTTGCCGCCAAACGCCACCGTCAACGACTACTAGGCCTAGTTCAGAACTAGCTACTAGACGCCACCGCAGTCGGCTCTTGGCAACGAACGTAGCAACCTAAGAGCGTTGTTTACATTCTTAACCTATCCAATTTAGTTTCACACAGGTGTAATTAGTGGAAAGATCTTTAACATGCCATAAATCTATGACATGGGACCGCCGGCTTTACTTCCCCTCCGAAGGAAGGCATACTGAGGGATTTTAACGCTCTTAAAAAATCTGACGGCTGAGGAGTATAAAGATCGCATCGCGAGTTGAAGCGGGAATAATAAGGGGTAAGACATACAGACACTACTTGATTCCGCACAAAAATACAGGCTATCAGAACAAATCCAACAAACACCAAATTACACGGAGATAAAGACCAGGATATTTCATATAACAACTTTCCAGGTCACCTCCATTGCGTAGAGATCAGAGTGATTACTTACCGCCCTAGAGGTCCTGAGTTCGATTCCCGGCTCTGCCATGCAATTTGAAAAGTGGGATGAGGTCTGGAATGGGGTAAACTCAGCCTCGGATGGTCCAAATGAGTAGCCTAGAGGAGGTTTGATTCCCACCTCAGCCATCCTCGAAGTGGTTTTCCGTTGTTTCCCCCTTCGTCTTCGGGCAAATGCAGGGATGATACCTACCGTAAGGCCACGGTCGCCTTCTTCCCTCTTCCGTGCCTATCCTTCCCAATCTTCCCCTCGATTCCTATCCCATATGAGGCCCCTGTTCGCTTTGCAGGTGAGTCCGCCTGGGCGAGATGCTGATCCCACCTACCCAGCTATATACCCCTCCGCCCAGATGTTCCAAGCTCCAGGACACCGCCCTTAGAGGCGGTAATGGTGGGATCCCTCCCTGAGTCCGTGGGAAAAAACAACCTGGAGGGTAAAATCGACTAATATATATAAAATAAATAAACTTTCCAGTCAGACAATTAGAGAAAGATTCAAGAAGAAATAATTTCAACTCTGAAATTTACTGAAGACATCGTCATCCTAGCCGACATGCCAGAGGATGTGAATGAGTTTTTAAATGGTATGGATACTATCTTGAGGAATGAATTCACGATACAAATTAACAAATGCAAAACAAAAATATTGGAATGCAGCCGTATGAAATCCGCAACCCCTAAGGAAGTCGAATTGACAGGCGAATAGCTAAAGGAATCAGGAGTCTTCTGTTAGTTAGGAAGAAAAATAACCAGTGATGGACGAAGTAAAGAGGATATAAAAATAGCGATGACATCTAGTAGCCAAGTCCACAAGCTAGGTGTCGTGGACGGTAGCATTTGGTAGCAACATAATACCAATGAGACGTGAGAGAAGTAAACCTGAAATAAGTTACATGTGATTAAAGATATTAAAATAAATAGATCTTTATTATTATTATTATTATTATTATTATTATTATTATTATTATTTAGGATGCTTAATGCAATAGTATTTATCAGTGAGCCTCGTTGCGTTATGGCTAGCACTCTTGGCTGTCACCGCGGAGGGCCGGGTTGGATTCCCGGCTCTGCCAAGAAATGTAATTCCGGTCTGAGGGCTGGAACAGGGTACGCTCGACCACGTGAGGCAAAACTGAGAAAAGATGGGTTCGATTCCCACCTCATGGACAATTGAAGAAAACTAGTCCGTAACAATATAAATCTTAATCACATATAATTTATTTCCGGTTATTTCTCACATATTCCAGTAATTGTGTAGACCGACTGAACGCTACAATATTAATGGTTAATAAGGCAAGCAGGAAGAAGGAGAGTGTCACAACGGGAATAACACTTGGTGGGGAAGAATTGAGGAAAGTAGAGAGTTTCAAGTATCTGAGAAGCATGATACAAGAAAATTGAAGAAACGACAGAGAAATAAATGAGCGGGGGAGACAAGCAGAATTATTCATGAAAAGTGTTAGGAGCCTGGTTTGGAGTAAGGATGTCCCTCAAAACAGGAAAAGGGTCATTTATAGGACGTACTACGTTCCAATCCTGACGTATGCCTCAGAGACCAGGGTTATGAAAGGAAGGGAGCGAAGCAGAATACAGGCTAGTGAGATGAAATTCTTGAGAAGCAGTATTGTAGTGTTAAAGGTGGACAGGTTAAGAAATGAGAAGATCAGAGAATTAGTCAAGGAGGGAGCATTACAGGATAGGATAGAGGAATCAAGGCTTAAATGGTATGTGCATGTTAAGCGAATGGATGGGAGGAGGATACCCAGGAAGATACACGAGATGAAAATAGAGGGGAAAAGGCCAAGAGGAAGGCCAAGAGATAGGTGGCTGAAGGGTGTGGAGGACTGCGTGCGAAAGAAAGGAGAAGACTGGACTAAGGCATGGCCGGCTCTACGGAAGGCCGCGGCGTTCGACCTTGCAACGCTGCACTTCTCTGAACTGGGATGGCCATAGCAGCCGGTCAGCTGTTGATGCGTGTGCTTCGCCACGAAAACAAATTGAAATAACGAAATAATATTTGTTTTTTTTTTCAACATTAAAGTAAAAGGATTGTCAAGAGTGAGTAGGGCTTACTTGGAGTAACAAAACCAATTTGCTGTCAATATTTATTTGACATTTACAAAATATACAACAGGTTGGCCTCTAACAAAGAATAGCAAGTTTTCTGTGATTACTATGGCAAGTGACCGGTTCATTCCTCAACTTCCTGTAATTATTTAACAAAATGTTACTCATTGTTAAGACAATACTTGTGACTATTGTCATAACATTACATCCACAGGTACAAGTTTTCTCGGCAGTTTCTGACAATTCAATATCTGATAAAATACCGAGTAGACTAAGATTTTGAATTACTTGGCGTTGATTGTTACATTTACCTTTTAAAAATTGTTCCTCAAACTTATCAGAAATTAGTGCCTGCGTAATTCCAACAACATGTTTACACACTGATAAAATAATATCTGCAGGAACTGAAAGTCCGCCCCTATTTATTTGATTGAAGTAGCTGTCATTTATATGTTCTTTATTTCTAAGCAAAGCCAAACATTATTCACATTTTATTCTTGAACATTGCTTGAACGATATGTAACCACAGGCATATACACACATCAAAAAAAGTTTTGCATCACCTCGGTTCCAAGAGTTCCGGAACCTTTAAATACAAAGGGAATAGAGATCAACACAAACGACATTTCAGCTCGTTTTATTGCTCATGAGACCCACACATTGCATGTTGTACCATCATACAGCTAGACTTTCAGCATTTGTGGTCCAGATTGCAGTACACACCACTACCTCTAATACCCAGTAGCACGTCCTCTTGCATTGATGCATGCCTGTATTCGTCGTGGCATACTATCCACAAGTTCATCAAGACACTGTTGGTCCAAATTGTCCCACTCCTCAACGACAATTCGGCGTAAATCTCTCAGAGTGGTTGGTGTGTCAAGACGTCCATAAACAGCCCTTTTCAACATATCCCAGGCATGTTCGATAGGGTTCATGTCTGGCGAACATGCTGGCCACTGTAGTCGAGCGATGTCGTTATCTTGAAGGAACGCATTCACAAGATGTGCACGATGAGGTCGAGAATTGTCGTCCATGAAGACAAATGCCTCTCCAATATTCTGCCGATATGGTTGCACTATGGGTCGGAGGATGTCATTCAGGTATCGTAAAGCCGTTTCGGAGCCTTCCATGACCACCAGTGGCGTACGTCGGCCCCACATAATGCCACCCCAAAACATCAGGGAACCACCACCTTGCTGCACTCGCTGGACAGTGTGTCTAAGACGTTCAGCCTGACCAGGGTGCCTCCAAACACGTCTCCGACGATTGTCTGGTTGAAGGCATATGCGACACTCATCGGTGAAGAGAACGTGATGCCAATTCCGTGGGGTCCATTCAGCATGTTGTTGGGCCCATCTGTACCGCGCTGCATGGTGTCGGGGTTGCAAAGCTGGACCTCGCCATGGACGTCGGGAGTGAAGTTGCGCATCATGCAGCCTATTGCGCACAGTTTGAGTTGAAACACGACGTCCTGTGGCTGAACGAAACGCATTATTCAACATGGTGGCATTGCTGTCAGGGTTCCTCCGAGCGGCAATCCGTAAGTAGCGGTCATCCACTACAGTAGTAGCCCTTGGGCGGCCTGAGCGAGGCCTGTCATCGACAGTTCCTGTATCTCTGTACCTCCTCCATGTCCGAACAACATCGCTTCGGTTCACTCTGAGACGCCTGGAAACTTCCCTTGTTGAGAGCCCTTCTTGACACAAAGTAACAATGCGGACGCGATCGAACTGCGGTATTGACCTTCTAGGCATGGTAGAACTACAGACAACATGAGCAGCGTACCTTCGTCCTGGTGGAATGACTGGAACTGATCGGCTGTCGTACCCCCTCCGTCTAATAGGCCCTGCTCATGCATGGTTGTTTACATCTTTGAGCAGTTTTAGTGACATCTATGAACAGTCAAAGGGACTGTATCTTGGATACAATATACACAGTCAACGTCTATATGCCGGAGATCTGGGAACCGAGGTGATGCAAAACTTTTTTTGATGTGTGTATATAACCCGACTCATCGAATTGTATGTTTTCAGTGTACTTGTATTCTAAAATACTGTAAAAGGTATCGTCAACAGTAGCTGACGAAAGGCTGCTTGTTGTACTTTCTCCTGAATTTGTATCGGAAGAGGACATTATCATTTCTTTCGAAAAAGTAACTGCTCCATACCTGGATGAATGAAGGCCAAGTACGCTTTTCAACCTTATTTTCAATTCGGCCTCCATTACCTGAGTAACTGATATATTATAGTTGCCGCCTGTTAGTTGGCGGTACTGCCCAAACCTGGATTCTAATTGGTCACTCTGAAATTTGCCAGTTAACACATAAGAGGGGTTCACATTCTGTAGAGCATAAATAATAATCTCACGTAATACATAGGTTGTTACATACAAAGCGTTGTAAGTTTCATTGGTTAAACAACTCTTTTTTGAGGAATAATTTTCATTCTTCTTTTTCCACGTGGACAACCATTGGAGGAATGCCTTTAGGAAAGCCAACCTTTTGTCTTCGGGATTTTTGAAAGGCATTTGAAGACTATTATGTTTAACAACATGGGTGAGAGACCGCTTAATATTAACAATGGACCACCACATTAGGATTACTCTGACAAAAAAAAAGCAGTAACTTTATAACAACACTTGTTTAGAGCAGAAGCTGTAGATTCGTGAAACACGTTTGTAACCAAAGAAACCCTTTGACGTTCAAGTGAATTTGGATAAACACTTTTAAATGTTAACTTTGGTGCAGACTTAATCAGTAAATCGGATTCCTTTTTGTAGATCGCTCTTATGTCACTAAATGATGCTTGAGTTACCTCTTTAAAATCAGGGTTACAGTCATCTGAACTTAAAACATTTGAAAATGAGTCTAAATCTTCCCATACAGGAATAATAAATGACTTATCAATGCCACTTAAATTCCGCCAATTATTTCGTATATTTTTAATATATGGAGACTGTCATATAAAACAAAGGTTTTTAGGGGGTTTCCATCAATATGGAACCAGTAATTACTATCAGAATGTTTGGTTAGTTCTTTGAACATAGCACGATTCACACCATTATTATCAGCTATGATAGAATATTTAGGCCACAATCCTGTATTTGCCTGATAACACCTTTTGAAATATCAGCTAGTTGCAAACCCGTTAATTGTTTCACTGGAACTAATTTAACAACCTCTTTCAAATTTCCAAAAGCAGAACTAACGAGAAAGGCCAGAACTGTCTTAGCTAAATCGACAGATTCATTTGTAGCAACACCAAATAATTGCCCATTTTTAAAATCTAAAGTATGTTTGACATGTATTTCATCAATCTGTAAATTTACAACCCTTTCTAAATTTGATAAATCTTTCACAATGTGACTTAGAAAGTTACTGTTCTCTTCACCAGCTTTCGGGGATATGGCGAAGGAAGTTGTTAATTTTTGTAAAACTCGGGGATGAGGTAGGGATAAAATATGGTTAAATCTAATTGCGTTACAACACTTTGTAGACTGCATATAAATCAGGAATGCATTTAGAGTTGTAGTGACGTTATATCTAGGTTTCTTTAAAAAGGTAAGTGTAAACTGATCTTGCAGAAACATTAACTTTTTTTAACAGAATCTCTGAAGTTTCGTCTCCCTGGTTTTCAAGGTCAGTTTTTAGGTTATATATTAAATTATTAATCTGGACGATTAGTGAACTTACAGAACTTCAAGGTAAGAAAAAGTCGTGGCAAAATTCTATTGCTTGGAACAACTGACTCCACTTACTTAATAATGAATTTCGAAATATTACAGAGCCAGAATGAAGAACAACAGCGTTAGGAATTACGCCTCCATTGATATGAATTTCGACCGTAAAATCATTGTTTACCCTTATACTTGACCTTATTTTAGGTATGCTTGACACATCTAATTTAAACAAAATACAATAGTTTTCACTAGTACTTACAGACCAGTCTGTTTTATGCTCCACCAATTTATTTTGTATATCACAAACTAAGGACTCGAAAGTCGTAATTTTGTTGGCTTCCTCAGCAAGGGTCTTCTCACATTCCTCTGCAGACTTTTTCCGTTCTTTTTCTTCTTCTATTCTTTCTTCTGGAGATTTCCTTATCTTGGAGGAGCAATTACTCAAATACGATGGTAAGTTTTGGAATACCTTTGGAACTGCACGAGGTATCAATACAGGCTTCTTCCGTGTGAATTCCTTATTATTCCCATCACCATCCTTGTATTTTTCAACATAACTTACGTCTTCAGGAAGAAAGTGTTTAATACATACGAAGGAATATTTCGTAGGTACCCAATTGGCTCGAGGAATAGCACGTTCCCATATGGCTTTCAATTGTGGATTTTTAGGAAACCCAGACACTGTCACAAATCCTTCAGTTTTTATCGATGAACGATAATTAGACTTACAATTCGGCATAACACAAGTCTTTGGCATTGTAGCTAGCCACTATACAGTAATAATCAATGGTATAATTTCATTTACATAGAGTATTTTGAAGAAAACACGAGCGCGTGACACATTTTCCATGTAACTCAGTGGGCGAGGCAGAGCAGACTGGCCATTCACGGCGAGGTTGCCAATTTTCGCTCGCCGCGGCCTTCCGTAGAGCCAGCCATGACTAAGGTGGTGACGGAGAGGTGGTGGGAAGACAGAAGACGATGGAGAGGCTTATGTTCCAAACAGACCCGGCCAGTGGCTGGAAGCTGTTCAAGATGATGATGAATAAGGCAACACTGAAAAATGGCTTCAAAGTTAACTCTACTGAAATTAACCAAAATACCTTTAGTAAAGATGACATATAAATGTGGAAATAATGTGGTTATGTTTACTCCTCCGCTGTCTATCACCCATCCACTATCCCCTGTATAGATCACGAATTACACAGGTAAAATTCCAGCTAAGTCCGCCATTATACGCGCGAATTATGAAAAACTACAGTATTGCCAACCCTACGCATAAGGTACTGTACTACTGTGTAACAGGTATTTTCCAGACCAATGGTTTTTGCATAGACCAATAACTGCTAGGTAACACGGCCGCGTTATCCAATATCTTCACCCCTTGTTTTTGTCAAGCACATTAGGGGTACTTATGTTTAAATAATCTTTATCCAGACCAACGGTTTTGCCAATTGCATTATTACATTATTGTAATATTACCTGTGTTTTCTATATTAACCCTTAATTGCAAAAGACTGGGGGTATATACATACGTGTATATATATTCTTTTTTTCTCACATTTATAATTCGGGGTGATAGTTGAGTAGGAATATGCAACAATTTTATAGGTGTGGATTCTATTTTATGAAATATGGGGTAGGAAATTATTATCCCACTGCCCATACCCGACAGTAAGTTTTCTTAAGTGGGCAATGGGTAATAATTTACTACATCCAAATTATGATATTGTGTTTCTCACTCAATAATGAGGTTTATTTAACATGATATACAAAACACACATCAGGCTCTATGATTTAAAAAAAACTCCCACGCAACACACGTTCAGTGATCTACATATAACATCTTTGCCGAAAACTGCACCAAAAATATAAAAGTGATTTTGGAATGCTAAAAGTAAGGTTGGTTGGTTGGTTCCTTAGTTTAGGGGCTGCGACAACGCGGTCATGTAGCCCCGTGTACATTGGGTGTGTGTAGAAACTGTCTGATTACCGGTGTTAATTGTGATGGCTGTATTAGTGTGTGTTATTTGTTTTTAATTCATTAAGGACTGCAGACATTGACTTTAAAGTAGTTCCTACTTTTGCCGCCAAACGCCACCGTCAAAAACTACTAGTTCAGAACTTGGCTACTAGACGCCACCGCAGTCGGCTCCTGGTTACGGACGTAGGACCCTTATGAGCGTTGTTTAACTTATAAGTTAATTTAGCTTCACACAGGTGTAATTAGTGGAAGGTTCTTTTACATGCCATAAATCTATGACATGGGCCCACCGGCTTTACTTCCCCTCCGAAGGAAGGCATACTGAGGGATTTTTAACGCCCTTAAAAATCCGACGACTTCGGCCGGATTTGAACCCGCGATCTTGGGCATAGAAGCGTTAAAAGTTAGTATATTCGAATACAATTCAATAATTTCAACATAGTATTGACTAAAAACACAGAAAATTAATCTTAAAAATCTTCTATTCTAATGCAAACACCCTAAACAGGATAATTATTTCCTTTCTAGCTGAAATATATATACTCAAGTGACCAAAACCATTATTAACATTATATTTCAATTATATACCAACTTTTACAAATCTCCTACCTTCAATAAAGACACCTTCTTCTATAAAACGATGCATTGAATTCACTCAACACAACCGAACTGGCGAGCACGAGCATTATGGGGACCACTGGGATATATGCTTCCTACCTTTGGTTTCTGATGACAGTAAACATCAAATTAATGGGTTTTCAATATTTCTGTGCCGCTAGCTTGTGTAATCATGTGAAACTGTTTAAAATGAAAGGGGTGGGAAGATTCTATCCACAACACCGTTCTATAAATACATGGTGGGAAGATATTATCTCAGGACCTATAAAGGGGCCTTGTTCCCACGGCTTGCGGCGAAAAAAATCTTTATTATTATATTAATGAAATAATTTTATATTTACAAAAATACAATTTATCCCCCTTAAAATAACATACACCAGGCAGAGTAGCGCATTGTCCCCTAGCGCCGCTGGCCTGTGGCTTGGCAAGCGTACTCACAGACTTGTAGTCTGTTGTGGCCTGTCGTGCCTTGTCGTATTTTGACCTCAAGCCATTCCCATGGACCGAAAAGACTCGAGGCTTGGTGAATCTCGAGCGGCCACTGGTTTAGAAGAGTCACCAAAGCTAGTAGGCACAGTGTTCAGTGGCTTGTACAATTCTTTAGTTCCAGTCCCAGTTCCCGTACTGTTTTTTAACTTCAATGCCAGCCTCCTGTAAGTCGGCATCGCACTTTCCTTCTTCTTTTTCAGCTCATTTAAGGGGCACAGGGACTGAAATTTTCAAATTCTATATAAACTGAGGTACAGCTTTGAAATTTTATATGGTTATGAATAGTCATATTATAAACCACTGTGGGAAACGTGAGCATTGTAAGTTGATTAGTTCTCCAGATATTAATTATTTTGTACATTTATTGGGCTAATTATTCAAGTTTTATAAAGGTCAGCCGCGTTAAAAAACAAGATAGTGTAACTATAACAATTGCACTATAACAATTGGAAGTAACCTACGGATCCGATTTTGAATTGCATTAATGAGTGTCAAGATTTTTTTTTTCATATCCAAGTTTTTTCTACAAAAAATCGTATTTTTTCCAGTTTGAAAATTTCTTGCAGCCATACCAAAAGTGCAATTTAAAAAAAGATCCGCAGGTTTATAGTCATTGCAAAGAAGATAATAAATTCCCATTTTGAAAGCAATATCATAAGATTTATGACGCGAGTAACATTTTGAATGCCTGAAAAAGTGAATCCGAGAAAACAGCAATTTTCTAAAATGATGCACAATTTACAAGGTTTCAGCTTACCAATGACATTAGGATTGTTCTACAGCATAGGTGACACTCTCCTTCTTCTGTTTTGCAGCCTCCTCCTTCATTTCTGTCAGTTTCACCTTCCGTCGACATGCCTTTCGCTTCTCCAATTATGACTGCGGACTTACATACTTCCTGCGACTGTCACATCTTTCAAGTGTTTGTGCTGTGACATGAGATACTGAAGTTAGTCTTATTCATGATTTCAACTCTGTTGTTGCACTACACCCCATGTTGAATTCTGCTACAGAATTACTAACAGCAATTTCAAGTATCTTCCGTGAAATAATAATCTCTTTGGGCACTTCCTCCAGATAACAGAATGCAGAGACTCATTCTGATTTTCAGTAGCACCACGGATGCATCTGGATAGTAGCTCATCTGATGCCAGCCTTTTATAAACAGGCATAATCTTGACAACTAAGGGTACTTAAAGTTCTACAGCCATTTTATCATGACTCTGTGGTGTTTTACCAGCTGCGATACTTCGATTGTAGAAACACCAAGACTCAGAACCTTCAGGACACTTACTGTGCTGGGGCGTTTAAAAGACACACCGTGCATTTTAAAGCTACGCCAGGGCTTTAAAAATGGCGGAATTAAGATTAAAAAAAACACTGCTATATGATCCGCAGGGGATAGGGGTGTATTAATATGGAAAAAACCGAAAATCGCTTTTTCCACAAATTTCACTAAAATTTCAGTCCCAGTGTCCCTTTCCGTGCAGGTGCGCTGTGTACCTGCATCTGTTGAAAAGGCTGAGACGCCATTACGGCATCAATCGCCCTTGTGTGGGTGTGTTGACAAGCTTTTGAAATGGCATCGCCGATCGCAAATCCCGCCGTCTCGGAGACAAGAGAGAAAACTCCCCTGTAAGATATGCTGCCATTTGGCCACCACTGTAAGGCAAATTGCGTGCTTACTTAGGAGAACTCCGAATGTTTAGGAATGATGAGAGATTTTTCATCATTTTAAATGATCTTGTCGACTTCGTCGTTACGCAGAGGTCTGGC
Source organism: Meconema thalassinum (assembly GCA_946902985.2). Taxonomy (NCBI): domain Eukaryota; kingdom Metazoa; phylum Arthropoda; class Insecta; order Orthoptera; family Tettigoniidae; genus Meconema; species Meconema thalassinum. The sequence continues at coordinate 84,521,261 of OX336392.1, read as the reverse complement.
GTTACGTTACGGTGACGGTACGAAATGTACCGAGAATGAACTGAGGTTGTGACGCCATAGTACGATGTAGTAGCCGAGTACCAGGAAGGCAGTGCGAGAACAGAGTTTCAATAAGGCAGCGCGAGAATAAGCAAGTAGGCAGTGAAGAAACAAAATAGAATCTTGAAACTCTGTTCTCGCACTGCCTTCTTGGTACTCGGCTGCTAGCATTTAATATGATATAAAGTCCAGTCATTTCCGACTGACTATCAGTCTCTTTTTTTTATCATTTTAAATGATTATGTTGACTTCGCTGGGGTCTGGCGTGACATTACGGTGACGGGACGAAATGTACCGAGAATGCACTGAGGTGTGTGACGTCATAGTACTGCTTGAGCTTCCTCGTTTCCCCGCGCGCTCCGGTGAGCGTGACGTCATCCAGCCAGCTACCTCCTTTGACCTTGGTTTGCACTTTTTTTTTGCTAACGCAGCATATGTAGCATTTTAAATGATATAGGCCTAAAGTCTAGTCTTTGAGACTGACTATCGGTATTTTTTAAGCGAAAAAAAATGTTGACAATTTTGAGCCTATCACACGTCCCGGTCCCCTTAAAAACATGTAATTTATTTCAGGTTATTTTTTTCACATATTCCAAAATTGGAATTAATTTGTGTTGACCGACTGAAAGTTACAATATCAATTGTTAATAAGGCAACACTAAAAAAATGGCTTCAAAGCAACAAAGCTAAAGAACGGAGGTTTGTTTGCCCGCGAGGGTGATTAGTCAACGCCACTTGAGAAGCACTTAACAAAAACACAAGAGCAGGATGGGAAGTCCCGAATGCTAGCATTACATTTATTACACACGCAGCTGATAAGATACCTTAGTTTAGAGAGTTAATACTTGTGGTGAAGGACTGTAGGCTGTCGCATACGGTATCTCGTGATGGCTCTTCGCAACATCTTTGATAACAGAGGACTATGGCCTGCCCGGTCCCCCGATTTGTCTGTGTGTGATTTCTACTTGTGAGGTAACCTAAAACAAAAGGTACACCGAAATAATTCACGAACTCTGGAGGCTCACGAGAACGAAATACTCGTATCAGTGAGGATGAATTACAGCGAGTGTACCAAATCTTCCTACGTCGGTGCAACGTGTGTTGGTTGGTTGATTTCTTAGTTTATGGACTGCGACAACGAGGTCATGTAGTCACGTGTAATTTGGGTGTGTGTAGAATTTGTCTGATAACCGGTGTTAATTGTGATGATGTGTGTTATCTGTGACATAATTAGAAAGACTGCAAAATATCAATTTTGCAAGTAGTTCCTACTTTGGTACCAAATGCTACCGTCCACGACACTTAGCAGCGGACTTGGCTACTAGATGTCATTGCAGCCAGCATCTGGCGGCAAATGTTAGAACTTTATTTTATTTTCCGTGTCCAAATCAAATTAGATTTTGCCAGTAAGTAGCAACAGTTATAGCATTAGCATTCGCAGCCAAAAGATCGTATTTTGAACATATGTCCTTCATCAAGGGGCAGATCAGCAGGTGTTCTGGGTCTAGTTACATGCTGCAGTCACAGAACTCATCATTGTTGACGAGCATGTTCCATTTCTTGAGATTGTTCTTGCAGCGTGAAACCTCTGTCCTCAGCCTGTTCTATGATTTCCAAATTCCATATGGCAAGTTGTGACCAGATGCCATTTTTTCTGATAGAGGAATAGTTGGGTCTGTGATCTCTCTTCCATATCTTCACACGGGCAGCTTCTTGTGGGCCTTCGAGGGTTGTTACTCCCCTCAAAAAGCTGTTTCTGGACTTAAGTCTCTGTCGGGATGGTTGTTGGCCGAAAAGTGGATGCCTTGAATCGGCTTCTTGCCGTTTCTTCTCAGATGCTGATGCTACCATTCTTCGGACATGAGGTGGAAAAATTCCAATAAGAGGGTAGATCTTCTAAGACACCCAGATACAATCCTGGAAGTCTCATTCAGAGCTATATCTACCTCTTCGGAATTTGGAGAAGAAAGCCAAACTGGTGCTGCATATTCAGCAGCTGAGAAGCTCAGTCCAAGGGCTGAAGTTCTTAGAGTGGTGGGGTGAGCACACCATGTCCTTCCTGTTAAGCTTCTTAGTATCTTATTTCGTGCAGATACTTTACTTTTGGTGTTCAAGCAATATTGCTTGAAAGACAGAGTTCGATCGAGGGTGACACCAAGATATTTTGGTGTAAAACAATGAAGGATTGTTTCACCTTGCCACTTAATGTTCAGTGTCCTCTTTGCTTCTTTATTTCGCAAGTGGAAAGCACAAACTTGCGATTTGGCTGGATTATTCTTCAAATTATTTCCGTGATAGTATCGACCAAGTTCTTCCAAAGCACAGGACAAAGAATGTTCTACTTCTTCAAAGCTGCGACCTTGCACGGCTACTGCAGTGTCATCTGCGTAGATAAATCGCCTGGTGCCTTCTGTTCTGGTCTGGTCATTGGTGTATACATTGTAAAGCAGTGGTGCTAAGACGCTGCCTTGAGGTAGTCCATTCTTCTGGAGGCACCAACGACTATTTTTCCCAAGGAGAGACAGGTAAAATCTTCTGTTCTCAAGGAAAGTTCTTAGCAGTGAGGTCAGCCTGTAGTCATTTGTCAGTTCATTAATCTTACGAAGTAGTGTGTTATGATTAACAGTACCGTAAGCAGCAGTTTAATCTATGAAGGCTACACCAGTAATGCACTTTTCCTCAAATCCATTCTCTATGTGCTGAGTAAGGTTCAGAATTTGTCCACAACATGACCTGCCTGGTCTAAAGCCTGCCTGTGCAGAAATCAGTTTGCTATCGATAGAATCAGATATTCTATTAAGAATCATTCTCTCCAGCAACTTATAGGTGTGACACAGAAGTGAAACTGGCCGAAAGTTCTTTGGGCTATCAGGAGTCTTCCCAGGTTTTAGGATTGCAACTATGCGAGCTTTTCTCCATACCTTAGGAATCTTCAGCCTGGATGTACAGTTGCTCATCAATGAAAGTAACCATTGCAGTGTTGCTGGTCCAAATTGTTTTATTTGCTCCGCTCTGAGATCATCCAACCCAGCTGCCTTGTTCGATTTCAGACCGTCGATTGCTTTCATAAGTTCTTCCATCGTAAACAGGTTCTTAAGGAAATCAGCCTCTTCTTCAATACACCGTTCAAGTTTCTCTGTATTTGACTTAGATTTTGAAGTCTTTCCATTTAAGATCAGTTGGTGTGCTATCTGATTAGCAGTTACTTGAGTAAAGTTAACAGGCGGGCTAGTTGGATCTCCACTGAGATGTTTAAGAAGACCCCATGCTTGTCTAGTATTCTGTTTCATATCGATATTAGAAACCAAACTATTCCATCTGTCTGCGCGTGTCTGACCGAGAGAAATCATCAGTGCATGCCCAGCTTCCATTGTTTCTCCGGAGAAGGGGTCCATATCGTACAAGTTGCGGTTGTTATCCAAAAGAGATATATTCTGAACAGAAAGACCTGGGATTTATTCTGTTCTACATCCTATGGGTATGTTCTTTCGCGAGACTTTTTGCACTACGGAAATAAAGGTGTCATAGTTTTCTGGTTGTGGTTCCACTTCCCCTATGGCTACATCAAGTTCACAACTGAACTTAGGCCAGTTCGCCTTCTTGAAGTTGAACCTACGTTGGAAAGGTGCATTTTCTGGTTTAACAATTGGTTCGATTCTGCATAGTAAGGGTCGATGCTGTGAGCGGGGAAAGCCTTACCAACAATTTTGGTGCACTGCTCAGCTAATTTATTGGTAATAAAAATTAGATCAGGATTATATCCTCTTCTCCATCGGCCGCTGTTAAACGATGGTGGTTGTTTAGGGTCGTGAACCAGACTGAGTCCATTATTTTCAGACCACTTTTCTAGCTCTGCACCATTTTCATTTGTAGATGTATACCCCCATGTAGTTCCATGACAGTTAAAATCACCAATTATTAAGTTGACGCTACTATATTTGAAATTGATAGGTGCCTTAAACACAAGGCTCTCTTCGGGTGGCTCGTAAACAGATGTTACAGAGAACTGCGCTGTTTGGATAATGAGGATTTCGATGTTGTTTTCCTCAGAAAAAGCAACAGACGTGATATTTAATCCGCTCTTACAGAATATTGCACTACCATAATTATCGTGTGGCCGTTCCAGAATAAGTCTCATACCTTTGATTTTCGGTCTTCGTCCCGATGGTCCTCTATGGGTTTCTTGTACAGCAATGACATCACATTTACATTGACTACACAGATCTGCTAGTAGATATTCTTTCTGGGTGGATAGTCCCTCGATATTTATGGACATAACTACGAGTGCTGACCTTGATAAAGGCCCACTGGCTTTAATTGATTCGGTAGTGAAAGGATCAGTGGTCAGATTATTTTTAATCATTCTGACGTTGCCCAGTGTACGCCCGATTGCTCTTCTGTCACAATCTTCGGGGAGGCTCCTTTCGTGCACCGTTGGAACTAATATAGCGTTATCAAACTAACCTACACATTTTAGTTTCCACAAGTGTAGCTAGTGGAAGGTTCTTTTTCATGCCATAAATCTATGACACGGGACCGCTGGCTTTACCTCCTCTCCGAAGGAAGGCATACTGAGGGATTTTTAACGCCCTTAAAAAATTCGACGACTTCGGCCGGGTTTGAACCCGCGGTCTTGGGCATAGGAGCTGAGCATGCTACCAACTACGCAACCGAAGCCGCCTGCAACGTGTGTCTAGAGAAAGGACAGTATTTCCAGCAACTAGCGGCAAGGATATGAACTGTGCCGGCTACCGAAGCCAGTCGTACTCCCCTGGGGCAATGAGTAAATGAATGACAGATGAAATGAAATGAGAGTGCTGTTGCAATGAAATTGTGACAGGGAAAACCGGAGTACCCGGAGAATAACCTGTCTGCCTCCGCTGTGTCCATTACAAATCTCACATGAAGTGACCCGGATTTGAACCACGGACTGCCGCCTAAGCCACGGAGGCTATGTAAGAAAATATGATTATTAAATACGCTAAAATGTGTAAATGTGTTTAACTGGGAGCGTGATGGCGCAGTGGCTTAGCTTCTCGCCTTTCACCCGGACGGCCGGGGTTCGAATCCCGGTGACAGCGGCGAGGAATTTTCACCTGGAAAATCACGTGGCGTCAGGAAGGGCATCCGGCCTTAAATCCCCGGACAAAACCAAAATGAGCCTGGTTGGCGCCGGCGACCCCAATTAATTGGGAAAAGCCGAAGAAAGCAGAAGAAGAAGAAGAAGTGTAAATGTGTTAAACTAGTTGGGCGCTACGCTGCTACTATCATCAGTGCCTTGCTCAACACATGCATCCAAGGCGACGTTCTATAGGGATGGACCTCACTGTATCTTTAGTTAATTAGTTATTGTTGTTTTAAGGGGCAGAACTACGAGGTCATCTGCCCCTACACTGTATCTTTTAAATACTGTATAATCAAAACGTTCAAGATAACCCAATAGCCTACGCACGTTAGTTTATTGGTAGGATAACCTGATCTTAGGATCAGAAGATAATCTTTCAAACGATTGTCATCATCATTACCACAACTACTGACATACGAAGAATGTGAAGGCTTTTTATGGATGGCTTGTAACGTCTCACATATCTGATATTAGAGTGACAGTGAGCGATGAGCGTTCCCAAGTCACTTCTTAGTGAAACGCACACTTCGCTAAGTGCCTTACAAGCAATGTAAAGTCTGCATTGTGAAAGTGTACCATACTACAGAAACTTTGATGCGATCCGTGATAAGCGAAAACAAAGACGTACGGATGTGATTAGAAAACATTCTTCGGTTTATTTACTTCAATAACCGACAGAAGTGGCTACTCTCGCTAAAGCGCAGCGTTAGGTCATGGGGCCAAGCTCTCTGCTGACTCGGTAGACGTGTGGGTTCGAGCCCCACCGTTGGCCGTCCTTGAAATGGTTTTCCGTGGTTTCCTATTTTCAACACAAGGCAAATGCTGGGACGGAACCTTCTAAGAGGCCACGGCCGCTTCCTTCTACATCCTTGCCCTGTTTCATTCATCTTCGTCCATTCCATCTCTCATCCCGACGCGCAGATCGCCCACGGGCGTCGACTAGAAAGACCTGCAATTGGTCACTCAGGAGGCCACACGACCAAGTAAAAAACTTCAATAAATTCTAATAACACTATTTTCTAATAAAACGAATAACACTACACTAACAAGTAGTTCCGTGACGAGTAGAGAGCCTACTTTTCTTACAATTTGAGGTTAGTTAGTTTGTTATAGAGGTTTTAAAGGGCGGAACTACGAGGTCATCTGCCCCTAAAAATTTGAGATTCGTAGATCCATACCAATGATTTTATACAGAAAATAATGACGAAATTAAGTTGGTAATACTGACATTTCTAATTTGTTCGAAATATATTTGAAATAGTGTAGCCAAAAAGAGCACTACAGTCAGTTTGGAGTAGATTCTCTCCATGGATTATGAGATACTGATAGTCTGCAATAGTTTAATAATATAGAGCATATTTATCGACCAACTGTTGGCAGCATTTGTGGCTCTAATAGATACGCATAGTTATATCTATTACGGTACGCCAAGCGCATACAAAATTTGGTTGAAATCCAGTCGATAGTATACAAGTTACATGCATTTAAAAATTGGTTCTATCAGCAGGCTTAGAATCATGTTGACAACGCTGTAATGCATGGGCTCCTGAAAATTAATTGTAAATGTTATTATCTATGTGTGTGCTAATTTTGAAATAGTTCACATGCATAACCTCTGAGTTATCCAACTTAAAGCTCAAATTTCAGTTGTGATTTTTCAGTAGTTGGTAGCACTGACGTCATTTTAAAATATGACCGTGAGATATTCAGTTATAGACCTTTATTATTACTAAATTTAGCTTTGATAGCTGTAGCCATTTAGGAATTGATACAGGAGGTCACACACACACACACACAGACAGACGGACAGACAGTCACAGATTGCCCGGGTGACTCATAGGACTAATATTTCATAATATTTTTTCAAAATGTAAAAAGTAGGCTAAAAATAATAACTGATGTTATGGTGGCTTTTATATAAAGCACGTAAAGAAATCGAAAACTTATTTCTAAAATCCTAATGTGCCAAAATCAATGTTTTGACACAAAAGTCATGAAAATACAATTCTATGAAGACAAGAAAAAGCAGGATCGTTCTGCTGTGTACCATTCATAAATGTCAATGAAATACGTCTCGAAAGAGCACAGATCGTGATGATTTAGGCAAACAACGTATTTGCCCAGAATGAAGAAAATTGAGGTTCAAATCTCCACTACGGTTTCATTTTGGTCTTATTCAAGGACATAACTGATCAGAGGGAAACGTATTCTCTAAAGTCTGGACGTGTGATGTCACCAGAACAACAGTAAAATGACGAAATCTCAGTAACAGTGGTCCTTACCAATCAAAAACAAGAAGTTCCGTAACGAAATAAAGAGCCTACTTTTCTTAAAATTAAGATTCATGCCAATGATTAATCTACAGTATATGAACCTATCTAGAATAATGACGAAATTAAGTTGGTAATATGGAAATGTTTAATTAGTTCGAAATATACCTGGAATAATGTAGCCAAATAGACCACTACAGTTGGTAGCCCTGGTGACTGAATATATTCTTAGTTCCATCTCTTAAGATACAGAATTTGGTTGAAGTCCAATGGACGTTACATGCAGTTAGACATTGGATTGTCAGCACGCGTAAAAGCATGTTGGCAACAATGTCATGCGTGTGCTGGTCAGAAATAATCTGAAATATTATGATATCGTGTTGTGCCAATTTTGGAAGAAATCCATTTGTTAGTATAGAAGTTACATGTATTTTAAAATTGGACATATCAGCAGGCTCAGAATCATGTTGGCATCACTGACTTATATGAATTACTCCATGCATACCTTCCAAGATATCCAACATGGAGCTCAAATTTCTAGTGCGTTTTTTCAGCAGTTGGTAGCACTGACATAATTTTCAAATATGGGCTTGAGATATTCCGGTGTACATCTTTACCCATACTAAATTTGGTTCCGATTGCTGCAGCCGTTCAGGAGTTGATAGGGGGGGGGGGCACACACACACAGCCAGACAGACAGACACACATTTTCCCGGATCGATCTCATAAGTCTACTTTTTCCTCATTTTTACAAAATTTGAAAAGTAGGCTAATAATGCCGTTTTAGTTGATCAACATTAGTGCACAATTTGGCCAGGTGGGTTAAATGAAACTACCTTAAAGTAGCCTATGATTAATTAATTAATTAATTAATTAATTAATTAATTGCACTCATTACACCGAGGTGGATGATCCGCCTTACTGTTAATCTCACTTAAATTATTTTAGCCTATTTTCATTTATGAAAAAAAAAATAGGCTTATGGGATCACCTTTTGTCAGTGTGTGTGTGTGTGTGTGTGTCTCCCCCTTAGCTACACCTGCATGGATTAGTTGGGGAGGAAGACTGTTTTGATGATGGGATAGTCATTTCTAAGTTTTGTAACATTTAAATAAACAGTTCCTTTTTGGGTGCACAGTGCCTTAATATGTATCAGTAATATTTACCACACTTACTAAGTTTACGGGGTTCAGATTACAACGTTGACGGCTCAGTTTTTCGTGTTCTGACGAATGGTAGTCAGTCCAGAAAGTTTTCATATCACGAGCAATGAATTGATACGGTGTATGTGCTTTGAAAGTTAGCCCGACATTTCCTTGGCGACGCTGAAGTAAGCTCCATTTACTGCATCTTCTCTGCCGACAAATGGTCTCTGTCTACCACGACAAATAGGATTCTTGTCGCAGTCAGTAATAATCAAAAATATAAGTGCTTGCCGGGCTGTGTCTCGTGTGTAGCAGTCAACATGACTCATGTCCTAGTGTCTTCCGCAGCACTCTAGACCAGTGCTGCCACTTCATTTTTATAATCTGTGTAAAGTATTGCTATTCTGTCGGTCAACAATTGGATACGAGCCCAATTAGCTGGGATGGTTAGTGTTATTTTTTTTTTCATCGCTATACCCAGGCTGTTCCAAATCCACGAGTATGAGTATGCGTACACGCGAGTACTCAGCAGAGATGCTCGGAGTAGGGTGGGAGGGACTGGGGGTCATAGCCAACACGTCACTGGGCGAAGGTCATAACACAAGTCCATGCGCTTCCTTGATGTATCCACCGCGAGTGATGGCAGTCCCCCACAGCAGAGCTGAATTGCATGTTGCAGGTTTACTCACGCAAGGCGGCGAGTACTCTGTTGCTCACTGGCGAGCAACTCGGCTAGAACAGCCTGGCTATACCCGTCTGTGGAGCGGTATGGAACTTATGTAGCTAATAATGTTTTTCCCTTCTCCCAAACTATCTTCAAAGCGGCTTCGGTGGCGTAGTTGGTAGTTTGCTGAGCTTCTGTGCCCAAGATCGTGGGTTCAAATCCGGCCGAAGTCGTAGGATTTTTTAAGAGCTTAAAAATCCCTCAGTATGCCTTCCTTCGGAGGGGAAGTAAAGCCGGAAGTCCCATGTCATAGATTTATGGCATGAAGAAGAACCTTCCACTGACTACACTTGTGGAAGCTAAAGTTTGTAGGTTAGTTTGATAACGCTTTTTTAGTTCCAACGTTCACCGCCAGGTGGTGACTGTGATGGCATTTAGTAGCCACATCCGCAGCTAGGTATCGTGGATGGTAGCATTTGGTTGCAAAAGTACGAACTACTTAAAAAAATTAATCGTCTGCAGTCCTTATCTGAATTACTGATAACACACACTAATACAGTCATCACTTATTAACACCGGTTATCAGACAGATTCTACACACACCCAAAGTACACGGGGCTACATGATCGCGTTGTCGCAGCCCCTAAACTGAGGAACCAACCAACCAAACTACGAACTTCAACTGGGCACTGAACTTCTTCCTCCGCTCACGAGTCCATGATTTCTTGGTCTGGTAGTTATTTCCTCAGAGAAATGTTGGTTGTTGATTAATGCTCTGAACTGGAGTCGATTTGTATAGTTTCCTCTGTAATGCCAATTTCTTGAAGGTCTTTATTCTATAAGGTGCGTTCAAAAAGTAACGAGCCGGAGGCATAAATACAGAAACCAGTACTTGTATGTTAGAAGTATTGGTTGGCCCTGACTGTTGAGGCACTTGTCCCACTGTGACACGAGGCGGTGAATGGCTGTCTCATAAAATTCCCTGGGCTGCGATGTGAACCAGTTCCGCACGTATAGCTGGACGTCGGCGTCCGAGGTGAATCGTTGGCCCCGCACAGCCCTTTTAAGGGGCCCAAACATGGCGTAATCACAGGGAGAGAGGTCTGGACTGTATGGAGGGTGGTCGAGAACCTCCCATTTGAATTTCTTCAGGAGTGCTGCGACTGTGTTGGCCGTATGAGGTCGTGCATTGTCGTGGAGCGACCACGGCGGCTATGGCGTTCACTGTCACTCGGCGGTCCTGGGTAATGAGTGCATCAACCAGCTGGACGTTGTCATCGGTAATGCAGGGGTGTGCCCCAGACCTGGCATCATCGGCTAACGACACCCGTCCTTCCCTGAAGCGCTTGTGGCATGCCTTGACCCTTGCAAGGGACATGCAGTGTTCGACTTACACTTGTGACATTCGGCTATGAATGTCCGTTCCCCCTAGGCCTACTCCTTCCACTGTCAAAAACCGAACAACACCTCTTTTCTCTTCGGTTGACACCTCCATGTCACTGTTTGCAATGCGACTGACAGCGTTGGACGATTGATGCATGCTGCTGCTCGCTTTGTATCGTCACGTGACGTGCACTCATGCCCTCTAACGACTAGCTGTGACCTTCCACGCCCTGGTTGGAACCACACCTCGTTACACACGCCACGATTAGCCGATGTCGTCACCGGTTTGCGCATTCCAGCCTCCGGCTCGTTACTTTTTGAATGCACCTTATATTTCACTAAGCAAGTTGTTCTTCATATTCATTGAAAGAGCAAGGCTGATAATCCTTTTGGTGAGCCTGTCATTGTTAATTCTGAAAATATGGCCGTAGAACTTTAATCGCCTTTTCCGGAAAGTGTCAGTGATTTCTTAGCTTGCTGATAGAGCTCCTGTGACTTCTGTTTCCACAAGATTCCTTCTGAGCAGACTGAACTGAATCAAGGATTTTCCTCAATATTTTTCTTTCGTGTTCCTTGACGTTCTTAGTAAAGAATCTGCCTCCAATGATCGCGGTTTCCGAGTCATACAGTGGTTCAGGTTTGATTATTGTCGTGTAATATCTTTATTCTTCTGTTATATCTCTGTTATTGTTATTATAATTAATTTATTTTGCGTTTGCGCATATACACTCTCAGCATATTTGCAGGAATTACATCAACATAATCCCAAATAATCAATGTATCATAAGGACCACGTTCAATAGTGGATTATATTGAGTATCTTCATTCTACTGAACTACGGTACTGTAGATTCAATATAGCATTACCTTTCTATTTCATCTGTTGTCTCATTCTCCATGAACAGCCGAACAATTAATAATAATAATAATAATAATAGTAATAATAATAATAATAATAAAGGGACCAATATCCCAAGTCCGGGTAAAGGAGGAGGGTTGGCTCGAAGCCGTAAAATAATATTCAGCCCAGAACACCAAGAGACACCAGTAAACCACAGCATAACATCAGCTGCCGTATGAACTAACAATCCTTACGATGAGAGTGAATTTTATGGATTATCAGCGATTCACTCGCCCTGGACTCACGCCCACCAGCTAAAATCAACCACGAACTTAGCATGATGGAAGCACAAGCAAAAAAGCAACTACCTCAGGCCAGAGCTAAGAAGAGCGAAGGCGAACCTGGTCATTCGGCTTCTGGGGGACCAGGACGTCATGCCGGGAAGGATCGGAGCTTCCCAAAACTCCTCAAACCTAAGCGAACGCAATTCATTGGTACACTAAACGTACAGACGCTGACAAAAACTGGGAAGCTCAAGTCACTGACGGACACCAGCGACAGATTCGGAATTCTCATACTTGCAGTACAAGAAACACGATTCCGTGATTGTGATCACTTCGACTCCGGTGGATACCGTATCTATAAGGGAAAACCAGAAACTAAGCTAAGAAATAGTAATTTACATGTGTTCGGAACAGCATTCCTTGTGCACAACAGTATCCAGAACTCAGTGATAGACTTCACATCACCTTCGAATCGTCTCTCTCTACTCACAGTTAAATGCGCCAATAAGGCCTATACATTGATAAACTCACATGCTCCAGTTAACAATGATCCTGACAAAAACAAAGTTGAGAAGTTCTGGTCTCAACTTGAACGGACACTTACTAAGATTCCTCAACACCACATTAAGATCCTCCTCGGAGATTTCAATGCGCAAATTGGCAGAGAACGGGAACACAGACATATCATTGGGAATTTCTCGGCACACAAAAAGACGAATGCGAATGGGCTTCGCCTAATCAACATATGTGGAATGGCCAACCTACAACTAATGTCCACACATTTCAAGAAACCACCACGAAAAATGACTACATGGAAATCTCCCATAAACCACATCGGGGAGTATCAAATAGATCATGTAGCAATAACCAGACAATTCTTTCCAGAAATCATGAACGTGAGGGTACGCAAAGGTTACGTAGAGTCCGACCATCATCTCTCGCAGATCAAAGTCCGCTTCATACCCAATCGTAAAAAGCGTCCAATTCCAAACTCCCACGCATAGATCCGGAACACCTAAAAGAACACGCACAGGAGTTTACACAATCATTACAGACTAACACGGAAACATGGGATGAACTTCTCAAGGCCATCCAAGAATCAACAAGAAAACTCGGCAAACCACCAAGGAAACGAAAACACAGATGGTGGAGCATAGACTGTGATAAAGCCCTAGAGTCCCGAATCCGAGCCTGGAAGACATGGAATAGCAACCGAACACCAGAACATTGGCAGAACTTTTTAGAAACGCAGAAGCAAACATCCAAAACAATCAGCCGAGTTAAACGCATGTACCACCTCAAACGATTGGAAGAAATCGATAATGACTTTAAGAGGAACAACACACGAAATTTCCACAGGACATTTAGGGAAGAACTGACGAACTACAAGCCGCCCAGTCTTTGTTTTCGCCGCCCTGATGGCACACTTGAGACAAACACAAAGACCAATTGTGATATTCTGAAACAGTTCTTCGAGGAGCTTCACAATTGTGAACCACCTGCAGAGAATCTCCAACTCCACTTTACTGCCCCAAACCAGGACTCAGTACTACCAACATATGATGAGATACAAAACATCATATTACATCTCAAAAACAACAAGGCACCAGGAGAAGACGGTGTAATCGCCGAAGTGCTCAAGATTGGAGGTGAACTCTTGACTGAAAGACTGCAAAACATCATTGCTAATATATGGGAGAGTGACACCATACCGGTTGATTGGAAAACTGCCTTGATTCACCCACTACACAAAAAGGGCGACAAGACAGATCCGAATAATTACCGAGGCATTTCACTCCTGCCAATCGCCTACAAGGTACTCTCACGTGCCCTCCTCACCAGATTGGAGCAACAGACAGAGCACATGATCGGTGAATATCAGGCGGGATTTCGACCGCGTCGATCGTGTGCAGAACAGATCTGGAACCTCAAGATGGTACTCCAACATCGCCAGTCGAATCGCACAGTTGTCACCTTCGTAGATTTTAAGAAAGCATATGATTCAATCGACCGCGCAACTCTGTTTAATATACTTCGTGAATATGGTGTGGACAACAAAACAACTACATTAATCCAACAGACCTTGACAGATACAACTTCTAAAGTTAAATTTATGGGTGAAGTGTCCAAATCTTTTCACATTAGAACAGGCGTAAGACAGGGTGATGGGTTGTCCCCACTCCTATTCAACCTGGTACTAGATAAGATCATCAGAACATGGGAGAAAGAAATACCTGGAATAAGTATGGGAACAAAAGAACAACGAATCAACATAAAATGCTTCGCCTTTGCTGACGACCTAGCAATAATTACCCGGACTCCAGAAGAAGCCAGACATGCCATCGAGAAGCTTCATGAGATATCAATCAGAACCGGCCTCCATATCTCTTACGAGAAAACACAGTGCATGGATTCCAAGAGCACAAACCTGGCATCAATTACAACCAAATATGGCGACATCACACAAGTTAAGCACTTCAAGTACCTAGGTGAAATTATCGGGAACACTGGTAACGAAAGAATGGCTAACAAAACACGTGCAGAAAAATTACGCGAAGCTTACACAATCACTTGGAATATTTACAACAAGAAATCACTTTCCACTAAAACCAAACTCCATCACTACCACACAGTTATCCTCCCAGAGGCACTCTATGCGATTGAGACGTCATCGTTAACCATCAACATCAAATACATTGAGAAGATAGAACGACAAATACTGAGAAAAATCTTTGGACCAAAGCTTCAGGACGGTATCTGGATGAGGAAAAGCTCAGACGAACTGTATTCACGGACTGAACGATTCGCCTCACTCGCACGTAAAAGACGCATGAAATTCTACGGACATATATCTCGAATGGACAACTCCCGACTGACCAAGAAAATCTTCCTCATAGTCAATGGAAACCGAAAAACCAAAGTACGCTGGCTAGCAGACACCCAAAAGGACCTCAGTGAAATCAATATTGACCCACTGACAACGACGCGGACTGCATATAGACAAAAAGTAAATTCGTATAAGTTTCCACCCAAGATCCCTACGGGACAGAATTTGAAACTTAAAGCTGCATGGACACAAGAAAGAAGACAGGCACATAGCGAAAGGATGAGGAAGTTCTGGGAAGATAAGAAGAACAAGAAGACCAATGTTAACTAATGGTTCTACGTGCTCCTTAGAGGGCCAAACGAATTATATATATATATATATATATAAAGGGACCAATAAAAATTATTTCAATTTTGTGGGTTGGCAATATTCGGTTATTATTACCTATTGTCACCTAGCTAACTGCATTAGTATGTAGGGTCGTAAAACCCTTAATATGTATTACTAATATTATACCGACAGTAGTGGCTACGCTGGCTAAAGCCCAGCATTAGGCCATGGGGCCAAGCTCTCTGCTGACTCGGTAGACGCGTGGGTTCGAGCCCCACCGTCGGCCGTCCTTGAAATGGTTTTCCGTGGTTTCCCATTTTCAACACCAGGCAAATGCTGGGATGGTACCTTCTGACAGGCCACGGCCGTTTCCCTCCACATCCTTGCCCAGTTTCGTTCATCTTCATCCATTCCATCTCTCATCCCGACGCGCACGGGCGTCGACTAGAAAGACCTGCACTCGGCCTACCAGGAGGCCACACGACAAAAAAACTATTATTATTATTATTATTATTATTATTATTAACTTATAGGGAGAGTTTGTACCTTGGAACAGTTGCATTATCTTTGATCTTAGAAAACATTCTTTGGAATAGCTGTGTTGAGTTCATTACTTTGCCACCCTAGGCAGCACTGTTTGTCTGGTGGCATACATTGTGGCTTCAGTTCCAAGTTATTTAAGTATAAAACATTTTGGTACTTGAAAGTATTTTTAAAGTGATTTCAAATCGGCATATACGTAGTTCTCGCAGGTAAAAGAGATTCCTTCATTTTTTACACTAGGTTAGTATGTAAATGGGCTAACTTATACAGGTTACATTTTTATTCTACCTAACTTGTAAAAAGAAATGCATGTTTTTCTCTGAAATGGCTACATCATGTACCTTGGAACACACATACCTATTGTACATTACAAGGTACACTATGTTCTCCTAACTGCTATTTTGAAACATTATCTTGTTCTTATTCTGTATTGCCCTGAATCTGACTCAGTATTAATAGATATGGACCCAATAATTTGAAGTAGACCACATAGTATGGGCTATTCATAAGGTAAAATACATGAATATGAAAAATGTTGTTCTGAGTATTAAATTCTGTTTTTAAAGAGACAGGGTAACACTAAAAACTTCATCTTTGACAAGGATACACTATATGATGTTCCCAAGGAAGACGTCATAATGAAATTGCGCTGTTGCTATATTATGAAGAAAAACTGATAACAGAACTAGTTTAATCCGATTCTTTATATTGTCATATTAATAGTCATTCGCATCAAATCGTTAAGTCATTTTAGGGACTGTAATGAGAGAATAATTTTGTGTCCAGTGACAGAACATGTTTAAAATTATGTATACATGTACAGATGAATAACCATGTCATTCCTTGCAAAGAATATAATATTTTTGTCATATTCAGCCATTCTGTCATAATTGTTAACCTTGTTCCAAGGTACATGACACTGTTGTACCTTGGAACATGTTGCAGAGTTCAACAAAATGTTTAAAAAAACTAAAATGTGACACTGAACACAATGCAAACTGCAGTAAAATAAGTGGAAAGGCCTATATTAATGAGGAATAATATGTAGGATTCACGAAATTCAAACAAAAATAAAATAAAAATTAAAATGCCAAAACTGTTCCAAGGTACAACACTCTCCCTACCGTCTACGGTGGCAGAGAGCGGTAAGACAGTAACTCGTGCCTTTCTGGCATCGAGAGCGTGGGTTCGAATCCCACCTTGGCTGTCCAGAAAATGGTCCTGAAAATGGTTTCCCATTTTCACCACCAGGCAAATGCTGGAACGGTTCCTTTCAACAGTACTGACTCTTCCATAATTAGACCCAAGTTAGCGGTCGCCTGGCTGATCGGCCTGTTACCATCCTCAGTTGTATCAGCTGCCAAACTGTGTTCAGCTCTCAGACACCGTCCTTACGACGGTAAAGGAATGATCCCTCGCAATGCCCGTGGGTGATGCTAGGCTAGGATATTAAGCCACTACATTTATTATTATTACTATGATTATTATTATTGACCGACAGCGGTAGCTGCGCTACGCTTGCTGACGCGCAGTGATAGGCCTGCGCCAAACTATCTGCGGACTCGGTAGACGTGGGTTCGAGCCCCACTGTCGACCGTCCTTGAAAAGGTTTTCCGTGGTTTCCTATTTTCAACTCCAAGCCAATGCTGGTACAGTACTTTCTAACAGGCCACGGCCGCTCCCTTCCACATCCTTGCCCAATTTCATTCATCTTCATACATGTCATCTCTCATTAACTCCTCTGATGAGGTTGGTGTCACGAAGGGCATCCGGCGGCAAAAATCATCCGCCACATAGAATTTCGTCGCATCTCATCCCCGACCCCGTTGGAAACGGGAGTAATAAGAGCTAGACATACAATACACATTATTATTATTATTATTATTATTATTATTATTATTATTATTATTATTATTATTATTATTATTATTTTATAATCGTTTCGGTCGTCTATGGACCACGTTATTTCAACTGCCTTTTCCCTCGTTCTTTCACATTGGCCCAGTATTCGCGCATTCTTCTTCGGGTGAGCTTCCTTCCGTTCTTCTGTCCACTTCTTGCCGGTTTTCAATATAGGTCTTGGCTGAAAACTCCGTATTTCCCCAAGTTTCTTCTTCAAAGAGTCACGTTCCAAGATGTCCTCATGTGATATCCCCAGTTCTTGTAGCTATTTTTCCACCTCTGTAAACCAGATCCCATTGGTTTTCTTTCCCACAAAGTAGGCACAGATTCGATTATTATTATTATTATTATTATTATTATTATTATTATTATTATTTATTTTATTTTATTTTACACGTTACAGGCCTATTAGACCACGCGAAGCAATCATGACTTTTTGTTCTTCCTGTCTTTCCAGTACTCTTTCATTCGTGCACTAAAGGCCCTCTTCCTTTCTTCGGTCCACTTTGGTCTTTGGGCTGTAGGTGCAGCTCTCTCTGACAACACTTCCCACTTGTATACTTTGTGTCTAAATACGCTTTTGTCTATGACGTCTTCTGGGTCGACTTGTGCTTTTACTAGATCAATTTTGACTTGCATCATCCAGGGTGTAGTAATCTTGAGCCGCTGTATGTATCTAAGAATTTTGTTGGTGAGTCTAGTTTGTGGGAGTCTGCTGATGTGGCCATAAAATTTTAGTCGCCTCTTTCTGATGTCTGCTGCGAGGTTGGACAATTTCTCTGTGGTGTCTCTGGAGTGAAGCCTGTATCCTTCATCTGTGTGCTTTGGTCCAATTATTTTCCTTATTATTTTTCTTTCCTCTGTGAGGATTTTTTCCAAGTCGCCCTTAGTGTGTAACGTCAACGTCTCACTAGCATAAAGCACCTCAGGTTTAATAACCGTGTTGTAATGACGAAGTTTAGTGAATGTGGACAGACATTTTTTGTTGTAGACACTCTGTGTCTTGTATAAGGCTCTCTTCATTTTCATTAACCTAGTGTTCTGCGCGATTTTCTCTTTTCCCGTCGGTTCAAGCACTTCACCTAGGTATTTAAAGTGAGCGACTCTATTGATCTTGCCATATTTCGTGTTTAAATTCTGTATGTCGAATTTCGTACAGAAAAACTCTGTCTTTTGGAACGAGATCTGTAGTCCTACTTTTTCGGCGCACTCTTGGAGTACTTCTATCTGTCTGATTGATGTGGTTTCGTTATCTGAGAGTAGAGCCAGATCATCCGCGAAGGCTAGACATCCAACCTCCAGTTCGTCCTTTGGTCGTCCTAGTCGCACTGGCCTCCAGTAACCTTGAAGTCTCAGCTCTTTCTCCCATTCCTTGATAACTTTGTTCAGCACTAGGTTGAAGAGAAGCGGAGAGAGCCCGTCACCTTGGCGAACACCTGTATTGATCTGAAATGGTTCTGAGATTTCCCCCATGAATTTCACTTTTGATGTCGTGTCTGTCAGTGTCTGTTTGATCAATCGCAAGGTCTTGCTATCCAAACCTTGCTCGTGCAAGATGTTGAACAATGACTGACGGTCAATGGAGTCATATGCCTTCTTGAAGTCAACGAAGGTACATATAACTGGAGTATTCCTGAGGGCTTTGATTTTCAATATACTTTTTAGGTTGAAGATTTGTTCCGCGCAGGAGCGACCAGGACGAAATCCCGCCTGGTACTCGCCAATCTTGTGTTCCAGCTGGTCCCGAGCCCTTTGGAGTAGGCACGCTGAGAGGATCTTGTACGTAACTTGTAATAGTGAAATGCCCCTGTAATTGTTTACGTCAGAGTGGTCGCCTTTTTTGTGTAACGGGTGGATCAATGCACATTTCCACTCATCTGGTAGCTTTTCTGATGTCCAGATGTCAGTGATAATCTGTGTGAGTTCCCTGAGTGAATGTGGCCCTAGGTTTTTCAGTAGTTCGGCCACTATGCCGTCTTCACCAGATGTCCTGTTGTTCTTAAGTTTGATGATGTGCCTGTGAACTTCCTCTTGTGTCGGAGGTAATGAGTCTGCTTTCTTGACTGTAGGTTCTTCCTCTGAGAATCTCTCTATTGGTTCTGGACAGTTGAGAAGATCAGAGAAGTATTGTGCCATCACCTTGCAATTCTCCTTATTCGTTAGTGCTAATTTTCCATCACATTTTCTGAAGCAAAGGTTTGGTGGTGTGTACCCTCTGATGTGTCCTGCAAACGTTCTGTAGAAGTCCCTTACGTTGTAGGTACGGAAGTTGTCCTCAATGGAGTCCAACTGTTCCTTCAGGTATCTCCTCTTGGATTGTCTGATAATTTTTGCGGTTGCTTTTCGTGTTTCATGGAAATTCTGTAAATTTTCTGGGGATTTTTTACTGTTGTATTTCTGATATGCCAATTTCCTGGTAATGAGTGCATTCTCACAATCAACATCCCACCAAGGATGTTTGGAATTCTTCTTCAAGGGAATGAGAGCTTGTGCTGTTTCTATGATTTTTCGGTGGAAATTTTGCCAGTCATTGGCATGTTCTTTTTCCCAGGCTTCCTTCACTCCAGAGTCTGCGATCTTTTTTGTGTCAAATTTTGGTAGGGGGGGTTTCTTACAGAAAGTTCTCTTTGGGGTGAACTTGACCTTGACGCGGGTTAGGTAATGGTCAGAGTCAATGTTGGCTCCTCTACGTACCTGTACATCATGAATCTCCTTCTGTACTGGATATGAGATTGCCACATGGTCGATTTGGAACTCACCTAACTGCTGGACTGGAGAACGCCAGGTTTTCTGTTTTCTAGGGTGTTTTCTAAGAGATGTTGACATGAGCTTGAGGTTATTCTGCTGGCAGAGTTCTATGAGTCGTGTGCCATTTTTATTTGTGAATTTATGTGCAGGATAGTTTCCGACTGTTTTCCTGTACATCTTTTCTCTACCGATCTGTGCATTGAAGTCGCCCATGAGGAGTTTGACGTCATTCCTGGGGACTTTGGACATCACTGTGTCAAGGGTCGACCAGAATTTTTCTGCGGACTGTGGATCGCTCTTGTTACTTTGGTTAGTGGGGGCGTGTGCGTTGATCAGTGTGTATTTTTTGTTGGCGCACCGGAAGCGCATGCTCATCAATCTGTTGTTTACTGGAGTAACTTCTTCTAAGGATTCTACTATGGTCTTGTGGACCATGAAGGCCATCCCCAGAAGTGGAGCGCCTTTGGCAACGCGCCTATCAGTTTTGCTCTTGAACAAGCGATAATTGCCGTAGTCCATGGTGTCTTCATCTGTGATATTATTATTATTATTATTATTATTATTATTATTATCTATAATACGCTAGGTGTATGTTTCACAAAACTCAAGCTCCTAAACCAGAGGGAGTTAGAAGGTGTGGTGTGTACCAAATTCTTCCAAATCGTCTCAATAGTACAGGGAAAATCTTGCACTTCTTAAAAAGTCAACGGAAATATATTTATTTGTTTATAAAGTGGTTTTAAACAAGAACAAGATGGTAGCCCCTGCCTGAAGTGTGTCGCGCCCAGCCCGCATAGCAATAGCGCCAGGCGGGTAGTCTGTACACATGGGGCACATACAACATTTATTTTAAAAGTGCCTTTTAAACAAATAAACATTTATCTAGAAGCCCGCATAACAGTAAAGCCAGGCGGGTGGTTTATACACATGCGAGAGTTCTCGCACGGGTCCGCTATTTATTATTATTATTATCGTTAGTGGTTGTCCTTAGTGAAGAAGTGAGTTCCAGGGCAAACGTGATCTGTTCCACCGAGACATTATATCTCATGCGGTAGTCAGTTCGACCCAGACTACGTAATATATTGGCTGCTGCCCATCCGATCCCCGACCACTTGCTCCCATGACAGATGGCAAACGACTCGGGAGTGTAATGTGAGAAGATTCATCTCCCTGAGTGGAAAGTAGCACTTGCTCGTCTATGTAGCAATCTCAAGTTTGTACCTTGAATCATTTCAGTCTGATGTACTTTACGTCCTGGCTTCGGTGGCGTAGTTGGTAGCATACTCAGCTTCTATGCCCAAGGTCACGGGTTCAAACCCGGCCGAAGTCATCGGATTTTTAAGAGCGTTAAAAATCCCTCAGTATGCCTTCCTTCGGAGGGGAAGTAAAGCCGTTGGGCCCATGTCATAGATTTAAGGCATGTAAAAGAACCTTCCACTAACTACAATTGTGTGAAGCTAAGTTTGTAGGTAATATTTGATTAACGCTCTATTAAGTTCCAAAGTTCGCCGAAAGGGGCTGGTTGTGGTGGCATCTAGTAGCCAAGTTTGCAGCTAAGTGTCGATAACGGTACCATTTGGTGGCAAAAGTAGGAACTACTTGGAATTGATCATCTGCAGTCCTTACCTGAATTACAGATAACACACACTAATACAGCCATCACAATTATCACAGTTTATCAGACAGATTCTACACACGCCCAAAGTATACGGGGCTAGATGACCACGTTGTCGCAGCTCCTAAAATCTGACGAACCAACCATCCAAGCAACACCCCGTACTTTACGTCCACGTCCCATAGCAAGTTTAATAGCACCTCGTCGTGTGGTGGCTAGCACTGTTTGCTGTTTCCCTGGAGGTTCGGGTTCGATTCCCGGCTCTGCCAAGAAATTTACTTCCGGTTTGTGGACTGTAACGGACTGCATTTAGCCTTGTAGTGCAAAATACTGAGAAGAGATAGTTTCGATTGCAGCCTCAGCCATCTTGGAAGTGGTTTTCCACTTCCACTCGAGGCAAAAACTGGGATGGTTCCTAACTGAACGCCACGGCCGCCTTCTCCCCAATCCTCAACAGAATGACAAAACATGCACACACACTAGTTCTGCCATAACATTAACACTCCCACGCAAGCACCCCGTGACGCTACAACCCATGATTGACCTAGGCCTACCAAGCGACCGCTGCCCTGATATATGGCTGCAGATTATGGGGTGACGCGTGATCAGTGCGTCGGTTCCTCTCGATCGTTAATGTTGGTCTCTGTGATCGAGGCGCTGTCTCACTGTCAAATTGCTAATTAATTGTCCTCACGAGGCTGACTGCACAAATAGAAGACAGCCATGTTGAGAATTTCACTATGCAGTCAGGAGAATCAGAAACACGGGAAGTGTCTCAAATCCCTGCCAAATTCAAGATGCTTTACAAATTAAGACAGTAACCGTATCACTGCCCTTACTTCACAATCGGTGGGCTCATTAATTGCCTTAAACATTGTGAACTGACACTATCAACAGCACAAAGCAACAGTAACAACGCTACTGGCGGCTTTTGCCGCGCAAGGCAAGCCAGGAGTCGGCGCGCATGCGTGTTTTGCACTATGCGCCGCTTTCAAATATTTACGGCGAATCGGACCTTACTTTTGTAATTACCCTCGTAATTTAAGAAGTAGTTATTTTATGGAGAGTTAAGAAGTGAATTTAGTGACTTCTGTTTTGGTAAAGATGGCGGCCATATAAAGTATGACACTGAGGTGCCCTTTGCTATTTAATGCACAAAACGGCCCACAAGCCCGAAAAACTTGTACTTAATATGGTGTATGTTTCACAGAACTCCAGCTCTTAAACAAGAGGGCATTGAAAGGTGCAGGTTGTACCAAAACCCTCCAAACGGTATCACTAGTACAGGAAAAAAAATTGCATTTCTCCGAAAGTCAACGGAAATATATGTATTTGTTCATAAAGTGTGTTTAAACAAATAAATAAGAGGTCTGGGTTGGATTCCTGGCTCTGCCAAGAAATCTAATTCCATTGCTATTGTGCCCGCTGGCCGAAGGTTTCGGGGAGCCACCGGTTTCAAATGACCCTCCCGAGACCCTCTTCCAGTTAACACACAAGTATAGGGGACGACACATTCATAAGCTGGTGTAGCACAAAGTCTGCACTCGGGGGTATCGGGAATTGGTGAGGTTCGATCTTTAACCAGCTCTGAGGAATGCATCAATAACAAAACTAAGCAAGAAAGAGAGGTCAGTTTTATGTTAAAATCACGAATAAATTTTATACAGAATAGATCCCTAGCCTAGCATGAGAGTTTCAAACGGCTAGTCCGATACTATTCTGCCCTGAAAGAAAATATAAAAAAAAGTCCTAAACAAGATCTAAATTACTCTCATGGTCCTAATACAAAATTCGACTAAGAACGAACAAGCTAAGAGAGTGGCACGTAAGATCAGCCCTAAGCAATTACATCGAAAATGACTACGGGAGGATCATACATCAAAAGAATCTACAGCAAAGCAAGACATTTACTTGTTTACAAATACTAGAACATTTACATTTAATAGCAAGGAGAAAATTTATTCTACGCTATGATGGTGCCATCTATAACATTTATCTTTAAATTACGGGTTTAGCTAGTCCTAAATATCATTAATTAATAAACGAGACGCGTTTATTACAAAGAAAATCAAGCTATGTGCACAACTTTGCTGGAAAAAAAAGAGCTATGCTAATACAACACAAATGCATACAATAATTCAGCACTCCCATGGTTGTGCAATTGGCACTGCCTGCTTACTCGATTTGTTACTGTTTGTAACAAATGGTCATAGTTTCAAAGTGTTAAGAAAGTAGGAAAAATAGGAAAGCCTGCAAATGCGATGGTAATTAAACAATTACATCGACTCATATTGCTACCAATCTGATGTGTGTGCTACAGTTATCACATCATCAATTGGTTGTCGACTATTCATGTGAAAGTGTATCAAAATGTATCTAAAATGGTTTAGCAATAACTAAGTGCTTAACATTTGGTCCAGAAAATATATTATTTTTAGTATTTATTATCTTATTTAGGTTCAGGGGGAATTATGAGATTTGTTTAGTTTTACAAAATCGTATGTTTGATTATTAAAGCTTCACACAATTATTTATTCCTCACTGTATAGTTGTTCAGTTTATGGACCTTTAAATAGCGTTCAGTGTACTCAGGTAACGTGTGTATCCAACTTAAGCAACATAACTCAATATTTTACGAGTTTACTAGACACCCTGTGTCTTCACCAATACTTCATCATTATTAGACATCCTGTGTCTCCACCAATTACTTCATTCTTATTACGGATTCATCAATCCAGGCGCCCTCGGTTAGGTACGACTGCAAATAGTTCATTACCACCGGTATAACCACAATAACAATGTCGTAGGTATTAATCCGCCATCACGACTCATATAATACTCTAATAATGTTAATTACAATAAGTGTGGATTCCTAAATTATACACGTTTTAAATGCTGGTCATAAAGGTTATGTGTACAGAAAACACATCCTGACAACGCTTTGAATTAACATGAAGGCTTCTGATACAAGCTAAAGTGTGTGATTGTGCATTTATAAAATTGCCTCTTCCCTGAATGTGGTCGAACCTATGTTCTTTTGGTTACATAATATTGTATCTCTCATGGCCTGTCTGGCTTCTTGTAAAGAAATAAACCTGTTTCCATGTATTGATCTGGCCAAACAAATGAATAACGGGACTGCATTCCGATGTTATAATATTAGGAATGTCACAGCCTTCTGAATAAATAAATAATGCACTGCCTAAAATTGAGTGTGCTGTGGACTGGCTCGGCTTGTAACCTTGGCCTTGATTTAACATCTGCCAAACTAGTTTCTTTGTCATCAGTTTGACAAAATAAAAGTTGATAATAACTGTTTGAAATGATACGAAATGGACATTACAAAATACTGCCTTCCTGGAGTTTATAAATGTTTAATAAAACTATTACTTTCCACACGCGTTCTTATAATAGCTACCTGCGTTGTGCACTTAAAGAAATGAAGCCAAATTAAATTAAATCTACTGTTTCCAACTCATTACAATACGCTACTAATACATGATCTGACTTACATGCAGCAACCCTTGGTTCGAGACCCGCCATAAGCTGTTATAAGCGGTCTCTTACATGGGATTAGATCATCTCCTCAATGTATCCGGTCATCTTCCGCTGCCAATTCCCCACGCATGATTTAGAAATCGATTGCCATAGCGTGGTTGGGGTTATATTCGAAGATCTGATGTTTTAGCAGGGTCATAATGTTAGCGTTGGTGATAGTATTACACATATTTAAAGAAAACTTGCACTCACTGATGCTAATGTGTGGTAATAAATTGCCCATTTTCACTCCGCCACTGGCGTTAACCTGTCGCTCGTTCGACACTCACACGTGACTTTTTCATTAATATTTACATAAAATATTAAACCAAAAATTACTATAAATCCGGCAAACAAAAAAAAACTTGTAAATTTTATACAATTTATCAATTTCACAGATTATACTCTGGGAGCTGCCTGAATAGGATTGACATTTGGCCGGATGTTTCACGTCAGTCATCACCTCTCTGCCTCTTGACCAATCCATGATCGCATAGTTGATGTCATAATTCTCTGCGTTGCAATATCACAGCCCACGTGCGTCAGTGCATGGTTAGCTGGGTCTCTGACTTGTACAGTGTGAACGCTTGTTATTCTAACCGTGTGTTAATGATAATAATAGTGCTTTAATAATTGTTTGTGTAGTACTGTAGAGTAGAACAGCAGTAGTTAAAAGTAATTAGAAACTTATATTTGTAACTTGATTCAGTTTTCATTGGCATTAACAGTCTATTTTCTTATTATATTTTACTATGTCGGAGGCGGGTAATTTGGCTAAGGGAAAGGGTAAACTGTAAACCACTGGGCGAGGAATCGTTCTGCGAGGTCAGTCCCGTGAATTGGTATGTACTTTACGGGAATATTTCGAGGAGAGAAATAACGGCGGTCCTTTAGTGCCCTTTAGTAAAGTTATCGAGAGAACTTCTGATGCCCTAAACATCAATAAAAATACAGTAGTGAATATCTGCAAGGAGAGATTCCAGCTCGAGGAAAGTAAAAATAAATGTGTCAAACTCCAATAACTACCTACCTGAACCTTCGTTTAAAATGACTAGTTGGAAATAAATCTACGGATACACCTGCAACGAGAATTTCCAGTAATGTCAGTCTTAGTGGGTCACCCATCATCTAGCTACCAGTTGGAAGGTCCTTGATGCTATCCTTCAAATGGTAAGTTTCCTTTTTTTAAATCTCTGAACTGACAGTTCACTGTGTGTGTGTTTTTTTTTAAACATGATTTTGCTTTGAGTAACAAATTCCTCTCTCCAAAGTTAAGGCGTAGCTTGAGACGTTAAGCTAAGTAGCCGACTTGATGAATGTTAATGATGCCATAATGAAAACTAACAAGATTACTGTCAGCGTTATGACTGGTGCGTATAGCAATAATGGTAGTGAGAGCTGATGAAATGCCGAGACCTTCTACTCGAAAATACGGTACTTAATAAGCTGTAAGAAAAACACGTTGAAAGCATGTGAATAAATATTTCTCGGGTTTAAGTGCAAACCTGGCCTAACTATTTCGTTCGCAATATAAGAGCAAAATCCTCTTTTAAGCCTGAAGCAGTAGATTGTCACAGAAAAAAAAATGCAGGCTAACATTATTGTAAGTTATCGAACTCATCGTTTTCCAATAGCCGTTACTATTATCGCAAAAAATAAGGAGATATTGTATATTCTACATCTGTAGCAACTATTCTAGATTCTAAATAATTCTGTAGCTTATCACTGAAATAATATTATTAAATATATTATAGCGAGTTGAATGTACTGCAGTAACTCATTTGCCCACGCGCGCGCGGTAGGAGCGAGCAGTTTGGCAACCTCGTTCTCAGACCACATGGCGAGGCGATAACTGTCAATCCCTTTCTGGTAGCTCACAGAGTATATATTGCACTGAGGTTTGACCATGCGGTCGTATAGTTTGCTTTACACACGTCCATCATTTCACCTTGTGAATAAAAACTATTTCACAGTTTATTTATTAATAAACGTCTCCAATCATTAGATTGTCAAATAATGCTCTGATGGTTGTCCATTAGACAAATACACACTGATTTTCCGTGGCACATGATTTCCCTTTACGGGCGTACTTTTACTTGTGCTCCAACATGCACATCGATGTTGCTTCATCCAATGACAAATAAGAACTGGTGTTACTAAATATGGCGTGCTCTTAGGATATGAGTTAGCCGCGTAAACTGACAGTTTCGTTGATCTGCGAAGTATGCTGTATTTTAAATAAGCAGAATTACTTTGTTTAAATTATAGTTGATTTATGGAATGTTTAAAGTGCATAAAAATATTATTATAAGCGATTTTGCTTCAGCTTCTTCCTACCGCTCACAGGGTATGTTCAGTTACTCTTCAGCATGGATCTTGGTCTTTGTTAGCTGTGCAAATATGCGTCAACCATGCGTCAACATGCGTCAACGGGCGCAGAATCATGGAATTAAATGAGCTGCGGAATCAGATGAGTTTCTCCATACAGTGCACATAAATGAATCGCCCACAGCCAATGGAATTCAATATCTTCCTCGTTGTTGGCTTCGCTAAGATGTACGGAAGCCTTGGGGGTAATACTTTGAAGGATACTTATTGTTAGCTGTGTGTAATGTACTTTGTCGCCTTTTGTGCATAATAGAACAACGATATCTATTTACACATTTCCGATCCTCTTTACTTTTAGAGAGGGTGCACACTGGAAACTTACTGTCTTAAGACTCATTAGTGTTAATGACATGGGTACGTATCTGTAATGGTATTGCGCACACTGTGAGACATGACAGGTAGGAAACAAATCTGTTAGCGCTTAGGGGGGAGAATATATTCCCACCACACATTTTGTGTGCAGACTGCCTGACTGGAATCTCACTCCCGATGAACTCGCATAGAATTTCACTTGGAGTGTCGCAGACACTTCGTGTTCAATTAACATTTTCTGTTATTGCTTATGTGGCTTCATTCTTCCCGTGTGTGCCTTCTTGCGTAGTGGCTAACATTCGATTCCCGATTCTGCCAAGAAATTTAATTCTGGTCTGAAGGTAGAGCCTGGTTATCCGCCCCCGCTCCGCATCCGCATGACTATTATCCACATCCGCCTCGCATCCGCATGACTATTATCCACATCCGCACGACTGTTATCCACATCCGCCCCGCATCCGCACGACTGTTATCCACATACGCTCCACATCCGCACGACTGTTATCCACATCCGCACCACATCCACACGACTGTTATCCACACCCGCCCCACATCCGCACGACTGTTATCCACATCCTCACGACTGTTATCCACATCCGCACGACTGTTATCCACATCCGCCCCACATCCGCACGACTGTTATCCACCGCCACCCCGCATCCGCACGACTGTTATCCACCGCCACCCCGCTTCCGCACGACTGTTATCCACATCCGCCCCGCATCCGCACGACTGTTATCCACTTCCGCCTCGCATCCGCACGATTGTTTTCCACATCCGCCCCGCATCGGCACGACTGTTATCCACATCCGCCTCGCATCCGCACGACTGTTATCCACATCCGCCCCGCATCCGCACGACTGTTATCCACATCCGCCCCGCATCCGCACGACTGTTATACACATCCGCCCCGCATCCACACGACTGTTATCCACATCCGCCCCGCATCCGCACGACTGTTATCCACATCCGCCCCGCATCCACACGACTGTTATCCACATCCGCCCCACATCCGCACCACTGTTATCAGCATCCGCCCCACATCCGCACGACTGTTATCCACATCCGCCCCGCATCCGCACGACTGTTATCCACATCCGCCCCACATCCGCACCACTGTTATCAGCATCCGCCCCACATCCGCACGACTGTTATCAACATCCGCCCCACATCCGCACGACTGTTATCAACATCCGCCCCACATCCGCACGACTGTTATCAACATCCGCCCCACATCCGCACGACTGTTATCCACATCCGCCCCACATCCGCACGACTGTTATCAACATCCGCCCCACATCCGCCCCACATCCGCACGACTGTTATCAACATCCGCCCCACATCCGCACGACTGTTATCAACATCCGCCCCACATCCGCACGACTGTTATCCACATCCGCCCCACATCCGCACGACTGTTATCAACATCCGCCCCACATCCGCCCCACATCCGCACGACTGTTATCAACATCCGCCCCACATCCGCACCACTGTTATCAGCATCCGCCCCACATCCGCACGACTGTTATCAACATCCGCCCCACATCCGCACGACTGTTATCAACATCCGCCCCACATCCGCACGACTGTTATCAACATCCGCCCCACATCCGCACGACTGTTATCCACATCCGCCCCACATCCGCACGACTGTTATCAACATCCGCCCCACATCCGCCCCACATCCGCACGACTGTTATCAACATCCGCCCCACATCCGCACCACTGTTATCAGCATCCGCCCCACATCCGCACGACTGTTATCAGCATCCGCCCCACATCCGCACGACTGTTATCAACATCCGCCCCACATCCGCACGACTGTTATCCACATCCGCCCCACATCCGAACGACTGTTATCAGCATCCGCCCCACATCCGCACGACTGTTATCAACATCCGCCCCACATCCGCACGACTGTTATCCACATCCGCCCCACATCCGCACCACTGTTATCAACATCCGCCCCACATCCGCACGACTGTTATCAACATCCGCCCCACATCCGCACGACTGTTATCCACATCCGCCCCACATCCGCACGACTGTTATCCACATCCGCCCCACATCCGCACGACTGTTATCCACATCCGCCCCACATCCGCACGACTGTTATCCGCATCCGCCCCACATCCGCACCACTGTTATCAGCATCCGCCCCACATCCGCACGACTGTTATCCACATCCGCCCCACATCCGCACCACTGTTATCAGCATCCGCCCCACATCCGCACGACTGTTATCAACATCCGCCCCACATCCGCACGACTGTTACCAACATCCGCCCCACATCCGCACGACTGTTATCAACATCCGCCCCACATCCGCACGACTGTTATCAACATCCGCCCCACATCCGCACGACTGTTATCAACATCCGCCCCACATCCGCACGACTGTTACCAACATCCGCCCCACATCCGCACGACTGTTATCCACATCCGCCCCACATCCGCACGACTGTTATCAACATCCGCCCCACATCCGCACGACTGTTACCAACATCCGCCCCACATCCGCACGACTGTTATCAACATCCGCCCCACATCCGCACGACTGTTATCAACATCCGCCCCACATCCGCACGACTGTTATCCACATCCGCCCCACATCCGCACGACTGTTATCCACATCCGCCCCACATCCGCACGACTGTTATCAACATCCGCCCCGCATCCGCACGACTGTTATCAGCATCCGCCCCGCATCCGCACGACTGTTATCAGCATCCGCCCCACATCCGCACGACTGTTATCAACATCCGCCCCACATCCGCACGACTGTTATCAACATCCGCCCCACATCCGCACGACTGTTATCAACATCCGCCCCGCATCCGCACGACTGTTATCAGCATCCGCCCCTCATCCGCACGACTGTTATCAACATCCGCCCCACATCCGCACGACTGTTATCAACATCCGCCCCGCATCCGCACGACTGTTATCAGCATCCGCCCCGCATCCGCACCACTGTTATCAGCATCCGCCCCACATCCGCACGACTGTTATCCACATCCGCACGGCTGTTATCCACCGCCACCCCACATCCACACGACTGTTATCCACATCCGCTCCGCATCCGCAAGATTTTTATCCGTATCCGCACGTTTGTTATCCTAATCTGCTGACATTATAATAATATTTTTAATTTATTAGACAATAGTACTTTATGCAACGAGCCGATAATGGCAATAATTAAGACACGAGTATGCGAGTTTTATAATTTCCATACGAGTGTCTTAATTACCATTATAGGCGAGTTGCATACGACTGTTCATGTTCAACGATAATTATTATAACTATTTTATGTTCGAACATAAATATTCATAAATATCTGTCGAGATTTCGCCAGTTTTATGTACTGAACAGAGTGCATGGAACGCACAGAATACCTTGTATATGACCATGGCCTCCTCGATTGCCCCACTATGACACTAGGCCAGGCAGTGAAATTTAAATTAGAAGGTCTTGGAACTCAGCGCAGATGCGTTGCTATCCGCACCTGATTGGTCAAACAACTGTTTCTTGAGCTCTGATTGGTGGGAGAAACTGTTTTATAATGAAAACCAGTGTTATAATGACCATCATTATGATACAGTTTTCTGACATATAATACAGTAGTCAGGGTCGAACATAAAGCATAATAGTACATTATGCAACGAGCCTATGAAAAAAAATGAAAATCCACAGCCTGATTCCAGTCTCCGACCGGGTCAGGAATGGAATGATTGAAGCCCCTATCTAGCGGCGAGGATATGAACTGTGCCGGCTGCCGAGGCCTGACGCACTCCTCTGGGGCAATGATTAAATGAATGACAGATGAAATGAAATGATAGTGGAGAGTGTTGCTGGAATGAAATTTTGACAGGGAAAACCGGAGTACCCGGAGAAAAACCTGTCTGCCTCCGTTCTGTCCAGCACAGATCTCACATGGAGTGACCAGGATTTGAACCACGGACTCAGCGGTGAGAGGCCGGCGTGCTGCCGCCTAAGCCACGGAGAGCAACGTGCCTATAATAGCTATAATTAAGACACGAGTATTTTTTATAAAACGAGCGTATGCGAGTTTTATTATTTCCATACGAGTGTCTTAATTACCATTATAGGCGAGTTGCATACGACTGTTTATGTTCGACGATAATTATAACTTTATTATATGTTTTAACATAAATATTCATAAATATCTGTTCAGTCACTAGAATGTTGTGATCGGGTGCTGCGGTGGGTAGTATATCTCTGATTTCCAAGCTCTCTGGACAACCGACGCATGCGCTCTGTGTGCTTCAATGCCATATGTTCAGATTGTGCACCAGTATTCAGTAAAACTGTCACCGAAGTCGTTTCAAAACCACGCGCTGTGTAGAAATTGGTTTTGTGGATATTAAGGTACAGTGCTATTTCTTGTCTCATATTCACCAGTTTATTTACGCGAACATATGGACGGTGAACTTTCGGTAATTTATATAGACATGTTGGATTTTGAGCGCATGCGCGAAGGTATCCTTATCTAATTGGTCACACAGCAGTTTCTTGAGCTCTGATTGGTGGGAGAAACTGTTTCATAATGAAAAATAGTGTTATAATGAGCCTCATTATGATACAGTTTTCTGACACATAATAGTTAGGGTCGAACATAAAGTATTAAAACAATACATTTAAACATTTGAGGAGATAGTCGTTCCCCTAGGCTAGGTATGTCATGTGCTAAGTTTAAAATGAACGTTATCCAGCCAGAATTGCAACGTTTTTCAGTTCAGAGTGTTGATTAGCCTATGTTTAATGACATGATTTGAATGAGATTAGCCTAAATCATTATCTTACATTTGTCATGGAAGAAACATAACGGTAAATATATGATATGTCATAAACATCCGGGTCCTAGTAATGATATTCAACAACTTCGGATTGTATTCTAAAAACTATCCGCAAATTTACATCAAACATTATTCGCAGCTTATCCACTTTCCACGCAGCCATGCAGCCATGCAAAACATATCCGCGTGGCGAAATATGTTGCGCATATATGCTGGTTTATCTGCGGATATCTGCATCCGCGCATTGCATTATTTGAGGGCTACACTCGTGAGGCAGGCAGGTTCGATTTCTACCTCAGCCATCTTAGCAGTGGTTTTCCGTGGTTTACTACTTCTACTCCAGGCTAATACTTAAAACCTGAGAGCTGGGACGAATTGGATGTCTCAGGAAGGTGGTAAGTTAGAATTTTTCAAGAGATGAACAGCGCTCTGGTAATCAGTCTTAACAAGGGGAGTAAAATTATATTACAACAGTCCATGGCCTCTGGGAAAAGCTGCAGCTATAATGTGTAGCTAGGACTTTATCATGCTCTTCATTTCTTTTTATATAGCCTACTCGTTGGGAATAATTCCCCAGGGCAACAATTTCATTAAATAGACCATAACATTCTAGCTTCCTCTGAGTGTTAATATGCACGACGCTCTTGTGAAAAATGAAAATAACAATAATAATTGTACTTGTTTCAAATTAGGGACGAAGCTAATCTCCGTCATCCCTCCCTATATTATTCTGCTAAGGTCCCATTCCAGTTTTGTACCGAAAATAAGGTCCCATTAACACCAACCTACACATATGTGGTACCTACAGGTTCAGCATAACCCAATGCGTAAGCGAAACGCACTCACATACTCTTTAAATGCCTCACAATTAAATAAATTCCTTAAAACATGTATATTTACAATGAAATAATTAAAGAATGCAACACGGTAACCATGGTAAAAGAATCTCACAGGTCCATCTATTTCTGTAAGACGCAATGTAATTCCAATTATTACATTACTGTGGAAGTTTCCAGACGATTATAAGGTTATCACTGAACCAAATTAAGCTGTAAAATTCATCAATACATACAGTATAATGAGCTTAAGGGGGTCAAGGGGCACTCGAGAATTTTTTCACGCAATTTTCACGTGTTGGTGTGGTACGACTCGACTATAAAGGGTCTCCGAAAACCACATTTAATGGCCCTTAAATTAACAGTGTCTGTGATATTCCCAGAAAACTAACTTCGCTCTGATATACCTATGAAGGAATGACAAACCCCTAACCACAGCACCAGTAACTAAATTGATTAAGTCTGATTATTCATACCAAGGATAAATCAATCATAGCATTCATGACTGAGATTTTGCTAAGTGTACTCTTTACAACTAGAATATTCGCATGACCGCTCGAGCGTAGCCGTCACCTGATGATGTCATATGTTTAATAGTTGAGGTTCACTTTTAAGGCATTTCCGGACACTTGCGACCCTAAGTGTCCTGTATCAAATTACTCGTCTCAATGCCATCTACGTCGCTACAGAGAGTTTTAAACGTTAATAAGAATCACCATGTATAATACGCTAAGGTGTATGTTTCACAAAACTCAAGCTCCTAAACCAGAGGGAGTTGGAAGGTGTGGTTTGTACAAAAATCTTCCAAATCGTCTCAATAGTACAGGAAAAATCTTGTATTTCTTGAAATAAAAAGTCAACGGAAATATATTTATTTGTTTATAAAGTGCTTTTAAACAAATAAACAAGACAATAGCCCCTGCGAGAACTCTGTTGCCTACAGCCCGCATAGCACTAAAGCCGGGTGGGTAGTCTGTACACATGGGGCGTACACAACCCATTATGCGAGAGTTCTCGCACGGGTCAGCTAGTTACGTACAGTATTTATTATGTATATTCAATTTCACACTGTAAGTGTTTCTGACACGAATGAATCAATGAATGAATGAATGAATCAGACATCAACTTACGTACCGTATATTCGATCCAACAAAATGCACTACATTATGCAGAGCCTATCGTGAAGCTGTATTTGAATAGCTGACTGTCGTGCTTCTCTCTGACTGGCCTGGGATTCCGTTTATTCAAGTGTGGTCTACGTCCTCATCGCTGTTTATTTTGACATGTAAGGTGTTCCAGCCGACACGACTGTTGGATAGGTCTATTGATCCACAGTCTATGTACACTATGTCCTGCCTGGCACACTGCCACAAAGTAGCCAGTCGGTCATTGACCCAATTGGCACAACCCCAGCTCCAGAGGTCTGCTGCATAACCTTGATCTTCAACTCACTCTCACGTCGAACTATAAAACAAACAGATAAAAATATCGAGACTGTCTCTACTTCAAATGAAAGAAGAGCACTGTCCATTTCCGTTCACGCCTTACTCTGTCTGTACTTGGGCAGCCTGTATTTACAAATTGGATTCTAATGGTATAACCAAAGTCATGTATCATTGTAAAGCAAGCAAGCAAGCTTGTAGTTTTACGTGACCATTAATCTGGCGCTTGCCACGGTTGGTGAGTGGATAGCGTGTCGGTTCGCTCCTGGCCGTGGTAAGTGATTTTTTTGAAAGGCGGCAAAAATACGACACGCATGTCATACGATATTGACATGTCAAAGAACCCATTTGAATTCAGTAGGCCGTGTTAATAATGGCAAAATTAATCTCGGGAATATCCGCCAACACTAAGTTCTTCATTTCTCTACTAGAAAGCCCTATAGTGTTCCAGGAGCTTAGATATCTAACCTCCTCGACTTTCATAGTGATTCAAGGAACAACGAAATTCGACATGCAAGCTACCCTCTGGGTGTCAGATTACAAAGCTTGCACCCGGCACCCGAGGCCATACGATATTATTATTATTATTATTATTATTATTATTATTATTATTATTATTATTATTATTAATCTGGCGACCATGAGCCACGGGACCTCCTTTCTACGTGGAATATAAACCGATGATGATGATGATGATGATAATTGTTGTTTTAAGTGGCCTAACATCTAGGTTATCAGCCCCTATTGGTTTGGGTGATCGTGAAGATGAAAATGCAATGTAAACTATAACTAAAACTAACTACTAACTTATATACTAGAAGAAGAAATGGAAAACAAAGGAGAATAATGCAAATAAAGGACAGGAGGAAAAGAAATGCCCTCAACCCTCGAAAAATACGGATTGAGGGACTTGGAAGGAAGGAGAGCCATGAAAGGCAGATAGGAAACTGAAAGAGGAGAGGGTCCGCCCCAGAGATAATAGATAAAAGGGGGAAAACCGGACCCTGCTCAGGAATCCCTCGGGGTCGCCAACTCCCGAACTCACCAGCCGTGAGCCCCTGAGGCTGTAGCAATATCCAGGGTGCACCAGAAGTAATGGGGCTACATACACCCTGCCTCCTTGAGCAGAAGGCAGGAGATAACATGAAAAGAAAAAGAAGGCTGACCCCTCGCAGAAGGAGGGTATCAGAAAAGATGAGACAAGGGCCTATTAAGGCGGAAAAGGAAGAGACTCCCTAGGCCTCGGATACCCTAACACCGTCGGGGTCAGAAGAGAACAAGAGTTGACCAAGTGAGATCGACAGGAAAGAAGACGGAGAGGAGACCAGCACAAGTAAGTGGAAGCAATGCAGGACTCAGCTGGGGCCCCGTGTTCACCAACACACGTCCCACTATATGTGAGCCCCTGGGGGGGGGGGGGGAATGTAAAAAACCACGATATGGCATTTTACTTCGAATCTTTAGGATGTTTTACGATTATTGTTTAAAATCTAGAAATGTATTGTTTCTCAATTTATTGACCACTGAAGTAGTCGGCAAACTGAGGCTAGCAGCTGAATGCTTCATTGGCTGTCATCGCGGTGGTGACTACGCTCGGTAAAGCGCAGCGTTAGGTCATGGAGCCAAGCTCTTTGCTGACTCGATAGACGCGTGGGTTCTAGCCCCACCGTCGGCCGTCCTTGAAATGGTTTTCCGTGGTTTCCCCATTTTAAACACCTGGTACCTTAAGACATGCCACAGCCGCTTCCTTCCTCATCCTTGTCCTCTTTCATCCATTCATCTCATCTTATTCCGACGCGCAGGTCGCCCACGGGCGTCGACTAGAAAGCTCTGCACTCGGCCTCTCAGGGGGCCACACGAATTAAAAAACTTCGAAAATATCACATGCATTGAGCGGGAATTGAACCCGGTCCACTTTGGTGAGAGGCAAACAGCTTGCCATTATGCCACTACACCCACTGTAACATTGTATATGTGCTGTATGTAGGCTATGTCTACCCCTTACTATTCCCGTTTCCACAGGACCGGGGATAAGATGCGATGCATTTCTGTGTGCCGGTTGGTTTTACGGCCGAATGCTCTTTCTGACGCGAACCTCATGAGAGATGAAATGACTGAAGACGAATGAAACTGGGCTAGGAGTTGGAAGGAAGTGGCCATAATCTATTTCAAGGTACCATCCCAGCATGAGCCTGGAGTTGAAAATGGGGAACCACGAAAATCCATTTCTAGGACGGCCAACGGTAGGGTTCGAACCCACGTCTACCGAGTCTGCAGTTAGCTTGGCCCCGTGGACTACATACACTTTTCATAACGTCTTGAGACAGTCCTTGCTCAAGTTAGGGACATCTTGTGCTTATTAATGTGATTTGGTTTGCTCACGATTGGGGATAATGACTTCCCTGTTCTGCCCTCTAAAACAACAACAACTAACTAACTCGGCACATGTTTTTACTATTTATTGATCTGATTTTAAGTTATTGCAGCCTGAAATATTTCCAGAAATATTTTCCCAAACTTTTCCGGCAGTCAAATTTGATAAAATTTAGTATATGAAGACTCCACGGGAATTACGGGGTAAGTCACATTATGTAATTTTTTTCAGGAGAGCCAATTTAAACTTTCAACACTAAAAAGAAATACTAAAATTACCCCAATTGAGGGCAAGCAATATAGTTACTTTGCCAATTTTATTTCTTATAAAGGAAGTACATGTGACAGAAAATAACAACGAAAGTTAAATTATGAAAAAGTGAAAGGATATGGGACGTTCTTTCCGTTTCCACTAAAAATAAAAACCTCTGTATCTCGGTGACTTACCGCTTTATTTGAAATCAATTTGAACTGATCTGTAGCTGCACCGGCTGGCCACCAGAATGCACCATAAACCAATTTTCGAAAAAAACAAGTAGTTCCGTGAAGAACTATACAGCCTATTTTCATATATCCTACTTATGTTAACTGCCACAATCCACATACAAAATTTCACTTTAATTGCTGTAACAGATTCGTAGATATTGAGAACCGTCTAAATATTTCAGATGGTCGCCAGGTTGGATTTTTATTTTTGTACTATTACATTAAGATTATTGTGTACGTGTGGTATTCAAACTTCAATCGCATGATTAGACAACAAGAAGTAAAAACGAGATTTTAAAATTACGCACAGCAGCCATCTTGTGATAATGCAAACCATTGAAATAAATTAGATGCCAGTGGATCAACATTTGTATAAGCATTTAACGTGCAACGTTTCACGGCACTCGGATAGTTAATTCGCGAGAAACGTCCATTTAAATATTTATACTTCGCGTCGCCGCCATGTTGGATTTGTGCTCACCAGGTTACTGAAAGTCCTATAGGTGAACATATGTTCATAGTCTCTATGAACATTTAAAAATTCAGTTTGGTTGCTGTAAAAGATTCATAGATATTGAGAACCGTCTAAATATTTCGGGAGCTCACCATTTAGGAGTGTTATGTGTATAGGCCATAGAGTTATGTACCATTCAAG
Organism: Meconema thalassinum; assembly: GCA_946902985.2. NCBI lineage: Eukaryota > Metazoa > Arthropoda > Insecta > Orthoptera > Tettigoniidae > Meconema > Meconema thalassinum. Next base: position 84,482,700 of record OX336392.1, on the reverse strand, counting down.
GACAAATATTGCCTAGGTTCATTATTCAAACTTTCACTTCGATCGCATGAGTACGACACAAGAAATTAAAACTTAATTTTAAAATTTCGCACAGCCGCCATCTTGAGGTTATGTAAGCAATTGAATTAAATTAGATGGCAGTGCATTACAATCTGCAAAATCAATTACTGTACCACATTTCACTTCGCTCAGAGAGTTAAATCACGAGAAAAGTCTATTAAAATATTTTAAATTCGCTTGGTCGCCATGTTCGTTTCGTACTTTACAGGTTTATGAAATATACATAGGTATACCTGTATCAGTACCCTTTATCACCGTACAAAATTGCAGGGTGATATCTCGAATAGTTTCGGAGATATAGAATGTCAGTGAAATATTTCGCACAGCCGCCATTTCGAGGTTATGTAAACAATTGAACTAAATTAGACTCCAGTGCATTACAATGTGTATAAACATTTGCTGTACCAAGTTTCATTACATTTAGATAGTTAAATCGCGAGAAAAGTCTATTTAAATGTCTCAACTTCGCTTGGCCGCCATGTTGGTTTTGTAGTTACCAGGTTTTTGAAAGTCTCATAGGTGAACTTTTAGTAGTGCCCTTTATCACCGTACACAATTTCAGGGCGATATCGGTAATAGTTTCGGAGATATTGAATGCTAGTGAAATAATTCGCACAGCCGCCATGTTGGATTGGAGAGACGTAACAAAATTTGAAGGGCACGGTCGAGGTCGCCGGGAATAGTGCTATGAACTTCCCGAGTTTCATTGAAATCGCTCCGGCCGTTTCGATTTTATTAGGGGGACACACACACACACACACACACGCACACACACACGGACAAAAGGTGATCTCATAAGCCTATTTTTTCAAAATTGAAAATAGGCTAAAAATGGACTTACCCCGTTCTTTCCGTTGGGTTTTCATATCATAATAATATCGTATGGCCTCGGGTGCCGGGTGCAAGCTTTGTAATTTGACACCCAGAGGGTAGCTTGCATGTCGAATTTCATTGTTCCTTGAAGCACTATGAAAGTCAAGGAGGGATATCTAAGCTCCTTGAACACTATAGCGCTTTCTAGTAGAGAAATGAGGAACTTTGTGTTGGAGGAAACTTCCGAGATTATTTTTGCCATTATGAACACAGTCTACTGAATTCAAGTGGGTTCTTTGACATGCCAATATCGTATGACATGCGTATCGTATTTTTGCCGCCTTTCAAAAATCACTTACCACGACCAGGAGCGAACCTGCACTCTTGGGGTTAGTAGACCGACACGATATTTACTCACCCACCGTGGCAAGCATTGTACAGAGATGCCTTTCTGTATAGAACCTCATCGGCCTAATCATAGTCACGGGATACGAGATAGGCTACAGCTCTTCATCACAAGTCTTAATTTCTCAACTATGATATCTTGAAGCTGCGTCTGTAATCAATACTATGACAGCATCCGGTGTTTCCGACTGGCTGTTGTGTAATCGGTAGATGCTAGCCATCCGGCGGTGACTCAATGCTCTGCGACCGTCACACGGCTCTGGCGTGATTCCGTTCTATAGATTAGGACCTCAAAGTATTAATAATATTAGTTTTGTTAAGACATGCAAACACCGTGGTACAGTTACTTAATAGTACATTATCCAACGAGCCTATAATGGCAATAATTAAGACACAAGTATGTTTATAAAACGAGCGTCGTAATAAAATTTTGTGAGAATTCCTAAATCAGTAGAAACTGAAAACTCACAAATAAAATACAGAAACCCGAAATATTGCGAACAAGAAAGTTTGCAACAAGAATCGTTTAAAATGTAAAGCCGCGTATACACTTGAGCATTCGCCCTGAATAAGCATGCGTTGCCGATGGAGGGGTGCGCATACTTTTTTAAGGCGTGTTCTCAATTAACCAGGCACGGTGGCCGAGAGTGCTAACGCGCTACCTCGTGCTTCGCTGGCATCGGGAGATCCTGGGGCCGAATCCGAACTCAATGCCTTGGCAGTTAGTCTACTTCAGGTATAATTGAATCGGCACATGCTAAAAGGACCTCAGTTACAAGAAATGACAAACTGAGTTAAGCATAAAAATCGCATGATATTGGATAGCCTCAACCATCTATGTTAAAAGAGATTGGTACACATGTGTAGGATACCTAATATTAGCTAGGAAAATTCTTAACGTACGCTAAAAAGTTCTCACAATCAGTCCGTTGCTTAAACACCGTTTTTTTCCTGTTTCTCAGGCCCTTTTAGCATGTGCCGATTCAATTGGAGATTAATTCATTTTCACCACTTTGCTTTAATGGATTTCATCAATGCAATCACAGCATTTGCCTGGTGATGGTGTCGAAAAATCTAGACTCGGTATGGTCATGTAGATCCTTTGTCTTCTTCTTAATCCCTTGCGGGGTCTACTATTTTGCTATATCTCCTCCATTTCTTTCTGTCGTTGGCATTTTCTGGTGTTAGACCAACAGCCCTGATGTTGTCAGTCCACCGCTTTGCAGGTCTTCTACGTGGTCTTGTTCCACCTGGGTTGATGTGGAGTGCTGTTTTTGCAACTGAGTTGTTCTGTCTTCTCCTGACGTGACCGTACCAGCGTAGACGAGCCTCCCTCATCTTCTCGACAATCGGTGCAATACCAAATCTTCGCCGGATGTCTGTGTTCCTTGCATGGTCAAATCGGGTCAGCCCCATCGACCATCGGAGCATCGTTTTGTACTGTACGAAAATAAATAAGTATGGTCTTTGCCAGCGATGAGGTTTAAACCTTAAATATTCGAACTTCTAGATTTCCCTTGCAAGAAAATGATTAAGGGACAGGGATAAGTGGTTGAAAAGCACCACAGTACCGGTGTATAGCTAATCCCATTGTCACCAACGAGATAGGAAGAGTATGTAGATACAGTAATTGCTCTGTCTTGGCTCCCTGAACAAACTGTGCTACTGTGTCGATCCTTGCACCACAATCGCCGGGTATAAACACGACACGCATTAAATGTCGATTTTAGCTGCACACTAAGCACATTCTAGCGTGATAGGGGAACGCGTGTGCTTATCGTGCACGGAGACCTTTCAAAGCTACCATGATATTTAACTGCAATGTTGAATACCTCACAAAACAAGTTAGTTGGTTGGTTCCTCAGTTTAGGGGCTGCGACAACGCGGTCATGTAGCCCCGTGTACTTTGGGTGTGTGTAGAATCTGTCTGATAACCGGTGTTAACTTTGATGGCTGTATTATAGTCTGAATTACCAATAAAGCTCGCTGTCAGCAGTCAAAGCTAGCACGTGGGGAAATGCTGCGTTACCACTGAGGCAGATCATGACGCATAATAACATTCCAAGAGGCTTGCAGGAAGACACAGATACTGGGCAAGTTAGCCCCCCCTGCCTGGCGGTCTAATGATCGTGATGAGTGAAGACACACTGAGTCAAACCATGTGCTTATTGCTGTGTCGGCGTACATTGTAACATTGCTCACTGTTGCCATGGAGACCGTTACCCCTCTCGTCTCCACTCCTCACCTCACCCATCAAGCGTATGACACCTTTCACCGAGCATCTTTTGTAAATCAGATTATAGCACGTGTTATCTGTTTTTAATTCAAGTAAGGACTGCAGACATTCCATTTTCAAATAGTTCCTACTTTTGCTACCAAACGCCACCGTCAACAACAACTAGTTCTGAACTCGGTTACTAGATTCCATTGCAGTCAACCCCTGGCGACGAACGTTGGAACCTAAGAGCGTTAGTCAAATCTAAGCTATAATTTAGCTTCACACAAGTGTAATTAGTGGAAGGTTCTTTTACATGCTATAAATCTATGACATGGGACCGCTGGCGTTACTTCCCCTCCGAAGGAAGGCATACTGGGGGATTTTGAACGCTCTTAGAAAATCCGATGACTGCGGCCGGGTTTGAACCCACGAACTTGGGCATAGCAGCTTAGCATGCTACCAACTACGCCGCTGAAGCCGGCCCTTTCAACACATTACATTACATTATGCGAACCGGCCAAAACTAAGGACCTCGCAAATATCATTTCATTTCCTTCTCATAGTTCGTTCATCCTTTCTCTTTCTCCACACTTCCTTCATTCTTTCAGTGTTGCGCCTTTCTCTCTGCTGTCCACCTTCCTCCCCTGCGTTTCTTCTTTTCTCCCACAAGAACCTTTATGTTTGAAAGAATTTCCCTGAATTGTGTTCTGTCTCGACAGTCGTCATCTGTAATTCCTAGCCTCCGCAGTTCTTCCTTCATCTGCTTGGTGTAACCCCCTTGGCTCGTCAGATTATATATTTTATCAAAAATTTGTTTATTTAATCTTGTTGGATCCATTCTAACCATATGTCCATAGAAACGTAAACGTCTTTTCCTAATTGTTGTTTCCAGGTATTCCACCCTTTCATATATCTCCTTGTTTGATCTTAATCTGTAGGTTCCCTGTACCACTTTTGGGCCGTAAATCCTCTGCAATATCTTCCTTCAACACAATACATTAATAATAATAATAGTAGTAAAACAATCTAACATGGCTACCATCCGAAATATTTAGACGGCTCTGAATATCTACGAATCTATTATAGCAATCAAACTGAATTTTTTTATGTTCATAGGGGCTATGAACATAAGTTCACCTATAGGACTTTAAAAAACCTGGTGATCACAAATCCAACATGGCGGCGACGCGAAGTATAAATATGCACATGGAGGTTTCTCGCAATTTAACCATCCGAGTGCAATGAAACTTGGTACAGTAAATCCTTATACGAATGTTAATCCACTGGCATCTATTTTTTTTCAATTGTTTCCACAACCACAAGATGGCAGCTGTGCAAAATTTTAAAATCTCCTTGTTACTTCTTGTGTCCTAATCATGCGATTGAAGTTTGAATGCTACACGCACACAATAATCTACATGTAACAGTACATAACTCTAGGACCTGCATATATAAAATCCAACATGGTGACCATCCGAAATATTTAGTCGGTTCGCAATATCTACGAATCTATTACAGCAAACAAACTGAAATTTTGTATGTAGATAGAGGCAATTAACATAAGTAGGATATATGAAAATAGGCTGTATATTTCTTCACGGAATTACTTGTTGTTTATCGTGTCAGAAATACAAAGTAAACATAGACAAATTCAACAAGAGAAATATTAAACATTGGTTGACCAATAATTTGCCACGACAAGTGCATTTGAAGTTGCTCTCATTAAGTCTTTAATGGTGCAAGTGTCTGGAGAAGAAGGACACAGTAGAAGACGATCATTAGTCTCCTTAATACCACACTCGCAGTAAACTGATTCCATAGGAAGGCCCCATTTCTGCTGGTTAGTCTTGCATCTCGTGGTACTGGAGGGTAGCCGATTAAGAGCCTTCCATCTTGTCCACTTTTCTGAATGTCCAGGGGGAAGCTCTTCCTTTGGGGCCATCAATTCTCTCAAATATTGACATTTTCCCCGCCACATTGAGATTATTGCTTGCTGTGATGTTCCTTTAAGAGCTTCAGTGGTTTTCAAGAAGCTCTTTCTTGATTTCAGCCTAGGATGTGCTGGCTAACAAGCATACAAAGGGTGAGCTTCCATAGTCATAACCTTGCTTTTCTCATATCTAGCTGCAACCTCACGTTGGATTTCAGGTGGATTCGATGCTAACGAAATTAAGAGACGAAAGGAAATTAGACAGTAGGCTTTGAAACCCCTCGTGATCGTACGGTATAATTTGCTTTCCCTTATTATTATCATCATATATATTATTTCAATAGTATAGATTCCTCCTGCAGCGCACACACGCGACCAATCGTGAAAGAGAATAGACATTAGCAGTGACGAATTGCACTCGAATTCCATACATATCAATAATTTCTTTAAAAAAATACTTTTAAAAAAGTGACAGTCAGTCTGAAAGACTAGACTTTGCATCATTTTAAATGCTACAAATGCTGAAAAATGCTAGAAAGGCTGGAGACTTCTCGCTTCGCTCGAAGCCAAAGACTCTTGACATGTTACAAAATTATCTGCATAATACTTATCTTGCTTTATAATACTTTACCTTGTTTCAAATTACTCGTGAACGGCAAGTGCAAAACTAAGGCAAAGCAAGGTCAAGCACGCGGGATGCCGTCACGCTCACCAGAGTGCGCGGGGACGTGCCCCTACCATCCAGTCTAAAAACACTTATAGTGGGCGATGTATTCAAGATAGAGATATGCTCTCGGGGACTTTTTTGTAGAACTTTTCATGCTGACCAATTCTTACGCTCATAGTATATTGATATTTTTAACGGTTTGCCCAGCGTAAGCTTAAGAAGCGCACGGACGCCAAGTTTGCTTTCGACTTTTTCACCAAAATCGTTACTGCTTGGCTTCCTTTGATCATACATAAATTATTTTCTAAAGAATCTTTCCTCGAGATATCCTTTACAGAATGGTGAAAACTGCATCAAAATCCATCCATTGGTTCTCGAGATTACCCGTGACTTCCAAGAATCGGGGATTTTTATCGTATACTAACGAAGTAGTAACATGCACCAAGCGGTACTATGACGTCACACACCTCAGTGCATCTGGGTACATTTCGTCCCGTCACCGTAACGTAACGCCAGACCCCAGCGTAACGACGAAGTCGACAAGATCTTTAAAAATGATAAAAAATGTACGAAGTGTGCGATTTGCAGATACTGTTGATGTATGAAAATACGCTCCATAATTGCTTCCCACTTCACATTTTGGTTGCTGTGATGCCCGTTTCATAGCATTTTAACATTATGAGGTCTTTCCTTTATCATTTTGCATGGATTTCAGAAACAGTAAATCAAAGGACTGAGTACCCAAATCGTATAATTTCATAAATTCGAATAACCGGTGAGAGTTACAGCACACTCAGCACACAAATGACATTATCAGTGACAAATTGCATTCTAATTTCTTAAATATCCAATTTTTAGCTTATTTTCATTTTATGAAGAAGTAGGCTTGAACCTTTTGTCCGTGTGTGTGTGTGTGTTTGTGTGAGGTGTGTGTGTGTGTGTCCCCTAATAACTTCTAAACGCTGGAGCGATTACAATGAAACTCGGTAACATCATAGCACTGATCTAGCCGACCCCGACCGTGCCCTTCAAATTTTATTGTGTCTCACCAATCCAACATGGCGGCTGTGCGAAATATTTCACCAGCATTCAGTATCTCCAAAACTATTACCTATATCGCCCTGAAATTGTGTACGGTGATAAAGGGCAATACTAGAAGTTTACCTATGAGACTTTCAAAAACCTGGTGACTACAAAACCAACATGGCGGCCAAGCGAAGATGAGACTTTTAAATAGACTTTTCTCGCGATTCAACTATCCAAACGTAATGAAACTGGGTACAGCAAATGTTTATACACATTGTAATGCACTGGAGTCTAATTTAGTTCAATTGTTTACATAACCTCAAAATGGCGGCTGTGCGTAATATTTCACTGATATTCTATATCTCCGAAACTATTACAGATATCACCCTGACATTTTGTACGGTGATAAAGGGTACTGATACAGGTTTACCTATGTAACTTTCATAAACCTGTAAAGTACAAAACGTACATGGCGGCCAAGCGAAGTTGAAACATTTTAATAGACTTTTCTCGTGATTTAACCATCTGAGCCCAGTGAAATGTGGTACTGTAAATGATTTTACATATTGTAGTGCACTGGCATCTAATTTAGTTCGATTGTGTACATAACCTCGAGATGGTGGCTGTGCGAAATTTTAAATTAAGTTTTTATTACTTGTGTCGTAATCATGTGATCGAAGTGAAAGTATGAATAATGAACCTAGGCAATAATTGTCCTTGAATGGTACATAACTCTATGGCCTATACATATAACAATCCAAAATGGCGAGCATCCGAAATATTTAGATAGTTCTCAATATCTATGAATCTTTTACAGCAATCAAACTGAAAATTTTTATGTTCATAGAGGCTATGAACATATGTTTACCTATAGGACTTTCAGTAACCTGGTGAGCACAAATCCAACATGGCGGCGACGCGAAGTATAAATATTTAAATGGACGTTTCTCGCGAATTAACTATCCGAGTGCAGTGAAACGTTGCACGTTACATTCTTATACAATCTCAATATCCACGAATCTATCACAACCTTCAAACTGATGCTGATAGAGGCAATTAACATAAGTAGGATATATGAAAATAGGCTGTATAGTTCTTCACGGAACTACTTGTTTTTTTTTAATTTCTCTCTCTAGTGCATCTTCTTCTCTTACATTGTTTCATTCTAAATCTTTCTTTGCTTTTTTTCCAAAGATATTTAAACATCTGTTTGTTTAACCTGCTATCATTCATTCTATATAAATGCCCGAAAAATAACAATCGCCTCTTCTTTATTATCTCCGTTGTGTTTTCAATGTTCCAATATAATTCTCCGTTACTTATTAATTTCCAAAACTCTGTAGTTCTTAATGGACCGAGAATTTTGCGTATACTGTTTCTTTCAGATACTTTTAATTTATCCAATTCATAATTTAGTATTAGACATTCACTGGCATATAAGCATTCTGGTTAAATTACTGTTCTATAGTGCTGTATTTTCAATTTCTTAGATTAACGTATTTTGTTATAGATATTCCTCATTATACCATATGATCTTTGAATCTTGTACACTCTTTCTTCTACAGCAGATATTTCTAAGCCATTCTTCTGAATTATTTCCCCCAAATATTTGAACTTATCTACCCCCTTTATTTTAAAATAAACCCTAATTACAAGCAGAAATGCATTTCCTCTGATGGTTTTATTCCCTGACCTAGCTACAGACAGTGCAATGAGGGCAATACGTCCGTGCTCCGAGACCCCAGTGGAAGATAAATTAAGTTCCGCTCGTTTTATTACTGTACCTCGGCCAAGTTCACTGCAGCCTGAGAATGGTACGTTACTTAGCATGCAATGTTTTGGAAATGGAGAGCTTGCATGTCTGGATATTGATTCAGAGGAAATAAACTGTCTTCCTAATCGATTTCGTCAATATCTCAACACAAGCTGGACTGCGTTTCTATCTCATCAAATTCATAATGTAACTGCCTTGTGTTCTGGCCTGCCCGTTTCTTTTTCTTTTTTTAGGTACAAGCTCATATAAGGTATTTTTACGGAAGTGTAACCTACTTTCTGTATGAACCCTCGAGGTCACAATAAGACTGACCCAAGCTCTCTCGCTCCTTCTCCTTCCTTTCGTATGGAGTTATTTTGAGAAAATCTCAGAGGCCTGATAACACAAATCCACAAACAAAACAATTCGTGTTGATTCTATTATTTAATGCATAATATATTCTGACTGTCTACATCGAACAGTAGATATATAGCAACAATATTCACTTTGCAATACAAAATGTTTTTATATGACGTCCTTAACTATTTTTGATACATGTTTCGGTTCTTGTGAACCTTCTTCAGTCAAAACACATTCTCATATGACAATCTTGTTACACTATGGGTGAACGGAAGGTCCTTGCTTAGAACTTTGTTATTAGCCTACTTTCGATTTTTGCAAAAAATGAAAGTAGACTTATGAGATCACTACAGGGTGAAAAAAAGTGTGTCTGTATGTGTGTATGTGTGTGAGTCTGTGTGTGTGTGTGTGTGTGTGTGAGTGTGTGTACTCTGAATGTCTGTCCCCCCCTATCAATTCGAACACGGTGAAACCGAATTGAACGAAATTTGGTACAGAGGTAGAACAAGCAAAGGGCACCTCAGTGTCATGTTTTATATCGCCGCCATCTTTACTAAAACTGAATGGCGGCCACTCAAACGTTCAAAACGTAAAATCAAATAACGACTAACCAAATCATCCGATCTCTACCAAATTTGGTAACAACATACCTTCGTATAGCATGCGTCTTGTGACCAAACTACAAGGTCTCCCGCCATACCATTTCAGGATGGCGGCCGTGCGAATTATGCAAACTTTAGAATCCATATCATGGGACCCACCAGTTCCGATTATCGAGCCGAGAATCGTTTTAACTGTTCTAAAGGAAGAGGCACGTTCGAAATTAAAAGTTTATTTTGTAATACTATAGTGCAGACGTGATTTTAAAATGCTGAGCCGATTCAGTAATAAGACAAGATGGCAGCGGATATCTTGTGCCTGACTTATATTTCATTAATTTGAGTATTGCATGCAATATAACGTACTGATACAAAATAAATAAACTTTGTATGAAATGCTTTATATATAAATAATATACTCCAGTGATGAAATCGTTTAGTATAAATCATTATTTGCTAACAAGTTCTATGTAAGTCATTTTATATAGAACGATATTCGTTGACACAATTAGCTCAGTGGTAGAGCGTTAGCCTATCGCTCAAATGCCTATGGTTCAAACCCGATCAGAGCTAGGTTTTTTGCTTGAAATGTTATATGTTTATTGTTTTGTAATGACTCAGACGTTTTAAAATTAAGCGTTATATTGTGCATATTATGGTGTAAAATATATATTTAATTAAAACATAATTCGCCAGCAGATTTACTCGAGACATCTAGCTGCCAAAGAGGTAACTGCACGCCGACCTACTTATTAACTTCCAGATTTTATTGAAAAGTTTCTTCTTCTGGCCGCTAGAATGCACTCGCTCTGTTAGGATTATATTGTTCGATATTTCACCACTAGATGTCACGACTAATCTACGTGGGGCTCCATTGATTACTATACCATTGGCATTCTATGCGCATCGAATTTGAAGAATGACAAGATGATACTACGATACATTTTTACTTTTTATTTTCAAGGGTTTGTAACAGCCTATTTTGCGTTACTTGAAAATGTTATTTGAAGTAAAGAACAAAACGATTTCACATAGTAACTGAATTCAAGCCGTTGGTGTTAGTTCAGGTTATTAATTACTACTTTTATTTCAGGCAAATAGCAATCGAAAATATCCACATAGTTTGTATACATACGTCTCTGTAGGACACGGAAAGATTTGTTAATTCAATTAGGGTTGTGAAAGCCATGCACAACCAGACGTGTAAAGACATGCCTCAACTCAAAGTTGGATGTTGCCCACGGCAGGTCGATTATGTAATAATAACAATAATAATAATGTTATTTGTTTTACGACCCTTTTAACTACTGCTGCTTTTAGATACGCCGGGGTGCCGGAATTTTGGCCAGAAGGGGATCTTTAACGTGTCAGTAAATCTACTGACACGGCTCCCTCGCATTTGTGCACCCTCAAATGCCAGCTGACTGCGCCAGGATACGAACCTGCAACCTAGGGCCCAACAAGCGAGAACGTTACCGCAGAGCCACGCAGCCAGTCCGGTCGATTATGTCTCCAGATCCATAACATTCTTGAGATACTTCTTATCTATCTTTCTTTCTTTCTTTCTTTCTTCAATGATGGTAGTAGTTTTTTTTTCTAGGTTGTGGCGTTTGGTAGAGGTAAATAGTTTCTAAGGTCTTCAACCAAGAAATGATTCTATTATACTCTTTGATAATAACAACGAGTTATAACTATACTCATACATTTAGGAGAAAGTAGGCTATATGTTCTTTACTGAACATCTTGTTTTTGATTTAACTACCTGTAACGACGCAGTAAATTAATAGAAAATGGAATGGTAAACTCTGGTATAAACCCGTAATAATTTGACCGAATGTTAACTCACCGCAGATTTGAAGATGTTGGAGATAGCACCTCACTGTTTAAATGATGTACTGATGTGTTGTTGAACTGCTTTGTTCAAGGGCAAACTGACCGGCCTTGGTACTGTTTTATCCCTTGGTTGGGGGTGGGAAAAACACGGTAGTGTAGATGTGCCAATTTAGAGAACTGCTTCCGAAATTAGAGTAGTTCCCCGTGATTGGGAGAGACTACCAGTGTAGTGTGTTGGTGTAAATGCTTAGGCTATTGGGGGCGTTCCTGCAGAATGCAATTATCTGCCAGGGGATGAATGTCTAGTGCCGGCTGCTAAACTAGCTTGCCAGCTGAGAAGGATGAGCTATTAAATGAATGTGCAGCGTCTGTGATTCAGTGCTCTGCGAGCATATCACCCCAGATTAAGCCTTCGTTCCGCAGAATACACAGTCAAGTTTAGATTGGACGGAAGGGAGATTTGTGCTTCATACACCTCGACATTCTTAAATTACGTCTGCCCCCCCCCCCACAGGGGCTCACAACTAGTGGGACGCGGGTTGGCGACCACGGGACCCCAGCTGAGTCCGGCATTGCTTCCACTTGTGCTGTGCTCCTCTCTGTCTTCTTTCCTGTCACCTCTCATTGTCAACTCTTGTTCTCTTCCTACCACGACGGTATTAGGGTATCCGAGGCCTAGGGAGTCTTTCACTTTCCCACCATAATTGGTCCTTGTCTCATCTTTCCTGATACCCTCATTCTTCGAGAGTTCTGCCTTCTTTTTCTTTCATGTTATATCCTGCCTTCTGCACAAGGCCCTCAAGGAGGCAGGGTGTGTGTATCCCCACAACTTCTGGTGCACCCTGGATAGTACTACACCCTCAAGGGCTCACAGCTGGTGAGTTCGGGAGTTGGCGACCCCGAGGGATTCCTGAGCTGGGTCCGTTTTGTCCCGTCTTTCCTCTGACCTTGGGGCGGGCTCTCTCCTCTTTCTCTTTCCTATCTGCCTTTCATGGCTCTCCTTCCTTCCAAGTCCCTCAATCCCCATTCTTCGAAGGTTGAGGGAATTTTTAGCCTACTTTCGATTTTTGCAAAAAATGAAAGTAGACTTATGAGATCACTACAGGGCGAAAAAAGTGTGTTTGTCTCTGTGTGTGTATGTGTGTGTGTGTGAGTCTGTGTGTGTGTGTGTGTGAGTGTGTATACTCTGAATGTCTGTCCCCCCCTATCAATTCGAACACGGTGAGCGCAAATTGAACGAAATTTGGTACAAAGGTAGCACTAGAAAAGGCCACCTCAGTGTCATGTTTTATATCACCGCCATCTTGACGGAAACGTAATCGCGGCCACCCAAATGTTAAAGGCTAAAATGTAATTACGACCAACCTAATAATCTAGTCTTTACCAAATTTTGCAACAACACATCTTTATGTGGGAAGCATATTCTTACCAAACTGCTAGATCATCAGCCCATTAGTTTGCTGATGGTGGCCAAGTATGTGTGCAAATCTATTCCCCCTATCAATTCAAACACGGTGAAACCGAATTGAACAAAATTTGGTACAGAGGTAGCACTAGCAAAAGGCACCTCAATGTCATGTTTTATATCGCCGCCATCTTGGCGGAAACGGAATGACGGCCACCCAAATGTTAAAAGCTTAAATCAAATTTCGACCATCCTAATTATTTGATCTCTAGCGGATTTTGCAACAACATGCCTTTTTGTGAAAAGCATCTTATGACTGACTACAAGGTCATCAGCCCAATAGTTTGCAAATAGCGGCCATGTATGTGTGCAAATCCATTCCCCAGATCAATTCAAACACGGTGAAACCGAATTGAATGATTTTTTTTACAGAGGTAGCACTAGCAAAGGGCACCTCATATTCATGTTTAATATCCCTATAGCACGTTGTATTTCAACAAGCTACTACAACCAACATTCAATTATACTCCTTGAAAAGGACAAAGAGTTATAACAATACCCATGCATTTAGCAGAAAGTAGGCTATATGTTCTTTACTGAACATCTTGTTTGTCTTCCTGTCCTTTATTTGCCTTATCCTTTATTTGTTTACCATTTCTTCTTCTAGTATGTTAAGTTTGTAGTTAGTATTAGTTAGAGTTTTCATTCTCATCTCATCTTTCACAATCACCCAAACCATTAGGGGCCGATAACCTAGATGTTAGGCCCCTTAAAACAACAATCATCATTCTCATCAAATTACGTCTGACAAGAATTCGTTGCACATGCAACGTTAAAGATGCCTGCGGAGCCGGGATGGGTTGCTAGTAAATTATAAGGTGCGTTCAAAAAGTAACGAGCCGGAGGCTGGAATGCGCAAACCGGTGACGACATCGGCTAATCGTGGCGTGTGTAACGAGGTGTGGTTCCGACCAGAGCGTTTGTCATTTGGATTCTGGTTCGAAGTGATGACACCATGACTCATCTCCAGCCACTACTCGTGTCAGGAACCCATTCCCTTCCCTCGCATAGTGCTGCAGATGACCAAGAGAGTGGGCCATTCGACATGCATCCTGGTGTGGTTGAAGACTGTGGGGCACCCATTGGGCACACACTTTGCGCAAGTGCTGTCGTTCCTTCATGATGGTGTGCACACTTCCGACGCTCAGTCCGACCACGGCGGCTATGGCGTTCACTGTCACTCGGCGGTCCTGGGTAATGAGTGCATCAACCAGCTGGACGTTGTCATCGGTAATGCAGGGGGGTGCCCCAGACCGGGATCATCGGCTAACGACACCCGCCCTTCCCTGAAGCGCTTGTGCCACACTTTGACCCTTGCAAGGGGCATGCAGTGTTCGCCATACACTTGTGACATTTGGCGATGAATGTCCGTTCCCCCTACTCCTTCCGCTGTCAGAAACCGAACAACACCTCTTTTATCTTCGGTTGACGCCTCCATGTCACTGCAATGCGATTGGCAGCGTTGGACGATTGATGCATGCTGCTGCTCGCTTTGTATCGTCACGTGACATGCATTCGTGCCCTCTAGGGACGGGCTGTGACCTTGTACGCTCTGGTCGGAACCACACCTCGTTACACACGCCGCTATTAGCCAATGCCGTCACCGGTTCGCGCATTCCAGCCTCCGGCTCGTTACATTTTGAACGCACCTTATATATTTTGCTGCTGATTAGGGCGGTCATTGATCTCTAAATTACTGAATGTGTCTGTTGAAGTATTTACTGGATAACTAGGGCACACGTAAAATATACGGTACACATAGTGGGGAGTCCCAGCGATCCACTAATCCTTGAAATGTATGGCCACACTCCATTCAGTTGAATTGTTAGATAGCACTTTGAATTCAGGATGTGCTCATTACAGAGTAAATCAGTGGTTGGGAATACAGAGCTCTATATATTGGGCTGCTGAATGGGAAGTCATCAGAGAATGGTCGAACAACAATAAATTCATGCTGAGCTTAAACAGCACGGAGTGCTATTGGGTGCTTTTGTTCTCATTTACTTCGCTTCTTTACCCTCCAGTATACCCCTAATATTACATCGGTAAACCACTAAATACGAGAGCAGATCGGAATGTAACGCACAATAATTTTTTCACAGAAATGTTTAACAGGTTAGGCTATATTATTTATTTAGTGTATGGCTTATAGTGCTGGGAGTGTCCGAGGACATGTTCGGCTCGCCAGAGGGTGCAGCTGCTTCAAGCGGACACCAATGGGTTGAGCTACAAGTTCCGTTCAATTTCAAGTAGTTCAAACTTTCGCTACCAGATGTCACTGACACCTCGTGGTGAACGTTGGAACTTTGATAGAGCGTTACAACGAAACCTACCTAGAAATTTAGCTTCACACAAGTTTAGTTAGTGGAAGGATCTTTTACATGCCATAAATCTATGACATGGGACCGCTGGCTTTCCTTCCTCTCTTAAGGAAGGAATACTGATGGATTTTAACGCTCTTAAACATTCCGACGACTTCGGCCGGGTTTGAACCCGGCGCAGCAGCTCAGCATGCTACCAACCAAACAAATCGGAAATGAATTTACCTCTTTGTTCTACTTTTCTGCATAGTCTCCAACTTTCTCAACACATTCTGCCATCGTACTACCAGTTTCAATATGCCCTGTTTGTAGAAATCCGTTTGGTGTGAGTAGAGCCATCTGTGGACTGCTGATTTCACTTTCGCATCTGTCGCAAAGTGTTGGAATTTCTTCATGGAACCGTCTGTTAGGTAGTCATCCCGATGGGTGGTTGGATCCTCAAAACGTACCACCGGTACCACCCACAAAAAACCAAGGTGTACTTGGCAAGATGAGGAGTGAGGTAGTTTGTCATTGCTTTCCTGACTGGGTCAAAACAGCAGTACTAACCCTATGAGTAGAACCGTTCACAGCATCCACAGGCACTGACTGTGACCTGAATATCATTACTAAGCACCGTCCATACCTCAGTAGCTTCCATATAGTCACAGTCATTAATGAGACTGAGACGTCGGTGAAAAGCCACATTTTGCTCTAGCCTGTGCCAAACCAAACAGATGAAAATCCGACGGTGACTTATGGTGGATGCTGGAGCAAATTAGGCGATTTTATCACGAACAGGTGCAGAAACATGGGGGCGAGCATTGTCATGAGGAAGTTTGCTATGGTTCATACTGTCGTCCCTATACACGCCACGCATGCGCCTGTGAATTTTAATCGGTTTATGCCCTTTGGCTTATAAATATGCTCTTCACAAGTTGACGACAGTAACATGCGCGCCATATTTGTTTCGTAGTTCAGGCTTCTCTCGCTAGAGCTGCACGTGAAAACAAAATACCCTCTATAGCGCAAACTTCAAACTATATTAGCTCTGAAGAGTCGAATATGTGGTCTCAGTAGGCTACCTCATCCCTGTATCTCCGAGTGTTTACAGTGTTCCTCGGACCACCCTTGAAGATGAGCAGGTCCGTACGGCCATTCATTTTGATGCCGCCTCACACCATGATGCCACCACCAAGATACTGGTCCCGTTCCACGATGTTCGCGTGGTTGTATCGGCTACCCGGTTCCCTCCAGATTAATGTGCGACGGGAATCGTTCTGCAAACTGAAGCGGGATTCATCTGTGAAGAGCACAAGCCTCCATTCATTCATGGTCCGGTTTCGGCGTTGACGGCTCCACAGCAAACGGGCCCGTCTCTGTGCTGGAGTGAGCGGGACGCACAACGCTGGACGTCTGGCAAACAGCCCTGCTGTTCTGAACCTCCGGAACAAAGTTTGCCGGGAAACGGCAACCCCTGAGTCGGCTGCTAGCTCCGCTGACAATGTCTTGCAGGTGCACTCCGATTTCGTAGGGCGGTTAAGGCCAGATATCGGTCCTGCTGTGAGGTGGTTACTCTTGGTCGATCTGGTACTGGCCTACGACAAGCATCTCCTGTGTCTCGAAATCGTCTCCAAAGCAGGGAAATGATACTTAGTGGCACATTCAAGGATGCGGCGACTTCGATCAGTGTCTGGGCTGCTTCCAGGCGGCCGAGTATTCTACCCTGCAAAACGGGGTCCAAATAATGTCGTTGTGTCATTATGTTGTCACGTTCACCACGAGGCTACATTCCGCACACTAAAACAGGGCAAACACGACTGAGGGAATATGGGGCGCGGTTACGCCGCTAGTCAAGGCAGGGAATAATCCTTTCCTATACAGAGCGAACACGTAGGGTTGGTAGGTGCATTTGTGGTGCGATTTGCGGTCTATTTCCTGTTGCCCAGCTTATTCGTAACTTATGCTTAAGTTTTGGACATTAGTGTAATTTTAATCTAAGATCGGTTGGTTACATGCACAATGTGCGTTAAGAGACGATGATTAGATTCAGGGTTGAACGATTTCAAAGTGAGAGGTGTAGAGGCAGAGGAGGCTGCAGTGCAAACTGCTTATAGGGGATCATGGTGGGGACTTGTTCACAAACAGAGGCTTGCAGACTGGACTGGACACTGAAAGGCAAAGAAGTCTCGAATGAGAATGTGCGGTATGTATCCAGCCTATTGTAAACAAAAACGTTCCAAGTCCGGGGATTATGTAGGGATATTTATATAATTACTAGGTGACCCGGCGAACTCTGTTCCGCCTTAGAGACAATAAATAAGCAGATTTTCGATTTTATTAAGTTCAATTTTTAATTAGGAAATACAAATAAAAAATCTAAGTATTTGAATGATTCTTTATTGTTCATGTATTTTGGTGCATAGGTTGCACTCTTCAGTTAAGTACCTTGTGATATTCGACATTTTTTGTTTTATTATCAGGCGCGAGAACAAACGACGCAGATGGTCTTCCGACCCGTGAACATGCCACATATAATTGACCATGGGAAAAACATGGATATTCCAGATTCAAACCACAAACGTTCAAGGATTGGCCTTGTGATTTGTTAATGGTTATGGCGAATGCAAGACGGATCGATAATTGAAGTATTTTAAACTCAAACGGCATATCGGTTGGGATCATCGGGATCCTTGGAATGAGAACTTCCTCAGCTTCGAATTTTCCTTTGAGTATCATCGAGTAAATCACATTGTTCATCAATTTAATTACCACCAAACGCGTACTGTTTCACAGTTTTGGTTGGTTTATGTTTCGAAGCATGATTACTACGGAGCCAACTTTTAGGCGTAAATTGTGCGGTGGTTAGCCAGGCACATCCAAGGAGATTAAAAATTCAATTGGATAGTTGGTGGCTTCATCTTCATTTGTTACACATTCAATAGATTTGAATGAATGCATTGTTCCAATGATCTCATTCTGAATTATGTAGTTTAGGTCATCTACATCTTTATTCTTAGCCGCTAAAATTGCTCGCTCACTCAACCATTCATTATTTTTGTAATTAGTAATGATGTTTGGGAATACTTTGTTGATAATTTCGTCTTTCGATGAGACAAAGTTACAGAAATTATGAGGAAATGAAATCAATCCGCTCGATTCGTCGACAGGTACTCGACCATTACCGATAGTCAGCAATTGCTCAGAGAAATCTTCAGCAGATGTATCATTAAGCAATGCAACTCTCATGTTTGTTGTCAGCTGAAGTTTCTTCACATAGCGCCATAGATTCGATGATTTGGGGCAAGCGTTTATTTCGTCGGCAACCGTTGATCTTGGAATTACTGGCAGTGTTTGGCGGAAATCGCCAGACAGTAAAATTATTGCACCTCCAAAACATCTGGAGTCATTGCGTAGATCTTTCAAAGTTCGGTTAAGTGCTTCTAATGCACGTTTATGCGCCATTGTGCTTTCGTCCCAGATGATGATTTTAGATGCTGATAAAACTTTGGCCATTGCTGATTTTTTGCAATATTACATGTTGGTTCTTCAATTGTTTGAAGATTTAACGGCAATTTTAATGCTGAATGAGCCGTAAGACATCCTTCTAACAATGTGGCTGCTATACCAGAAGAAGCAACTGCAACCGCAATGTTGGATTTCGCACGAACAGTGGCTGAAACTACTGACATGAGGAATGTTTTGCCAGTTCCACCAAGGGCATCCAGGAAATATATACCACCATTTCCATCATCAATTGCCTTCATTAATGTATCATAAACTTCCTTTTGTTGGGGATTCAACAGGGGTATATTCGTTTGAAGTACTAAATCTAATTCCTGGTGATCATACTGAATTCACGTTCCCGTTCCAATTCTTGATTAAATGCGTAATTCATTTCACGATTTGGCGCTGGCATTCCTAACGTGACTAATAAACTACCGCACATGAGGTAACACATGTCTTCGATCAAGAGTAAAGCCCGATTATGTATCTCCTCATTCATCTCAAGATCGTGATTTCTGGAACTGACACGAATTTGATGTAAAATATCTTCTGACATATTATCCTCGTATTTTGTGCCACAGGTTAGGTGGGTTCGATGGAAAGCATGTCGAAATGATTAAAGCAAATAACGTGCGTATCTGACTTGGAGATGCAGAGATAATGGCTTCAACGATTGTCGTTTCCCAATGGGTATCGTTTTCTTGTAAATTGAGTTCTTCACATGCAGCACGATATGTTGGGAATATTATACCATTAACAGTCCGTAGTGTCTCAAATGACATTGGCCCACGCGCATTTACCTGCAACAACCGCAAATAGAAGAATTCATCATGCTTTGGATGAACTGTATACATACGACCAAGAGCATCAGTAGAACGCACATCCGGATAACCAGGAACCGCATCGTTTTGCTTCCGTCGTTGAAAATTCTTCGATGAAGCATTCCAATTGTAATAACATGGCATCTCCGACTAAAGCAAAGTTCGTGCAAACGGATCGCTGTGGCAGATCGCAAAGAAACTGGTCAATGTTGTCGCTGGAGGTGTTTCAGCATGTTGAACAACATTAGAAGCCGTGAAATACACTCGTTGACCATTCTCCAGATGCACCGCCAAATGCACAACAGTAGGATGACGTTCGTGAATAGGGAATGCGAATATACGCCAAATCGCTTCATTACAGTTCACATAACGACCAACTTGATAGCGCGCAATTTCATCGTTGGTATTGAAGGATCGGATGCCTAAAACCGCCATATCGCTGCCTTCCGTGACATATTTGCAAATGTATTTTATGGACTTTACTGAATTGCCATACCCAACGTTGCAATGTGTCTTGAACGTTTTGGAAATAAGTGGTGAATATGGAACAATCCAACTGTTGTCGACAACGAAATCCATTCTTTTCACTTTTGTTGTGATAGTTCGACCGTTATCACCGGGTGATCGACGCCGATTCAGTGGATAACCATCGTTGCCAGTGACGGTCTCCGCCGTTAACTACCGTTGATATCGTTTGGAACACTTTCCGTCGACCATGCAAGGTGATTGGGGATTGATGGTGCCACACGGTCCATGAATCATATTTGTAATTACAACATTATGTAGGTCTGGATCGGCTTCGTGATTGGGAATCTCGGCACATATATCATCTATTTGGTCGTGTCCGTGCGGCAGGCCTCGTATTTGCCATTCAATTGAATACATCCAGCATCGAGTAAATTATCTCTAAAGACGCGTTGTTTAACTAACGGGATTTCATGTTAAGAGCCTCATTTTTTATACCGGTAGTGGAGAGCGCTTCTCGTATCCAGTAGGCCGTGTCTCGATAAGAGCTACTGTTGCCTGGAAACGACTTGCCTTGCCATTCCTCCATGAGTTTATTTTAGCTGTCATTTGCGTTAAATTTTATATATTCTCTTTGACGTTTTATGTCACGTCACGGGATATAAAGTATCATATGTCCGTCTCCTGGTTCTAAGCTACCTCCACACCAATTTACAGCCAAATCGGTTCAGCCGTTCTTGAGTTATAAATAGTGTAACTAACACGACTTTCTTTTATATATATAGATAGGCTAAACTAGCAACTCGTCCCGGCTTCGCCTTGTAAATTTTACGGTTTACCCAGCGTAAGCTTAAATGGTGCACGGACGGCAGTTCCGAGACGCAATTCAGAAAATCCGAGGTAAAGAGTGAAACTCCAAACACATAGTCTTCTTCTCTGATGTCTTAACTCGACATGACTCGACTGTTTGATGCTGGCCGAAGCTGGGGTGTTAGGCTCACTCGCTAGCTCGTAAACTTGCTGCGAAGCAAGTAATGTAAATTACCACTGAATTGAGATTGTTGAAAGACATGAAAAAGTAAAAACACTTATAGTGGGCAACGTATTAAAGATAGAGATATTCTAGCGTGGACATTTTTGTTGAACTTCTCATGCAGATCAATTCTTACACTCATGGTAAATAGATATTTTTAACGGTTTACCCAGCGGAAGCTTAAAAGGCGCACGGACGACAGGTTTATATTAGTTTCGATTTGGGCATAATAGTACATTATGCAACGAGCCTATAATGGCAATAATTAAGACACGAGTATGTTTATAAAACGAGCGTAAGCGAGTTTTATAATTTCCATACGAGTGTCTTAATTACCATTATAGACGAGTTGCGCACGACTGTTTAAGTTCGACGGTAATTATTAAACTATTTTATGTACATAAATATTCATAAATATATGTCGAGATTTCGCCAGTTTTATGTAGACTACTGAACAGAGCGCATGGGACGCAGAGAATACCTTGTAGTTGACCATGGCCTCCTCGATTACCCCAATATGACACTAGACCAGGCAGTGAAATTTAAATGAGAAGGCCTTGGAACTCAGCGCAGGTGCGCTGCTATCCTTAATTAATTGGTCAAACAACTGTTTCTTGTGCTCTGATTGGTGGGAGAAACTGTTTCATAATGAAAAATAGTGTTATAATGACCCTCATTATGATACAGTTTTCTGACAAATAATATGTACATTATTTCGACATCGTCGAACATAAATGAATGTTTCTCTACGGACCCCTTCCTCGATAAATCCCTTACAGAATGGTGACTACCGCATCAAAACCATCCAGTGTATCTCGAGTTTATCCGTTACATCCAAGAATCGGGAACCTTGTTTTATACTACAGTATGTAAAGATATGACTGTAAAAAATTGGATAAGAATTTGCAACCACTTTTTAATGCCTAGGTATTTGTATCATTCACTACAGTGGTAGGAAGTTTCTGTTGATTCCCGAAGAAATGTTTTTATGATTTAGAATTCT
The DNA here is from genome assembly GCA_946902985.2 of Meconema thalassinum. Lineage (NCBI taxonomy): Eukaryota > Metazoa > Arthropoda > Insecta > Orthoptera > Tettigoniidae > Meconema > Meconema thalassinum. Next base: position 84,460,442 of record OX336392.1, on the reverse strand, counting down.
TTAGTTTACATCAATTCATATACAGCCCATTTTGTAATTACGTAGCTAATGTACAGCCTTTTGCCACCCAGCATGAAGTCCGCACACTCTATAAACCAACACGCGAATGGGTTCCCTTTGCTGCATGTGCGTGACGGCCTATAATTGGCACATTAATATGTGAGGTTCAGGCAACTTCCAACAATTTGGGCGGCTTCGGTTGCGTAGTCGGTAGCATGCTGAGCTTCTATGCCCACGATAGCGGGTTCAAACCCGGCCGAAGTCGTCGGTTTTTTAAGAGCGTTAAAAATCCCTCAGTATGCCTTCCTTCGGAGGGGAAGTAAAGCCGGCGGTCCCATGTCATAGGTTTATGACATGTTAAGGAACCTTCCACTAATTGCACCTGTGTGAAGCTAAATTGGATAGGTTAAGAATGTAAACAACGCTCTTATGTTTCTATGTTCATTGCCAAGAGCCGACTGCGGTGGCGTCTAGTAGCTAAATTCTGAACTTGGCCTAAAAGTCGTTGACGGTGGCGCTTGGCGGCAAAAGTAGGAACTATTTGAAAAATTCTAAGTTGCAGTACTTAAATTAAAAAACAGATAACACACACTAATACAGTCATCACAATTAACACCGGTTATCAGACGCATTCTACACACACCCAAAGTACATGGGGCTACACGACCGCGTTGTCGCAGCCACTAAACTTTAGAACCAACCAACAATGATGAGAAGTACGCGGATGTAGCACTAGTATCCGTAGTGCCGTGTTAGCTCGGAGAGAAGAACTCGACGGGACGATTTAGATCTGATACAGGTACTGACTTTCAAACCTCCATTAAATGTCCCTTTTTTTCAACATTGCTATCTTAATGTATGGGGAAGGTAGCAACTATGGAATTATTATAAAGTGTGTAAACTTACAATTTATATAACGTTATTGTGAGCAATAAAAAGGACATGAGACGAGCTGTCCTCGTCATTTCACAAGGCATCCAAAAGCCTTCAGCGTCAATAATCACACATTCATTCTTCTGGGAAGTGAATCGATGAGGTGCGCGATATAGCGGTCTTTTTTTCTCCATCTCCCCACAGGCAGACAGGATTAAGGTAAAATGAGGCCCAAGTCCCTCAGATTTTTGGAGGCCCCTTATTTTTTCAAATAATTTTTATTTTTTAGCACCTGTACATTATTAAGTATATACAAGAGTTTTTTTCTCAAGATGAATAATACACTTTTTATTTAATCATATAACTTATAGACTACATATATTCATACATTTCAATTGAAACGATCATCGTTATTTGAAAACATTTCAGATGATTTGATGAACAATTTAACAAATCATATTATTTTTTACTTCTGGGGGCCCCAGATAATTGGGGGCCCTAGGCCTGGGCCTAGGCGGGCCTAATGGGTAATCCAGCACTGCCACATGCAGATAGGATTACAATCCAGATATCGTTTTTGGTTCTCGGGTTGAGGTTGGGCAGAGCTAGTGAAATAGGATTGAAGGATAGATCACCAGTCACACAGAACATTGTTATTATTCACTTAATGTTTCCCTTGAGTTGTTACTTTATTAGTCCTATATCCTACACCATGTGTAATTGCTTTCTTGTGTTCCACGGCGAGTGAGAAGCCATGCCTTCGTCACACTCCCGAGAAGGTTTCTGAGTTAGTAAATCCGTGTTACAATAGGTGGCGCACGAGTAGTTTCAACCAAATAGTTTTGGCACGCGAATCGTTTCAAAAATAACACTCGTATGCGTTCATTTACCATTCATACGATTGCGATGAAACTTTGGTTAGTAGTTGTGCACACACCCACAAAGATTTCTGAATTAGTAAATTCATTCTACAATAAGTGGCGCACGAGTAATTTCAACTTATGAGTGATGGCACACGTTGGCGTAGGCATTCATTTACCATTCATCCGGTTGCAATGAAACTTTGGTGAGTTGTTGTGCACTGTTTCTGAGCACCCGTGAACCAGTTCTTGTTTCTATAGCTCTGAAGGTTGGGCCAGTTCACCATCACCATTGTTTTCGTCACGGGCCGGTTTTGATGGGGTTTTAATAAGGGGATGAAGCAGTATTTCTCCCTGGGAATTTTCTCCGGAAGGTAGGGGTAGATCAAGTGTCCAGAGAGCACACCCATCGTTTGTTTGTTTGTTTGTTACTATGGTTAAAGCCCTGCGTGGAAGTGGATACCCGCGGGTTTATCCGCAAAATTTTTACCATGCGGATATAGTTTGCAGAATATTTGCGGGTAGTTTTTAGAGTACAATCAGAACTTAATTATTATCGTTATTACGTACGGTATCATATTCTTCCGTAATGTTTTTTCATGACAAATGAAAGATGATGATTTTAGCTAATATCATTCAAATTATGTCATTAAGCATAATTAATACTCCGAACTGGAAAGGGTTGCAATTCTGGCTGTGTAACATTCATTTTAAAATTAGCACATGGCATACAAAGCCTAAGGGAACGCCTTTTTCCTCAAATGTGTAAATATGTTGCATTAGTTACTTATGTTTTATCTAATTTAAAAAATATTGTAATGCCAGTAGATTCGGATAACGAACATGGGGATGCGGAAAAAAGTAATGCGGATGCGGATTAAGGTTGTTCGAATGCGCGGCGGATGCGGATAACAGTCGTGCGGATTCGGGGCGGATGCGAATAAATCCGTGGCTTAGGCGGCAGCACGCTGGCCTCTCACCGCTGGGTCCGTGGTTCAAATCCCGGTCACTCCATGTGAGATCTGTGCTGGACAGAACGGAGGCAGACAGGTTTTTCTCCGGGTACTCCGGTTTTCCCTGTCAAAATTTCATTCCAGCAACACTCTCCACTATCATTTCATTTCATCTGTCATTCATTTGATCATTGCCCCAGAGGAGTGCGTCAGGCCTCGGCAGCCGGCACAGTTCATATCCTCGCCGCTAGATGGGGGCTTCATTCATTCCATTCCTGACCCGGTCGGAGACTGGAAGCAGGCTGTGGATTTTCATTTCATATCCGCGCAGGGCTCTAACTATAGTAAGGCTGAGAATAGACTGAGTGATTTAGTGGCTACACTGTATGAATATTAGGAAAGTTTCTTAGGATGATGTGTTGAAATGTTGGCACACTTCTGGGATTTCCCGGAGAGGATGAATTACCCACTCTATATGGAGAAGTTGAAGGGAAGTACAGTAATATGCACCATGGGCTTGGCTTAAGGAGAATGCGTACAGCTTTTCAACAACAGTGACGCCACTTGTGTCCATAGACAAGGAGCTACCCCCATTATTTATATGAGCTGCAATGCAGCGCGCCATTACGGCAGGGGCAGGAGGCTTCTTTGTCGCGACGCAAGGAGTTTTGGAGCTGCCTTAATATGCGTTCGGTAATCCACGACACACTACATACTGTACGTCCAAATAATCTATATATTTAAAACACTAAGCTGTTTTTTGTACACACGAGATTGTGAAAACGACTTAACCGATTGGCTTCGTAAGACATTCTAACGAAAGCTCTTGGCATGCAGATTTGCAGAGTGTCTCTAAAATAAACAAATATATTACGGTATATTTTTAAATTAATATAGAAAATAGCAGAATTCTAGGCCCTCACGCATGCGCACAATCCGCCTGGGGTCATGACAAAATGGCGGTGAGAAGTCCATTAAAATGTAAGTTATTTAATAAGCTTCCATGTAATTGAAAACATACATTAACCAAGTTTTGACAATAAAATATAATAACAGTATGAACGTATACGAATGTGCAACATTGATTTATTTGGATAATGAAATTGATTATTTCCTTCAAACAGCGGCTTTTGAATATAATGAATGGCTGCGTCTGCAGCTATACATGAGTGCGTCAGTAGCCATGTGATTAAGGCGACTGACTGTGGTTCCAAGAAGCGCCGGTTCGATCCTAGCCCTCGCCAGTATTTTTTTTTTACCACTGAAATATTGTTTAATCAAGGAGTAACAGTAAGGTTTTATGTCTGTTAAAGATACTTATTTCTACATTCCCTCTAAATACGTTTTATTTTCGTTTTACCATTGCATTGCAGCATGTAATCAAAAGAGCAAACTGTTGTCCGCAGTACGCCGTTTAAATATCTGCAATCAGTTCCTATAACTGACAACAGATGGCAGTAATTCGCCAATATAGTTCCATTAACTGACAGCAGATGGCAACACCATTGCATCGATATATTTAAAACACAAGACATGGCATGTTTTCACGTGATGGAAAATTATAAAGGAGGGGAATATTTAAGAAGGGAAATGTTGAGGAACATTAACCGACAGTTGAATGTGTAGGCTAGGTTGTTTATGTACCTTAATATTGCAATTTCTTCCCAATGCTTCGGTGGTCAAGTTATTAGCGTCCTAGACTAAAAGTTATAATTATGCATCGTCGATATTAAAGAAAAAAGTAGTTTTCCAGGCACACGCGCGTCTCCACAATTGCTTACGCCATGAGAGACACTTGGCAAATATAATTCGTTTGAAGGACTCCGACATCTTGGTCACTCAGCCCCGTGTACTTGGGTGTGTATGTGTGAAATTTTCTTCTGATAACCTGTGTTATTGTGATGGCTGCATTACTGTGTGTATTTGTAATTAAGGTGGTAAATGGCAAGGAGACGGCCAAGGCCTTAAGTTAGGAACCATCCCGGTATTTGCCTTAAGTGGAAGTGGGAAACCACGGAAAACCACATCCAAGATTGTCGAGGTGGGAATTAAACCTTCCTCTTCTTAGTTATACCTCAAGAAACTGAATGTACCCCGATTTTGCCCTGAGACCAGAATTAAATTTCTTGGCAGAGCAGGAAATGTAACCCGGGTCTCCGGGGCGATAGACAAGAATAGGTGGGCCTCCATGTGTTAATACGATTTTTGACATG